>OY783197.1:9601556-10331102 GCA_963678675.1 Xiphydria camelus
CTCGCCGACCTCGTTCATTCTGATATTGTTATTCTACATCAAAATGTAAGAGATACGTTTTTTTTTTATCTGCGGATTCTGCGGAGAAACTTTATCCGCTGAGAAGAGAAATACGTATCTCTTAGACCTTGATGTCGAATACCATAATAACAGAATGAACGAAATCGGCGAGGTACACATGAAACGGTTTCCTTACAAGTCACCTTCAAAAGGAAGACGAGCGACGAGGAACGACGGTGGAGAGTAAGGAGACGCGGTTATGTATTATATTTTATTATAATTTTCCACAGAAATCTGAGGGAGGTACTAATCCCCAACCGAGCCGCCCCCCCCCCACCTCCACACGCACACAGAAAAACCTCCATCTCCGCCTCGCCCTACTGCTCGTTCAGCCGATCCCCCTCCTCCCAGCGGTGGTACATTGTCTGCGACCGATATCTGTGGAAGGCCTGGGACTGGGAGACGACGACGATTGAACGTAACATTGTTTCAGGAAGCGAAGCCTATCGCGGAACCAGAAAGTCGCGATGTAGTTGCCTTGATATAAGATATTACGAGCCGTTCCCGCAAATGTCGGTGTAGAAATCATCGTGTTGTGGTTCTTTAACGTTATTTTTAATTGATCCGATCGCGGGGGCATTTGAACAACGAAGTGGATAGTAATCGTTTCTGTATCAACAAATCTGTGTTCAATTGATATTTTATACTTCATTAGTAGCTCTAGATGAGATACATCTATCTCATAGTTTACAGTACAAAATGTAATTTCCCCTGCGGGAGCTAATTTTATGAATGAAAAAATTCTTATAAATCATGATTACACGAAATCCTGTCCCGCTGATTGTGACATCTTGTATGCCTCCTAATGCCTAAACTCTGTCCACTATCCGTCTTGCTTATTCCAACCAAACTCTTCAAGATCGAAGGGGTACATTTATCCAAATATCTTGCGGAAGGAAATACCGGACGAAAAAAAGCACAAGCCAGTATAGTCACTTTCATGAATTAATTTATTAATAATCCATCAGTAATAATGTATGAATGCAAGGTTAAATAACGAAAATAACGAGGAATAACGCGTAAAGCTGATAAAACCTTATGAATATAAAATAATCGGACCGTATTGTTACGAGAATGTTACAATAGGAAGGATGAAAGGGTTTCGGATCAAACTTCATATTAACAGATGCATTAATGTACAAGGATTAAGAGGGAAAGGTTCAACGGCGACGAGTGATATAGAAACCGCCTCTAGTTGGAAGAATCCATTGTGATCGAGATTGGCTACGGCACCAGTGTCGGCGTAAATCGATTACGATAACTGCTTCGAGTCACGTCCACTTTTTATCCAAAACGCTCAAGGTTCTTCAGCCTTTGCTCATGATCCGGGCTGTCACCGCCATCGCCAACACTGCTCCTTCCTTTTTCAGCGAGGCTCCCGTTCTTCTCCACCGTTCATACTCCTGACGTGATGCCGCTGTCGGATGTCACAGGAACTCTGCATGATTTGCGACTGGGTGTAGATGTCCCGTTCTCTTGAACTCTTCACACGTTGCTAGTACTGGTACCGTTTCAGGAACCCTTCGTGGTGACGACTTCCTCCTCTGTCTCGTCGCCTCGTCTCTGTAATTTTTTTTCTTTCTTTTACCACACTCTCATTGCAAGTCTTGCTTCGATATTTCATGTTTCCGCCGATGCGTCTTTCTCTTACAGCTATTCGAGTCGGTCTTGGACTGCCTTCGCTTTAAAAGAGTGCCCCTGCCATTGACGTTGCTGCTGCTGCTGCTGTCCTTGCTGCTACTACGACTCGAATGTCTGGAATCGTTGTCCATCGGAGCGGCCGCGTATCGCGATCGGCGAGATATCATTCAGGAGCTGGTGCGGAGTTGAGCAGTGTCGACCAGCTGCTGCTGCTGTTCGTCACTGTCTTCCCATGGTTTTTCGGCGTCACTGCACTTTTCTTTCGCACTTTACTCACTCCTTCTGTCGGCGACTTTGCCGCGTTTTCTTTCCATGTCTTCCAATTTTCACCTTAACTCAGACTTTAATTTCATTTCAATTGCACCTTTCGTCGACGAGGCAGAGCTCGACCACTCTGGCGAGGACCACGTTGACGGTAGCCCCTTCCTCCACGACTACCAGTCGCATCAGTTTCTCTCTGCAATTAAATATCAGTCGTGTTATTTGGTTGAACATCGAAAAGAAACCCGAATTATTATGTCTTATCGTTTCAAACAATTACTCACCATTATTTCAACATTCACAATTTTGAGGTTACACTTCACTTCTCCCGCATTTATCTACCTCCCGCTTTTACCATTTCAAATATTTCGCTCGTACGTAGCGCCATCTTCCAAAGCCAACTCTAACTAAAATACTGCCGAAGTCAAATTTCAGAAAAATTCAGGTCGCTGCACCTGCTCGACTAGCCATTGGACATACGGTATGTCGTCGACATAGGACGATATGGTTCGTAGCGTTTTGTAGACTGCAGGCTGTACGCTATTGGTCGGAGACACAAGGACGACGAACGATTGGATCTGTCTATCGCCGGCAGACGTCAATAGACGCGAGAGAAGTTCCCTAGTGCGTAAAAACCTAGCAGACGAGAAAGTATGGCGGGTGATGGGTACGCGTCTTTATAAAGTGGAATTTGTCGGAGTATTTGTATTTTTTGGAAATAAAGCGTGGTTTTCAAAGTTAATAAAATACTTCCATTTTTGCGAAACGATTTCCCTCGCGTTTATTTCGATCCTCAGACGTGTTTGATAATAAAAAGTAAAAATTCAGTTAAATCGGAGTAATGAAGGAAGGGTGATAATCTCGTGACAAATCTAAAATAATTAACGAGTTTTAGAGACAAGTGAACCGACGTGGAAGATTACAATGGCTAGACAGTTCTCAGGATTTTTGAGTAGGGCAAGTGTAAAGATAAATTGAGAGGAATAACAAAAATGAATTGTTTTGAAGTCATTCAATTTTTGTATACATTACATAAGAAATAATACTACAAAAATCATTTCTATAGTGATGGATTATTTTTTCTAGGGCTACGTGAAGGAGCAGCTATACAACGAGCTTCGCCCACTCCTGACCGTTAAGGACCTCGATTGGAAAATAACGAGGATTTGTGAGGAGACCCCCCATGAAGCGATCCAAAATACGGTCTCAGCATTTTACGACCGCTTGGGTTATTGCTTGGCTAAGCAAGGGAATCATTTTGAACATCTCCCGTAAAGATGAAGCAGCGGTGAGTTTTCCACAAAATGTCATGATATGAAAAGGACTTGCTTACATTCGTGGTATCGTTTTGGATAATTTTATTTATCTTTCACGGTCTTCCTGATGTTACAGCTTTTCATGTCCTCCGGGGGAGTTGATGCACGTTGTTAAACGACAGAGTGAAACGAGGGAGGATTTCAGTTGGGAGCAATCCAACATTGCTGCGGGAGGCACAAACCCAGGGCTCGTACAAAGCACCCGATCAGGTTGCTGATCGCAGGCACACTTGTGAAACACGAAGTCATTCACCATGGTCATGTTTGCTGAAATATTCAATCGAGTTGGTTACCGGATGATAATGTGAGCCATACTGGTAAATAAATACCTGCGCTACATTCTTTTTCTGTATTAGTAATATATTACGTTTCGTTTATTTCTAGCTCTTGAGCGGGATACTAATCATCCTTCTTCTTTGGCACATTTCTCCATGGAGGATGATGCACATCGTCGAACTCTTCAGTCATCCATTCGTTTAGCGTCGTCTTGCTTCGTACATATATATATAGGCGAAGTGATTTCCATGAAGAATTCATCACTTTCCCTAATTCTACGAATAATTTTTGTAATATTATTGCCTTTGTAAAGTATAAAGAAGTTGAATGACTTCAAAATATTTCATTTTTGTTATTCCTCTCGATTTATCTTTATACTTACCCTACTGAAAAATCCTGAGAACTGCCTAGCCATTGTAATCTTCCACGTCGGTTTACTTATCTCTACAACTCGTTAATTATTTTAGATTTATCACGAGATTATCACCCTTCCTTCATTACTCCGATTTAACTGAATTTTTACTTTTTATTAACAAGCGCGTCCGAGGTTCGAAATAAACGCGAGGGAAATCGTTTCGCGAAAATGGAAGTATTTTATTAACGTTGAAAACCACGTTTTTTTCTCTATTATATAAAATAGTTTTCTCTCTATCTCTCTATTATATAAAATAGTTTTCGAATAAATGTGTCGCCAAAAACTCCGGCGGCTTCGAACCGGATGTGCGAAGCACGGACGGTTGTTGGAGGAGGAGGAGGAGGAGGAGGAGAAGGACGAGGACGACGAGGACGACGACGACGATGAGGACGACGACGACGACGAGGATCACGACGACGAGGACGGCGACGGTGAGGACGGCGACGACGAGGACGGCGACGACGAGGACGGTGACGACGAGGACGGTGACGACGAGGACAACGACGACGAGGACAACGACGACGACGAGGATGGCGACGACGAGGACCACGACATTGAGGACGGCGACGATGAGGACGGCGACGACGAAGACGGCGACGACGAGGACCACGATGACGAGGACGACGATGACAAGGACGACGACGACGAGGACGATGATGACGACTAGGACGTCGACGATGACGAGGACGAGGACGACGACGACGACAAGGACGGCGACGACGAGGACAATGACGACGACGACGAGGACCACGATGACGAGGACAACGACGACGACGAGGACGGCGACGACGAGGACCAGGACGACGAGGACGGAGACGACGACGGCGACGACGACGAGGACCAGGACGACGAGGACGGAGACGACGACGGCGACGACGACGAAGACCAGGACGACGAGGACGGAGACGACGACGACGGCGACGACGACGAGAACGGCGACGACGACGAGCACGGCGACGACGACGAGCACGGCGACGGCGATGAGGACGGCGACGACGAGGACGGCGACGACGAGGACGGCGACGACGAGGACGACGACGATGACGACGGTGACGACGACGACGAAGACCACGATGACGAGGACGGCGACGACTAGGATGGCGATGACGACGTGATGCTGCTGCAGAAGCTTGGGGAAGCACCGCGATAGCGGCACCGGGGCGATAGCCCCCCCGGGGGTTGACGAAAAAATACAATTATATTTCCAAAAAATACAATTACTCCGACAAATTCCACTTTGTAAAGACGTGTACCCGTCACCCGCCATACTTTCTCGTCTGCTAGGTTTTTACGCCCTAGGGAACTTCTCTCGACACTGTTAACGTCTGCCGGCGATAGACAGAGTCAATCGTTCATCGTCCTTGCGTCTCCGACCAATAGCGTACAGCCTACAGTCTACAAAACGCTACGTGCCATATCGTCCTATGTCAACAACATACGTAGAGACCCTGTACTGTACTTTGAGGTTATAAAGGAGTGAGCAATATTTCAAGATAGTGTAGAGAATATTTTGAAGTGAGAATTATGCCTAAATAAAATACACAGTCGTATAAAGAATGCTATGATCGACAGCGTCCTAGAAATGCACACAAAGTTAAAAAAAAGCAAAAACTAGTACTCAACGTGTCAGGGAATACAGGGCAAGAAAGAAAGCTGCCAATTTACAAACATTTCGGAACCCTCCATTGGTTGAGGAAATCGTTCGTATTGACTATCTAAGTGATTGTGATGTGCCTTCGGAGTTACCGAATATTCCGAATAGAATTTCTCATGATAGGAACATTCCACGTGTTGATAGAAACCTACCAGGACCATCAATAAGGGAGGATGTCTCGAGGAACAATGCAGTCCTAATCCACCTTAGAAAGACTTTTATCGATACAGGAGTATTTATAAAGAATTCGATAAAAAATTCAAGAACAATTCTTTCGGTTTTCCTTGCTCAATTTGTGACAGGCTATGGTTTTGAGAAAATTTAAAAATCCCAGGACCGTAACGTGGAGAAATTCTAGACACAATTCTGCCAACAGAGGAGAAATTACGATTTGTGTCACTTGCAAGCAATCTCTCACCAGAAATAGCATTCCAACATTATCGACATATAATGGCTTTTCATATCCAGGAATACCATACCATCTCCCTCCTCTTTATTTGGTATTAGAAAGGCTTATCTCACGGAGAATTCAATTTATGCAGGTAAGGCGTTTACGTCATGGTCATGGGCAAACGGAATATTAGGGCAGATCATTAATGTTCCAGTTGGGGTGGATACAATGGTGAAACATCTTCCAAGACACCTGGCTGACGATCATCGCATTAATGTCCATATCAAAAAGAAAAAGATTGACAGATACAGCTATTTGAGTAGTCTTATCAACAAAAGAAACATCAAGACTTGGCTGCAGTATCTAATACCAACCCCACTTTATCAACTGTATGACATTAAAGTTGATGTTTCTTTTTTCAACTCCAGCATCGGTGAAAATCAGGTAAATAACAAGTTCTTCAATAATGTTCATAATAAAACACAAACTCATTTCATTACTTGTCAGTAGAGATGTCGCGATACGAGACGAGAGTCAACCATCAATCGACAAATTCCGTTCATCTTGAAATCAAACAATTTTGGGAGACAATGTCAAGAGACCTCTTTGTAGCTGATAAAACTCCCCATAACTCCAATGACAGGATAAATGTTGTCACTCCACATATTGATATCAATTTACAACAAATAAGTTAGCTGGCTATAAATGCTGCTGCAGTTGGAGACATTTGTGCAGCCAAATGTGTAATAGAAAGCGGGCAGAGTGTGGGAATGGTCATTATTTACATCACGCCGAATCAAAGAATCAACGATATAATAAAATTCATTTATCGAGCATTATTGCCATACACCCCTGCTGGTGCAGCAGAACTAGGAGAAGACTTCCACATGATGCCCATGATTTTGGGCGGTGATTTTAATGTGAGTTTTGCCTCTGAAGAATCTCAGCCCCTTTTAGAATTTTTAGATACTAAATTGAACTTGAGAATGAATAATAATCCAAAAGAGCCAACAACCAGATCAGGAACGATAATAGATGCAATTTTTTTTAGATACTTGAATAATTTACAGTCACGATTTTTCATATCATATTTCTCATACCCCCCATAAACCTATTGTATCTTTTCTAGAATATGAAAATATGGATATTAGTGAATAGATGTTTTACAATTTGAAGCAGAAGTGAATATTGTTGTCTTCTTACATCGTATTTTTTTCAAGTTTAGAGTGTTCATTTTACCCCACATTCACCAATGCAGTTTCACTTCTATCGCGCAGCTTTCTACGCACTCGTTTTTCTTCTAACTTCGCGAATAACGCGCGGACACCGCTAACGAAAATGTCGGTCGGCGCGCCATCTTCATGTACCATCGCGAACAATTCGCGGTAAATCTGCGGGGCGGACTTCGACGGACCGTACGCTGCTTCCAAAGCATTCAACGCCTCGTCCCACGTCGCGATGTGGTCCTTGACACCTTGGAACCATGTGCCCACTGCACCTTCCAATAAGATAGGGAATCCCCGCAACGCGTTCGTATCGGACACTCGTGCGCACTCTGAACGTTTTAATGGCGTCCATAAACACAGCTACGTCCTCATACTTCTTTGCCGAAAATCTCGACGTGCACTTGAAGAAATTACCCTTGTGCACAGCTTGAGGGGCTGCGGGCGGCGGCGTGCTTCTCAATTCCACCAACGCACTTTGCGTTAGCTGCATCTGCCTCACAAACTGAGTCTGCAGACTACCCAAAAGATATTGCATATGTCCCGTGTCTCTCGGCACGCGCCGCAGTTTTTCTTGTTTCTTCGATCACCGCTTTCCCGGATAATTCTCACGGCCACAAGTTGGACGCAAAACTTTAGCGCGCTATCGCACACTATGGAAGAAATTCGACGTCCTTCCTCGCGCTGGGCGGGGGCCTTTGCTTTCTTTGCGGAAGGCATCCGTAAATTGCCTAAAAAATGGCTGAAGGTCATTGAAAGTATGATGGATAATTTTGATGAATGAATATCTTACTTTTTTCAAAAATAAATTTCGAATTTTTGCTAATAAGTTGCTGTAATATTAAGAATGAAAATTTTCGTGTAGAGTTCTTAATTGATAATATAACTCGCATAAAGGAAATGAAAATTGACCATTAATCAAATAAAGCCTCGTAATATAACTAATTTGCAATGGTAAAAATATTTTTTTTTTCCGGAGCTATAATTTTACTTGAAAGCTTTTAGGCTTTCGCGGTCATTGTCAATATGGTTATAAGTATCTGTTACTCTTGGTTGAAAACCACCACCCGAAAGGTGATAACCGCGTCCGAATTTATTTATTTACCGACGTTTCGCAAACTTTGCTTCATCAGGATGGATTACCTTCTAATATCAAGTATTACTATAATTTTATTTGCCATTCATTACATAATAAAACTGTTTAAATGATATGTTGGACATTTGTTTAAACATATTAATAGAATCACCAGTTGTGAATCTTAAGGGGTTAGGTCCACTTGTCAGGGTCGGGAGAATCGAACATTTTTTTATTGCACATTCGTTAATAATAAGCCTTCAAGAATATGCCCACCAAATTTTATAATGATCAGAGCATTAGAACCGGAGTTATAAGTATTTATAGCGCGCCGCCTCGCCGCTCGGCCGCGCAGCTCAAAACTTTAAACGCGATTATCTCAGAATCATGTTTTTCAAAAAACACCTTTGCGGTGGACACGATTACTCAAAATCTAGTACGTCGATCATCACCAAATTTTTTTCTGCTTGTTTGTCATGATAATAGCTATTGTTTGAACGAAGGATTTTCATTGTTTGTGGACAAATTTTTGTTTATACCGAAAAAACCGAAAATTGAAAACCTTTAAAAATATAACTTTTTGTAAAAAGTGCCGCCATTTTTAAAAAAATCATAATTTTGACAAATCCTTCATTCAAGCACAAGCCAATACAATATACTAACCAAATCTTTTTCAAATTTTGATTTTGGATGAACTGTTTCCGGGTTATTATGTCCACCGCCTCTGATGCTCAAAAAAAGGCACTTCTGGAAAACAGCTGCAGCTCCGCCATTTTGAAATCTTTTGTTATGAAAAAATTTGTACAAGTACTTGAAAACATGTACTAATCGACAGTATTAATCGTTTTCAAATAAATATTTATTATGTTGCCGAAAAAAAATTGAGAAAATCTCGTACATTCGCTTGCCAGAAGCGGACCTAACCCCTTAAACTTCTGTTTTGTGGCAAAGCTAATATTTTATGTTACAATATACCTATACAGCACAGAATATTGCAGAAATATTGTAGTAATATTGCTTTATTGCATTTGCAGATCAGGTAGCTACAGACCTGGAAAACCAAGAAATGTCAGAGAATTCGATCCGTCAAGGAAAAGCCAGAAAACTGTTAGGATATTTTGGTTTTTACTGTAAATTATGAATAAAGTGGAGTTCATTTCTCGAAATTTCACCATTAGTGCATTTTATGATGCAGTTTGCGCTACTGTTTCAGATATCTCTATGTAGTAGTAGTACACGTGTGTCCCATCGACTAGAATTTGGGCTTCTATCATCCGCGTTACTTTCATAGCGTATAAACCTCTTTGCAACCTCGTGCTCTTGTATTACGATTATCCCTAGCTTTATTGATTTAATTGTACAAAACTTATGAATAAAAAATGTCAGGAATACTTACAACTTTATCTGAAATAGTCAGGAAAAAATCAGGAAAAAACCTGGAAAAGTCAAGGAATAGTCAGTGATTTCTATAATCAAGTTTCTAAAGCCACCCTGGCAGATGCAAATTGCAGAGATATTATTGCCATTTTATATAATTGAAATATTGCATACAGTAGGACTTCGATTATTTGAACTTCTATTATTCGAATCCTCCATTATCCGAACCACAATATGCTTTATCCGAACATTCTATTATCTGAACAACGATTTGCTTTATCCAGATTTTGTATTATATTTAAATGTCAGTTCAAAATTTTAAAAGGCGTAGGGACATCGCCGCGCGTTACAATATTGCAAATCAAGCCAGCGGCGTATAAACGTGTCCAAGATTGTATCGTGTGTCAAGACTTTAGTTCGCTCTCTCTCTCTTGTCCATTCTTTTCTGTCTTTATCAAAAGTCTCGATTAAGGCTTGCGCCAGGGACTGAGGAAGCGAAGCGCCCACGGCGAGGCTCAAAGAGAGAGAGAGAGAGGCTATATTTACTCCGCGTATAGTTTGTATGAGGTCCCTATTTCTCAGTAACTAAAACGTTTCGAATTTTGAAATTAATATCATATTATAGTCTGAAGCTGGCGCTTTTAATTGGGACTATGCAACATCAAATCAATCAACGGATTCTAGAGATACGAGGTCTGTCCGGAAAGTATCTGACCTTGTGCTGCAACAGGAGAAAGAGCTAAATCTGATCAGTGGCGATGATATCTCCTTCAAAGTACTCTCCTTTGGAAGCTACAACATTCTTCCAGCAATCTTCCCACTTTAAGAAACACTCCTTGTATTCAGCTTTCGGAACAGCTAACAGCCGTTTCGTCGTGTTCCTTTTTATATACTCCACGTCATCGAATATTCTTCCCTTAACCCTCCTCCGGTGACGCAAGGTCTCAGAGACCGTAAGCAATGCTTTCCACCATAAGCAAATGTTCACGTCACCGGAGGAGGGTTAAAAGGGTTTTTCAATTTGGGGAACAGCCAGAAATCGCAAGGAGCCAGATCAGGACTGTATGGGAGCTCACGAAGGTGAACAATGCCGCGTTTTACAAGAAATTGCTGGATAAGTTGCGAAGCGTGGGCAGGTGCGTTATCGTGGTGTAGCACCCAGTCGCCACTTTTCCACAAATCTGGTCGTTTCCTTCTCCCTGCATCACACAATCGTTTCAAAACTTCTTTGTAATATTCTTTATTCACCGTCTGACCTTTTAAAATCATGGGCATCATGTGGAAGTCTTCTCCTAGTTCTGCTGCACCAGCAGGGGTATATGGCAACAATGTTCGATAAATGAATTTTATTATGTCGTTGATTCTTTGATTCGGCGTGATGTAAATAATGATCATTCCCACACTCTGCCCGCTTTCTATTACACATTTGGCTGCACAAATGTCTTCAACTGCAGCAGCATTTATAGCCAGCTAACTTATTTGTTGTAAATTGATATCAATATGTGGAGTGACAACATTTATCCTGTCATTGGAGTTATGGGGAGTTTTATCAGCTACAAAGAGGTCTCTTGACATGGTCTTCCAAAATTGTTTGATTTCAAGATGAACGGAATTTGTCGATCGATGCTTGACTCTCATCTCGTATCGCGACATCTCTACTGACAAGTAATGAAATGAGTTTATGTTTTATTATGAACATTATTGAAGAACTTGTTATTTACCTGATTTTCACCGATGCTGGAGTTGAAAAAAGAAACATCAACTTTAATGTCATACAGTTGATAAAGTGGGGTTGGTATTAGATACTGCAGCAAGTCTTGATGTTTCTTTTGTTGATAAGACTACTCAAAATAGCTGCATCTATCAATCTTTTTCTTTTTGATATGGAAATTAATGCGATGTTCGTCAGCCAGGTGTCTTGGAAGATGTTTCACCATTGTATCCATCCCAACTGGAACATTAATGATCTGCCCTAATATTCCGTTTACCCATGACCATGATGTAAACGCCTTATCTGCATAAATTGAATTCTCCGTGAGATAAGCCTTTCTAATACCAAATAAAGAGGAGGAAGATGGTGTGGTATTCCTGAATATGAAAAGCCATTATATATCGATAAAATGTTGGAATGCTATTCCTGGTGAGAGATTGCTTGCAAGTGACACAAATTGTAATTTTTCCTCGAGTCGATTCGAATGAAACTAGTTTGTAATCAGTTGTACGCGACCCTGTTTCCGCGGTCGCAGTTGCGTTGCAGTTTAAGTGTCCCCGAATCTCAAGGTGCTCACCGTCAGCGTAGCGGTATATGTCGGGTACCTAGGCCGGATTGGGACGCAGGTATTCGATCCAACCGAGGACCCGTTTACGTCGAGCGGTTGCTTTATTTCTTCTTTTTCAGTATTAAACTCGTTACTATAATTGCACTGACTGTCGCGCCACCGGCAAGTAAACGGTCATCCAATTTTACTGATAATAGTGGTAAAACATTTGAAACAGTGTAATATATATACTCAACTTCTTGAAAATAAATGTTATAAAATAAATTTTGTAAAAGATATGTGAATTGATTAAAACTGATTCACAATGAGTCGAATCCGTGCGCGCGCCGAAGTAAAACTGATTCACAATGAGTCGCATCCATGTGCGCGCCGAAGTTTCATTTTGGTTGTAAACTGGTTGGAGAGTAAACTAGTTTGCAACCTTTGTCTCAAAACAGTCGCACCGTGGGCGCTGTGCCTTATTCGGTAACTCCGAAGGCACATCACAACCACTAAGATGGTCAATACGAACGATTTCCTCAACCAATGGAGGGCTCCGAAGTGTTTGTAAATTGGCAGCTTTCTTCCTTGCCTTGTATTCCCTGATACGTTGAGTACTAGGTTTTGCTTTTTTTTAAACTTTGTTAAGTGCATTTCTAGGACGCTGTCGATCATAGTATTCTTTACACGACTGTGCATTTTATTTAGGCATACTTCTCACTTCAAAATATTCTCTACACTATCTTGAAATATTGGTCACTCCTTTATAACCTCAAAAAAATGTACAGTATATACACAATATAACCTCTGCGCTCACTGAGGATGCACAACTGATATTACGTGCTAGAGTATTTTACACTCTAATATACAGGGTGAGTCGGGAGGATCGGACCAAACTCCGGGAGCGTATCGTACACAAGATAATAATGTAAAAAACCTCATATGTTCTTATTCGATTTTCGTGTTCTACAACACCCCTGAGTCGGGAGGATTGCACCAAATTCCAGGAGCATATTGAACACAAGATAATAATGTAAAAAAATTTACAGAATTCGCCACCAAGCAAAGTTCAGATACATTGGAAATGAACATAGTTATTGTTTTCATATTTTCTCCTGTGGGTTATAATCTTCTTTCTCTGTTACAGCGAAGTGTGGCACGGTACATGAGAAAACGAAGGAATTGTATAATTGACTAAAAACAAGAAAGTATATCATAAGTGTATTGACACGAAAAAATACACATAAGAAAACATATTATATTATATGTATAGAAACATAAACATACAGTATGATATAATAAAAAGGAATTTTTAGATTTCTAAAAGAAATAAAACCTAACTTTGTAGATACCCTCGTACTAACACTTTGAAACAGAATGAAAACTCTGAAAAGTAATAACATAATAAACACGCACCCTTGCATGAGAAATACGAATATTTTGAAACAGACATAAAACTGAAAATTTAACACTACATACACATCATCACCAATCATCTGTACGAATCAAAATACCGCAAACATATTGCGATGACAAAGGTTGTTCATCATCTGAAGAAGATGAATCCTTGGACATCTTAAATCAAAATATCCCCACTGAAGGCCAAAATGAAGATAAAGGTGAAAAACTGTGTCACTCAGGTCATGTATTCAATGTTGAAGAGATAAATAATCCCGAACACAAAAAGTAACCATAACCTCAATGGTTGTAGCTCAGACCACAGTCTCAAAGGCTTATGACATTCGTTTATCACGCTTCCATGCCCGATAAACGCTAGCAGTGGGGAATTTGTAAAATTTAATTTGTCCACTAGACGGTTTTTCATGATTCCCGGCACTTCGACAATTTTTAATGCAACATACGTGATACGATGTACGCATACTGATACTAATTATTTTTCCAAATAATTAATATTTCAATAACTAAAAATTTCTCCCATATGAGAGAGAACACTTGTAAAATTTTCTCCCAAAAATTCTAATTATTGCCATCAGGTGGCGTAGCAATCGTCATGCACGGTCCTTATGAGGCTATTCAGATAGAGGTGACGTGGCACTGACGTGATGACTCCCGCCACCGCCACGCCACTTCGACACCATACCTTTCGACAGAAGCCTACAGGAGTGGCACGTGCTATACGAAAGTCTGGTATTCCGTCGCACGATAGACGGAATTCGGAAGGTCGGTCCATATCTCTTAACCCATTTGTACTAAAGCGTGGAAAAATGCCTCGAGCCTGCGACTGTCTTCTATCACCGAGTGCGGAATAATCCGCGAGCCCGCGACTGTCTTTTGTTAAAAATCGCTGAATATTCTTCAGACGCAATACATTCTGAACGAGTTTTACTTTTGTTGAGAAAATCTTTCCAACTGCCACTATAAGTAAGTGCTATCATTGTTTCGACAAACGATAGTCGGAATTCTAAATATTAGTCCTCTTACCGCTCAGTATTATCACGATCTATATGTATACCTCATTAATCTAAGGTCAATCTCGCCATCAGATGGGCGGTATATAGGGTTTTTCCTAATTACGGTTCGTAACTTCAGGGTGTAATTCCTTGCAATATTTTAATAAAAAAAACTTATATAAACATGTGTCGGGAGACGCTTATATTCCGAGATATAGGGTGCTGAAGATGTCGAAAAATCAATATTTTTGCACATAAAGCTTGAATGGTCGTTCTCAAAATTTTGGAGTTAATTTAACCTAAAGTCTGTTGTGTATAAAACACCCTTATTATATTAGATGAAAATGAATTAAGAAATCGAATAATTCAAGGTTGCAATGTCATACGAAATATTCCGGGAATTTTTAGATGTGTGAGGCAATCAATGATGAGACGATTGGAATTGTGTAGGTATTTTATCAGAAGGTGGTCAGTTCCCACATTTGCTCTGATTAGTGTAGGAATATGTAATATATACAGTAATTTTATGATTGTTGTCTGTAATTCCGAGCGTTTTTCTAAGAATCGGTTAGTATTACGTAAAAGATGTAAGTTTTACTTTTTACGAAGAAAACGTCGGGTGACTCACGCCTAAGTACGCCACTGGCTTCAAATAAAAATTGACTTTACACTAGAAATGTAACTCTTTATTAACGCATAAGCAAATGACAAACGTCGGTATCCCTTCCGTGTGGATTGAGCGCGCCACTTCCACTCCACGCCACTACTATGCCAGTCCCACACCACCACCACGCCACCACCATGCACCCGTTCTGTGTGAATTGGCCCTTAAGGGAGTTCCTCCGCGACAACCTCAACCAAAAGTTACATACCATGTTCATGTTTAAAATATTGATAATTGGTTTAATTAGTAGTAAATAAAATTAAAAACTACGCAATATTGACCCGGTACTAATAGATAATACGATGGATATCATTTATTGCCGTAAAATATATTCTATATTGTGTTTGTGGTCTACCATTGCCAGTAAACTTTTTAGCGGGACTGTCCGGCCTTTGCCCCAATACACGAAATAGCTTGTATATACAGACGACGCACTCTTCTGTGTGCGTGTCAGCGACGATCGTGGCTCGCTGTCCCGTTCCCCCTCCACGCACTCGTTCGCTTGCAGGCCTTGCAGATATATGCTATACGACCAATATTGTGAGGCTTCTCATGGTTATATCTTGGAAACTAGATGGTGAATCATTCTCATTTTTGATGTGTAAACATCTATTACGGCGATATGAGGGTAAACCTCGGGAAACGGGACGGAAATGTGAAACCGGATGTGATTAGTGCACAGTGATTCGTGCGCAGCTACTTCAGCGCTTGCGGCCTAAAGGCCATCACACGTGAAAAAACGTAAGCAGTAACAGTAAGGCAGTAAGTTTCCAACACATATTGTTAGATGGAGCAATCTAAGTGAAAGTGCAGCAACAGTAAGCAGTAACAGCAAGCAGTAGGGTTTCCGTCACGTTGGAATTTTACGGCTTACGTCTTACTCTCAACCAATAGAAGAGCAGCTGATACGCGATTGGTATATACACGGAATGCAAAGTTACAACTTGCAATAATTATCGATTCTGATAACCGCACTAATACTATTTTCTATATTGTATTTCATTTAAATAATATACTCACGCATCTCAAGTGCAAGCGTAGTACATTACACTAAACATTTAGGTTATGATTTCAGATACGACTTTCGAACAGCGCATGCGTATACCACGCTACTAAGAATGAGCACTCGGCTATACGGCTTACTGCCTTACTGTTACTGCTTACGTTTTTTCACGTGGCCTTTAAGGCCATCAGACGTGAAAAAACGTAAGCAGTAACAGTAAGGCAGTAAGCCGTATAGCCGAGTGCTCATTCTTAGTAGCGTGGTATACGCATGCGCTGTTCGAAAGTCGTATCTGAAATCATAACCTAAATGTTTAGTGTAATGTACTACGCTTGCACTTGAGATGCGTGAGTATATTATTTAAATGAAATACAATATAGAAAATAGTATTAGTGCGGTTATCAGAATCGATAATTATTGCAAGTTGTAACTTTGCATTCCGTGTATATACCAATCGCGTATCAGCTGCTCTTCTATTGGTTGAGAGTAAGACGTAAGCCGTAAAATTCCAACGTGACGGAAACCCTACTGCTTGCTGTTACTGCTTACTGTTGCTGCACTTTCACTTAGATTGCTCCATCTAACAATATGTGTTGGAAACTTACTGCCTTACTGTTACTGCTTACGTTTTTTCACGTGTGATGACCTTAAGGTGGTATTGCATTTTCATGTCGGTGATGTCGATATAGTAAATCGCTATACAACCTAATAATAGCGCAGCTAGCATTGGTGAGGCACACAAGCCTAGTCACTTTCTCCTAGCTTCCCCACGCGTTCCGTAAACTGCTAACACTCTGGTATCTCTGTCTAAATCTATATATATAAAAATGAATGTTTGTCTGTCTGTCTGTATGTCTCTTATGCCTTCCTAAACCGTTCATCCGATTGCGATGAAACTTTGGGGAATGGTTGGATGCATGCCCGCGAAGGTTTCTGAGTTAGTAAATCTTATAAAAGGTGTTCAAAAAGTACCGGTACTGATGATTATTAGGCCTTCCTAAACCGTTGATCCGATTGCGATGAAAAGTTGGGGAATGGTTGGACGCATACTCGCGAAGGTTTCTGAGTTAGTAAATCTTATACAGGGTGTTCAAAAAGTACCGGTATGGATGATTATTATGCCTTCCTAAACCGTTCATCCGATTGCGATGAAACTTTGGGGAATGGTTGGACGCATGCCCGCGAAGGTTTCTGAGTTAGTAAATCTTATACAGGGTGTTCAAAAAGTACCGGTACGGATGATTATTATGCCTTCCTAAACCGTTCATCCGATTGCGATGAAAATTTGGGGAACAGTTGTACGCATATCCGCGAAGGTTTAAGTTAGTAAATCTTATACAGGGTGTTCAAAAAGTACCGGTACGGATGATTATTATGCCTTCCTAAACCGTTCATCCGATTGCGATGAAACTTTGGGGAATGGTTGGACGCATGCCCGCGAAGGTTTCTGAGTTAGTAAATCTTATAAAAGGTGTTCAAAAAGTACCGGTACTGATGATTATTAGGCCTTCCTAAACCGTTGATCCGATTGCGATGAAAAGTTGGGGAATGGTTGGACGCATACCCGCGAAGGTTTCTGAGTTAGTAAATCTTATACAGGGTGTTCAAAAAGTACCGGTATGGATGATTATTATGCCTTCCTAAACCGTTCATTCGATTGTGATGAAACTTTGGGGAATGGTTGGACGCATGCCCGCGAAGGTTTCTGAGTTAGTAAATCTTATACAGGGTGTTCAAAAAGTACCGATACGGATGATTATTATGCCTTCCTAAACCGTTCATCCGATTGCGATGAAAATTTGGGGAACAGTAGGACGCATCTCCGCGAAGGTTTAAGTTAGTAAATCTTATACAGGGTGTTCAAAAAGTACCGGTACGGATGATTATTATGCCTTCCTAAACTGTTCATCCGATTGCGATGAAACTTTGGGGAATGGTTGGACGCATGCCCGCGAAGGTTTCTGAGTTAGTAAATCTTATAAAAGGTGTTCAAAAAATACCGGTACTGATGATTATTATGCCTTCCTAAACCGTTCATCCGATTGCGATGAAAATTTGGGGAACAGTTGGACGCATATCCGCGAAGGTTTCTGAGTTAGTAAATCTTATACAGGGTGTTCAAAAAGTCGAACTATACTTGACCTAAATTTGACCTCCGCTGACAATAAAGGTAACATGAAAAAAATGGTCAAGGACACATTTGAACGTGAAAAAAAATTAATTTGACCTTGATATAACCTTGAAGGTCATGGTCAAGGTCAAATCCAATATGACCATTGCGTAGCCCGGGAAAAATACTAAAAGTTTTGTATTAAAAATGTATTTAAACAATGGTGGACGGACAAAATCAATCCACAATCTACCCGTGCGAAGCCGGGACGGGCTGCTAGTAATCTATATATACCGTAATACCGTATACCGCACGTCCCGTAAGAAACGCAACAAGCGCCATTTTTCTTCGGCAGTATTTGTTGACGGTGTTTGAGTCTTTTACATGTGCATCGTTGGCAAATACTGCCGAAGGTAAATATCGCTTGTTGCGTTTCTTACGGGATACCATATGTCCCACTCTGTACCGTATGTCCCACTCTGTACATATTGGCCAGTTTGAAATTACCTTCGGGCAGGCTTGGTCGGTACTCGAGTCATTTAATACTGCTAGAAGTCGAGTCGGTAGTTAGAGTAGGTGTCAATTCGGGTGATCGAAGCGTCTAACCTCGAAATTGTGAATTTGTGAATAATGGTGACTAATTTCCATTACTCACAAATTCATAATTTCGAGGTTAGATGCTTCCAACTCTCGAATTGACACCAACTCTAACTACTGACTCGATTTCTACCGGTATTAACCAAGCCTGCCCGAAAGTAATTTCAAACTGGCCGATACAGAGTGGGACATACGGTATGCGGTATACCGTATGTCCCGTCCAGAACCGCACAGTTACAGGGACCTTGAAATTTACCTTCGGCCGGGCTTGGTCGGTATTCGGGCAATTTTTACCGGTAGAAGTCGAGTCGGTAGTTAGAGTTGGTGTCAATTCGGGAGATCGAAGCGTCTAACCTTGAAATCGTGGATTTGTAAATTATGGTGAGTAATTTCCATTATTCACAAATTCATGATTTCGAGGTTAGACGCTTCGATCTCCCGAATTGAAACCAACTCTAACTACCGACTCGACTTCTACCGGTAAAAATTGCTCGAATTCGCCCCAGCCACCAAGCCCGGCCGAAGGTAAATTTCAAGGTCACATGGACATCGGTCATACGGACATCAGTTATCGAAATAACCGATCTGAACTTGCTGACGACGCCAACGCGGATGACTACGCATATGCAGTCATGCTTCTCCGGTGATTCTATTGGATGAGGAGACCCACGGGGGTGCTCATGCAAAACTCGCAATTTTGCTATGGTCTGATTGATCGTGGACATATGGTACACCCGCGGCCACGGTATCTGTCGCTGGTGACTTTTTTTAAACGTTATTTTTAAACGTACTAACCAATGAACAATTAATTGTCATGCGCTCATTAGCTACGGTGGCGTCTACTCTCGTTAATGAAATCATGAGGATTATTAATCATTGGATAGTACGTTTAAAAATAACGTTTAAAAAAGTCACCAGCGACAGATACCGTGGCCGCGGGTGTACATGTAAATTTGTGCAGTGTCGCATATGCAACTAGATTAGATCCTAAGGCCGTATAACCTTCAAGGGTTACTAGATTTTATAGCGGTAAAATTCAAATATTTTCTATACTAATGTAGGATTGCTATTCTATCGAGAAATAACGAGCGGATAAATGGAATTCGACACAACGGTTCGCACCATTTAATAGTATCACAGTCATAAATACCTCGCCAATCCTTAGCTAATCCTAAGTTCTCCGAAACGGCATATTCCGGGAATGTAAGCTGCGAACACCATGGTTTATACCTTTCCTGGAAATCAATTACACAGGTTTACAAAAAAAAAAGTCCGGACTATTTGACCGGACCATGGTATTCCGAGGTATTTTTGCGTCCTGAATCCGATCCCGAGGTCATCTGAGCCCCATCACGTCAGAAAAACGAGATTTCAAGGTCATTTAGAGGTTAAAATGACCATTTTTTGGAAATGGACCGGGGATAATTTCTCAAGCGACCTGTTGAGTTGGAGAGGGTAGCTGTTTAGGTCTTGAATACCTTCCAAACATTGGAATGGAGTCCTAAATCTCGACCGGGACTATCACAGAACCACCCCAGTGGATAAAATGTTGCTATGATCGTTGTATCTCGCGGGTTTCGATCTCCCTGTCAAGGCATCCAATTTCGACGATCCATTCGCTGTGAGATACTGACAGTGAATCCAGCACTGCTATTAAACTGAACTCTGCTATTAGCATCACCCAGCAACAACGACGTGGACGTTGCAGATTCTGTTCCATTCGGGGTGCTTGTTTACAGTGAGTCTCCTTGCCTCTCACTTTTCTCCCTCCCAATTTTTCAATCTTTCCGCGCTTGTTTATGGGGTCTGCAGGTTTGCTCAATACTCCTTCTAAGTGCCTTTCTCTTATGCCCCTTGTTCGTATCCCTCTTCAAGTTCCAGCAGTAGTATGCAAACATGTTGATGTCCCAGAAACTTTGGTAGCGTCTTTCCATCTCTTTTATGTCTTGATGAAATCTTCCACCTTGTTCTTCGCTATAATGTCCAAGGTTTTCTGGGAAATTGTCCAAATGTGAATCCAAGAAATGGACCTTCAAGCTCATTAAACATCCAATGGCTTTGTAGTTCCGGAGCAAGCCCTCCACCAATTCCCTATAGTTTGGGTCTTTATTATTTCCAAGAAATTTCTGGGAAACATTCACGAAGCTCTTCCATGCTTCTTCCTCAACCACCGTCATCGTCTTCGGGAATTCTGGATCTAAATGGTCATTTTAACCTCTAAATGACCTTGAAATCTCATTTTTCTGACGTGATTGGGCTCAGATGACCTCGGGATCGGATTCAGGACGCAAAAATACCTCGGAATACAATGGTCCGGTCAAATAGTCCGGACTTTTTTTTTTTGTAAACCTGTGTTATCGTTTCGCTCTGTTCAGTAATATCATCATTACTAAAAATTGAACCTCCCTTTCTCCAGAAAATTTTCTCCATTGCGTCGTATTTCTTACCATTTCTGAGATATTTGCAAAAGTTTGTTGTCTAAATAAATTGTTAAACAATTTATAGACTCACTATGTGCGGTAATACTATCAGGACTAAAAGTTCAACCTCCTAGACGAAGACGCGAAATTTCCTCTGTTTAGCCGTATCTCTTATCGTTTCCGAGATATTTGCATAAGTTTATTATTTAAACAATTATCGTTTCGCTCTCTTCGGTAATATTATCATTGCTAAAAGTTGGACCCCCAATCCCTCGAAGGGCGAACATTTTCTGTTTCGTCGCATCTCTTACTGTTTCCGAGATATTTGCAAAAGTTTATTGTCTGAATAAATTGTTAAACAATTTATCAATTCACTATGTGTGGTAATTCCACTACAGCTAAAAGTTCAATCCCCTAGACGAAACACCAAAATTTTCTCCGTTTCACCACATCTCTCACCACTTTCGACATATTTGCATAAGTTTGAATATAACGCCTAACAAGAGCCTCGTACCTATCGGAAGATAGATAATTTGGCCATGGGCAGTATTAATTTGCTAGGAAATTCGATGCTGATTTCAAAAATGTTGTCTCTGCACAGAATTCTTAAATGGCGCTATGGTGTTATTAAAGTATTTAAAGCCTCTCAGAGTCGTTTCACAGGGCCAATATAAATAATTGAGGAGCTCAATAGTAATAAGATTCTTAACCACAGGAGCGTGCAGCAGATGAAGACTCGTCGACACCGACCGATCAACGAAGTTAAACAGCGAAAAGTGCGGACACTAGTTGGATGGGTGACCGCTCACGATGAAAAGATATACGTCAGACCTAACCTTTTAGAGCCGTCATTTTTTACGTCATCGCAACGTACGGTAGAACGTCCTTATGACGTGATTTTTCTGACGTCGTGTGGATGTGCAATTAAGCCGTCTTTGCGACGTTAAAATGACGTCATATTTTTCGTCATCTGACGTCACAACTGACCTTCATAAAACGTCATTTCGACGTTAGTATGCTACCTGGGATACCACTGTGTTGCCTATAAAATATGTTTAAAGTCGGATTTCGTGACATTTGTGGCTTAACATTATGTTGCCCCAAGCCCCTCAATTAATCATTAAAAATATTAGTTTCCTCTATTTTATCACGCGAGACGACTGTGATACCATATACCGTATGTATCATGCCAAATTAAACAAGGAGATATACCGACATTGCCGAAACTTTACCGACGGTTAAGAATTTTATAGTTAGAGTTGGCTTGAGAAGAGTGCGCTGTGTGTGCTGCGTGAGAACGAAAAGTGTCAAACGTCTGATTTCCCGATAGCTGTTAATTCAAGAGATCGAAGTGTTTCGTCTATTACACAGGCACACAAAAAAAAAAGGTCTTGTTCCCAGAACCAGACCAGCATATCTTTATGTTTTTGGGGTCGCTGAATCCGAATCCGGTGTCCGTTTGTTTCCATCACGTCACATTTTTTTTTAATCTCAAAAAACCATCAATAGATCATGATTTTCAAAAAGTTAATGGACTTAAACCAAATTCGCTATAAGGTGTTTTTGGGGTCGCTGATCACGAATCTGAAATCGGATTTCAAAAATTCAAGATGGCGGATCCAATATGGCGGACGAGATTTTTGAAAATCGACGGATTCATGCCGAATTTGGTATAAGGAGGTTTTTTGGGTCGCTGATCATGAATCTGAAGTCAGATTTTAACAATTCAAGATGGCGGATCCAATATGGAGGACAAGATTTTCGAAAATTTTGAATTTTTGTAAATATAACTTCATATTCGTCATTAGCGATCGAAAAAAAAACCTATACCAAATTTAACATGAATCCGTCGATTTTCGAAAATCTCGTCCTCCATATTGGATCCGCCATCTTGAATTTTTAAAATCTGACTTCAGATTCATGATCAGCGACCCAAAAAAACCCCTTATACCAAATTCGGCATGAATCCGTCGATTTTTAAAAATCTCGTCCGCCATATTGGATCCGCCATTTTGCATTTTTGAAATCCTATTTCAGATTCATGATCAGCGATCCAAAAATCCCCTATAGCGAATTTGGTTTAAGTCCATTAACTTTTTGAAAATCATGATCTATTGATGGTTTTTTGAGATTAAAAAAAATGTGACGTGATGGAGACAAACGGACACCGGATTCGGATTCAGCGACCCCAAAAACATAAAGATATACTGGTCTGGTTCCGGGAACAAGGCCTTTTTTTTGTGTGCCTGTGTTATTCAATACTTCGATTTTCCGAATTGACAGCTATCGGGAAATCAGACGTTTGACACTTTTCGCTCTCACGCAGCACACACAGCGCACTCTTCTCAAGCCAACTCTAACTATAAAATTCTTGACCGTCGGTAAAGTTTCGGCAATGTCCCTTAGCGTTTCTTCCTTTGTTCACCCTCGCGACGAACACACGTGTCGTTCCGCAGTGCAGCACGCGTAGCACCTTAGCCTTAGCGTAGTACAGTGTAACATCGTTTATCTTTCAATAAACTCTAGTCTGTTTGTTACATTGTCCAGTTCTAGCATTGGAGGATTCGTACGGCGAATCCCCAAATTCGATATAATTGTGGCGTCATCTAACGGTGTAGAAAACAGGCGAAGTTTTTTTGAACTACCGAATTTCCTCTGAATGTACACCCGGGCTCACGGAATCTGTCGCTGGTGACTTTTTTTAAATGTTATTTTTAAACGTACTAACCAATGATTAATCAATCCTCGTGCTTTCATTAACGAGAGTAGACGTCACCGTAGCTAATGAGGGCATGAGAATTAATTGTTCACTGGTTAGTACGTTTAAAAATAAGGTTTAAAAAAAGTCACCAGCGACAGATTTCGTGAGCACGGGTGTACTAAGATGGAGACTATGATGATGTTTCCTACAGATTAGTAAGGCTCATCTTTGGAATATCTATACAGGGTGGACCAGGTTAAACGTCATTTTTTTGATATGTGATAGAACAACCAAAAAAAAGTAGACTCATCAGAAAATTTTTTTCAAAAATGTTTCCTAACAAAGATACAGGGTGTCAGTTTTGAAAAAAAATGGTTTTCTCATCATAACTTCTAAACTACTTGATCGATTTCCATGAAATTTCGCACACAGCCTAATGTAGAACAGCTCTAAGCAATAATTAAATAATTTTTAAAAATTCTCCAGTAGCGTAGATACTAGGGGCCGGTACCCCCCTTTCCCCCTCCCAATCTTCGGTGCCACTGGATATTTTGCAAACAAAATTTAATTATTGGATTCCCCGTTTAATTTAGAGAAAAAAATCACCCTTGCAAATTTTTGATTTATGGCTTCGTTTTTGAGATATTTATTTTAATTTATAGGGTTGCGAGCAGGCCAAAGCTAGGTTGAACTCCATTAATTGTGATATGTGATAGAGCAACCAAAAAAAAATAGTTTCTCATGAGAAAATTTTTTTCAGAAATGTTTCCTAACAATGATATAGGGTGTAAAAGTTTCGAAAAAAAAAATGGTTTTCTCATCATAACTTCTAAACTGCTTGATCGATTTCCATGAAATTTCGCACACAGGCTAATGTAGAACAGCTCTATGCAATAATTAAATAATTTTTTAAAATTCTCCAGTGGCGTAGATACTCGGAGGCCGGTACCCCCCTTTCCCCCTTCCCAATCTTCGGCGCCACTGGCTATTTTGCAAAGAAAATTTAATTATTGGATTCCCCGTTTAATTTAAAGGAAAAAAATCTAAAAAACGAAGTCACAAATCAAAAATTTGCAAGGGTAATTTTTTTCTCTAAATTAAACGGGGAATCCAATAGTTAAATTTTCTTTGCAAAATATCCAGTGGCGCCGAAGATTGGGAAGGGGGAAAGGGGGGTACCGGCCCCGAGTATCTACGCCACTGGAGAATTTTAAAAAATTATTTAATTATTGCATAGAGCTGTTCTACATTAGCCTGTGTGCGAAATTTCATGGAAATCGATCAAGCAGTTTAGAAGTTATGATGAGAAAACCATTTTTTTTTTCGAAACTTTTACACCCTGTATCTTTGTTAGGAAACATTTTTGAACAAAATTTTCTTATGAAAGTACTTTTTTGTTGCCCGGGTTCCCCAACCTCCGTAAAGGAGAGCGGGGAACACTGGGTGAGCTCCAACCGGGCGCGTCTCCAGGTGGCGGAGAGGAGGGTGGCCAGGTGACAGAAGTGGATCGCGTTTGCGGACCACGGAAGGCCCTGGTTAGCGGGTGCCATACAGCACTTCGGCGCTAAAGCCCCGCCGCGGACCAGCTCCCCAAGCCAGAGGTGTAAGCTATCGTGCCGAGGGTTGGATGGCACTGGGGTCACAGTGTCGAAAACGATGCCCTTGGGGAACCAGGCGCCACCCCATTGTATTTAGCCTTACCCCCGCATGGCAGGCTCTGCGGGGGCGGACCGTATAATTCCTGCCTACTCGTGGGAACCATATGGATGATTTAAACTTATTGCTAGAGAAACCAGCAGGTGGGGAGGCTTCTATGGAGGCAGCCCCATCTGTGGAAGAAACGGTCGAACGGCAGTCTCTGGTAGGTGATGGGGCTTTGGCCTCATTGACGGCCAGTTGCCTGTCACTAAATGAACCCCGGGAGTCTGAGGCTGGTGAAGATAAGGCATTAGCCGAAAATTCCGAGGCCTCGACCCCCAAAAACAGGAAGAAGAGCCGTTCGGGGGCGGCGAAGAAGAGGGCTCGCAAAGCCAGACTGGCTGAGCTCGGGACCTCTTCGACGCCTAAACCGGAGGTCAAGACAGGGAGGTCGTCTGTCGGTGGGAGAGGCTCAGCCAGTGGGCAACCCCACACCGACGGACGACCAAATGTTCCCTCGGGGGGGACCGACGGTGGGAACCGTAAAAGGGCCCGGCCGTCGGATGGCACTCCCCCCGAGGCACATAACAAGCCCAAAAGAAGCAGGGTTTTCCCAAGGCCTGCTTCCTTTGGAGAGGCGGTGGCAATGGATAAGAAGGTGGCAATTGTTCCAACCGGATATCCTGAGGCCACCTTTGATCCAGGTCAAGGGGACCTCGTCGTTCTGGCGCTCGGACGAGCTCTGGACTCCGTACCCATGGGGGCGGAGATCCCGCGCTTCGACGGGTACATAATTGAACGGGGGCTCCTTTGGATCACCTGCCCCTCTGAGGAGGCAAAAGCATGGCTGAGGATGTCGGTCCCGGCCTTGAGGCCTTGGGAGGGCGCTTCTCTGACCGTGTTGGAAAGGGAGAACCTTCCAAGGCTTCACAAGATGATGCTGGTGATCCCGGGTATCCCGGAGGAGACTGGTGTCGTCTTGAAGAGACTGGAAAGACAGAATCCTGGCCTCCACACCCAACTCTGGAGGGTGTGGGACAGGAGGGTCGAACAACTCTCTGTCCAACTCGTGTTGGGCGTTGACGATAAGTCCCTGAAGCAGCTAAAGGTTGGGGACCTAAAGGCTCACCTCGGCGTTGGGCGGGTACTCTTCAGAGAGGCTCAGTCCGGCGCACGGGGGGGACACGGGGCTCCCACGACAGCTGCAAAAGCGCCACAGGAAGGCAAGAAGGAGGTGTCGGGGGGGGGGGAGGTTCTAGGGTCACTGAGCCAGTCCTGGCACAGGGGTCTGTTCCGACCCCGATACCCGGCCCTTCGAGCGAGGTCGCGGATCGGGGCCCCGCCGCGGGGACCTCCGGGGGTAAACCCTCGGAGTCCTCGGGTGGGGCACTGGATCCGCCCCAAGAAACCGCCCGCAGACAGAGGGGAAGACCCTCCATGGCCTGCGCGGTGGCCAAGGCCGGCCAGACGGAGACCCGGAAGGGAGTCCAAAAGACCCTTGAAGGGATACTGACTGGCTGGTCTTCCTCAACTCGAGAGGATGCCGTTTCGGCTACTCCCGAGAAGAGGAGGGGGAGGGGGGGCTCGCTAGACCGGGCCCTCTGATTCCCCTGCAATCAGCGAGGACTGACCGACCCATAGTCACCATGGCTATCGAGGGGATCAAATTCTCGCAGATAAACTTGCAACACTGCATAGCGGCCTCGGCGATTCTTAGTCGAGGCCTGGCAGTAGGGCAAACAGACATAGCCCTGATCCAGGAGCCCTGGATTACGGGAGAGGGCAGGGATGCGGGGCTGCAACTAGGGGGTGGCAACCTAGTATGCGCACCCTCGAGGGGGGGCCCGAGGGCCTGTGTCTTTGTGAGTAAAAGATACAGCGCTCTGAGACTCCCAAAATTCTGCACCAGAAACCTGGCGGCGGTAAAGATCGGGCTTAGTGTGGGAGGTGGGAGGATCGACGTAGTGATCGGGTCGGCCTACTTCCCACACGACTCTGAGGACCCTCCCCCCACGAGGGAACTCAGGAGCCTGGTGGACCACTGCAAAAAAGAGGGGCTCCAGCTGGTAGTGGGGTGTGATGCGAATTCGCACCACACCATCTGGGGCAGCTCTGACACAAACAAGAGAGGTACAGAATTGTTGGAGTACCTCTCGACGACAGATCTCGAGATCCTCAATAGGGGCTCGAGACCTACCTTTGTCACCCCCCGTAGACAGGAGGTGATTCGTATAACCTTGTGCACGCGTAAGTTGGCCCAAGTGATCAGGAACTGGCGGGTGAGCGGAGAGGTAACACTCTCGGATCATCGCCGGATTACTTTTAGCGTAGAAGGGGACGCGGGCTCAAGTCCAACGGAGGTATACCGCAACCCTAAGACCACGAACTGGGCCTTCTACAGGGCAGAGCTCAGCGAGAGGCTACGGGACACTCAGAGTGGCTTCCCGAGGACAAGGGGGAGGATAGATGGCGCGGTAGAATGCCTGCAAGATGCCGTCATCCAATCCTACGAGACCGCGTGCCCAACAAAAAGACGCAAGAGCAGCAATAGGGTGCCCTGGTGGAATAAGGAGTTAAATAAACTCCGTAGGGGCACCCGAAGGCTGCTTAATAAGGCGATGAAAACCGACCGGGATCAGGACTGGGAAAATTATAGGTCTTCCCAGAGGACCTATAAGAAACTAGTCAGATCATCAAAAAGGGAGTCTTGGAGAGGGTTCTGTGGGGAGCTGGAGGCTTTGCCTCAGGTTACCAGACTACGCAGGATCTTCGTATCAGGACCTCAAATTAAGCTTGATGGACTCACACTCCCTGATGGCAGGGAGGTGAACAGCCATGAAGAAATACTGACGCACCTCTTGGAGGTACATTTTCCGGGCTCTGGCCCCGCGACTCCCCACATCGAAGAGGATCGATGGGGGTGCGGGGCGGGGGCTGGAAGACTGCCGCAAAGGTAGTCACAATTAGCAGGATCAGGTGGGCCGTTGAATCTTTTGAGAGATTTAAGAGCCCGGGGGTAGATGGGATCTTCCCAGCCCTCCTACAGGAGGGAGGGGAGAGCCTATGGAAACGCCTCTATACTATATATAGATCCTGTCTGGCCTTGGGATATACCCCTAAGGCTTGGAGAAAGGTCAGGGTGGTCTTTATACCAAAACCGGGCAAGGACTGCTACGACCGGGCCAAGTCTTTCAGGCCTATCAGCCTGACATCTTTCTTGCTCAAAACACTGGAGAGACTGGTTGATAGGTACATCAGGGATACCGCTCTGATCGAAAGACCAATAGAGCGGACCCAACATGCATTCCAGACCGGTAAATCCATAGAGACGGCTCTCCACTGTCTCGTTCGCGAGATAGAGGGGTCCCTCGACAGGAGGGAATCGGTTCTGAGTGTGTTTCTGGATATTGAGGGGGCATTTGACAATACCTCCTTTGAAGCCATCTGCGAGGCAGCACGAGGGTTCAGCATCGAGGAATCTATCGTTTGCTGGATCCAGAGTATGCTGCAGACACGGAGGGTTTGGGCCAGCCTAGGAGAAGCTGAGGTGGAGGCCCGGGCCGCCAGAGGATGTCCGCAGGGGGGGGGGGGGTACTTTCCCCACTCCTGTGGACCCTGGTGGTAAACGGGCTCATGGTAAAGCTAAAGGAGGCTGGCTTCACTGTGCAGGGATATGCCGACGACTTGGCTATCTCTGTTAAGGGAAAAGATACCGAGGTGCTGGCGAGGCAAATGCAACGTGCGCTGGACCTCGTGCAAAACTGGTGCCTATCCCAGTCGCTAAAGGTTAACCCAAGCAAAACTGAGATGGTACTGTTCACACGTAGGAGGGGCTGTCAATTTAAGGCCCCTACCATTTTCGGCGCCGAGCTGAAGACCTCCGGAGAGGTGCGCTATTTGGGGGTAACCCTGGATAGCAAGCTTCTATGGAGAAGTCATATAAATAAACAGGCCCAGAAGGCAATTTCTACCTTTTGGGCCTGTAGAAGAATGTTCAGCAGAACATTGGGACTGAGGCCGGGAGTGGTGGCGTGGATATACACTGCCATCCTTGTGCCCCAGCTCATCTATGCGTCAGTAGTCTGGTGGCCCTCTCTCAGGAGGAACATCAACCGCAAGACGCTACTTAAAGTCTACAGGTTAGCATGCCTGGGGATAACCGGTGCCATGCGCACAACCCCGACCCTGGCCATGGGGGCCCTCCTTAACCTAGCACCTCCCCACCTTGTGGCGGAGGCCGGGGCGAGGAAGACGGCTCTACGCTTGTATTTCGGTGGATACTGGAGACAAGCGGCCAGGGGGCACGCCGCGATCCTTCGGGGGGGCGGAGTGCTAGAAGAGTTCGCACTGAAAAAAGGGGATCGATGCCCGGATAGCTATCGCTTCCAGCGTCGATTCGAAATCCTCACCCCGGACAGACTATCCTGGAAGGGGGATAAAAATCACCTCCTATCCCCGAAAGGACTCATCTGGTATACAGACGGGTCCAAAATGGAGACGGGAGCGGGAGCGGGAGTATGGTGCGGCGGGCCAGGGGTAGAATTATCTTTCGCCCTGGGCCACGACGTCACGGTATTCCAAACGGAGGTGTTCGCCATCTGGGCCTGCGTCGGATTTATCCTGAACAAGGGCTACAGGGGCAGGCACATCTATATATGCAGTGACAGCCGGGCCACGCTCGGGGCACTCTCCTCAGTGAGGATTACGTCGGGGCTGGTCCGGGACTGCAGAGATAGATTAGAACGACTCTCAAGTGAGAATCGAGTAAAGTTGCTATGGGTGCCGGGTCACACCGGCATTGCTGGCAATGAGAAAGCCGACAGGCTGGCTCGGATGGGCTCTTCGCGGCCGAATCCCGAGCACAATATAGGCATCTCCATGGGGCTCGTGAGGGAAGCGGCTCGTAATTGGATTAAGGGCCGCTTCGCCGACCTTTGGGCACGAGCTCCGGGTATGAAGCACACGAGGGCTCTTTTTAGAGGACCCTCTAGTAGGCTGGGCACTAGGTTGCTGAACCTAGACAGGGCTCAACTACGATGGATAGTGGGGCTGGTCACTGGGCATTGGCACACAAGAAAGCACCTGAGGAACATGGGCCTCGGTACGGAGGTCCTGTGCCCCAGGTGCGGGGATGAAGAGGAAACTCCTTTTCACATACTGGCGCACTGCGAGAGGTTGACGGCCCTTAGATACTATATCTTGGGGGCCCCCTCATTCGACGATGCCAGTATCAAGGACATCGGGGCGGGCGAGCTCTTGCGCTTTGCGAGGAAGGCTAGCATACCCCGAAGTCACACCTAAGGCTGCCCCAGCTGGGGCCCGGGTACAATGGTCCACTAGGACTGAGTACCCGGCTGATGCCAACTCACAATACTATACTATACTATACTTTTTTGTTGTTGTTCTACCACATATCAAAAAAAAATGACGTTTAACCTGGTCCACCCTGTAGAACCCGATCATCAATTTGATTCTTGGTAGCCTCGATTGAAAGCGCTGGTCCGAAGTTATATATGATATTAATTTTGTAATTCGAAATGTCTTAGTTACTGAGAAATGAAGGTCTCATTACAGGTACGAACTATATACCGCATGTCCTATGGCCATCCGCGCAGGTGAGCTGCGACCTGAATTCTTGACTTCGGCAGTATTTATGGTACAATTAGAGTGGGTTTCAGACGAGTGCGCTGCATAAGAACGAAAAGTGTCGACTGCTCTTCTAATAGCTGTCAATTCGGGAGATCGAAACGTTTCGTGTAACCTCAAAATCGTAAAGTTTTGAATTAGTAGTGAATAATTTGTAGAAGTGATGAGAAATAATCATAAATAATCTTCCGAATTGACAGCCATCGGGAAATCAGACGACGCTTTTCGCTCTTACGCTGCGTTCTTACGAAAAGTGTGAAACGTCTGATCTCCCGATGGCTATCAATTCGGGAGATCGAAGTATAAGCTCGAAATCGTGAATCTTTGAATAAATGGTAAGTAATGTTCAGAAGTGAGAGTTAACAATCATTCGGGTTTTTTCGATGTCCAACCGAATTACACGCCTCATGCCTATTTGTTTCAGAAATTATTTCCGCGCTAGCACCGCGCGTGTCTAGGAAGTAGTTTTACGAAGTGGCGTGAGCGATACCTAAGGTGTCAATTCGGAAGATTATTTATGATTATTTCTCATCACTTCTACAAATTATTCACTACTAATTCAAAACTTTACGATTTTCAGGTTACACGAAACGTTTCGATCTCCCGAATTGACAGCTATTAGAAGAGCAGTCGACACTTTTCGTTCTTATGCAGCGCTCTCGTCTGAAGCCTACTCTAACTATACCACATAAATACTGCCGAAGTCAAGAATTCAGGTCGCAGCTCACCTGCGCGGTTGGCCGTAGGACATGCGGTATATATATGCGGAGTAAATATATTTATTTCTTCTGACCCTCACGACGGGCGCTTCACTTTCCTTAGTCCTTGGCGCGCGAGCCTCAATTAGGTTGGCTCAGCCCCCTGTAACTTACACGTATATATTCCCATTAGATATCTTTGACCACGTTTTGTCGCCAGGCATACTAATCCGCTACGTGGCGCCCTATCGTTGGCCCTGTGATGGCTGCTGCTGGCTGCTGGCTGTTGGCTGCGCTGGCTCATATAAAATTCGTTCGAACATTTACTGGACTATTTCTATTACTTCATAAAATTCCTTATCCCTACATATTTATTACAAAATGGAATAATGCTTCATTGCACTCAAGTCCCTTCATTCACACCTCATTCGTCCGCTTTCAGCCGGGCCAGCGACACTGCGCCACCACGCGGTTGGCGATAACGGTGTGGCCATGCGAAACGCAGAGTTGTAGGGGGCTGGGTTGGCTGGTGGTCGAGGAAGTAAACTTCGGCGCCACCGAGCTAAACACCCTTATTGGCCGCCTGATTTGAAATATCGATACCTTGCTTTGAAAACCTCGAAGTACAATTTTTTTGACAAAAATGCCATTTATAATACTGCGTTAAGGTTTAAAATCTGAAAACAGTAAGCTATAAATGGCATTTTTGTTAAAAATTGCACTTCCGAATTACTCTTCGAACCCTCTAATTAAGTTAAATTAATTTTTAAACTACTACAGGCAACATAAGTATTACCTTAAGAATTATTATTATTTATTAACATTACATGTAATTTGAAAATTAGAAAAAGAAGATTGTCAAAAATACATGGAATTAAGATATTATCAAAATACCTTTCAATCAAATCTTGTTTTCTTCCACTAGTTTTGGTGTTAAGAGCAACTAACAATTCCTTCAACTGCTTCGCTTTCATATCACCGTAATTCATTTTTATACGTTTTTTTTACCAGTCACATTAGTCATATTAGTGCAGCATTAATAATATATTATAACCGTTTAAATTTGTCCGCGGGTGTTTGGCTCGGTGGCGCCATCTGCTTCAGTTTTGCCCAGCCAACCTAATTGAGGCTCTTATCATTACAGGTACGAACTACGGAGTGAATAAGGGGTCACCCTTAAACCACGTAACGCACTTTAGGGGGGGGGGGGGTTGAATCAATTGTTACCGACTGTTACCTTGGGGGGGGGGGGGAGTCAGCGACTGCTTCATGTGTTCTTTTAGGTAATTTTTCGAAAACGAATTCAGTACACTCTTTCTCCTCTTTTCACGTGATACTAAGGTACTTTTAAGGCATATTTCGTCGGCGACGTCATTCTCCGAAAAATGACAATGTCGTCACTCAAGAAACGTCTTTAAGACGCCCTAAATATGACGTTATTTTTATGTCGTAATAAAATTGTCAAATAACTGGACTGAATAAACGGACAAAAAATGTAATTTGTTCAATTATTAAATCAATAAATTATTTCATTTCGTGTCTCCAGAGTATGTTGAGCAAGTTATAAACTATACTGTTTATTAAAAAGAACAGATTATTAAAGTAAATAAAAGAATCAATTAATGTAGGATGAATAAATATTCATATAATTATTTATTTATTAATATCAATTTGCGTCTATGCAAGAATATTTATCAAGATACAATCATAAATTTAGAAAAATGTTGAGAAAAGAATAATACAATTATAAAGTCTTATGTATTTAAGGGGTATGGTCACTGTACTGTACTTAGCATTTAACGGGCACTCAGTCCTTTTTGGACAATTGTACCCGAGCCACACTTGGGGCCACTCAGACAGAGAGGAGTCCCCCCCACCGCCCACGACCCCCGGTGAGCCCAGGGCCTCCATGCAGGAGGCATGCAGGAGTCCCCTAGCCCTCCCAGGTGTCCCAACCAGAGGGGCGGCCCCTCCCTGTCCTCACTCACTGGGGAAGGGGGTCCTCCATGCAGAAGCCCCCCCTCACCACCCCGAGTACAGCCGGTCATAGCTCGATCCCCGGATCCCGGAAAAATTATTTTTCCGCAAGCCGGGATTCGAACCCTAGACCTATCGCCCGAGCAGTCTTCGAGAGGCTAGCATTTAGACCACTCGGCTACTGCCGGCGACAAGGGGTATGGCCACGGTAGAATTTTCAAAAAATCGATTTTTCTTTTTTTTGCTATAACGATGCTTTGTCATCATAAAAATGAGATAATATTCGATTTATAGCGAAAATAATTTTTTTCACCAACTTTCAGTGCATAGCGTGAGCTTACCTGCGACGCAGTCGTAGAGTACCAGAGCGCGCAGCGCACCGCGCCCGGATTGTCGGAGTTATGTTATTAGAGATGACTAACAATATAGTGGTAAATTTAGAATATATACATATAGAGGACATTAGTTGCATACCTGTAGAGCAACATTTAATCAGTCAGCAAAATCTAAGCCAGTGTAACCGTTGATGGACGCCGTTCAGTTGCTTCTCGGCTTTTCGAGTGGTACATATCTAGTAGGTATTGTGCGAATTACAGAATTTTGTTTGTAAACAACTAAAATGAACAATGATCAAAAAGCTTATCGATTACAGAAAGGATCAAAAAGGAATACTTTGAGTTTAAATAAAAGTAATATAAAATTTCAAAGCGTAGACCATTAAATCGATATGCAGCGGATCAAGATAAAGAAGGCGTGAGCGCGTCGGCCAAAAAACTGCGAAAACCAACAAGTTCCCGTGATGTTGAAGTTAACGGTGAATTCGGTTATAGATTTATAAATTTTATAACTGTTATGAACGTAATTGCTCAATAATAACGAGAGTTTTAATTCTATTGTGTGGAGTTTGGCACCCAAGAGGACTTCAAGCGGCAAGTTGGTTTTGGATATAGCTTCCAATATTGCAGTCTGTACGTTCAACGATGGCCCTAGCAGCTTCATGAGCATGACGAACATTTTGGGCATGACTATAGGGCCCCAAAGCTACAACTTTTGTTTAGAAGTCGATGCACTGCGCGTCGACTACGCAGAGCGATCACTATCGGTTGCGGCGAAGAACGCGCGTTTGGATGCAAGATCTTCAAGAAAAGCGAAAGCGGAGGAAAATCTTGCCTTGGAAGGTCAACTTTATGGAGCTGGTATCGCAGACTAATGGTAAAAAATTTTGTTATTTGCATTTTTATGGTTTAATTACAAGAGAGTTATATGTAAAACTTTAAACGCGTTTATTTCAAAACAGCTTTTTTCGAATTGGCGAGACAAATAATTTCGACAATTTTTATCCGACTGTCTTCAAATTTTATAATTATCTTTCTAATTGCATTTCGCACAAAAGTACGTAGGGAATCTTTCATTAATTAAAAACTTTCCATTTTATGAGCTGTTTCATACGAAATTTTTCACTAAAAATTCACCACTTAAATTTAAATGCTTGCCATTTTCCGAAAAATCAGTATTTTTGAAAACCCCTACGTACTTTTGTAGATATACTTATGAAGATTAAGGAAAAAAATTGTTTTTGGTTCTAGGTAAAAAATTGCGGGCACCATTTGTCTCGCCGCGGAGCACCTCAAAAAAAACACCAGCGGAAAATGTGAATAGCCGCCATATTGAATTAAAAAAAATATATATATTTGTTTTTAATACAGTAATACTTGGTATTAATAGATATGAAATTACTTTTGTACATAAATCACTCTTTTATACAAAAAAAAAGGTAAAATATGCACCTTATTTTATAACCGCTACCGTGGCCATAACCCTTAAGCCCTTTCTTATTGACTGAAAAAGCCACATACATTTATTCATCAAACATCATATGAACATTAACAGTAATACTTAATATCACAGGAGTGTACAGCAGGTGAGGACTCGAGGACACCGACCGATCAACGAAGTTAAGCAGCAAAAAGTAGTTGGATGGGTGTCCGTTCATGATGAAAAGATATACATCAGATCTAACCTTTTAGAACCGTCATTTTTTATGTCATCACGTCATATTTTTCGTCATCCGACATCAGAACTGACCTTCAAAAACCGTCATTTCGACGTTAGTGTGCTACCTGGGAAATCACTAAAATTAAACGTCATATTTCACGTCATAAAGACGTTGTCTCACACGTTAGAAAGACGTCATTAAATGACGTCAGTGGGATGTGACTTTCGAACGTACTTTTAACGTCATTTATACGTCTTTTACTGACGTAGTCTATGACCAGAACTGACCAAAAAATGACGTTAATTTCACGTTAGTTTGTTACCTGGGCGGAGATGCGAGTATTTTAGTGGGCGCACTTATAGAATATTTCCAGTAATTTAATCTCATTTTCCATGATCAATAACTTTGAAAATATCAGAGTTAAAAGACTATTACAAATGGGGGCCTTTGTTTTTAAGGAACTATATATTTCTACCTAGAATAAGGAAAAGCAGGGTGAATAACGGTATTTGTTTTTGGTTGAAACATTTTTTTAGAGTAAAGTTATTGCATACACTTTATAAACTATGTACTTTCACTCTATTATATAAAATAGTTTTTCGGATTAATGACCGACCCAAAACTCCGTCCCTCACCAAACGCCTACTGGTTAGTGCGCCGTCGCCGCCTCCTTCTCCCCCCTGCCATCTCCCCCTCTTCGTCCCCTTCCCCCTCCTTCTCCTCCTTTTCTTTGTTCGACGACCGACCGACCCACCCAAAACCCCACCAATCGCCTACCAGCGCATCGGCCGCCAACCGGATGAAGTATGCTTTCAGCCGGGGGTTGGCGAGCGAAGCAAATAGAGGGCGGATGCCCCTTGTAATTTAACATTCTGTAAGTTTCATTTAAAAATGTAGGAGGTAAAAAGGTATGGGCAGAGACACTCGATCACCAGCTAGTCTCTTGCGATATGTATATTCAAGGACTGAATACAATGCTTAGATCGTTTTAACTATTGTGCCTCGGGGTAGAGCTGCTAGCGACCGTCTCGATAAGAGTCTGCAATCGAACTGCCCTCGTACGCCGTCTTCCCTCAGACGTACTCTCGGATAGCGGGGGCAAAACGAGACTTCTAGAATACCCGAAACGATCCCCAGTTGTCCAACATTCCAACCCCGCTGATGTCACCGTGCGCCTTCCTGGCCGTACACACTAGTAGGTAGCAAGGGTGAGCGGGAATTTCCGGAAGGTACAAAGCCTTCGTTCTTTCCAAAGGCACTGACTCATCCTGCACCTTCCTGCCTGAGGCCGTTGCTACGTGCTCTTCGTTGATAGACCGTATTCTTCCGTCTTCAAAAATAAGTCAAATTAAGGATATTGTAGTCATGTATGTAGCATCCGGGAATGCGCGGTGCGTGTGGGCGTTTGTGCGTGCAGACTGCGTCACCTGACCATTAGTCCGCAAGTCTAGCTGTAAGCGCGTCTCGGCTCGCCATAAAGGGACCCCAATCGGCAAGGCCGTAAAGCGGTTTCGGGATAGTAACGAATCTTCCCCGGCATTCGGATGGGGATCGGCAGCGGAGCCCCGATGGCCTGGGGATTGGGGCCTAAAAAAGGGGCCTATTTCATTGTACCGATACGACGGATTGTCGTATGCGACGAGTCACTCCAATTGGCTGTGATAAAATCGGGTGGGGGGTCCGTCGCAAATATCTTGTGGGAGGAATGAAATAGGGTCGATGAACGACACTTGTGTTTGTCGCTGCGATGGTCTTATGCCGTATTTACACGCTTGGCGCTTGCCACAAACTCCAAGCTTTCACAAACGCTTGGCTGAATTTGGATGCCAATTTACACGCTTGACTCTTGCCACAAACTCCAAGCCTACGCAAGCCTTCACAAACGCTTGGGTACACTTGGGTACGAGGGCACTACGCGTCAGTCGAAAGAACACGTACGCCAGTGCGCATTTGTATTTATGACTGTGATACTATTAAACGGCACGAACCGTTGTGTTGAATTCCGTTTATCGCGAGACGGAACAGCGACCGATGGCAGAGTTAAGAGAGAGTAAACTAAATGCGCTTTTTGAATTAGACAAGTTAGTTAATACTTGACGGTAGGTTATAAATTAACGGTTTATTCGCTCATTATTTCTCGATAGAATAGCAGTCCTAAATTAGTATAGAATATTTTAATTTTACCGCTATAAAATCTAGTAACCCTTGAAGGTTATACGGGATTTAGATCAAATCTATTGGGTTGGCAACTAAGTAATTACCGATTTTCTAAATTTTTTGGTCTTAAGACATTCTTTTCTTTTGTCAACGTGTTCAAAGCACCCAACCTATATTGCTTCTTGTTGTATGGACTTCCACCTTTAATTTAGTAAAAAATTGTATCGATTAGTTATTTCATTTCGTTTTTATCTCAATATAAAAAAAGTGAAAAATCACCAGAACGAAATTTGACAAACCAATTTTGACACTGCCTTTATTTCAAGGCTTCATTCCCATATACGGTATATAACTTCTTGTGTGCTTGCGATGCGTTCTTGCCTTTTCAGAAATAATACAATAAAATATGTCTGAAATGCGCGTCTTGTTCTCCATTAGGGATAAAAACGAAACTAAATAACTAATCGATACAATTTTTTTACTAAATTAAAGGTGGAAGTCCAAACAATAAGAAAATAATATAAGTTAGGTGCTTTGAACACGTTGACAAAGCAAAAGAATGTGCTAAGACCACCTATTGAGAAAATCGGTAATTACTTAGTTGCCAACCTGATAGTTGCATACGCGACACTATCACAACAGGAACGCACGTTTGTCCGCCTCCAGTGCAATACGAAATCCGTCCGCAGTCGGCACAAACGTTTGGCAAGTGTGTAAACCCGGCACAAACGTTTCGCAAGCTTCCTCAAACTTCCTTTGATTTATACCAAAAATCGACACTCGGTCGGATTGGCTAGCAAGCCTACACAAGTGCTAGCAAGCCTACACAAGCCAAGCCAAACGCCCTATTCACACGCTTGAATTTGTGATGCCTTGTCGAGGTTTGGTTTGGCAAGCGTGTAAACCCGGCATTACAATGGCGTACAGTGCTGGAAATGTTCCCATAAAATTCGATGTTTTTCGTCCTCTGGAAAATGGAAGGTTCCCTTCCCTTTGCATAATGGGACACCACACTACGCCATTGCAATTTCAGTTTTATTTTATTAACTTGGAAAACAATCGTTGAGACAGGACGATGTGTTTTCCGTTAATGACATACGTATACAGCATAACGTAATGTAATACGATTTAAACAAACCTCAAACGATTTAGATCAATATACGTAAAATACATTTATAGATATCTAATTTCATTATTTTTATGCTCCAACTATTAAACTACAGATTTCGAATCATCGATATATATGTAATTTTTAAATCATCGATATATTAAAGCGTACAAGTCGCTCTTAAAAAGCACGAAATTCGAGCTTATAAGTAAAATTTTATTCTTTTCAGTATGCATCCCCCCCCCCCCCCCCCCATCAGCATATCGTAGTACAATAACAGTAATTTCACCAGGCCGTGGACTTTTAATTACATCTTCTCGTGTTTTTAATTGCATAGATGTTTTTCTGTTGTTCTGACTGTATCACGAAGGAAATCTTTACCTATCGAAAAGAATTTAAATATTGAAGTTTTTCCCATTTGTTAAAAATATAATAAAATTCACTTTTGCACTATCAGGTCCAATACTATTCGTAACGTCAATATTTCTCAGATAGCCATCGGTGGCGTTGAACGTAGCTTACTGTCGCACTATCACCTGGCCATGCACACGAGCCCTATTTTTCGTCGCACGAAACCATCGCTTGAAGTTCAGCACTGCTGAACTTTCGAACGACGGAAAATACCGTCGTTGTGAGATTTCTGCCACCACCACTTTTTGTCACAGCCAATCGGAGTGACTCGTCGCACGCGACAATCCGACGTGTCGGTACAATGAAATACCCGATACAACACGATAGCGGTTGTAGAATTCTATCGATACAGAATCCCACCCCTAGTTGAATTTAGCATCGAAAGCGATAATGAATAGCAGTGGTTAATATAGGAACGAAAGCATATCATGTTCACACAGCGATGGTTACTGTGCGAACACAACTTGCTCGCGTCCCAACAGCGATCATCGCTATCGATACTTGATTTGATGCAAGAATTCTATCATCGCTGTTGAGACAGTGATCATTACTGACCAAAAAGTGGCTATCGCTTTTTTCTCCATGAAGCTAATCAGAACCAAATGGGACAATCAAACCAGACACATTCGTGATTGGAGTTACATTGGCAGATACTCGTTCGAGTCATCTTTGAATAGTCGAGGAAATGAACTTACATATGTAGTGCTATTTTATTTCGTTGACTCATATAGAGTCGTATGAAGTTAAGACAAGAAGAAGATGCCAAGACTTGAGAAGATTTTCGACCAAGTGAATAATTTCTTAATCGACCGCGTCGATTAACCTTCAAATCCCTATCAGACATTCTTCATTCGCGGCATATGTAAAGTTAAAGCTGCTTCAAATTTTCTTCGTTTTTATGTCAAATTCACTGTAATTGTTTGTTAAAAGCTTAAATTGCAAATGATACATCAAATTTACGCAAAATTTAACTTACGGAATCACAGTAATGTGTAAAATTTATTTATTACTTTCGAAACATAATTCCATCATTCAATTACATACTCTGTCAATACCAGGGTGGTATTGGCTCCGTGCATGAAAAGTATACTACTCTTCCTGATTATGTGTAAGAGTATATATGAAGTCTGTCAGTGCCCTCTGTGTCATCCAGCGGAATTTCGTAGCCGTGTATGTATATTACCACACGTAATCATAAGGAATAGCTGCAGTGATTACGGCATGGAGCCAATACCTAGGGAATATGTGAGTGCGGGTGAGAACATACGGTGATTCTCTGGACAAGTTCGAGAAGGATGGAGAATTGTGTGCAATAGAGAGGCTCTTATGCCGTCACCTCATTATATGTTCTGACTCGCACTCACACGTTCCCTATGTATCTCATCCTAGTAATGTCACTGTAAATAACAGTGCCAAGGGAGGACTCATGAAACACACGCAGTTGTTGCATGCCTCGATCTAGGTTTATATAAAGTTGCAGTAAAATTTACATCATATATCTGGCTGAGATGCTACTAGGTCCGTACATATATGGACCTACGGGATCCGGACTTAGATCTGCAACATAGCAATTGTGCGAGTACGAGAGAAAACAAGTGGTGAGTGTATAAGAAAAACAAACAAAACATGTAGCCGCCACACGCGGCAGAAGTGAAACTTCGATACCAGTTTCTCTGAATTTGATTCCGATGGTATTAGTTTCAATTGGCTCTATACAAGTCTTTTACAATGCTTCTTCGTAGAGCTAATTGAAACTAATACCACCGGAATCAAATTCAGAGAAACTGGTATCGAAGTTTCACTTCTGCTGCGTGTGGCGGCCACACGTTTTGTTTGTTTTTTTTTCTCATTTTCATCCAAGGAACCCATCCTTGAAGTTTGTTGCAATATTAAAGAATCTCCCAGTATATTTACTTACTTGGTCCAACAAAATATTTTTTCCGCCATAATCAAGTACACACTTATTAATTGCAAATAAACAGTTCTCTCAGTATACGAAGTAACTTTGATCGAACGAACGAAGTATTCACTAAACTGACAAATTTCTAGAAAATCATAAACGGAATCAAGGAATTTTACTTCCAAATTTGACAGTGATAAAACATTAATCGCTATTTCTCAGAATTTCACATACATTACAAATTCTATTATAGTGCACATTATAGTGCACGCAGTTCGGGTGGTACATTTCGGCAAACGAGGACTGCTTATATATTCGCCGTCCTGCACCTTTCCCGGAAGGTTAATTACCGAACGAATTGTAATGAACCACTTCTCGCAGATACCGCTATATTTCGAATGCATTCGAAATGCATTCAGCTTTGTAAAGGAGAGAAATGACGATTTCAATAGATAACCGAATATTTCGGCAAAGGTTCATTCCGATTCGTCCAGTAATTAACCCTTTCAGGAAAGGTGCGGGACTGCGAACTCATTAGCAGCCTGGATTCGCTGAAATGTACTGCTTCGATGATGGCGAGATGAACCCTAGTTTGACGAAGTATTTATGATCGCGATGCTATTGGGTTGGAAAATAAGTTCGTAGCGTTTTCTTTTATTTTCTTTCATTTTACAACGATTTGTTTGCTATTCCGCAAAGTGTTTATATTCATTCGAAAGAGTTCTTTCTGCTCTACAAAACTGTTATAATTGTTTATTCGAATAACAATTTTTATTATTTTTCAGGCTTAGAAATGGAATATGCAGGAGGAAAAAATCAGAATTTTCGACATATTTTTTATCAAAGACTCGCCTATAACACCTTCTCCGTATACGGCAGTTTCTTGACCTCGATGAAAAGCGAAGAAAAGCAGATGTCGAAACTGCTGATTTTTGCCCCCTGGATATTCCATTTCTAAGTCAGAAAAATAATAAAAAATTTAATTATTCGAAATAACAATTATAACAGTTTTGTAGAGCAGAAAGAGCTCTTTCGAGGACATATAAACATATTGCCAAACAACAAAATAAATCGTTGTAAAATAAAAGAAAACATAATTGTGCGACGGAACAGTCTCGGCGACGCGAGTATCGGCCACTTGAGCATGCCGGTCGCGGGAGTATAATATACAGTATGTCCCGTGGATAACGCAAGTATTTGAATTTCCCTGACATTTGACTTTGGTAGTGCTTGGAACGGTGCTGTAGTTAGAGTTGGCTTCAGAAGAGTGCGCTGCGTTCTTACGAGCCGTGTTTTGAGAGCGCGAAAAGTGTAAAACGTCTGATTTCCCGGGAACTGTAAATTCGGGAGATCGAAGCGTCTAACCTCGAAATTAACTGAATTTGTAAATAATGGTAAATAATGTGTAGAAGTGATGAGAAATAATCATACAGGTTTCGCGGAAACGCGGCTCGTAAGAACGCAGCGCACTCTTCTGAAGCCAACTCTAACTACAGCACCGTTCCAAGCACTACCAAAGTCAAATATGAGGGAAATTCAAATACTTGCGTTATCCACGGGACATACTGTATAGCATCGCCGACGAAAGTCGCGTCGCGTGGTGTGTGTACACTTGTCGAGTATCGGATACCTGCGTAGCGTTGTGTGCGAAGGGCCTAATTGGAATGGGGCAGGGTCGAGATCGGTGTATGAGTGAGGCACGTACGGTAACGCTGGAGTGTGTGGGTTTCGTTACGGTTCTTCCGTTGCATAGAGCGCGCTTTTAGTACCCTCAGCAAAGAAGTTTCACTTCAAAACACTAGGTTTACATAAAGTTGCAGCAAAATTTACATCATATCGCACGTTTACTGCAATATGTCATAACTCAAAATTAGAATTGTCCAAAGCGTCAACGCTCGTATAATATAACACAAAAACAGATTCTCTGTAAAAAAAAAGGCGGCATGTTCATTCAGTGCCAACAAAAATTGATACGTAAAATACTCTCCAAAAAAGATTTGAAATCAATTAAGATCGCCATGTTCAAGATTTATGTATAAAAAGTAAAAGGCATCATTTGAAAGGAAAATTATTGTAACTCGTTACTAAAAAATTCGACTAAAAAAATTTAGGTATAAACAAATTTTCATAAAAAAGAACTTGCCGCGTTTAAGTTTTCATATTTTGTCCACTATACCGAATAATTTGCAGTGCTTGGACGGTGCTAGAGAGATTCATAAATTGCACTGCCGAAGTCAAATTCAGAGAAATTCAGAAAGCCCCCGCCTGATCGATTTCTCGTGCGACGTTCGGTATACTGGTGGTATCATATAAGTGTATGAATTTATTTAAAATCTCTCATAAGTGCATAAACATCGAATGTAATATACCTAAATTTTTTTAGTCGAATTTTTTAGTAGAGTTACAATAATTTTCCTTTCAAATGATGCATTTTACTTTTTATACATAAATCTTGAACATGCCCAGGTAACAAACTAACGTGAAATTAACGTCATTTTTTGGTCAGATCTGGTCATAGACGACGTCAGTAAAAGACGTATAAATGACGTTAAAAGTACGTTCGAAAGTCACATCCCACTGAGTCATTTAATGACGTCTTTCTAACGTTCTTTATGACGTGAAATATGACGTTTAATTTTTGCGATTTTCCAGGTAGCACACTAACGTCGAAATGACGGTTTTTGAAGGTCAGCTCTGACGGCAGATAAAGAAAAATATAACGTGATTGTGTAAAAAATGACGGCTCTGAAAGGTTAGGGCTGACGTATATCTTTTCATCGTGAGCGGTCACCCATCCAACTAAGTACTGTCCGCAATTTTTGCTGCTTAACTTCGTCGATTGGTCGGTGTTTTCGAGTCCTCATCTGCTGCACGCTCCTGTGGTATTAAGTATTACTATTGGTGTTCATATGAAGTTTGATGAATAAATATATGTTGCTTTTCCAGTCAATAAGAAAGAGCTTAAATAAATAAGATTTTATAATTGTATTATTCTTTTCTCAACATTTTTCTAAATTTATGATTGCATCTTTTGATAAATATTCTTGCATAGACGCAAATTGATATTAATAAATAAATAATTATATGAATGTTTATAGAAACGACCGCAATATAAAAAATCTTACTTTTATTTATTACAAAAAAACGTACTGGTAAAATGGTACAGAGATATAAGAATCGAGAATTAAAGTAGACCACACTATACAAATATTTTTATATTATACATTATAAAAAAATATAAAAATATTCAATGTATATTGTATAATAAGTAGTTATTTTTAAATTTTATTACGACGTAAAAATAACGTCTTTTTAACGTCATATTTGACGTTTCTTGAATGACGACATTAAAACGTCATTTTTTGGTAGAATGATGTCGCCCACGAAATATGCCCTAAAAGTGACGTCAAGTTTACGTCAGCTTGCTACTTGGGTGGCGATCTTAAGATTTCAAATCTTTTTTGGAGAGTATTTTACGTATCAATTTTTGTTGGCACTGAATGAACATGCCGCCTTTTTTTACAGAGAATCTGTTTTTGTGGGGGGATTTCATTACTTTTTGGAATTTATTCATGAGGAGAATACGTACCTATACATGTAGGAGAATAGCTTTTTATTACCACCAAATTAAAATCTCACATTTTATACCGATACGAGCTAATTAATTATAACCACGTTACTTTTGATTTATTCTCGTGATATTTTGAAAGGGATTTATAAACTAGAGTGCCCTTATATTTTTCACTTTGCTTTAGTATTTTGGAGAAATAAAATATACCGCTTTCGAATTTACAGGCCATCGGATTTTTCTTATATCTTGGTCGTCTTCAGAAATTCATGTAGACATTTTACCTTTAACTCTAACACAATAAGTATACTCTTCCAATAACCGTGACGAATTGTTTCATCACATGTAAAGATACCTACTACTTATGACAGTATACAGGGGGTTCGGAAAAAATACCGACACAGAAATAGGGGTAATAGGTTACGTCATTACAAGTATTTTGATATAAGGGACCTATACCCGCAAGCGCCCCCTTCTGGAGATATCAACTTTTCAAGTTTATAAAGACCGAGGTTGATCAAAGTAGAATAATATTGAGTTTTTTGTCTACCTGTACAATTGAAAAACAAATGAAAACTCCTTGTATCCGAATCATCTTCGAAAAGTACAAGGACTTGAGCCAAGCGGTTATCCTTTCCGCAAGCAGTTTGCGCAGTGGCACATCTATCCAGAATCGTTTCCGATTTTGCATGGACATGGGTGGCCGTCATTTTGAGCATTTGCTGTAGTACATTGTTTTTGTATCTCGTAAAATTAAATATTCGTTACCATCTTGATACGTTTCTTATTATTCTACTTTGATCAACCTCGGTCGTTATAAATTTGAAAAGTTGATATCTCCAGAAGGGGACGCTTGCGGGTATAGGTCCCTTATATCAAAATACTTGTAATGACGTAACCTATCACCCCTATTTCTGTGTCGGTGTTTTTTCCGAACACCCTGTATATGTTGTTACATATTAACTCGAGACGTTGGAATAGTTTTAAGAAATCCTTTTGCATGCACCGCTGAAATTTTGCCCTTACTGTTGGAGATAATTTTGTCTGCCTTTTACCGCGATTTAAATCTGGCGCTCTCACTACTCTCTCTAGTAACTTTCCCACTGGCGCTCCCCACTTTTCCTGCCCTCTACACGATTCACTACTTCTCGATTCACTCTCGCTAACGAACTCTCCTACTGATACACGTTTCTTATGTTCTGTGATAGGAATGAAGCTAATCAACGTATTTCTTGCACATCCTGTATGGAAGTTATTCGCGCAAACCTAAACCCAACAGGTTATGGGCCCAGGGAAACAGTGCAATAAATAGTTTCGGTGGAAAGAAGATATAAGAAAGAAAAAGAAGGAAATCTGAGAAGAAATTTTTGAGGTTATCTCCCCGCCTCGTGCAACCGTGGAAAATATGACCGAAAGAATTGAGAGTGTACTATCAAGAGTCACGAAGCTGAAGAGCATCGACAATTGGAGCATCTGGAAATTCCAGGTAAGAGTCCTTCTAAACTCACACGAGGCACTGAATGTCGCGCTGGGAACTGAAACAAAGCCGGCGGATATTATCGTAACCGAGAATGCGGCGGCACAAGCCGCGCACGCGAAAGAGGTCGAAAAGTGGAATAAGTCTGACGTAACAGCACAAAGGATCATCGTCACGACGATCGGAGATCAGCCAACACTACACATCAATAACTGTACGACGGCAGCCGAAAAGTAGCTGAAACTCTCTTCGATCTACGAGCAAAAATCGGAAGCGAGCGTGCACATGCTGCAACAAAATTGGTATAACGCGACGAAGAAATCGAGCGACGACATAGCAACACACATCGCCAGACTCGAGGAAATCGCACACAGGCTGAAGCTCATGGGAGAGGAGATCTCAGACTCGATGATCATCACGAAGATTCTAATGACTCTACCCGTAAGTTACCGTCACTTCGTTAGCGCGTGGGAATCAGCTCCAGCGGGAGAACGCAAACTCGAAAATCTGAAAGCACGACTCATGACGGAAGAATCGAGGATCACGTCGCAGGAAGAAAGGAACGGAAACGCATTGTCGGCCTGTGCTCGACGGGGAGGACCGAGACGAGGTGGACGAAGCGGAAGAGGCGGAACGTTCAGAGGATCTTCAGGACCCGGGAAGTGTTACACATGCGGCGAGGCTGGACACTTTGCCAGAGACTGTGCACAATATAAAGGGGACTACGACCGCAAAGGATCTGTAAACTTCAACAACGCCTCAAGGAAGAAGTTACACGGCGAGAGCTTGCTGAGCGTAGCTCTTACCTCCGGAATTGAAAAATAAAGTCTAGGCGCAGGCTGGTTCCTCGACTCAGGCGCCAGCGACCATATGTCCAACCGGAGAAACTGGTTCGTAACGTATGAACCCTTCGACGAGGCTATGCCCGTACGCATCGGCGACGGAGGATTCATCGAAGCCTATGGGAAAGGAAGCATGAATGTCGCCATGTTCAACGGAGAGGGATGGAAGGAAAACCACCTAATCGACGTACTATACGTACCGAAATTAAAATTCAATCTATTCTCTGTAGGTTCGGCTCTAGACAAAAATCTAAAGATGCAGTCGACTGACACGGCATGTGAAATAACGAAGGATGGTCGAGTCATCGCTACAGGAATTCGTCAAGGGAAGATGTACGTAATGCAGTTCGAAGTCATCGAACCGGAGCCGCCGAGATGGAGATGTGACGCACCGCAAGCACTCGCATCGCGAGTAAAGCCGAGACGACGGAATGCGTTGAAAGATTTCTCAAGAAAGCCGAGAAACAGTGTCCAAACGGAGTACGAGTTCTTCGCACGGATAACGGATTCGAATTTGTTAACGAAGAAATGAAGCAGTTAACGGATAGACTCGGTGTGCGGCACCAACGCACGGTGACGTACAGACCGGAACAGAACGGATCGGCAGAAAAGGATAACAGAACGCTGAAGGAAGCCGGACGTACATTGATGCTCTGCGGCGGATTCAAGGCGGAGTTCTGGGCGGAAGCGATCAATACAGCGGTTGAGACACTCAATCGCACCGGAACAAGCAGCGTAAAGGGAAGTACACCGTGGGAGCTTTGGTTTCAACGAAAGCCGAACCTGAAAGACCTGCACTCCTTCGGTGAAGAGGTGTTCGTCCATATACCAAAGGAGAAACGCAAATCGTTGGACCCCAAGGGGAGAAAGGGCTACTTCATTGGATACGGGAATGAGGTCAAGGGATACCGCGTGTGGCTCCCAGACTACAACAAGATCGAGACGACACGAGATGTCATTTTCACCGGAAAATTCGGCGGAACAATCGCGCCAAGTGAGCGCGACGATGAGGAAGTATATCTCGGGGAAGATCGCTTTCCAGGCGAACGCGAGGATTCCGATGCCGAGGATGAACCGATAGAAGATGTCGAGGAAGTCCAGCAGGAAAATGACGAGGAAGAACCCTGACGAGACGCGACGGGCACCAGAGAGGTGCCAGCAGGAGCAGCGGAAGAGGTAGGAAATAACGACGAGGAAGACCAGGCACAGAGCGACGAGTACAGACTTCGAGACAGAGGGACATTGAGGCAACCGAGCAGATACCACGATTTCGTTGAAGATCTGTTCCTGGCCGAGGGCCATGAGCCTCTCTCGTATCGCGAGGCAATGCAGAGCGAGCAAACAACGCAGTGGAGGCAAGCAATGGACGAAGAGTTCGAGTCTCTAATGAAAAATCGTGTCTGGGAACTCGTCGAGGCACCAACGAACGCGAGAGTCATCGACTGTAAGTGGACATACAAACTGAAACGAGACGCAAACGGGAACGTTCAACGACACAAGGCGAGGCTCGTTGCACGAGGTTTCCGGCAAATAGGGGGAGTCGATTACCAGGAAACGCACAGCCCCGTCGTACGTTTCGACTCGATTCGCGCTGTTCTAGCCGTGGCCGCATCCGAGCATATGCAGATCGAACAGTTCGACGTTAAGACCGCCTTCTTGTACGGAGACATCGACGAGGAGATATACATGCAGCAGCCGGAGGGGTACAGCAGTGCGACCGGAAAAGTGTGCAAGCTGAAACGGAGCCTGTACGGACTGAAACAATCCTCCCGATGTTGGAACCGGCGATTTACCAATTTCCTCAAGAGATTCAATCTGAAAGCAACGGACGCCGACGCATGCGTATTCGTAAGTCAAAACCAAAATCTGATTTTGGCCATATATATAGACGACGGGCTAATTGTAGCTAAGGATCGATCTCTCATCGACAAACTTCTCACGGAGCTCAAAACCGAATTTGAGATCACACACGACGGAGTGAACCTTTTCCTGGGAATGCACATAGAGCGTGAAGCCGATGGATCGATATTCATTCATCAGGAGACATACGCAAGAAGAGTCCTAGAACGATTCAGGATGGAAGACGCCAACCCCGTGGCAATCCCAGCTGATCCGAACCAAGGACTACACTCACCTGAGCAAGCGGGAGACCCTCAGGATATCACCACGGCACCGTATCGCGAAGCTGTTGGAAGCCTGATGTACCTGTCAATAGCCACAAGACCGGACATTACATTTGCCGTAAACCAAGCGAGCAGATTTCTCGAACACCCAACCACGGCACACTGGAAATCTGTCAAAAGAATTCTGAAATACGTTAAGGGCACGATCAATCACGGTATCAGCTTCAAATGCGACGAGACGATGAAGCTGCTCGCATACAGCGATTCGGACTATGCGGGAGATCCTCAGAAACGCAGATCGACGACCGGGTATGCTTTGAAACTCGCCTCCGGAACAATATCATGGAATTCACAAAGGCAACAATCCGTTGCATTATCGACGACGGACGCAGAGTATATGGCTGCCTGTCAGACCGCGAAGGAGATAGCCTAGATGAAGAGACTCGTCAAGGAGCTACTAAAATTGGAAAATATCCCGACGACGCTCCTTATGGACAATCAGAGCGCCATAAGCCTAATCAAGAATCCAGTCTTCCACAAACGGGTGAAACATATCGATGTAAGGTTCCATTATATCAGAGAAAGGTACGCTGAAGAAGACTTCACCTTGAAGTACGTACCCTCGAAGGAGCAGCACGCGGACATCTTAACGAAGCCTTTGCCGCGACAGCCGCATGAACATCATCGAGGAGCACTTGGAGTCAAGATGAAGGGTCAAAATCAACAGGGGGCCTAAGGGAACTCGAAATTACGCTTTATAAAAGGAACCAAAGCGGGAGTGTTGGAGATAATTTTGTCTGCCTTTTACCGCGATTTAAATCTGGCGCTCTCACTACTCTCTCTAGTAACTTTCCCACTGGCGCTCCCCACTTTACCTGCCCTCTACACGATTCACTGCTTCTCGATTCACTTTCGCTAACGAACTCTCCTGCTGATACACGTTTCTTATGTTCTGTGATACGAATAAAGCTAATCAACGTATTTCTTGCACATCCTGTATGGAAGTTATTCGCGCAAACCTAAACCCAACACTTACTCGTAAATAAATTTCTCAAGTCACTCGCAAAGTTACGTATACGCATCTAAGCGAATAGACCGATCAGGATCAAGTATTCCGTTGTGGTGGGGGTCCTGATTGATCTACTCGCTAAGATGCGTATACGTTCCCTGATACGGAATACTTGATCCTGATTGGTCTATTCGCTAAGATGCGTGCACGCAAAGATACGAGCGAGTTCGAGAAAGGGGCCTCTGATCTGCCGGTAGCCGGGAGATCGAAGTCTCTAATCTCGAAATTGTTAATTTGTAAATAATACTGAATAATGTGTAGAAGTGATAAATAATTATTCGGGTTTCTTCGATGAGTTTCCCCAAGTGTTTAAAAATCGGTGTCCATAACTGTGGCTTCAACTTCCAGCGATCAAGTAAGTAATTACTGCAGAACGAGTAGGTTACAAGATTTTCATGAAGTTTTTGACGGTTTTCTTGCATGTCCCCTTTCATAAGGTGCAAACAAAGAGGATGTAACTTCTGTCCTATCCTGAAGAAAATGAGTCGATCGATATCAGACATTGTCGAACTTATCACCGAGCGCCTTTCACCCACGGTATTTTCATTGCAATATGCGCTTTTCATTTCAACTATTCCTGCTTTAAATAACTTTCACTTCTTTCAAAGTATTTACCTTGTACGAATTGTTGATCGTAGGGCGCAGCAATCAATGATTGTGACTAATCGTAGACAAATTATTCCTGCGATGATGTTCCAGTTGCGAAGCATACACTAGCAAGTCAGCTTACAGCGTCCGATGTTTAGTATCAACTTTACCTCTTTTGGAATATCCATCACCCGAGCATAATCACGATTATTCGCAGAATAGACCGTGAGCTTGGGCACATTATCGCAGTAGTAGTTCGGCACACTTGTCTATGACGAGTCGCTATTATTGATCGCTGCCTCCTACCACGAACAGTTCATAAAAGGTTATTAGCCTGAAAGAAGTAAAAGTTATTTAATGCTGGAATAGTTGAAACGAGAAGCGCGTATAGCAATTAATGTACCGTGGGTAATAGGCGCTCGGTGACAAGTCTGACATTCTCCAATGTCCATCGAGTCATCTTTTTACGGACAGGACACGAGCTAGATCCGCTTCAGTTGCACCTGTACGAGATGACATATCAGAAAATCATGAGTCTTCATGAAAATCTTCTAACCTACTCGTTCTGCAGTAATACTTAATAATATCACTGGAAGTTGAAGCAACAGTTATTGGCAAAAGTCGGACACCGGTTTTTAAACACTTGGGAAATATCATCGAAGAAACCCGAATGATTATTTCTTACCACTTCTATATATTCGTTATCATTATTTACAAATTAACGATTTCGATCTCCCGAATTGACAGGTACCGCGAGATCAGACTTTTGACACTTTTCGCTCAGCTCGTAAGACCGCAGCGCACTCTCCCGAAGCCAACTTTTAAAGCACCGAGCCAACCACTTCCAGCCAAATGTCAGGGAAATCCAAAATCAGGAGTTTTTGCCAGAGGACATTTGGTATATGTTGTTACATACAGAAAAGTTATGATATTTTGTAATTTCCATCGTTACACTAGAGGCGAAGAAGAGATGAAATAGAAATGAGGTACGTGTACACTTCAGGTTTGACAGGTCGGTGTGTAAATTGGAACTCGTAATAGTACGAAAGAGGAAATATATCGATAGAGAAAAATAGTGATAAAGTAATTACTTGATTATTGTGATCCAATTCTATTTCATCTCCTATTCTGCCACGGCTTGTATTGATGATTGATTTTCTTCGATTTTTCCCGAGCTCGCATGACCCTGAAAACAAAAAATAGAACGAACACAAAGATATTGTCCTTCCATTGTGAAAGTTAGGTTAAAGCTGTCAAATGGCAATTAAACTTATCTGATGGCAATTCTTCTGAGACCGTCTCCTTTCCTGCTCCTTTCTTGATGCACAGGCATTGGAGAGAAGAATACCACTGCATCCGTTCACTATCTCGATATTCGAAAAAAATACAAACGATTATTAAACTATACGGAGCGTCTGTCACATTCACCACTATTGAGATTCACTACTCCGATTACACTGAATTTTTACTTTTTATTAACAAGCGCGTCCGAGGATCGAAAAAATGCGAGGGAAATCGTTTCGCGAATGGAAATATTTTATTAATTTTGAAAAATAACTAAACATTGAAGGGGAATATATTCTCTCACACACTCTCACATACATTTTTGATGGCGTATGCGTGTAGCCGCATCTGTGTACACATTTCCGACCATGTCCGAATATCGCCGAAGACAGGCGGAATTTCTATGAGATTTTGACATATATATATCGCCCGAGAAATCGGATTCTCGACTTTTGAGGCGCGAGGGGCGTGGCTTCGCATTGCTAAGGAAAAATCTCTGTTAATATGTAACTTACAACATTTACTCTGGTCTCTATCGATAGAGAATAGTCGATTTATATGGCGTAACTAAGCATAGTTTTGGTTATAACCGTATATTTATTGAGAAAATTCGATGTTAAAATTGAGGGGTGAAGGGGGGCAGACATTTTTCCTGTAAAGATACACGGGTGCTCGCGGCGACAGCGCTGGCGGCGTCGTTCTGACGACTTGAATGAACATGCCGCGAGACACTACCGTGTCTCTTGATAATTGAATTTTGAAAGTCGTCGCTTTGGACAATTCTAATTTTGAGTTATGACACTATTGCAGCAAACGTGCGATATATCCGGCTGAGATGCTACTAGGTCCGAACGTATATGGACCTACGGGATCCGGACTTAGATCTGCAACATAGCAATTGTGCGAGTACGAGAGAAAATATGTGGCGAGTGCATAAGAAAAACCTCTCTATCGCACAAACTCTAACTAGACTAGTCGAGAGAAATGTGCGAGAGAGAGGTTCGTATGCACGTGTTCCCTCTTGCACTCGTACAATTGCTATGTTGCAGATTCAAGTCTGGACTCTCTCTAGAATTAATTTCTATGCTTTTGAAAACAGGTAAAACCACAGACTGGCTAGTTCTCTCCATTGACAAAAATGCTCACTCTTTCCTTAAACTGTCACCCTTTTTCAGTAATTCTCTGTTTGAGTTATTTGATTATAACAAATATTTTAAAAATGGCACTGCTTTGAAGGAAAAAGTGATATAAAAAATTGTAGGCTTTCTCAGCTATTGTCATTATAGATATGAGTAGGTACATTTGTAGTGAAAGAAGAAAATGCGTCCGGCAGAAAACCGACGGCGTATTCGGGAGGATTAGAGAAAATACTCCTGAATACGCCGTCGATTTTCTGCCGGACGCATTTTTTTCTCTCGGTACAAATGTACCGATAACTGTTGATCTAATATGGAAAAGATGTCCTGTCGGCGGCTGCACGCGATCGGAATACTTTTCTCCATATAAACGGGTAGCAGCACGCAGCGGCAAATAAAAACATGATTGTAATCGTCTGATATTAACCAATATTGGCAACCGCCAATTCGAAAATCTACTTTTAGCATAATGAATTCTATCGCTGGTGATTTTTTAAAAAGTCATTTTTAAACGTATGTACCTACTAATCAATGAACAACCAATTCTTATGCATTCATAAGCCAGGGAAAATGCTGTCGTAGCTATTCAAAGCATAAGAATTAATTATTTATTGTCTGGTACATTTAAAAATATTTTAAAATGTTACTAGCGATAGAATCCGTGACGCCGGGAGTACCATATGTCCGCGATCAAAGCACCCATAGCAAAATTGCGAGTTTTGCATGAGCACCCCTGTGGGTCTCCTCGTCCAATAGAATCACCGGAGAAGTGTGAATGCGCATGCGTAGTCATTCGCGAGTGTTGGCGTCGTCAGCAAGTTCAAATAGGTTTCAATGACATTTCATTTCTTCATTGATCTGAACTTGCTGACGACGCCAACACTCGCGGATGACGCGGTTTTTTTCTTCAAAATAAAAAATCAGACACCGAATTATACTCCGTTTATGCACTTATGATTTTAAATAAATTCATACACTCTTATATGATACCAGCAGTATATAGTGGACAAAATATGAACACTCTCTCTCTCTCTCTCTCTCTCTCTCTCTCTCTCTCTCTCTCTCTCTCTCTCTCTAGTGCAAGGCGCTGCTCGATTGTTTGGTCTAGCTGTGAATTCTGTTTTCTGCCTCTTTGTTGCCTCCGGAAGCTGTGTTGCGGCTTCTCCGCATGTTCTGAGTCGCGAGCTCTCTACTAATACTATTTGTTTCCTTCTTTGGGAGCTAGTGAAAGTGTTTTGGTTGCCATTTCAGCTGGCTTTGCGATTTGAGGTTAGTGCTGTTGTTAAATTCTGTTTGCTGCGCAGCCGCATTGCGCATGCTTCTCGCTTCTGGGCTAAGGAATACGCGAGTGCTACATCCTGGCGGTTGCTGATCCAACTAATCACTAGAGCGGTTGGACGTTAGCTCCCTACATTACCGACCGTTGATAGGGCCCCGACCCTTATCCCTGTTGCATACGCACTGAGCAGCGGGAACTTCATCTGTAAATCAAAGCGATCTTAAGCTGCAGGACTACCTCCATTTACGGTTACTATGGCTGACGGGCCTCAAAATCCACGTCCCTCCTCACCCGCAGAGTCTGATTCATCGGCATCATCATGCAAATCTGACGCAAGTCGGAAACGAAGAGGTGACGAGGAAGTTGATAATGTCAAACTTAAGCTTAGGAGAGCCACCAGAGCCAATCCTGCACCGGAGATTTCGCTAGCCTGTGTGATGGACCAGCTCAAGGCTATTTCCGATACGCAGACGAAACAATATGGGATACTCCAGGAACTACAAACTATGAAAACTACCGTTGAGTCAGTCACCACTGACGTAGCCGCCCTAAAGACCTCCACTGGGCAGTTGTCTGATAAAACGGATCGACTGGCCAAGGAGAACGAAGATCTGCGGAACTCGTTCAGGGCACTGGAGGCTAGGTTTGACCAGTTACAAACAGTTGACGGAGTTGGAACCTCATCGTCAAATGACTACTCTAGATTGGTTGCTGCGACGAATGCCAATGCTCTAAGACTGCAACGGAAGCCGTCAAATCGCAGCGAGCAAACTGAGCTCGTTGTATCTGGTCTCACCTTCGGCCAAACCAGTGATACCATTGAGACTGAGCTTATCCGAGTTACTTCTGCAGTGGCGAAAGTGCTTAAAGTTGACCTGAAACCTGGTGATCTGCTCAGTGCTCGGCTACTGAGGAAACAAGCAGTTGGTGATCAACCAATTACACCGAAAAGAGTACCGTTTGCAGTAGTGTGCAGGGAACCAGTGCTGGCTACTCGGCTATTCAATGCCAAGAGGGCTTTTGGTACTCTGAGACTTTCGCAACTCGATAAGGACGTAACCACTGCTGAAGTCTCTTTCGCAGCACAGACTGGAGATCCGATCATCAGCATAAACCAACTGATTCCATCGAATGTTTTAAAGCTCCTTAATGTGGCCAAAAGTGCTCTGAAAGAGGTTGGGTTCAAGTATGTTTGGTGTAGGAACTCAACAGTGTTTGCTAAAGCTCGTGAGGGAGCATTAGTACAAATCATCAATTCGGAAGCTGACATTCCCAAAATTGTCCAATTATATTCGACTCAGCAGGAATAATGCCATCGACCTGTCCGCCCGAGCATCACCATTACTCAAGTAAATTCCAGTCTCCGACTTTGCTGCCTGAATTCAAACTCACTTCGCTCGCATCTTGATCTACTCAAGGCCCACTTGGACTCCGAACCATTATACCACGCCATTGCTGTAACTGAGACTTGGCTGGCTCCGGATATTCCTGACTCCTTGGTGGGGCTGTCCGGCTACTCCATTCTCAGGTGCGATCGGAATGTTCACGGTGGTGGAGTTGCCCTTTATGTCCATGAAACATTTTCTGCATCGATCATCGTCAACTCCAACACTAATGGCAGGACAGGCATGGTTGAATTTTTAATGTGTGAGTTGAAGGGATCTGAGTCACCTCCAATCTTTGTTGGAGTTGTGTATCGGCCACCACATGTGGCATTCACCACTCCTGTGGACCTTGGACAAAAATTATCAACGGCAATGGACGGTTATGCCCATAAGGTACTCATGGGGGATTTCAACGCTGATCAGCTGGGTGACAGTCATGATTCAAAATTTATCCGAACGCTCATGCAGGACCTCTCGCTCAAGCTAGTGGATCACGGAGTCACGCATATTACTAGTACCTCTTCAACTTGGCTCGATCTATGTATGGTGGACGAATCCGACAGTGTTCAGTCTTGGGGAAAGTCCGAAACCCCGCTGGGAGCTGGACATCACCTCATTTATGTCGAAATTGCTATCCAGAGCATTCGCCCTCAACCCAAGACCATTGGAACGCGTAGGATTAGTAGACTGGCTGAGCCGGATACGCAAGTATTGTTGGGATCGATCGATTGGGAGGAATTCTCCAGTGCCTCCACGGTGGATGGTGCCCTGAAGGCCTTTTATGAGAGCTTCTTTGCTATTCTCGACGCTGTGGCACCTATTACTACTCTCAGGGTCAATTCCAAGAAGCACGCACCGTGGATGTCGCCGGAACTCAAACTCGCCCAGCGCATTGTTCGGACTACATATCGGAGGTACAGGCGCAACAACAGGCAAAAGGATCTTAATGATTATCGCAAAGCACGTGATCGGCTCCGCTCCTCATTGGCGGATGCCAGAGCAGCTTACTATCGTGCAAGGCTGGAGGGGCTGTCACCATCGGCCATGTGGCAGGAGCTGAGGAGCTTGGGACTGATCAAGGCCACAAGTTCACCACCACTCGTTGTGGTACCTGAGCATCTCAACTTCGACCTTGCCCAGATCTCAACCAGTACGCCTTTGCCCTCGTCTGCACCTCTAATCAGCAATGTTGAAGCTGCTAATCCTCCACAACTGCTCGATAGACCGGAGCTAGACCTTAAACCAGTCACGGCTGAAATGGTTGAGAGTGCTGTCCGAAAATCCAAGTCGAACGCCACTGGTGCTGATGGCCTTGGTTTGAGGATGCTCCTCCCGACTCTACATATAATCATTGGTTTCCTGGTCTCGATCTTCAACCGGTCAATCACTGACTGCGAGTTCCCCGTTGCCTGGAAGAGAGCTATAGTGGTCCCGATAAACAAGCTTGCCACGCCGAGAACCTCCAGCGATTATCGGCCAATTTCACTTCTGCCTACCCTCAGCAAGGTCCTCGAGCGTCTGATCTTTGACCAAATATCGGAGTATATAAAACGTTACTCAGTGTTGGATCCATGGCAGTGTGGATTTCGTGCAGGGTACAGTACGGAGACGGCCCTTGTAAAACTGATAAATGATGTCAGATGCGGAATGGACAGGCGTCAAGTCACTGTTCTGGTGCTATTTGACTTTTCAAAGGCGTTTGATACTGTACCCCATGATTTGCTTCTACAGAAGCTGGCAAAAATCGGTTTTTCACATATGGCGAGGAAATGGATATTATCGTACTTTTGGCAGGAAGGCAGCAAGCGGTCAAATATGATAACAACCTGCTTACGAACTGGATTTCAACAAACACCGGCGTTCCCCAAGGGTCCGTATTGGGACCACTGCTGTTTTCACTTTATATTAATGATGTCGGGACGGTGACCAGGACGGCAAAGCGTTTATTGTTCGCCGATGATTTGCAAATATACGTGACATGCGCGCCAGCTGATCTCCCGGACTGTATCCGTAAGCTTAACAAGGATATCTTGGCGATTGAAACATGGGCAGCTGCGAATCGCCTCCGTCTCAATATAGCTAAGACCAAGGCCATCGTTCTGGGCAATAGTCGTCTTGTCAACCAAATAAATTTTGATCATCTTCCACCACTGGGAAATAACCTCAACACCATCCCCTTCGAGGCGACAGTTAGAAATCTGGGAGTGATACTGGATTCAAAAATGACATTCCGTAAGCATCTGGCCAGCATTACATCTCAGGTCAATGGCGTCTACTACAAGCTAAATCAACTCCGCGACTACACGGACGTCAATCTTCGCAAGTGTTTGGTCGCAGCACTGGTCCTTCCTTATATAAACTATTGCTCTGTCGCTCTCGTTGGTGCCAGTGCTGAGGTTGACTTGAGGTTACAGAGGCTGGTCAACAGGGGCATTAGGTACATATTTAACCTGCCGCGTGACTCGCCGATTACGCAGTACCGTCGTCAGTTGGGCTGGCTATCGGTGGGGAGCTCAAGAACTTGTGCAGTGGCTTGTCTAACATTTAGTGTTCTCCGAGAGGAGACACACTTCCTTAAAGATTTGCTTATTAGCCATACAGCCCGGCGACCACTAAGAAATGAAGTAACTCATTTGCTCCAAATACCAGGCTACAGGACTGATGCTTATAGGAGTGCCTTCGCTGTCACAGCTCCTTATATCTGGAACTCGGTACCGAATGAGGCCAAGCAGGCACCGTCTCGTTCAGCCTTTAGACATATCTTTAAAAATCACCTTAATAGGCTGGAAACTCCAGATCACGGTAATGCGCATTAATCTATTGTATTGGTATATAAAATCAAGGAACGGTTTGTCTATTGTTGCTTGGGTGGCGGGTCGTTTGGCAATCTAATGTTTACTCGTAGGCACTCTGCTTATTACTGTAATTCTATATTTGTGATCGTAAGAGAGAGCACTCTCATCGTTGTTTATCATACATTTATATATATACTTATTTCTTATACTTTACTTATACCTATATACTCTATTGTTTAACTATACTATAAGATCACATAAATGCTTACTGTGTAGCATTGTTACGCAACCTTTGTTCAATTCTGGGCAATAAACATACTATCAATCAAATCAATGAATCTCTCTCTCTCTTAAACGCGGCAAGTTCTTTTTTATTAAAATTTTTAAATAAATTTTTTAGCCGAATTTTTTAGTAACTTGATTTACAATAATTTTCCTTTCAAATGATGCCTTTTACTTTTTATGTATAAATCTTGAACATGGCAATCTTAATTGATTTCAAATCTCTTTTGGGAAGTATTTTACGTATCAATTTTTGTTGGCACTGAATGAACATGTCGCCTTTTTTACAGAGGATCTGTTTTTGTGGGGGATTACTGGTTACACAGACCCATATCAATTTGGCCCGGGGACCGTCTTATGTACGAGTAATTTTGAAGATTTTTAGTGTGCCGAATCCGATCTCGTTTGCCAAATTATTCTATCATGTCAGATTTACTGATTGTAACAAACGATTTCAATAGATTTTTTTTATGGTAAATTCGATTCTGTCAATTAAATTGCTTTATCATGACAGGTTTTCGAGATATTCTCACCGAAAAATGTCCTAAGATGGCTTTTTCGATATTTTTATGTTACACCTCGAAGACCTGATGTAATGGAACAATTTGGCCAACGGAGTTGGATTCACCATGCCTAAAACCTTCGAAATTACCTGAGATGACCTGTAACAATAAGTCAGAAGAAAATTTTTTTGTGGGGTTGTGTCTAACCTCGAAATTATGAATTTAAATGGAATGGAAATTACTCACCATTATTCACAAATTTATAATATCGAGGTTAGACGCTTGGATCTCCCGAATTGACACCAACTCTAACTACCGACTCGACTTCTACCGGTATTAAATGACTCAAGTACCGACCAAGCCTCCCCGAAGGTAACTTCAAACTGGCCAATACCATACCGTATGTCCCACTCTGTACGGGCCAGTTTGAAAGTTACCTTCAGAGAGGCTTGGTCGGTAATCGAAACATTTAATACCGGTAGAAGTCGAGTCGGTAGTTAGAGTTGGTGTTAATTCGGGAGATCGAAGCGTCTAACCTCGAAATTATGAATATGTGAATAATGGTGAGTAATTTCCATTATTCACAAATTCATAATTTCGAAGTTAGACGCTTCGAGATCACCCGAATTGACACCAACTCTAACTACCGACTCGACTTCTACCGGTACCCCGACAGCAAAGTGGCGCCACCGTGACTGCACACTACTTTCACGCGGTGAATTCGAGTGCATGCACTGGGGTGTCCATCTGGACGTCCAGCGTGAAGCCACACTACAGTCACGCAGTGTAAGTACGATGGTAAAAGTAGAATTTTGAAAAAAGGGAGCGATAAAGTAGGATTTCCCGCCTGCCTTATCCGCCTACTAGAGAGTCGATTTTTTTTTCTCAAACTCGACCCGGCCCGGACTCGAACCTGCGTTCTTTAGGAGACTGGGAACGCTTCTCGCATTCTACCAATTGCGCTATCGACTCTTTGTGGTGGGAGTCGCGCGATTAAGAGAGTTATACATATAATATATCAATACCTGAAAGCAACTACTGTGAGTAGTGAGATAAACCCGAAAGCCGATTTCGAGCTGTGTCAAACGTAAGCTAAAACCGGCCTTTATACAATGCAACACTGAGATATCTCGGCAAAAATATTTAAATATTTTTGCCGAGATATCTCAGTGTTGCATTGTGTAAAGGCCGGTTTATACATATCTCATTAAATTTTTTAAAATAGTTTGATACTTTCTTTTTCAAAACAGTAGCGATTATGATAATTATTTATGGAATAATTCAGTACAACTTGCACGGTTTGAAACATCATTATAATATCAATTTTGTTATTTTCTAATTTAACACATTCGCTGCCACTTTTAGATTGATTTCATCGCGCTCAGTGCCGGTAACAGACTGAATAATGTAATGTGCCACAACAATGTGTCTCCGATCGAAGCCGGCGGCACAGGCGCAAAGTGTCGACTGGCTCCGATCGGAGCCGGCGGCAGCGAACGTGTTAAAAATTTTGTGAAGACAATGAATTTACCGACATTCATGGTCGGTAAATTTACGAAGTGTGCACGTCAAAAAGGCACCGTGACTGCACTGAGTGTAACCACTGTGTCTTTACGCTGTGAACCACTCAGTGTGTTCACTGTGTAGCCACGGTGCTTTTAGTTTGTGTACGCCACGCGATCATGCCACGGTGAGACCACGGTGACGCCACTACGTGGCAGCACTGCGTACGGCTAGTGTGTAAATCCACGCTTTGCTGTCGGGGTGTGTCTTTACGTTGTGAACCACTCAGTGTGTTCACTTTGTAGCCACGGTGCTTTTAGTTTGTGTACGCCACGCGATCATGCCACGGTGAGACCACAGTGACGCCACTACGTGGCAGCACTGCGTGCGGCTAGTGTGTAAATCCACGCTTTGCTGTCGGGGGTATTAAATGACTCAAGTACCGACCAAGCCTCCCCGAAAGTAACTTCAAACTGGCCCGTACAGAGTGGGACATACGGTATGTATCATCCCAAATTAAACAAGCTTAGATACCGACATTGCCGAAACTTTACCGACGGTCAAGAATTTTATAGTTACAGTTGGCTTGAGAAGAGTGCGCTGTGTATGCTGCGTGAGACACTGAACTGTATAGTTCAGTGGCGTAAAAGCGAAGAGTGTCAAACGTCTGATTTCCCGATAGCAGTCAATTCGGGAGATCGAAGCGCCTAACCTCGAAATCGTGAATTTGTGAAGAATGGTGGGTAATTTGTAGAAGTGATAAAAAATAATAATTCGGGTTTCTTCAATGAAATTCCCTAAGAGTTTAAAATCGGACTGTCAAAGACTTGATGAAAATCTCCTAACCTACTCGTTGTGCGGTAACACTTAATATCAGTTGAAGGCGAAGCAAAAGTTATTGGCAAATCGGATGCCGGTTTTTAAACACTTGGGGAATCTCGTCGAAAAGAAACCCGAATGATTATTTCTTATCACTTGTAAAAGATTAAAGATTAAAAGATTTCGAGGTTAGACGCTACGATCTCCCGAATTGACAGCTTTTTAACATGTTCGCCATGAAATGTCCGTCTGGCATTTCAAAGAGAGGCTTAGAATTAAATAATCTATTTATGTAAAAAAAGGCAGACATTACAGTATGACTTCAAAAAACAATTTTTTTTATTACAAGCTGAGGCATCTGGCGAGCTGTTAAACATAATAAAAAGATCCCCCAACACTTCAGTGACCTTTGATGAGACGCACCTGTTTCATAGTTTACAATACATAATGTAACTCCCCTTTGGGGGCTATTGTTATGAAGAAAGAAATTATTAGAACAACGCGTTCGCGCATTGCTGGTATTGCTACCGTTTAAGTAACCCTTCGTGGCGATGACTTCCTTCTCTGTCTCTTCGTCGATTCTCTGTCGTTTCTTCTTGTATTGCTTTCACTACACTCTCGCGGCTGTGGTTGCAACTGCGACTCGAATCTTTTTACGAGGACAGGACACGAGCTAGATCCATAAAAAGATGACTCGGTGGACATCGGACGATGTCAGGCTTGTCACCGAGCGCCTGTCACCTACGGTACATTCACTGTAATAAGCGCTTCCCGTTTCAACTATTTCAGCATTAAATGACTTCTACTTCTTTCGAGCTACATACCTTCTAGGAATTAATCAGCTCCGGAGTAATATCTTGCCGATCGCGGTACGCCGTCGCTCCTGTGGACTGATTGCCGTTCCGATTTCCCGATAGCTGTCAATTCGGGAGATCGTAGCGTCTAACCTCGAAATCTTTTAATCTTTAATCTTTTACAAGTCATAAGAAATAACCATTCGGGTTTCTTTTCGACGAAATTCTCCAAGTGTTTAAAAACCAGTATCCGATTTGCCAACGACTTTTGCTTCGCCTTCAACTGATATTAAGTGTTACCGCACAACGAGTAGGATAGGAGATTTTCATCAAGTCTTTGACAGTCCGGTTTTTAAACTCTTAGGGAATTTCATTGAAGAAACTCGAATTATTATTTTTTATCACTTCTACAAATTACCCTCCATTCTTCACAAATTCACGATCTCGAGGTTAGGCGCTTCGATCTCCCGAATTGACTGCTATCGGAAGATCAGACGTTTGCCACTTTTCGCTTTTATGCCACTAAACTCTACAGTTCAGTGTCTCACGCAGCATATACAGCGCACTCTTCTCAAGCCAACTCTAACTATAAAATTCTTGACCGTCGGTAAAGTTTCGGCAATGTCGGTATCTAAGCTTGTTTAATTTGGGATGATACATACGGTACAGAGTGGGACATACGGTAGTAACATTAGCTTACCCGGCGAACTTCGTACCGCCTCAGAATCAATAATTTTTGTATTAACTTAAAAACAAAATTACATATAAATTAACTATCATCGCCGATAAAAATAAAAAAAACACCAATCATTTATTGTCTTAACTTAATTTATTTCATTAACGTAACGTACACATGTTCATTCTTTCATCTCTTATAAATGAAATATAAATTAAATCTCAAAATAAAATATTTTTCATCCTAAACTAAGAAAATTAAATTAATAAAATTAATATTAATTTCAAAGAGCAATTGAGTGTACGATATTTTTTGTCCGTCCATCTTTAGCCAACACAAATAAGCTAGATGGTTTACCTACGCGAGAACATGCCACGTATAATTGTCCGAGTGCAAAACATGGTGTGCCCAAATCTAAGCCGCAAACAGACATAGTTTGGCCTTGCGACTTATTGATTGTCATTGCGAATGCCAATCTAATAGGAAATTGAATGCGTTTGAATTCAATCGGCACGTCTGTAGGAATAATTGGAATTCTTGGCAGTAAAACATTTTCAGCTCTGACCCGGCGAACTTCGTACCGCCTCAGAATGATAAATTTTGTGTTAACTTAAAAATGAAATATATTTTAATTACATATAAATTAAATATTCTGTTCCGTTCTGTTTGAAATACGAACGACGCGACGGTTAAATTATTATTTTGATATTGTTCATACAGAAATACTAAAATCGCGATAAAAAAATTTTGGGGTGGGGGTAGGAGGGTGAAAATTTGTGGTTAGATATTTTTAATTCCATATCAAACAAAAAATGAAAAAAAAAATGTTTGTCAAAAGAAATAAAAATTTTTTAAAAATATGACCACCATAATGCCATAGCGATATGAAATATACTTTACGATCTACTCTCATACCTAACAAATAAACATAAAAAATTTCATAAAAATCGGTCTAGCCGTTTCGTTGGAGTTCGACCACAAACACTGGGACACGAGATTTTTATACAGGGTGGACCAGGTTAAACGTCATTTTTTTTATATGTGATAGAACAACAACAAAAAAGTAGACTTTCATAAGAAAATTTTGTTCAAAAATGTTTCCTAACAAAGATACAGGGTGTCAAAGTTTCGAAAAAAATGGTTTTCTCATCATAACTTCTAAACTACTTGATCGATTTTCATGAAATTTCGCACACAGGCTAATGTAGAACAGCTCTAAGTAATAATTAAATAATTTTTAAAAATTCTCCAGTGGCGTAGATACTGGGGGCCGGTACCCCCTTTACCCTTCCCAATCTTCGGCGCCACTGGATATTTTGCAAAGAAAATTTAATTATTGGATTCCCCGTTTAATTTAAAGAAAAAATCTCAAAAACGAAGTCATAAATCAAAAATTTGCAAGGGTGATTTTTTTCTCTAAATTAAACGGGGAATCCAATAATTAAATTTTCTTTGCAAAATATCCAGTGGCGCCGAAGATTGGGAGGGGGGAAGAGGGGTACCGGCCCCTACGTCACGCCACTGGAGAATTTTTAAAAATTATTTAATTATTACTTAGAGTTGTACGACATTAGCCTGTTTGCAAAATTTCATGGAAATCGATCAAGTAGTTTAGAAGTTATGATGTGAAAACCATTTTTTTTTCGAAACTTTGACACCCTACATCTTTGTTAGGAAACATTTTTGAACAAAATTTTCTCATGAGAATCTATTTTTTGTTGTTGCTCTATCACATGTCACAATTAATGGAGTTCAACCTAGCTTTGGCCTGCTCGCAATCCTATAAATGAAAATAAATATCTCAAAACGGAGCCATAAATCAAAAATTTTCAAGGGTGATTTTTTTCTCTAAATTAAATGGGGAATCCAATAATTAAATTTTCTTTTCAAAATATCCAGTGGCGCCGAAGATTGGGAGGGGGAAAGGGGGTGTACCGGCCCCTAGTATCTACGCCACTGGAGAATTTTTAAAAATTATTTAATTATTGCTGTGAGCTGTTCTACATTAGCCTGTGTGCGAAATTTCATGGAAATCGATCAAGTAGTTTAGAAGTTATGATGAGAAAACTATTTTTTTTTCGAAAATTTGACACCCTGTATCTTTGTTAGGAAACATTTTTGAAACAAATTTTCTTATGAAAGTCTACTTTTTTGTTGTTGTTCTATCACATATAAAAAAAAAGACGTTGAACCTGGTCCACCCTGTATATAGAGAAGAAGATAGATGTGTAGCGACATGCTACATGGCCGCTGCCGCTCGACAGGAAAAATCGGCAGTTCGTGCCGGTGTATTGTATAATAAACAGTCTTTGGTGTTTGATTATCCAACCCACAACTGGTGACCCCGACGTGATTGTGTAAAAATGGTCATCGAGAGAGGTGACGCCGCCGACCTCAGCAGGCCAGGTACCTCGCAACAAGCTCCGATCGGCGACGTCCAGGAACAACCGTCTACGAACGTTCCGCCGTGGAACGGACCCGTCAACGAGCTGGCCTCTGCAGTCTATCGTGTGACGGTTCGCGTGCCACCTTTTGGACGGAAAATTAGGGTACGTCGTCTCCCACCTGGACAGTCGTCAGATCCAGGAGGTCGAGGACATCGTGTGCAATCCACCGGCGAAGGACAAGTACCAAAAGATTAAAACGGAGTTAATTAAGCGACTATCAGACTCCAGTAGCCTCCGAGTCCTTAAACTCTTAGAGGGCGAGGAACTCGGCGATCGAACTCCGTCGCAGTTTTTACGACATCTGAAGAGTATGGCGGACACTAACGTATCCGAAGAATTCCTCCGCACACTGTGGATGAATCGTCTGCCCAACACCACGCAGCAGCAGCGCGCGCGCGTCCTTGCTGCCTCGATGGAACAACCGGTAAATGTCATGGTGGATATCGCAGACCGAGTGCACGAGATCGGCCCACCGAAGGGGCAGATTGCAGCAGTGTCGGCAAGTAATGAGATTGCCGAGCTGCAAGCCGCGATGCAGCAGCTGCGCGTGGAAATTCAGGTGATCTCGAAGAGAAACAACCGGAGGCGGACCAGAAGTCATTCCCGCGCCAGGAGCGGAAGCCGAAACCGCAGTGACGCCGACGAATCGAGCTGCTGGTACCACCAACGCTACGGGGTCGAAGCAGAAAAGTATCGCGCGCCCTATAATTTCAAGTCGGGAAACGCGTAGAACCGTCCTTGATCGCGGCCATCAACGACGGTCCCAAGCTGTGTCACATTTTCGTCACTGACACGACGTCCAAGATATGTTTTTTCTCATAGATACGGGAGCAGACTTGTGCGTTTTTCCGCGTTCACTCATAACAAATCGGCTGCGCAAAACTAACTATACGCTCTTCGCGGCGAACGGAGCGCCAATCGCAACTTATGGGACTATTGCTCTCGATTTGAACTTTCGACTTCGACGCAGTTTTAAGTGGAGATTCGTGGTCGCGGATGTGGATAGGCCGATAATCGGCGTTGATTTCCTCGCGTTTTACGGACTCTTAGTAGACGTGCGCGACCGCCGCTTCATCGATCGGACTACGTTCTTTGCCGTGCCCGGGGAAGCCGTGACAGAAGAAACGGTGACAGTAAGGACGGTCTCAGGCAGCTCGGGTTACACAGGTTTACAAAAAAAAAAAGTCCGGACTATTTGACCGGACCATGGTATTCCGAGGTATTTTTGCGTCCTGAATCCGATCCCGAGGTCATCTGAGCCCCATCACGTCAGAAAGACGAGATTTCGAAATAAATAAATAAGGAAATGGGACTGCCCTGAGCAGCACCCAGAGCATGACTCCAAGGTTCTAAGGCCATTAGGGTCAGTGCTGGGTCCACTGTCACAGTGAACGGATCGCCGGAATTGGATGCCTTGACAGGGAGATCGTAATCCGCGAGATACAACGATCATGGCAACATTTTATCCACTGGGGTGGTTCTGTGATAGTCCCGGTCGAGATTTAGGACTCCATTCCAATGTTTGGAAGGTATTCAAGACCTAAACAGCTACCCTCCAACTCAACAGGTCGCTTGAGAAATTGTCCCGGATCCAGTTCCAAAAAATGGTCATTTTAACCTCTAACTGACCTTAAAATCTAATTTTTCTGACGTGTGGGGCTCAGATGACCTCGGGATCGGATTCAGGACGCAAAAATACCTCGGAATACCATGGTCCGGTCAAATAGTCCGGACTTTTTTTTTTGTAAACCTGGGTTATCATCGGTTGTTGAGCGAATATCCCGACCTAACCCGACCAGCAGGGATCGAACGTCAAGCCATCAAACACGACGTAACGCACCATATAACGACTACGGCAGGAGCGCCTGTATTTTGCAGGCCTCGAAGACTAGCACCGGATCGTTTACAGTCAGCGAAAGCCGAGTTTGACATCATGCTCCAGCAGGGGATTATCCGGCCATCCAGTAGCCCATGGACGTCCGCCCTATATCTTGTCGCGAAAAAGACAGGCGAATAGAGACCGTGTGGGGATTATCGCGCTCTCAACGCGCGAACCGTGCCAGATCGGTATCCAGTTCCGCATATAGAAGATTTTGCGCAGTACCTTCACGGAAGAACGGTTTTCTCCATCATCGACCTGGTCAGGGCGTACCATCAAATCACCGTAGCAACGGAAGACGTGACGAAAACGGCGATAACCACGCCGTTCGGACTTTTCGAGTTCCCTAGAATGCCTTTTGAACTTCGGAACGCCGCGCAAACGTTCCAGCGATTTATCGACCACGTTCTGCGGGGGCTTAGTTTTTGCTACGCCTATATAGATGATGTCCTGGTAGCCTCAAGAGACGAGGAGGAACATCATCAAAATCTGCGGATACTCTTCGAGCGATTCAAGAAATTTGGCCTTGTCATCAACTTTGCAAAGTGCGTTTTCGGCACACGAAAGGTGAAGTTTCTCGGATACGAAGTCGACGGCCACGGCACGAGATCCTTGGAGGAACGAGTGCAGGCCATCACGAACTTCCCGAAACCAGAAACGATTCGCAAACTGCGCAGGTTCCTTAGTATGGTAAACTTCTACCGTCGTTTCATACCTAGGACCGCCGAACTGCAGCAGCCTCTCAACGACCTTCTCAAAGGAAAAAGGGTTAAAGACGACTCTCCAATCATCTGGAGCCCGAACACGGAAGCTGCCTTCGAGGAGACGAAGCGAGGACTCGCGAACGCCGCAATGCTCGCACATCCTCGACCTGGGACTGCGCTCTCAATAACGGTTGACGCCTCGGACTACGCGATAGGCGCTACATTGCAGTAGCACGTGGACGACGCGTGGAAACCTTTAGCTTTCTTTACGAAGGCTTTGTCGACGGCGCAACGAAATTACAGTGCCTACGAGCGCGAGTTATTGGCAGTCTACGCAGCTGTCAAGCGCTTCCATCATCACCTAGAAGGACATCAATGCATGATATTCACGGACCATAAGCCATTGACTTTTGCTTTACAGCAGAAACCCGAGAAATGTTCGCCCAGACAATTTCGGTACTTGGATTTCATCGCCCAATTCTCTACAGACGTTCGGCACATCGCAGGAATCAACAATACTGCCGCAGATGCTCTTTCACGAGTAGAAGCGGTATCGAGAGCCGTCGACTGCTGAGAGATCGCGTCGGCTCAGAAAGACGATCCGGTATTACAGGGACTCCTCGAAGGAAACGCGAGCAGTCTTAAGCTTCACAAAATATACATTCCTGACGCTAACACGAATATTTTCTGCGAGGTAGGTTCAGGTTCAGCACGACCGTACGTTCCCACGAGTTTACGACGAGACGTATTTAACTCTCTGCACGGACTCTCACATCCTGGGATCCGAGCCACGCAGAAGTTAATTACCGAGCGTTACGTTTGGCCCTCCGTGAATAACGATTGCAGAGTTTGGGCACGGCAATGCATCTCATGTCAAAGAGCGAAGATAACGCGGCACGTGACAACGCCGATAAAGGAGTTTGGACAACCGAGTCAACGATTCGAACACATCCATCTCGATATCGTAGGTCCACTACCACTGTCACAGGGATTTCGATACTGTTTGACCTGCGTAGATCGTTTCACACGCTGGCCCGAAGCGGTACCACTCCCAAACATTGAAGCAGAGACCGTGGCACGCGCTTTCATGGACGTTTGGATAGCGCGTTTTGGGATACCATTAAGGGTAACTACAGACCAAGGGAGACAGTTCGAGTCCAATCTTTTCAAAGAGCTCTTGCGGCTGACGGGTACTAATCGTCTGCGTACAACGGCATATCATCCAGCCACGAACGGCATGGTTGAAAGATTTCATCGCCAAGTCAAAGCTGCTATTAAGTGCCACGAGACGGAGCACTGGACGGAGATTTTGCCGATCATTCTTCTTGAGATTCGTACAGCAATCAAAGACAACCTCGGAGCATCGGTAGCAGAAATGGTCTACGGTTCAACTATTCGGCTACCCGGCGAATTTTTCAATCCTAGTAAAAAAACAGGAGAAGCTGAGTTCGTCGCTCAACTATGGCGACATATCCATGAGCTAAAACCGATCCCAGCGACACGGCATAGAACGAAAAAGCCTTTCGTTTTTAAGGATTTGGCAATATCTCCGTATGTATTCGTACGGCATGACGGTACTCGAGGACCACTTCAGTCACCATACGACGGGCCATTCCCGGTCCGGAGACGATCCAAAGATAACTACGTCATAGACATCAACGGCCGAGAAGCTAGAGTGAATATCGAGCGTTTAAAACCAGCATACGTCTTGTCGGATGACAACCCTGAGCAACCAGTCAACGACGAGACGCCGGATTCTGCAACCAGGCAGCCCGTAACTGATCAGGACGAGACCGAGAGAACTCAATCCGAGAACAACCAGGACAGCTGTGAGCCGCGGTCCTACACGACTCGATCAGGCAGACGTGTACGTTTCGCGGATCATTATCAAGGGAACCTCACATGATTAGTAGCGAGGTTGCTAGCGAGGGGGTGATGTAGCGACATGCTACATGGCCGCTGCCGCTCGACAGGAAACATCGGCAGTTCGTTTCCTGGCTACGAAGCCAGATTGTGTATTGTATAATAAACAGTCTTTGGTGTTTCATTATCCAATCCACAGATGTAATGACACTCATAGATACTAATAGTAATTGAATAGTGTCCATCAGTATAAGCATGGCTTTATATTAAGAAACTGAATTTATGCAAGGCAAAAAATTATGTCTTATTCCTTTAGAATTTTTGTCAATAGCTAATACTAATACCGGTTGGTACTCAAGAAATCGGCTGCTCTGTATCTGCTGCTGCGCTATAGTGTACAGTACTCATGATACTGATGATAATAATGGCACTGACAGAACTATTTAGTCTATCGTTTCACTAAACAATTCACTAAAGTACTACTGCATTAGTGTTTTATTCGTTTTTTAGTGTCTCATTAGTATTTTTCCGTAAGGGTAGGCCAGAAATGTGTTCGCTTGATGTGGAATACCCCATAAATAAAAAAAAAGATATGCATACTTACCAATGTTTATCGCTCTCACTTATGAAAAGTTTACTACACGTTATACCGTAATTAAATTATTTCACGTAACCACGAGTGTAGTCGACCCATATTATGGTTTAATCAAAATCTTATTTAATTAACATAATTTATCCTTAATTTAAAGTATCCTGCAAATCGATATTTAATAGAATACGTATTGTATTATAAATTAATGTCTTATTTCAGTTCGTGAAATGGTATATTTGTGCACAGTTTCATCACGTGGTAATCACTTGCGCGAAAGTGTACGTATCTATCCCAGTTAGTACCTACCGACATACATGGATACGATATCGATCGGAGGAACATGAGCCTACTAATAGTCGATCTATCATTCGAGTTTTTTCCTACAAGTGATCTTCTTAGCGCTCGACTGATATGTATGCCAGTTTTCGATTTTTCTCATTAAAATGTATGCGAATATACATAGGGTGACAACGAATCTATCATTTTTGGACGATGGAACGTAAGTGATCGCGAGAATAGCTGCTCATATGAATGCTTCCTAATTGTTTTGCTACAAAAGCTAATTCGCTCTCGTTATATTCAGCTACGCTTGCAATCATTTACAGTCCTCCATCTAAAGCGGGTCGGTGAAGTACAAAAATCCCGGATATAGCATTAAGGCAGTGGTGCGATATTGTATAATTATATGTATATAAGTTCTAGGTGATAGTTTGTGATTGTTTCCGATCTAAATATTGTAGGAGTTAGATACGTAGGATCATAGAATTTTTCTTCAATATACCTATAAAGGTATAAGGAGATTATAGCTCAACCTTTACATGAAGTTCGTCGTATCTAACCTCGTCGTAAAGTTGGATCATTTAATATTTATTTGGCTCTATGAAATTGTTTTCTTAGTACGTATAAAAGTACACTCAGAGAAAAAATAGTATATTCAATTAAATCTGCGTCTACGGATGGGGGAATGTATAATTAGTTGCTCCGACTAATGAATTTGGTTATAACGATTAGCGACTATTTGAAGGAAACAGGCTGTAGTCCACTCGAGTCAATTATTATTAGTCCAAGTAACTAAATTTGCATTACCCTACCCGTAACCGCCATTGTAGTCAAATTTACTACAATTTTTCTCTCCGTATATGTAAAGGTAATGTACAAAATACACACACATGGAGATATAAAAATAACTCTCTTTTCACAAACCTTAATATTAGGTACATATACAGGGTGGACCAGGTTAAACGTCATTTTTTTTATATGTGACAGAACAACAACAAAAAAGTAGACTTTCATAAGAAAATTTTGTTCAAAAATGTTTCCTAACAAAGATACAGGGTGTCAAAGTTTCGAAAAAAATGGTTTTCTCATCATAACTTCTAAACTACTTGATCGATTTTCATGAAATTTCGCACACAGGCTAATGTAGAACAGCTCTAAGTAATAATTAAATAATTTTTAAAAATTCTCCAGTGGCGTAGATACTAGGGGCCGGTACCCCCCTTTCCCCCTCCCAATCTTCGGCGCCACTGGATATTTTGCAAAGAAAATTTAATTATTGGATTCCCCGTTTAATTTAGAGAAAAAAATCACCATTGCAAATTTTTGATTTATGGCTTCGTTTTTGAGATATTTATTTTAATTTCTAGGGTTGCGAGCAGGCCAAAGCTAGATTGAACTCCATTAATTGTGATATGTGATAGAGCAACAAAAAAAAATAGATTCTCATGAGAAAATTTGTTTCAAAAATGTTTGCTAACAAAGATATAGGGTGTCAAAGTTTCGAAAAAAAAAAAATGGTTTTCTCATCATAACTTCTAAACTACTTGATCGATTTCCATGAAATTTCGCACACAGGCTAACGTCGTACAGCTCTAAGTAATAATTAAATAATTTTAAAAAATTCTCCAGTGGCGTAGATACTGGGGGCCGGTACCCCCCTTTCCCCCTTCCCAATCTTCGGCGCAACTGGATATTTTGCAAAGAAAATTTAATTATTGGATTCCCCGTTTAATTTAAAGAAAAAAATCATCCTTGCAAATTTTTGATTTGTGACTTCGTTTTTGAGATTTTTTCTTCAAATTAAACGGGGAATCCAATAATTAAATTTTCTTTGCAAAATATCCAGTGGCCCGAAGATTGGGAAGGAGGAAAGGGGGGTACCGGCCCCCAGTATCTACGCCACTAGAGAATTTTTTAAAATTATTTAATTACTACTTAGAGCTGTACGACATTAGCCTGTGTGCGAAATTTCATGGAAATCGATCAAGTAGTTTAGAAGTTATGATGAGAAAACCATTTTTTTTTTCGAAACTTTGACACCCTATATCTTTGTTAGGAAACATTTTTGAAACAAATTTTCTCATGAGAATCTATATATTTTTTGTTGCTCTATCACATATCACAATTAATGGAGTTCAACCTAGCTTTGGCCTGCTCGCAACCCTATAAATTAAAATAAATATCTCAAAAACGAAGCGCTATACCGCGTTTATACCGTGTTGGTAAAACCGGCCCTTAGAAAAGTATTTTAAATAGTCAATTATTTGATATTTTCGGGGTGTTTTGATTTTTTAATGAAAAAATATAAGGTAAGAATATTATATTAGAAGAGTTTGAATATGTCTACTAAAGAAGTTTCATTCAGGCCCCATATAGTGCTAGGAAAAGGATAGAGAATGGTGTAGCACGATAGGTAAACAATTTAGTTAACCCTCCCCTTAATAAATTGGAGCCTATGGTCTTTTATCCCCAATTAAATAAATAAGGTTTTCTCCTTACCTCACCGCTTTCTTATTTCTCCACGAGTATTCGTAAATCGGACTTGTGCGTGTGGTGAACGTTTGCATTGCTCATTTATCTACTCGTTTCATCATGTTGGCTCCTATACCCGCTTTAATTTCATCTCCATATTTTTAAAATGACTACTTTTTAAAAAAACTTCTATATTTTTATATAAATTAAACCATATTTCTTACATTATACATATTATCATCATGCGTTATGTATGAGCGAGGCGCTTAAATCTATCCGAAAGCAATAAATGACACATTCTTTTTCCCATTTTTCCTTTCATCCCCTTTCCATCTTTCTCACTCCAACGGAGCTTCGCCGAAAGAAAAGTCTTACACGGGAGGCGAAAGACCAGTTGCGTCACCAGTTGCTCCTGTCGTCGTCGCCCTCGCGGACGATGAAATACCGCCACGATTCCCAATTCACCCCCTGTTAGAGTGTGGAGAGTCAGTGTAGCGCCGTCCCTTCCTCTTCCGTAATCGTGAGGATTTTGGCCACGCCTCCCACGCCTATATAAGGGTAGAGATCACCACCGCGCGTCACTCGCACCCCGATCACCGACTCGTTCCCTCGGAAAGTTCGTAAGTCCCTGTGGTTCAAGAGTATACTTTGTAAGTAAAGTTTATCCGAAGGAGACTGAGGCAGGTGACGCGAGCTTCAAGCGTAGGGGGCAATTGGGGATAAACGTGTGTCGAAGAAGCATGAGGATCAGTTTACTAGGACTCGTCTGCATCCTCATCCTGTTGGTGAATAGAGCTGATGCCGGTCTCTACTTCGATGATGGTAAGTTTGTAGATTACAACCGATTCGAGAGAAAGAGAGGAGAAGAACATTGATAAATCGACTTTTAAAAATTAGACGTATTTGTAAAAAGAAAATGGATTATTTGTGACGGGCCAGATTTGTGATTTGTACATGTTGAGGTACACGTGTTCGGAAGTAAGCAGCCGTGCGCCCTTTTTATTAACTTTGATTTAGTAAAATCACGAGGTAATAATTGCCATAATTCGGTTCTCTCACTAATTCTTTTTGTTAAATGATATTTAAAAATGCAGCATACGTCATAGTATTGTAAGTCTATCTCTTTCGTACTCGTTGCTTGGCATAAGTGACGTACTTGTTTCTCATGGCTTTTCAATGACGTCATAATACTGTAGAGAGAAATGTACTGGTAACTTTATGAACAATTATTTTTTAGGACATTTTCTTTTTTTCTGTCACATTAAAATACGTATACAGATTACAAATTAAATTAAAAAATTCGAATATTTTCTTATGCGATAACTGAATTCTCATTGAACTTTTTGATGATTACTTTGTACAGAAAGTAGTCTGTATTCAGTCGTTCGGTTGCAACTTTGTAGAAAACTCTGCACATGTACCGAACGAATTGTAATGCTTTTCACGTCAAGAGCACTTTGCTATTATCGCAGACATCCAAAAGCGTAATTGTTGTCACTTGAACATTGTCGTGATATCCGTTTCAGTTTGGGAATCAGATTAGTTTCTATAGTTGCCATCGCTATTTTTATTTATTAGTGCAAGACTCTTGCCGATGTCAGCCTGACGTTTCGGCCGAGGTTTGCTCCGAAATCGGTTGTCGAGACTGGCATCCAACGTGGACTCGATTTCGCGCCGATCCTTAGCATCGGCAAAACTTTCCAAATTTCTGCTTGCACGGAAAGAAGAATGTTGGACAATGTAATATTTCACATAGTAGAAGTTGTCCTCAGGAGCGGCATAGCACAGAGTATCGTCTTGTATTGTAAGATATATACATTAATATAGCAACATTTAAGATGTTCCACAGCCTATACCACCAATGTATATAACACAATTGTATGTACATACAACAATATAAGAGTGCTACGTTGAATTGTAGTTCTTGCAATGAAAGATGGGTACTCTTATAATGTATAACGGTACTCTGTTATGCCGCTTCCGAAGATAATTTCTGCTTTGCGAAATATCCCTAATTACTCCATTTATTGAGTACTTTATACAAAATTATTTTTCCTCGTAGGACATAAAAGTTACAGAAGGGAATGAAACTAATAATTCAGGAAAGACCGATAGTAAAAATAATCTATCTTTTTAGCAAAATGTGGTAGTCTAATTCGAACAGGAAAATGAGAACCTTTTGTCGATTTGAATACAAATTGAGTGGTATAAAGTACTTTGCAATGTATGTAACGCGTAAATTGCTTAAAATTTACTTAGTTCAAAGGATTAATTAAATAATTTGATGTATCGTATTTTAACACGTTCCGTACCGGACCGATTTTTGAAGATTCCGTTCAGGCCGCGTGGGGCGTATACGACCCACGCTTTTATGATTAAATAAACTCGTTTTTGACGTATGCCTTACAATTTGTCAATAGTACAAAGCTATAATTAGCAAGAAAAGGTTATACATTGTAATATGCATTAGACAACAAAGCAATAAATTAAATTTGTTTACTGTTATTATTATTAACCTCTTATAGTCTACTGTTCCATATTTGGAATGTACGAAATTCTGAGCTATAAAACCAGTAAAACATTCTACCTTGTAGTTATTCCACCATAACCCAGTGTTCCTAACTAGGAATGAACGACGAACGCATCATGTGTAATTCATAATGGACCATTGTTCTATTTGGGGCATATTACATTTTTGTTTGTATTAATAAAATATAAGTTTCTAATTTCCTTGATTATTTTTGTAAACACCTTTGAACCTGAAAAAACACAAGAAAAAATAATTTCTATACTGAAATAAAATTTGAGCTATAAGAGGTAATAACAATAAAAAATTTGATTTTTTATTAACGCGGTATACATGATGGAAGCTGCCTATATTTGACTTTACAATACATTTTTTTTTAAATTCTTCGTTTTTCAATGAGAATTCCAAGTGGTCTGAACGGAAAGTTCAGCGTGGGTCGTATATGCCCCACGCGGCACGGAGCGTGTTAAGATATCATATATTGAAAGAGGTATAAAATCATTTCGAGCAAGTGAGTCCATTTTCTCGCCCTAAAAATAATCGTATACCCAGGTAAGTCAACAGAATTGAATATTATTTTGTAAAGGCTCGAATCTTTTTATCAAGATGGTAAGTGATAGTGATCTACGAAAATCGTTGAAAAATATTCGTACCTATGTATGCAGGTACACAACAATTTTTCAAATCCATATTTCATAACTACAAGTGTAGATTTTCAATTTATAATTAGCGGTATGTTATCCAAAATTAAGATCTATATTCCTCTTGGAAATTAGTTCAGTTAAATGGAGGAGGAAAGAATTAATGCGCAGTCCTGGCACAATTTACGGGGGGAGGGTTGGAATACGAGGACACGACTGTGCAGAAACTTTTAGGTAAGGAATTAATGAATGTATAAGAGGATTTATGAATATAACGAGCGACATTTCAATGTAGAAGAAATTACTTATTAAGAAGGGTATTACCAAATAGGTATATGAAAGGTGAATTATCACCGGTCAACAAAAAAAAAGTTTTTTTCTGAGTCTTGATTTCTATAACAATCTTCTGTTTCTCTATGTCGAAAAATAATAAAATCATTCATTTATTTTTGAAAAAGTTTGCTTTTGTGCCTTTCACAATGATCAATCCGTATTTAAGTTCTTATATGATTATACAGGGTGTCCCGGAAAATGTGGCAAATCTCTCGGATTCAGATAGAGCATGAAAAAATAAGATGACAAGTTCCTATAAATTTTTTTCCTACAGGCCCTCCCTACGAAAATACAAGGATACGGTAAATGTACGACGAGAAGTGATATGGTCTTATCGTTTATTATTATTTTTCTCGAAAACGGTCCACTTTATCAACACTAAAAAAGAGTAGCTTTTTTTAAGTGTAAGGTTCAAGCTACCTGATTTTTATTGTTTTAAGTTTTTATCACACAGGGTGTTAAAAATTTAGGCATTAAGTTGTAAAACTTAGTCCGCCACTAGCAAACTAAACAAGCTAATAATGTGTCAAGGACATTATTTCAAGCGGTCCTTAGTAGTGTCTAACATGTTTAAATTTCATAAAATTCTATTAAGTACTTTAAAAGTTATTCAAGAAAAACAGATTTCCAGCGGCGTCCTTCAGGGACAAATATCTTCGTAGGCAGGGCCTGTAGGAGAAAAATGTATGGGAACTTGTCATCTTATTTTTTCATGCTCTATTTTTGAATCCGAGAGATTTCCCACATTTTCCGAGACACCCTGTATAAGGAGATACATGTTTCTGGAAGTAAGGGTGGGGATGAGCGAGAAGAAAACAAGTGTCATTTCACTTATGTGGTCAGTGTGCATGTCAGGGCATGTATACTTGTACATTACAATTATACAACGTATTTTATATATTAGGAGTACAAATAAGTTGCCGCCGTTTTCTATAAAAAATTAGGAATTTCCACGGCTACTCAATGCTTGTGAAAGAAATTCCTGGAACAGCTTTAAAGCTGTGGTCCATGATTTTCTCGGAAACAACAGAACAGATAATTACAAAAGATTCATCTTAAATATGCTTCGTAACTTTCAACGCATGCGTTGCAGAATGTCTCTTAAAGTGCATATCGTCGGCTTCACATGAAAAATACATATGTCCAAAATGACTGTTTTTACAGTAGATTAAAGAAACTGTTCAAAATTAGTGTCTCTTATTCTAAGAAGTTCAGAAGCTATACATAGGATTATCAAACAGAAATTCATACTTTTAGATACAAAATTTAACAATAAAATACTTCCAAAAACCAGTTTAATTTGCAAGACTGCTTATTTCTTACATAATCAACAGTCATTTTGAACTTATGCACTTTTCATGTGAAGCCAACGATATGCTACATGCTCACTTGAATCAATTTAACGATAGCATGGGTGCCTATTCGGAAGAACAAGATGAACGTTTTCATCAAGATGTGATGAACTTTGAACGCCGTTATCAGGGGCAATTTAATGAGAGTATGATGGAAGATTATATTTGGGGTCTAATATGAGAAAGTTCATTAAATCACAGAAGAAATACGAGAAATATTTATTTCTAAACTTTCCTATGTATTCTGTTGCACTACTAGTTTGCACTACTAGCTTTTATATCTTTTCTTTTTTGTAAATAAACGTGATTCCAATCCATAACAAAAGTTTATTTTATTTTTACATACAATGAACATGTGAAAATAGAGAGGATCATTTTTTTAAATTCGTATATTTTCATTCTGATTGCTACAAAAGCAAACTTTTTCGGATAAAACTATTTTTTCTGTATTCACTTATGTGCAAGAAACAAAAATCAGCTATACAGAACCCAGTCTCAAAATTCCTGTTGACCGGTGTTATCGGTAAAATATGGTACCAAAGGCATATAAAGCTATACAAAATTATAAAAATAAGCAGTATAAAAAGAAGATAAGAATTTGATCAAGCACACGACTTAATGATGTAGTGTAATTCCTTATAGAAACCTGTGGTAACAGTATGCTAATATGAAATAAATACCATTTTATTCTTATAATAGGTTGTATTTCAAATGCGATTCAATCGGGTTAAAAAAAGAAGTGAAAAATTAGACGCAGATAATAGGCTTTTGAAGCAATTGTTGAAACTTTGCAGTCTATATTTCTAGGTACTTTTACTCAAGTACAATAAATAAATTTGTTTCCATTGCGTGTCCCTTTTACTTGACAATATGAAAAATTGTTGATTGATGTCGTCTAGAAATAAATAACTCATTTATGATATATGGATCCATGACTAAGCCGGCTGCCAAAATTTTTATGAATTTCAAATTTATGGAAACTGCGGATTCGGTCTTCTTTCCTGCCGTTCAGAGCCTTTATGTGATCAACTGCCATTTATTTCGCGTAGTTGACTTTTTTCTGTGACGAAACAGCGTGACAATCGCGTTTCGTAGATGAGTCATCCTTCGAAGGGCAATATCGAACTCAATTGGTATTTATTACTCAGATAACAGAAATACATCCTATAAATATTCTATGAAGATACGAAAATAGATATTGTATCTATAATATAAAATATCCGTCTATATACAGACGATGCCTATAAGATATTATCTAGATATCTGAATGGTCACTTTTGTACATGAATCAAATGTTCTGCAAATATCGTACGAATATTATACAAATATGGGCATATCTCTACTACTTTTAAATAATTTGTACTAATTTTATCATGACAAATATTAGATCCGTCGTGCATTTTTCTTGAAGGTTCTGTATTTCTTATAGAGTTTTGGGCTCAGTTGTACACGTATCATACATTTTTGAAGAACGAAATGTGGTTTTCAAAAAGGTATGTATCAATTTAGTCTAAAAGTCCAGAAGTCATACATTAACTAAAAAAGACGAGTAATAGGCTTTATATTCTTTATGATAAAATCAGTAGAAATTATTTAAATAGAGTAGAAATATGTCCATATGTATCAAATTCCTATTAGTTTTACCCAATGGCGATTTTGCTTTATTTAAAAATATTAAGCATCTGATAAATATTCACGAATAACCAAAGAACATTTTCGAAGCAGTTATATTAGCAAATATTGCCTGCTAAATATCTAATAAGAAAGATAATAATAATATCGTATTGATATTCTGCATATTTTCAAATATTTTCGTATATCTAAGCCAGCCACAATCATAATATGTATATTTACTACATAATTTGTAGAGCATGTGCAGGGAACATAATTATATAACGTTATTATGTATGTTATATTATAATACAAATATTATTATGTATGTTATATGTGCAAATAAGTTTTAGGGCACTTCCATTCCATGTAATAAAAGTAATTCAAAGTTACCGCTCACATATGATATGGTGGCACTTGTTATGTAGGCAGTTATAGATATAACCTTTAAGTTCTGTGAATAAAACATGCAGACCGATAAGCTCTTTATTAGACACTGCATTCGCTATTAATTCCATCAAGGAAAAAGTGTTAGGAAAGTATGTGAATCGATCTGTTCTGTTCTTGGGGATGACATTGAATCTAAAAGTACATGTGAGTATTGGTATAAGAGATTTAAGGACGGTGATTTTTATGTTAGTGACCGTGAACGTACCGGAGCCCCTGTAAAGGTGGACGACCAGGAACTACAAGCGTTGCTGGATGAACACTCTTCTCAGACGGAAAAACAACTTTCAGAACAGCTAGGAGGAACTCAACAAACTATTTTCTATCGCTTAGAAGCAATGGGAAAGATTCGAAAAGGAACAAAGTGGGTGCCACACTCTTTGACTCAAGCAAATAAAAATAGTCGTCTTGACATATGTTTGAATCGTTACAACAAGCAATAAAGAAAGCCTTTTTTGTGGAAAATTGTGACCGGCGATGAAAAGTGAATTTATTTTGATAATACGAAACGCTGATATCATTGGGTTGACCCCGGCGAGCTGACGACATCGATGCCAAAGCGAAATATTCACTGTAACGAAGTCATGCTGTGTACCTATATGGTGGAATATGAAAGGCTTACTCCATTATGAACTTCTGAAACCTCGCCAGATAGTTACTGCCGATCGCTTCGTCAACAATTAATACGATTGAATCAAGAAATTGACCAAAAGCGTCCATTTACTGGTAAAGGAAAACGTCCAGTAAAACTGCTCCATGACAACGCAAGGCCTCATGTGGGTTGACCGGTCAAGGCTCTTGGATGCGAAGTTTTACCACACCCGGCGTATTCACCAGACTTAGCTCCAACTGATTTTCACTTGTTTTGGAAAATGCAAAACGAATTGTCTGATGTGCGATTCAAAATATTTGAAGAAGTCCAAAAATGGGTCGATACATTCCTCATCTCGCAAGATGAAACTTTCTTTGCGAAAGGTATCCTCTGAATTGCCTAAAAGATGGCTGAAGGTCATTGAAAATGAGGGGGATTATTTCCTTTCCTTCTATTATATAAAATATTTTTTGAATAAATGCGTGGACAAAACCGTGTCGCCAAAAACCCCGGCGACCTTGTGACCGGATGCGCGAAGCCAGGTACTTGCCCCCCGGGGGATGGGGAGCGAAGCACCCAGTAGGCTGAACCCCCTCGTTGATGAATAAATGTATTTTATTTTTTTCAAAAATAAATTTTGAATTTTTGCAAAAGTGTCCTGAAACTTATTTGTACACCCCTAATACATAAAATATCTCTATAAACTCGTATCTCTTACAGTGTTATACAAATAGCACGTAACATTTCATTGATTTCAAGTACATCTCATACATGTATTATGTATACGAGGTGTCCCAACTACCGTGGACAGTAGCATATATAACACATATCTCGCAAACGAACGGCATTTTTGAAAAACTTGTTTAACAAAAGTTTTAGTGTTTCAATTAGCGCATAAAACATACCTATTACTTTTTTAATATCTACTTCCGGTTTGAAGAACCGGCGTACACTTTTCAATTTTGACCTGCAATTGTTATTTATTATAACGCAAAATTAATATAGTTATTAATACGAATAGAACAGGCTAAAATTCGATTTGCTTACCCAGAAGTCGTAGATTTTCAAGTTTGAATTTATACCAGTTTGCGTTCGTTGCATACAGCCCGACGTACAAATGAAGAGTAATACACAGGTGGTCTGATAAGTTTCTGACTTCAACATGGAAATGGCAGCACTCGTCAACGACAGCTAGGGAATGTGTTCGTGCATTTTTTGACGTGTACTCACCAACATTTCAGTTATTCTGGACGCGCAGTTATTGTTTGACAATCATTTGAGTCAGTCGATGTGAGTGCTTTGGTGAAAATGGAAAAAATCGAGTATCGACGTATCGAGCTGTGATTTTTCCATTTTCACCAAAGCACTCACATCGACTGACTCAAACGATTGTCAAATAACAACTGCGCCTCCAAAATAGCTGAAATCTTTGTAAGTACATGTCAAAAGATGCACGAACACATTCCCCAGCTGTCGTTGACGAGTGCTGCCATTTTCATGTTGAGGTCGGAAACTTATCAGACCACCCTCGTACTAGCATTTCATTTTCTGAAAACATTCTCATCTGGAGCGTCAAATGTTTCATATTAAAATCCAATTCTGTGTATGTACACGGTAATCACCAGTTTCACGAAAACCATTTTTATTGGACGTTTCTAATCATATGACCAACGTTTAAATTTTTGCAATTAACCCGTCAGCACGTTAAATAATTAGAGAAAAATGCATAATAAATCACTTATTTGGAATTCTTGAAATTTATTTTTTAAGTTTTTAAAATAAAAAAAATGCCCAGTCCATTTTTTTCATTAAAAATATATATTACCTATCTAAAAAAAATTTACAATAATTTCCCTCGCCCGCCAACTGAGATTTACGCGTCAAATACGTTGCGCGCACAGCCGTGAGAGAATCTCTCATCACGCGAGTAAAGAACGGTGAGACGGGAGCGCGAGTGCTGACGGGTTAAGTTATCTAGAATCTAAGAACGGATTTGTTGACCCTATCGTCCTCCGTACTAAAGTCTGATGGCAAGAGACCAGGACATCGAAAACTACGGAACAGAAGATCTGGATATCGAATATTGTGCAGCGGAAGACCTGGATACCAAAAACTATAATACGTAGCGGAAGATCTGAACGGCAAAAACTATGGAGCAGAAACACCTGGATACCTAAGACTTTGAAGCGGAAGACCTGGAGACCACAATCTAGGAAGCGGAAGATCTGAATATCGAAAACTATTGGGCAGAGGACCAAGATACCGAAAACTATGGAGCGGAAGCCGTGGATACCGAATCTGTTAAGCGGAAAAATGGTTTTCGTGAAAGTAATGATCATCGTGTGCATACACAAAATTGGATTTTGATTTTAAACATTTGACACGCTCCAGACGAGAATGTTTTTGGAAAAGGCAACGCCTGACCTATTCATTTGTACGTTGGACTACATGCAATAGGCGCAAATGGCGGAAATTCAACCCTACACAGAGAAAAATAATTAGTTAGATCTACTGAAAATTATTTTCGGGATCGTAAGTAGTTATTTTAGTACATCAATTAAATATCTCTTCCTTATAATCACGTGGAATAGTATCGTATGTGATTGCAAGGAAGAAATAATTAATATGAACAAAGATTTAATTGATGTAAATAAATAATTACCTGCGACCCCGCAAGTAATTGAAGGGGCAAGTGAATGAAGGGATTATGTAACATTTTTAGGAAAAATGAGATCACTCAGTGGATTAAAGTGTTATGTCCGAATGTAATTTCTGGTAAATTTTGGATAGCTCTAATTCCATTCAAAACCCAGATATTACATGGAGTATGTTCGCTGTAAACATATAACATATCATATAGGATATATGTACTGATGCAACGATATTACATAATACATATACATGTACGTTATGTAATGAGGAAAACAATATTTATAAATACTTCCTAACTGGCTGGGTATATACGAGTATGCATGGGTGATTCTTTTCTAACTGTGATTTTTGTGTCAAGATTACTTGCTACCTTGTGCTAAGGAATATTGAACAAGATTCTTCAACCTAGTTAAATATATGTTGATATTTAAAGTATCTAAGCCCAGCTTTGTAGTAAAATCTGCAATATTCAGTATAAAGTCGCGGAGAACACCTCAAATATCAGTACAGTGGCATGTCCTACACATAATTTCTTACTTTCTTTAATTATTTTCCTCTGCAATCCAATATACGAGGAGAATATTAGTAATAAATGTAATAGTGTTACTTGCTCTACGATATTGCATAGTAGTTATATTCAAATATTTATTATTGAACCGGAAGACAACTATCCGGCTATCAAGTGTTGTCCTACAAATCTTGCACATATATCGTCGCATTACTGCAAAAACAAGATAATTCCATTATTAGCATTTTTCGGTTAAGTGCAGCCTTGATTATAAAAGCTATCAAGAAATGTTCTGTGGAATGTTCTATAAGTCTAAAGCCGGGTCTTCACTGCGCGAAATTCTACGCGAAACTGTTGCGCGAGTCATGTCCCCTCTTTTTCTCGCGCTCCCTCTTCTCACTCACTCTCTCTTTTTCGCGAAACAGTTTCGCGCAGTGAAGACCCGGCTTAAAGGTTAAAGACGCGAGGCATCAAAATAGCTAAGTCCGCTTTTCTATATTTTTCGGCAGCGAAAACCAGTTATGTGCTAAACTACCAAAATGTTACTTATCTGGTTCTCGCAGTAACTCGACGATATGCATTTTGAGTTTTTCCCGCCAAAGCGCCATCTATTTTCTAGTTTGGCAAGTTCGCATGGTGATATCTGGAAAGTAGGTACATCCAGGGGGCCACGGATTTTGCTTCTGGGGACTTTTTGAACAATTAATTCTCATGCCTTCATTAGCTACGGTGGCGTTTATCCTCGTTAATGAAAGCATGAGGATCGATTAATCATTGGTTAGCACGTTTAATAATAACATTTTAAAAAATCCCCAGAAGCAGAATCCGTGGCCCCGGGTGTACACGTGCGGCTAATGATTCTAATCGACTCGCTTTGGGCGACAGTTCTTTAACGAGTCGACCGCAGCTGAACGATATGAGCAGATTTTCTTGCTTTTCCATGAAGGGTTGATCAATTTTAGCTCTCTCATTACAAAACAATAAAATTTATTCATACCGTTTAGCTCTGGTCGACTCGATAAAGTATCGTCACCCAAAGAGTATCGATCTGAATCATTGGTCGCAGGTGTACATTAAATACGAAGTGTTTATACCTACCATTTTTTATTTTCGGAATAAGAGCTTATCACACAAGTGCAGGATTTGTAGTAAAAAAAGGTATGTCACAAACTTTTTGGTCACTACCGTGGTATCGCATATCTCTGATATTATAATGTCTTCTTGTCAAACTATCTTCAATTCTAATACTCCTCAATAACCTGAATCTCAATTTTATCGGACATTTTCGAATGCGCAATAGTTTCAGAATGCTATTGAAGTGGAAATGTCAGTACCGTGGTAATAGAATATTTTATTTCGGTCTATCATTATCGTATTTTCATGATACGATATCAATAGGTACGTCGAATGGGATAGGAATCATCACCATCAAAGATTCAAAATGTTTAAACAATTGAAGGGGCAAGTGGATGAATGTGTTATGTTACAACTAGCTTATTTGTCCCATTTATCACATTCTTCCACTTTTAAAATACAAAATTTTGTGACATGATAAGTTCATCCACTCTAAAAGTCAATGAAAGATTGTCAGTATACTTATAAAAGTCTATGACATGATACAATGATACGTAACATGTTCTTCGTTAAGAAGAAAAGCTAAATTGAAATCGTAACATAACACATTCATCTACTTACCCCTTCAATTATTATAACTACGTTATTTATAGGTATACTAGTTTTCTCTAAACGATATGGCTAGACCATAGGAGAATGTTATTATTAAATATTGTAATGTTAAATAAGTTAATAAATTCTATATAAAATATTTGAAGATTAAATAAACCAAAAAGTGAATTAATGGTATCCACGACTTTCTGCTCAAATCATTATAATGTCAGTACTGTTGATGTAATGAAAAATGAAATCGTAATTTTATTAATTTAATATTAGTATTAATTAATTTATTTTAAATTATGGCCTAAGTTTTAATCCAAGCTATCATTATTTTACGTTACAACGCGTTTTTCATAATAACTGGCGAGATTCACCAATAAAATCAAAAGTTATGTACCGCATTGTAGGGTGCGGTGGACGAGGAGGAAGGAGAATGAACTAGGTATCTACATAGTATTACGTGAGGGAAAGAGAGGTCAAGAATGATTGAAAAAAACCATTACGTGGCTTATGAACAGCCCCTAAGGTGTCAGTATCTATCATGGTATAGTTTGCCTCGTTATTTTTCTTCTATGGAGCTTGTAGTAAAACGGTGTCACATATAAAGGACCCCGCACAAACCTTATGGGAACTGGTTGCCGGAGAATTTGACTGGGCTTTACATATGTTGTAGATCTTGATGTTCTGATCAAAAGTTATCATTGCCGCAACCACGAAAAATGGACAGTTTTTGAGTTTTGAGACCTTAAAGTTCATACTTTTTGCTTTCCGTCATACGATCTATTAGAACGAAATAATTATGTAAAATCAGATTTTCTGTGAATTTTGCTAAAAATATTAGCAAAATTCACAGCTAAAAATATTTTTGCTAAAAATAGTAGCAAAAAATATAAAAATTTTAGTTGGTGAGCTAACGATTCAGGTCAGACAAAAATAAGCAGTTGGGGGGGGGGGGGGGAGACTTTAAAGTTGCCGCTGTTTACTCGAACCATACGCTCTTTTTCAGCCAATTCAAGCACGCATTCAAGATCATGTGCGATCTTGTGAGCACGCGTTTGCCTGCACGATTTTAATTTTTTTATTTTTTAATGTCTGATTTTCTTTCTACATTATTTTAGCGCACATGTCTTACAGAACCTGGTTCAGTACCTACTGAAATCCTCGCATACTTCACATATATTGTAGTTCATGACCTCCTGATCAAAAGTCACTATCGCCATAGACTCAAAAAATAGGAGACTTTTTTAAGTAGTACAACTTTTACTTGCGACCGTACGCTTTGCTGTATTAAACTAGTCTTATGGCTCTTAAATCCTGATGAATATGTCTCACCTGCACGAATATTGCACGTCATGATTAGCTTTTCATATATCACTGTTCCGACAAACGATGGTCGGAATTCTGAATATCGATCCTCTTAATAATTAGCATCACCGCGATATATATAGCTCGTTAATGTTTATTACCCTTCACCTTCTCTACTGCATGCCGTTTTAGATGCTGGTCATAGACCACCGCAACACAATCCGAATGAAGTGATAGAAATGCTGAATAACGAATAGAAAGCTTTTATCAAAATGTAACCACATTAGAGATATGCGCCAGTAACAATACAGACAATCTTATTCTAATTCAGATATGTCCACGTCGTTGATCCTGGGCAACGCAAAGAGCGGGTAACATTGTACACATATGTACATACGCATACATATGACAAATAAATACAAGGCAAGAATATGTCCATACGATTCGAACCATGTTGCATACATACCGGAGATTGATTAAGTAGAACGTAAGTTCGCAAGTAAAAAACGACAACTTTAAAGTCTCCGATTTTCGAACCTGTTTCATTTTTGAGTTTGCATTTATGGTGACATTTGAACAGCTGATCATGACCTGCAATATTCGTGCAGGTGAGACATATTCACCAGGATTTAAAAGCCATAAGACTAGTTTAATAGTAAAAGTCGCAAGTAAAAGTTGTACTACTTAAAAGTCTCCTATTTTTTGAGTCTATAGCAATGGTAACTTTTGATCAGGAGGTCATAAACTACAATATATGTGAAGTACGCGAGGATTTCAGTACTGATCCAGTTTCCATAAGATTTGTGCGCTAAAACAATGCAGATGACACGGAAAAAATGAGAAAGAAAATCAGACATTAAAAATAAAAATCTATGCACATGCACGCACGCACACACTCGTGCATAAGTATATGGAGGCAAGCACGTGCTCACAATATCGCACATGATCTTGAATGCGTGTTTGAATTGGCTGAAAAAGAGCGTATGGTTTCGAGTAAAAAACGGAAACTTTTAAGTCCCCCAGAACTGCTTATTTTTTGAACTGACCTGAATCGTTAACTCACCAACTACAAAATACGTGACTTTTAGCAAAATTCACAGAAAACCTGATTTTACATGATTATTTCGATCCAATAGATACGATCGGAAAGCAAAAAGTATGAACTTTAAGGTCTCAAAACTCAAAAACTGTACATTTTTCGTTGTTGCGGCAATGATAACTTTTTATCAGAACATCAAGATCTACAACATATGTAAAGCCCAGCCAAATTCACCGGAAACCAGTTCCCATAAGGTTTGTGCGGGGTCCTTTCTATTTTCATACCAAATCTATAATAAATATACCACAAGATTGACCGTAACGTAATTTTCAAAATCTTGGAACTTTCATCAGAATAAATTACATTTAGGAAAGAATCACCCACATGGTAAATGTGTCACGCGATTATTGTATGGTCGGGTAGGTTCCGCTTGAAACACCATTTTTCTATTATTTTTCCGTATAATAATTTTTGCAGAATTAGTAAAGAAGGACGTAATTTTTTTATATTCATTCCATGATGCGTTTATGATACGTTCACCATAAAAATTATATCCAATAAATTGAAGGTAATAGTTACGTTACAGATGTATTGCAATTTTCCTGTTACATTGTAGATATATCATAGTTATATAACAAGCGTGTTATATAATTGTTATATAATTGATATGAAACTTGTTATATAACTGTTATGTAACCGGTATTTTGCATTTGCTGATTATAATGCTAATAAACCCGCCCGAAAAATGGACATCGTTCCTATAATAGATAAGCACTTTAATGTGTTGCATTGTTCTATATAATATCGATTTAATAAGAAATTATAGTTCCCTCAAAAAATTAGTGTGAATATTTTGTAATTCCCGTTAATGCAACTTGTTAAGAAAAGTAGTATGGTCTTTCCAGTGTTGAAGAAAACCATTTTGTAATTGGTACGCATTCTTGTAAAACGGAACCCAATATAACTATAGGCTTAACTAATTATATTCTTAATGAAGACGCCATCTTCCCGAAGTCATCTTATCCATTCGTGCACAAAATACGACAAGACCCTACCCGCGTTAAAGTTATCCCATGAAATATTAAAGAGGGTCCACCTGCTCGACACCCGCTGGATTTAATACATTTTTATGAGCCTCTCTAGATGGTACGGTAGCTTACCGCAAGAAGCTGACTCCCCTTTATACCACCCCTAAGATGGACTTTCGGGGATAATTATCTGCCTTTCACGCGCTTCTGATGGAAGGCTTTAAAAGGGTGGGAACAAAAACAGCTGGTGACACGAGCGACACATTTTTCCAATCACTTTTTAATTATTTTTACAGATCGAGGAATTTAGAACAGGCTACTTGAATAAAAAAAATAATAAAATTCTTATATTTATGGAAATGCGTACAAAAATATTTCCTGTACAATTGTTTGAAATCGAGGAGATATATCCTATAGTGACAAAGTTTTGTCCTAGATACAGAAGTGATTAGGATATTTTAAAATTAGAATAATTCTTTTAAGTATATAATATTTTTATATAATCTATCTCGGGATGGCGATTGATAAGATACATATAGTAAAAGTCCTTCAAGGTCATCGAAGATCAAAAACCATTAAAGTGGAATTGACTAATTGAAAATGTAATAAAATTTTGATGTATGTCTCGATTCTTATCAAGAATGTTTTTATTTGTTGATTACAATACTGGTAAGATTTTTAAAAGGAGCTCTAATTCGATTTTTTAAATTTTTTATTCAATACTCATACTCATTAGTTTTCCTATTGTGAGATTAATTAAAATTGATGTTTTAAGTACATAGGGCTATGCTCGCATGTAGCGAATTTATTTCTGGCGACTCAAACTGCCATTAAATCACCCGCTTGACTGCTCAAGCTAGGTAATATAGCGAGATGAATTCTGAAGTAGATTATTGTACTATTCTAGGAAAAGTCCACGCTTAGCTACATTTCGGGCAATCGGCCAAGCAGACTAGTGGTAGTTTCTTTCTGAGGAAATCAAGCCACTATGTTGGAATTTTCCTACTTTGAAAAGATCATTTCATACGTCTGAATTCGTTTTTGCAGTACTTATTTGTGGTATTGAGATCAGGAATATTATTTTTAATAAGTTGATATAAGCGTAGCTTAATTAATTAAATTTCGCTAGCAATGACCTTAACTTGGTCAATCCTTTTAAAAAAACAGTTCTATTCTTAAACCATAAAGCTATAATCCCAGGTGAAAATTAAGTTTTGGTACCTGCTATACGAATATCACGGATTTCAATTGAATAGTCATTCTGAAAAAAAAGTAATAAGAAGCGGCCATTTGGCTATTTATAAATATTTCTTTAAAAAAAATTATCGGAATATTATTTTTTCACATTTAAATAAACCTACACTAAAAAAATGTAGGTAGTAGTTAAGGGAGGTACGCCATCTCTATTTCAAAATCGATCGATCATCACTTGCTATCATCTTTCGTTTCACCTTGTCCCGTCCAGTCTCGTATATCAGTTTACGACGTCATTTGGGAGGGGATTAGTTGTAGCGCGCTGGGGAAAACGTGAGATACGATATTTCTTTCCCACGGGGGAGAGTCAAGTAACTAGAAATAAAGAGAGAACCGTACAGAGAAGTTCGAGTCTAGGAAGAAGATACTAAGTTGTTTGAATTACTTTCTGAATTATGCACATTACATACGGGGTGTTCTCAAACCTCTGACACAGAGGAAAACCCTATGTTCATTAAAAAATTACGGACATAATGCAATTGATTTTATTGAAATCCGTTAAGAATTTACGGAGAAATTAATTATTAAAAAGTAATTAATATTTTGAATTTATTCAGCATTGATGACGGCATATCAAGGCTCATGAAGATAATCGCAATTGCTATCGTTATTATAAACATTATCTTCATGAGCCTTGATATGACGTCATCAATGCCGAATAAATTCAAAATATTAATTACTTTTTAATAATTAATTTTTCCGTAAATTCTTAACGCATTTCAATAAAATCAATTGCATTTTGTCCGTAATTTTTTAATAAACATAGGGTTTTCCTCTAGGTCAGAGGGTTGAGAACAGCCGGTATACATATTTCGTATATTAGCTCCAGTCATACGATATTTATGTATAATTATGTTTCTTCCTCTTTTGTTACAGAGGAAGAAAGTATGCCGGACTCGGATTACTCGGACAACGCTTCGAATCATCTAATGCAAGAAAAGTGAGTGACTCCAAAAAAGAATATATTGTGATTCGCATTCTGCCCGATCACACTTGTATCCATAAAAGTTTATTTGCATATTTTATTTCATTAGTTTATTAGGCTATTATTTATATGTGATATTTTTTTCACACAAATTCTGTAATTTAAGCACATAGAGGGTGTCCCGTCATGTAATGTCCATACTGAATTTCCGGGGTCAATCTGGACCGAAAAATCTTAATATACAAGAGTCCTAAAAGCCACCATGCGTGTGTTCCGTAACGACCATGAAATCCTTTTACGCTCCACAACAATGATTTCTCAAAGAGCACAGTTATGTATTGATCATCAAGGTGGTCATTTCGAACGATATGTGAGATGATTGGATTTTATTTCAATTATTGTCTAATGAAAAATAAAGCTGCTTTACTTATTAGTATTCATTTTTTTACTCACACACGGTGACTTGTACACTCCTTGTGTATTAAGACTTTCCGGTTCAGATTGACCACAGGAACACGTAAATTCAGTATGGACATTACATGACGGGACACCCTGTATATAAAGTAAAGTAACAAGCCCCTTTCTCAAGGATTGATTGAACACTTTAAAACAATCACGGAAGGATTTAAGAGTCGAATGGATGTTTGTGAAACCCATGGAGTTTAGGTGGGAATCTATTGGAATGCATCAAAATCCATAAAGACGTATGGATAACGACGTATATGGAGACGTATAAGTTCATGGAACCTATTGGGAATCAACATTAACGCCTTGCTATCTGGTGGCAGGAAAGGGCACTATTGTTAGCACGGTGATTCTGCGTGGCGATTGCTTTAAATCTAACGTTTGTAAGCAGAGAGTCGTCAAGCTCACATGATCACCGGTCACTTTTCCCATATTTTTCCTGATTTTTAGGCACGACTTTTATATAACACTAGCAGCCCGTCCCGGCTTCGCACGGGTAGATTGTAGATTGATTTTGTCCGTCCACCACATTATTAGCTATGGAAAAATCCTAAACCCTACTATCAAAAAGAATTTTTATAGGGCCCATAGTATGAAGCCGAACTGTACTTGACCTTCAAAAAGTCCGGGTACGGCTGAACATCTCAGCGGGAAATCATTTTATAGAAAAATTTTTAATACAAAACTTTTAGTATTTTTCCCGGGCTACGCAATGGTCATATTGGATTTGACCTTGACCATGACCTTCAAGGTTATATCGAGGTCAAATTAATTTTTTTTCACGTTCAAATGTGTCCTTGACCATTTTTTTCATGTTACCTTTATTGTCAGCGGAGGTCAAATTTAGGTCAAGTATAGTTCGACTTTTTGAACACCCTGTATAAGATTTACTAACTCAAAAACCTTCGCGGATATGCGTCCAACTGTTCCCCAAATTTTCATCGCAATCGGATGAACGGTTTAGGAAGGCATAATAATCATCCGTACCGGTACTTTTTGAACACCCTGTATAAGATTTACTAACTCAAAAACCTTTGCGAGCATGCGTCCAACCATTCCCCAACTTTTCATCGCAATCGGATGAACGGTTTAGGAAGGCATAATAATCATCAGTACCAGTACTTTTTGAACACCTTTTATAAGATTTACTAACTCAGAAACCTTCGCGGACATGCGTCCAACCATTCCCCAACTTTTCATCGCAATCGGATGAACGGTTTAGGAAGGCATAATAATCATCAGTACCGGTACTTTTTGAACACCTTTTATAAGATTTACTAACAATAAGAAACCTTCGCGGGCATGCGTCCAACCATTCCCCAAAGTTTCATCGCAATCGGATGAACGGTTTAGGAAGGCATTTGATATTACCTTAAAGGTCACGGTCAAGGTCAAATTCAATACGACCACTGGGTAACCAAGGGAAAATCCTTAAAGTTTTGTATTAAACATTTTTCTCTAAAATGTTTTCCCGCTGAGATAATCGGCCGTACCGGGACTTTTTGAACACCCTGTATAAGATTTACTAACTCAGAAACCATCGCAGGCATGCGTCCAACCATTTCCCAAAATTTCATCGCAATCGGATGAACGGATTAGGAAGGCATACGAGACATACAGACAGACAGACAAACATTCATTTTTATATACAGGGTGTTCATTTTAAAACTTACCACCCACGTTATCTGCGTAAAGAGACATATTTCTGAAAATCGCCGAGACACGTCAACAAAATTATTAAGGGGGAACATTTTTTATAAAAATTCGACGCCCCCCCCCCTCAACCACCTGACTCCGGGGGCGGTAACCCCAATATTCTTAAATGGAACAGGGGGTCGAGTGATACCTCATTTTAACGTCAAATTTGAAAAGTAGGACGTCAAAATGTACACAATTAAAAGCCCTTTAAAATGAGGTATCACTCGACCCCCTGTTCCATTTAAGAATATTGGGGTTACCGCCCCCGGAGTCAGGTGGTTGAGGGGGGGGGGGCGTCGAATTTTTATAAAAAATGTTCCCCCTCAATAATTTTGTTGACGTGTCTCGGCGATTTTCAGAAATATGTCTCTTTACGCAGATAACGTGGGTGGTAAGTTTTAAAATGAACACCCTGTATATAGATAACTAGCAGCCCGTCCCGGCTTCGCACGGGTAGATTGTGGATTGATTTTGGTCGTCATTTAATGAATTTTTAGCAGATATCTGTACTCATAGGTAGGGAGCCATGCTACGCTAAAAAAACACATGTATTTAATTTAAATTGGAAAGTATATTTCTTTTATTAATTTACCTTAAGGCCAGCGGATAGACAATGTTTTTTATTTTTTTATTTTGAGTAAAAACGTGTAAATTTTTCGGTGTGCCAACTCTGGAGCAAGCCACATACAATTGGCCGCGTGAAAAACATGATTTTTCCAAATTTAAGCCAGCAGTAGTCAACGATTGACCTTGTGATTTGTTGATGGTAATAGCAAAAGCAAGACGCGAAGGGAACTGGAGCCGCTTGAATTCGAATGTTAAGTCGTTGGAAATCATAGGTATGCGTGAATGAGGACGTCTTCGCCTTTGAATTTGCCAGTGATGATTGTTACCTTGATTAAATTTGGTTAGCACTAAGGGATTTTTCGTGTAACTGATTTGGAATATTATGTCAGATGTAAGAGATTCCAAATGAAGGTCATGGTCAAGGTCAAATACAATATCACCATTGTACAGCCACTAAAGAATCCTAAATCCTACTATCAAAAAGAATTTGTATAGGGCTCATAGCTTTCATGGTACGAAGCCGAACTGTACTTGACCTCAATTTGACCTCCGCTGACCATAAAGGTCACATGGAAGTAATGGTCAAGGACATATTTGAACGTGATATTTCCCGCTCTTTTCATTTCCGGTATATAAAATAGAGGTTCGGATTTTAAAAAATCAATTTTACCTAGAAGGTCATTGTTAATGTCAGATCCAATATGACCATTGGGTAGCCAGGGAAAAATCCTAAAAGTTTTATATTAAACGTTTTTCTCTAAGGTCATTGTCAATGTCAGATCCAATATGACCATTGGGTAGCCAGGGAAAAATCCTAAAAGTTTTATATTAAACGTTTTTCTCTAAAATGATTTCCCGCTGAGATAATTAGCTGTGCCTGGACTTTTTGAACACCCTGTATAAGATTTACTAACTCAGAAACCTTCGCGGGCATGCGTCTAACCATTCCCCAAAGTTTCATCGCAATCGGATGAACGGTTTAGGAAGGCATAATAATCATCCGTACCGCTACTTTTTGAACACCCTGTATACGATTTACTAACTCAGAAACCTTCGCGGGCATGCGTCCAACCATTCCTCAAAGTTTCATCGCAATCGGATGAACGGTTTAGGAAGGCATTTGATATTACCTTAAAGGTCACGGTCAAGGTCATATCCAATACGACCACTGGATAGCCAAGGGAAAATCCTTAAAGTTTTGTATTAAACATTTTTCTCTAAAATGTTTTCCCGCTGAGATAATCGGCTGTACCGGGACTTTTTGAACACCCTGTATAAGATTTACTAACTCAGAAACCATCGCGGGCATGCGTCCAGCCATTTCCCAAAATTTCATCGCAATCGGATGAACGGTTTAGGAAGGCATAAGAGACATATAGACAGACAGACAGACAAACATTCATTTTTATATATATAGAAGACTAGCAGCCCGTCCCGGCTTCGCACGGGTAGATTGTGGATTGATTTTGTCCGTCCACCATTGTTTAAATACATTTTTAATACAAAACTTTTAGTATTTTTCCCGGGCTACGCAATGGTCATATTGGATTTGACCTTGACCATGACCTTCAAGGTTATATCGAGGTCAAATTAATTTTTTTTTCACGTTCAAATGTATCCTTGACCATTTTTTTCATGTTACCTTTATTGTCAGCGGAGGTCAAATTTAGGTCAAGTATAGTTCGACTTTTTGAACACCCTGTATAAGATTTACTAATTCAGAAACCTTCACGGGCATGCGTCCAACCATTCCCCAAAGTTTCATCGCAATCGGATGAACGGTTTAGGAAGGCAAATAATCATCCGTACCTGTACTTTTTGAACACCCTGTATAAGATTTACTAACTCAAACCTTCGCGGATATGCGTCCAACTGTTCCCCAAATTTTCATCGCAATCGGATGAACGGTTTAGGAAGGCATAATAATCATCCGTACCGGTACTTTTTGAACGCCCTGTATAAGATTTACTAACTCAAAAACCTTTGCGGGCATGCGTCCAACCATTCCCCAACTTTTCATCGCAATCGGATGAACGGTTTAGGAAGGCATAATAATCATCAGTACCAGTACTTTTTGAACACCTTTTATAAGATTTACTAACTCAGAAACCTTCGCGGACATGCGTCCAACCATTCCCCAACTTTTCATCGCAATCGGATGAACGGTTTAGGAAGGCATAATAATCATCAGTACCGGTACTTTTTGAACACCTTTTATAAGATTTACTAACAATAAGAAACCTTCGCGGGCATGCGTCCAACCATTCCCAAAAGTTTCATCGCAATCGGATGAACGGTTTAGGAAGGCATTTGATATTACCTTAAAGGTCACGGTCAAGGTCAAATCCAATACGACCACTGGGTAGCCAAGGGAAAATCCTTAAAGTTTTGTATTAAACATTTTTCTCTAAAATGTTTTCCCGCTGAGATAATCGGCCGTACCGGGACTTTTTGAGCACCCTGTATAAGATTTACTAACTCAGAAACCATCGCAGGCATGCGTCCAACCATTTCCCAAAATTTCATCGCAATCGGATGAACGGTTTAGGAAGGCATACGAGACATACAGACAGACAGACAGACAGACAGACAGACAGACAAACATTCATTTTTTATAGAAGATAAGGTTTGTTCCAACCGATGATTCCTGTACGGTTCTGGAACTGTCACGGAACTGGTGGGATCGGTTTAATGCGCAGGCGCGATGTTTGCACTGCTGGTAACTGGCAAGAGCAGTTGGAACGGTTTTGGGATCGTTCGTGAATCGGTCAGTCGTGTCTAACCCACGACGCGGTGAGCACGGTGTTCTCTTGCTTATATCACGCTATTTCAGTTGACATTTTCTGTCATTTGCAAGTTGCGTGAAGTCTCAACATCTTTTACGATAATTTCGAAAGCACTTAGAAAGTGGGGCCTCCCATAGACATTCTTTAATTAATTTTTTTACTCATTTGAAATGTCAGAATGGACTTTATTCATGCTATCTTAGAATAGATGTTTTCTAAGCGAGTTCGGTTCTCAGCGAGAATCGAATACTAATGCAATATACTACCATAAACATACTAAAGCATCAGACATTTTTAGATACTTAAAAAGGCCCATATTTATAGGATTACATATTTCATAATTCGATCTGTCATATTAATAACAAATGTACAATTTTATAAAATCATGTATTGGAAATACATTTTAGCAGGGCAAAAAAAATCCATTATAAGCTAGCATGAATAAAGATAATTCTGACATTTCAAATCACTAAAAAATTCATTAACAAATGTGTATGGGAGGCCCCACTTTCTAAGTGCTCTCCGTAAATTACCGTAAAAGATGTTGAAATGTAGGGTAAAAAAATCATGAAAATTAGAAATGTCGGTTTTGAGATACAACACTTTTTATTTCCATTTTCAATAAAAAAAACGCAATATAAAGAAATAAATTTTTTTCGAAATCACCAAAAAATACAAATATTTCATATGGATCATTTCTTCCATATTTTGTTAATTGAAGCCGTAAATCGTGATGAAAAAACAATAATAACAGATCAACGATTTATGGAATCGTTCTGAAAATTTAGGCTAGTTTTTATATTGATTAGATACTTGAAAAAAAATGAGCAACTAAATCGGAGACCCAAAAGTTTCTACTACTAAAAGTTGACATGGAATGCCCCATAAGTTTAAGTATTTTAAGAGTATTTTACCAACTACTATAAAAATAAATATAATTTGTACGCTTCCATTCGTCATGAAATTAAAGAAACATCAATTTGCACACGCAAGTCTGTTGGTATGCCACGTTAATCTCCCTCGTCCTCGACTTCCAAGTTCTCCTGCAGTGTTGGTTGTCAAGCCCACATGCTCTTCCTATTAACAAAGACAATAGATATCACGATCATTCAATCGGTATAGGTTGGTATTGCTGCAATCTCATTTCATAAATGTCTTACCTCAATCGAGAAATATCCTTTTTTTCCATGTATGGCTCAGTCTGGATCTCCTTCTGGCCTGTCCATTTCGATATGTCTTCCTTCCATCAATTGCCAATTTGAATTTTTTTCTTCTGATCACCAACCGCCTGCATCTGAAACAAATTACGCAGTTTTAACAAAGATGAAATAGGTTTTAAAATTTTTCAGTAGGTATAAATTGGTATTGCTGTTATTTCATTTCATTAATTCCCCCTACGCGTTGTCTACTTAGTCCATTTCATTTCCTTCCTGACGCCCATGGGAGGCCGAATGCATCTTCAAAGCTGGAGCTCTTCTTCGTCGTTACCTTCCTACGAACCGTTGCATCTCGCATCCTTTGCTCCATCCTTCCCATGGAGCCTCTTGCGTTTATTCCGGTTCTCGTTCAATACCTACAGGCTTTTGTTAGCTCTCGCGTCATGTTACTTACTTGGTCGGTTACATGCTTATCCCTTATTCCTTCCACCTTTTCCTCGCTATTGTTCCAGCTCCCATTCCAGTCCATGAACTTTAATTCCTTCGATTCTCCTCGAGGTATTCTTCCTTTATGTCAGGTATGCACAGCATGGCGTCTCCCAGAGCAATCTATCGTCCTGGTCTTGTGTTGTGTGTGTGTTAAGTATAACTGGTTAAATTAGCACGACTTACCTTTAAATTGATATCGTATCCCCCGGTTGATTATTTCTTCCACCTTATTCCTTTATCAGCGTCTTCCTCTTTGCCGGTACCTTGGGAGTCTTATAATTACCGTAATAGCTGCTGATTACAGCCGCCGATTACCACTACTTTTCTTTTAATAAGATTCCGGTTCCTCATCGGGTATTCCTTGCATTGCTCGCGCGCGACTGGTATGCGGGTGGACTTGTTAGTATGTCTGACGAGGGGCTGGTCGTTCCGGCTTCCACCTTCTTCTCGTTATTGTTCCGGAGCCCTTTTTAGTTGTTTTACTTTCTTCGATTCTTTGGAGAATTCTTCCTTTTCAGCAGATACGCTCGGTATGACGTTTCCGGAGCAAATCTCACGTCTTCTTGTTGCGCTCCTTACCTAGTTGGATTAGTACGACCTACCTTTATACTGATATCTTGTTCCATATTTGGTTTTCCCTTTTGGTTGCTCGCAAGCGTTCCCCTCCTTGCCGGTGAGTTCAGCAAAGCTTCCGAGCTGACACTCTCGTCCCTTAGTTGGTTGCTTCTTTCTTATTCCTTCCAGAATACATTCCTTTAGCTTCTGTTTTCCCTTCTCGGCTTGTTTCTCCCTTTCAGAGCCTTCTTCCTCTTTTGTCGGCACGCGGGTGAACTGGCGGAGAACTTACAGAAAACCTAACCTTAAATGTCAAACTGGATGAACCAACCTTGTTAGTGTGCCTGGCGGGGGACTAATCGCACCGGCTTCCACCACCTCGCTATTGTTCCGTCTCCCTTTTTTCCGTTCCTTTATTTTGTTTCCTTCGATTCCTCGGGGGATTCTTCCATCTTGGCAGGTAATGCTCGACGTGGCGACTCCCGGAGCATAATTTTGTGCAGAAATTTCTCTCATTAAATCAAATTTAATCCACCTTCGTTATACCTAGTCTTTCAATCAAATTGAATGATTTTCTATCAAAATTTTCCAACAAAGATGTTGTAAACTTAACCTCAACCTGTCACTTACCTAAATAATCCTGGCTTCTAACCCTATTTTCGTATAATTCGATATCATCGTCACTTGTGTCGGACATATCCGATATATCCGACACATCACTATCTTCTTCGTCAGACATCATTTTAATAATTTGGAAAAAAATATACGGAGATAGAGAAAACGTCAACTCTCAAAAGTATTTAAATAATCGCGCCAGACAAACTAATCGCCGTAGTGCGCATGTCAGTCCACACAGTTCACGCTCAGGACCAAGCATCGGATGGACGGTACATGAACCGTTCCACGCACAATCCCAGCGGTGGTTGGAACGCCGCACAACACCGTACAGGGACCGTCCAGCGTACGGTTGGAAGAGAATTTCTCTACTGCGCATGCCCGGTACCGTTCATGTACGGTTTTCTGCTCGGTTGGAACAAACCTATAGATGTATGAAATGAAAAGTACCTTATGCTATCGTCATCGGAAAATCTGTTACCACTTCAAAATGAGTCAGAACCAAATTAGTTTTTTGTTTTGAACATTCACTGAGCTTTTTTAATGATTTTTGAGGTGTTGTGTATATGTGTTTTATCCACTCTAACGGTTAAATAACTGAACCGATCCAGTTCCGCTACGGCTCAAAAAATTGAATTTGAGTTACAGATGATTCACGAAAGTTTTGAACCCGACCAAAATGGCGGTTTGAAAATGGCTACTAAAAATATGTAGGTAAATAAATTAATTTGAAGAAAATAGTTGGTCAGAAAGTATTTTAAAAAATGTTGCACAGTGTTGAATTTCTGCAACTTTTGTCTGAAAATGTTTTCGAACTTCAATATGGCGAATCCAATATGGTGGATCGAAACGCGATAATCCATCGAATTTTCGTGAAATTTGTTACCCCAAGGTTATTTATATCGCTAAATGCGAAAATAAGGTTCAAAATTCCAAATTCAAAATGGCGGATGTAATGTGGCAGATCGAAATGCAGGAATCCGTCGGATCTTTGTGAAACCTAGTATTCCAAGGTTTTTCAAACCGCTGAATACGTTAAAACGGGATTTAGAATTCAAAATGGTGAATTCAATATGGCGATTTGAAACACAAGAAATAATTTGATTTTCATGAAATTTGGTGTCCTAAGATGATATAACAAGTGATAAACATATCTTGACAATCTCATCATCTAAGCTTTTGGCGTAACTGGTTTCAATTATGCAGTTCAAATTTCAAAATTAAATATAGATTAATACACTAACACTCATGTGGTTCCTATACCAATTTGATAGGCAAGAATTTCTTGAGTTTCTAATTACAAACCTATAGTTGCAATTTTGAGATATAAAATGGCGGATCTAATATGGCAAAATGAAATGCTTATTTAATTCTTGCGAAATTTGGTAGGCAAGGTTTTTCTCAGGACTCTACACCTCTTTAACGATGTTTAGTCGTGCCTATTTCTTTCTTGCCACTAAAGTTTCACGTCGCAAGACTTTAGCAATCGTCGGTCGTACTTAAGGTGAAGCATGCTAAGGAATATAAAAATATAAGCTTTTTAGAAGATCTTGGAGGTTTGGGGAGTTAAGCAAAGTGAGCCCGAACTTGCTGTTAAAATGTTCGTCGCGAGAGGGTACAATTTTCTTCTATAGTATTCCTATGGGAAGGAATTGTTTCTGCCCAATGATGGATATCCTGATTTTTCAGTAACATTTTACATTTTCTAATACAGGCATATACAGGGTGGACCAGGTTAAACGTCATTTTTTTTGACATATGATAGAACAACAAAAAAGTAGACTTTCATAAGAAAATTTTTTTCAAAAATGTTTCCTAACAAAGATACAGGATGTCAAAATTTCGAAAAAAAAATGGTTTTCTCATCATAACTTCTAAACTACTTGATCGATTTCCATGAAATTTCGCACGCAGGCTAATGTGCACCAGCTCTAAGCAATAATTAAAAAAATTTTTTTAATTCTCCAGTGGCGTAGATACTAGAGGCCGGTACCCCCCTTTCCCCCTCCCAATCTTCGGCGCCACTGGATATTTTGCAAAGAAAATTCAATTATTGGATTCCCCGTTTAATTTAGAGAACAAAATCACCCTTGCAAATTTTTGATCTATGGCTTCGTTTTTGAGATATTTATTTTAATTTATAGGGTTGCGAGCAGGCCAAAGCTAGGTTGAACTCCATTAATTGTGATATGTGATAGAACGACAAAAAAAATAGATTCTCATGAGAACATTTTTTTCAAACATGTTTCCTAACAAAGATATAGGGTGTCAAAGTTTCGAAAAAAAATGGTTTTCTCATCATAACTTCTAAGCCACTGGATCGATTTCCATAAAATTTCGCACACAGGCTAATGTCGTACAGCTCTAAGTAATAATTAAATAATTTGTAAAAATTCTCCAGTGGCGTAGATACTGGGGGCCGGTACCCCCTTTCCCCCTTCCCAATCTTCGGCGCCACTGGATATTTTGCAAAGAAAATTTAATTATTGGATTCCCCGTTTAATTTAAAGAAAAAAATCACCCTTGCAAATTTTTGATTTGTGACTTCGTTTTTGAGATTTGTTTCTTTAAATTAAACGGGGAATCCAATAATTAAATTTTCTTTGCAAAATATCCAGTGGCGCCGAAGATTGGGAAGGGGGAAAGGGGGTACCGGCTCCCAGTATCTACGCCACTGGAGAATTTTTTAAAATTATTTAATTATTACTTAGAGCTGTACGACATTAGCCTGTGTGCGAAATTTCATGAAAATCGATGAAGTAGTTTAGAAGTTATGATGAGAAAACCATTTTTTTTTTCGAAACTTTGACACCCTGTATCTTTGTTAGGAAACATTTTTGAACAAAATTTTCTTATGAAAGTCTACTTTTTTTTTGTTGTTCCATCACATATAAAAAAAATGACGTTTAACCTGGTCCACCCTGTATAGATTTGTACAGTATGTCCGAGAGCAAAGTAGGGTAGACCGAGGCGAATCGGATCACAGGGCGAATCGGATCAGAATAAGTATTAAGTCCATATTTTTCATATAGAGGTGAAAATAAGTATTCCAATTATTCGTTTTATTTTGTTGCTCCCCCCCCCCCCCCCCCCCTCCAACTAGCGCAATAGGCAGCCAGTCTTCATAGCTCGTCATTTAGTGCCTGTACAGGATGAATTGTAGCGTGGATATAAGATACGAAATCTGCAATTTTGTATTTAAATTAAAAAGGTAAGCTTTTCAAAAATATGAGTGTTTATTATTTGTTTATTAGTATTAGTTTCCATGGTATCCTAATTTAGTGTTTGAAGTATTTTCGACTATCATAATATCATAACATGTTTATGTAACCTAATTACTTTGATATACTGATTAGGGGGTTGCATTGAAAGCCGCTGTTTTTTTCTTGTTTTTCAAACATTATGTCGTAATAAAATGTATGAATACCTCAATCGAAATATTTGCTTTCGAAATCTATAACTTTTTCCCACTTTTCTGCCAGAAATTGACTTCGGCAACCCAATTTTTGACTTCTTGGTAATTATAGAAGTGTGTATCTTCCAAGTCGTGTTGCATCGATCTAAATAGATTATAATCACTCGGTGCCACGCTGGGTGTGGGAGAACTTCCCATTCGAGCTCCATCGATGTTTCTTTCATGGCTCAAGCAACATGAGGCCGAGCGTGGTCGTGAACAAGAATCACTTTTCGGCGATTTCATGCAATCGATGGTCGTTTTTGCATCAAATTATCATTTAAATGCTCCAATTATTGTTGATAACGTTCGGCAGTAGTTGTTTCATTCGATTTCAACAGCTCATAATAAACGACACCTTCCACATATCCCACCAAATTGAAAGCATTGTTTTGTGACCGCGGATGTTTCGTTTTGATATCGACGTTGATGGTTGGCCGGGATCAACCCATGCTTTTTTGCGTTTCAGGATGTCGAAATAGATCCACTTCTCATCACTGGTTACGATACGCCATAAAAAACTTTTCTTTCAATGCTTTGCTAGCAAAAAAATCGAGATGTTTAGACGAACAGCAATGGCATTTTCGGTCAATTCATGTGGCAGCCACTTTTCTTCTTTTTCAATCTTTCCTATGGCATGTAAACGTCGTGAATTTGTAGATTCGTATCGACTTCAAGCTGTTGAGCCAGTTCTTTGAGCGTTTGAGTAGGTTTTCTTCCAATAGTGCTTGCAATTATTTATCTTCGAACGTCTTTGTTTGACCTGGCCGTTGTTTATCGTGAATATCACAGTTTCCACTTTTGAAGCGACGAAACCAGTCTCTACATACTGTTTCTGATAGAGCAGATTCAGTATAAGTTTGCACAAATAATTGATGAGCTGCAGCAGCACTTTAAAAAAAGATCAAAGTAGTGTAGAAGTACACATCGAAAAAAAAACTAGTCGTGTTCCATTTTATTTGGTTATAGACATAGACTTATATGCATAAAAAATGGCAGTTTAATGACAGAATCTTAATGAGAAATGTCCATAATTTAAAGTGATACAAGAAGTATTAGTCGTTACGCACGACATAAGTACTTAGAGCCATCTACAGAAGAACAGTGGCGTTCAATGCAACCTCCTAATATAAGGTAAAAGGGGCATACATTGACACCACTTTACTTACTGGTCTAAAATATATTGCAAACTGAAGTTATCAGATTTGATATTGTATGGATAAGCAAGCCTGACTCTCTCTTTATATGATATAAGACGCATTTTATTTTACTACTTATCGTTTTTGAACAATGATTAAAAAGAAAATAAAGTCAGATGTCAATCTTACCCTATATTCTGTTTAAGATCGACATCTGTTAACATTTTCATCTATACTGCATGCAATCGGCTAAAAATCTCAATTTTTGTTTATTACATTCCAAAATTGACATTAGTAGGTGGTTCTGTATAAAGATTAAATTATAATAGAGTCATTTTATTTATAAATTTTTGCCACTTTAAAAAGGCCTAAAGTTTCTAAAAATTTTCTTCGTCGAAAATAGGACATACACGCCCACGTGAAAACTTAACGACACTGAATCGGGTGATCATTATGAAAGCGCTGATATTCACTCGCGGCGTCAAATGGCGGTCCATATGCGGTATTTAGGTATTATGTAAAGTCGACAAGAACAGTATTATACGAGTTATTAGCAGAAAGTAATAAGATTCAGAAAATGTATCAATGTTAACCCCCCCAGTGTCAATGTTGGTCCGCGTTATCCTACCTATAGAAAGAGTACTCAGAATGTTGGGACAGTAAGATATTTACTAAATGTTCACGAAGCATGATCTAGTATGAAGAAATCTTGCATTGACCGTTGTGTCAGTTTAATAATACTCAAGCGTTCACAAAACGTACATAGACGCTAGCAGGGAGTGTACAAAATATCTATTGAACTCTTCGTGCACGCTTAAGAATATTTCAATTACAAACCATGGTTTTCCCTTTGTGGGAAAAACTATGGCTTATAAGTAAAATATTCTTTATTTCGAAATAACAGAACTTAGACATTCTAGAAAGAAACATGGCGGTTTAGTAGGAAAATCAAAGGGAACTGTCCTATTAACCGCACGCTTCATTTGTACCAGGGCTACCTCTCATCGCGTTGATATAACAATATGACCTAGAGCATGGTTTCCAGAATAAGATGTCGCATCTGTAGTCCCGGTTATTGGCAAGAAGCTTCTCTAATACAGGGTGGGGCATAGGAACCTGACAGTTTTTGATTGGCGTATACTGGCGACTGGTTTAGATGACGTTGCGGAGGTTAAGGGAGGTGATAGCGTATCTGATGCCATTTCAGTAGCCATGGAGCAGTGGACCGGGCAACATCGTGCGTTCGTAATTGAAACGTTTTTTAAGAACGATGAATCATTTATTATAACGCTGGTGCAGTTCTTTCGGATTGTCAGCTGCTCAATACCGAAAGTTCTGTTTATTTACACAACCAGATAACTCAAGATGAGCTTCATCTGACATAAGCAGAAAGTCCAGGGCATTTCCTTCATTTAAAATTTCAAGCATCTGTTGAGCCAAATTTAAAAAACGTTTCAATTACGAACGCACGATGTTGCCCGGTCCACTGCTCCATGGCAATATGATAAATACTAAAAGCTTCGAAGTTTACTGGTTTATAGAAAAATAAAGATACCAGATATTCCGATGCAAATATTGGTTTCTAGATAGTTAGTAAATACCAGGAGCTTCAAAGTGTGTCAGTTTATACAGCATATTAAACTAACCGTGGAGGTTTGACGCATAGTTTGCACTGTTTATTTTTCCCTGGCTGGTTTTTTCTACTTTAACATGACGTCAAATATGTACGGCGGCCTTAGCCCAGTATGATCACTGACTATTGGCTGGCATCAAACCAGCCAGGGTGAAATAAACGATGCAAGTTACACACCAAAATTCCCTGGTCAATTTGACATATGCTATATGTAACACCGGTCAACACTGTTTTCGCTGTCATATATATGAGCATGATTTAAAGGTGCCTTTGTGTTACTTATTCCGTATTCGGTATCGGGATTGCTAGATTGGCTCTAGTTTTTGAGATATTGCATCTCTTCATAAAAATCCAGAAGATTAGAAAATATGAGGAAGTCAGTGGTATAAGCATAGTATTTTCACAAACTATAGGAAGTAAATCTCAAGAAATATGTGAGAACGGCGTTCATATGATTTTCTTTTATGGTTATCTTTAGTACAACTTCGCTGAAAGCTCCAGCAGTAGTCTGCTATCGTTTTTTATCCCCTCTGCCTTGATATCTTTCTTCGATTTGCCTTTAACTACTACACAAAGAGTCGCGATATTTTAGACGCAAGTATGTCAAAAAATGTCGCAACAAGCTTTTGAACGCTTAGTTAGTGTCTTTTAGAAATTGTAACACCCGAACATTACAATGCAGTCGAATAAGTACAAGACATTGCGATAAAATCGAAATTTAAGAAATTTATTATTATCTTAAAAACTAGAGCTAATCCGAGGAATTCTAAAGCCGTTTTTGAATTCAGAGCACCAAAATATCCTAAAACCGTTGAGAAACCTCCGGCAACAAAAAAAAACATTTGTTTTGTTGGTCTGTGTAATCGATCTATATGAACTTTATATTCTCGTATATATTCTACTGAATTCTCAATCAAGCATTTCTCTTTAGTCACATTACTCACGTAGCACAAAATATCCTGTAAATATTCCAGGAACTTTCTAATGAGGATGCTTTAAGTATGAAGGAAAGTAGGGTCACGAATTGCGATTTTCACTTGACTCACACGCGCCTCTTATTGATAATTACGTCGTATCTACCCTAAATAGGCTAATATTACTTACTTAACCGTCGTAGCCGCAAGTAAGATTCAAGTGGATTCAATGTTTTAATTTTTCGACACCATTTGCAAATAAAATTTTTTTACGTGTTGGAATCCCGAAACAGTGCTTATTACACTGTAATTGAAGATTTGTTATATTTAGAATTAGTTTGTCATGAAAGTATGAAGAAAATTGCATACCATATGACAAAAAGAAAGGAGATTGATGCTTCTGCATGACTACGCAAACGTGGCAAGAAAACCCGAATTACCTGAAATAAGCGCAAAAAGTTCATGTGCGAATATCGCAATAAAACATCAAGTAATGAAATGTGTTTCTCACGTGATAGCAACGAATAACAAATAATAAATTTACTGACATTAGCATTATACTCACTTTAAATTCTTAAGTTTGTTATCGTATACATGATAAATTTAATTTAGCCACAAAATATGTCAATGGAACCAGCCATATATGTATATTCAGCTACCTACATGTTTTTATCGAGTTTAGCCGTAATTACCATTTTGAAAAAATTTATAACGGTGTATGTAACGGTAATATTATAATATTGTTCATATTATTTTTGTGGGGTCCAAATGGACTCCATTCCTCTTTGTATTAAACGTTCATGGGGCTACGAAGATTATATCATATCTTGTTGACTGTGAAAGGTCCCTCTTGATTTCCCTAATCTCAATTAGACGTTCTTCCTTGATTTATTTCCTTAGACGTGCGTGTGTTCGGCGTGGAGGCCACTGCGATCATCGGCCGAAAGAATGCTGCTACAATTCCAGTTGTCGCTGCAACCTCTGGGGCTCCAATTGTCGTTGTCAACGCATGGGCCTCTTCCAGAAGTGGGGATAAGACTTTTTCGCGACGCATACTGGACCGACCCTTGGCTTTCTATTCCTCGCCCCTCTCCATCATCATCGCTCCACTCCTATTTCCCGTACGAACCATAATAATCCAGTTTCCATGAGTTATTCTTTATTTAAGTACGCGTGTTATCTCTAAAATTTTAACGTGATATTCGCATATCAAGGATGCAAACGGTCAATTTTCTTTAGTGAAAAACTCATTTTCCCAGGTCCCTCCTACCACTTTTCCTCGACCTTCCTTTTTCTCGCAGCCGACTTCCCTGCGGAATATTTGCTTCCCATTTATTTTCTCCTCTTTCTGGTTAATCAACATCGTCTTCCTTCGACAACGTTTCCATATTGATACCCAAGGAGCTTTTCCCATTGCCGGCAACGATCGGACCAACCGCTATCTGTGAGGGAATGAGAGAAAGGGATAGAGCAAAGAACAAACAGCGGCCAACGGCGCTGAATCGAACATCAATTCGTCTCGCTGCAGAGAGGGAAGAGAAGGTGAGAAGAAAAGGAGAGGGGAAAATTGGACTTCTCGAGATAATAAATTCGACAAAAAATGTTGACTATGGCATAGAAAAATGGTCATTGAACGTTCACACAATCGTTGTAACTTTTCTTTGTCCCTTACGCGCCATATCTCTTAGCCTGAAGCAGACGTGGCCTTATGTGAATCAAACGAATAACATATAAAGCCAACGTTTGGTTTAGACTTAGATGTATGATATGATTTTCTTTGGGTGATTACCTAATATCATAATTATTTTGACAATGCTATAGGTATTCTTCTCATCGCGACGGTCGAGTTTGTGGTACATGAAATGAAAAAGAAAACAATTCTTGCTTTGCGTAATAATAAACAGGGGTCCGATACAAAAATCATTAACAACCTACCGTTGACCATGAGAAATCAATTATTATAGTTATACGCGATTCTCTTATTTACATTAAGCGCTTTCACAAGCGGTGTTAAGTTCGGATTTTCGTCGCTAGTAACAAAAAGAATACGGTGAAAGAAAAAGGAGGAGGAGGAAAGAGAACGCGAAAAGAATAGAGTATAGGAGGAGCTTCTAGGGAGAACTAAAACGGAATGCCATTAAAACATTTGAATCAGATTCGACTTTTTAAAGGATTTCGCTGTTTTCGACTGTCCTCATATTCGAGGGGAGAGCTGCATTCTGATTGGAAATACTTCCAGCCACGTCTTCTAATCAGATTGACACGTCTGTCCTACCTTTCACTGAGGCGATGGCAAAACGAATCCTTATATGGGCCAAATACAGAGAAAATATATTTTGCATAATTTGTGTTATACTTCACCGAACGAAGGCGCAAGCGTGAAACGAAGCTTTGTGAACATCATTTTATCTTATGTCAAATAAATTGCGTGTAACCTTCTTACGTATTATCAAGAGAAAACTTAGTTATTCTAGTTCCATAAAGCCCGTGCAAATAGAGGCTAATAAGTCAAACTAACGAATCTTGTACAATCGTGTATACACATAATAATATACCGGTGCCGTGCTGCATATATATCTCTCTGGATTGTATATGCATATATCGCAGGATATATTACGCGCATAAATAGTATGCGTGATAACCGGCGTCGACAGAAACTTATTGTATTTTCAAGATCATCGAAAATGTCTATCTATACTGAAGGAAAGTAGACTAAAATGGGACTCTAAAATTAAACCCTGATTATCATAATATATAGTTTATGATAGAGATATATGACCATTGGGGACCACCGAAAGAGAGTTCTATTTCGCTCTATTTTCTCATACCCTTTTTTCTTAATACACAAACATATTTACATATTCTTAGATATGTGGCATCGCATTCGTATAGATATTTATTTTAACGAACGAACTCTGATACATGTATACACATTATACACACGTATACATAAATGTTATACGTAATATGCAGAAGATAAGTGTGTGTATGAACAAATGTATCACGGGGAAATATAAAGTCTGTCGAACCGATCGCAGTAGAAAATATATGTTTTTAATACATGTCCTAGATCCATACTCCGTTGATCTTTTCTCTTCCCTCGTTCAACATTTTACGAGCTACCTAGAAGATGATATTAAGATACACAGTGAATGTAAAAAGTATTCGCACACCGCGAGTTTTCGGCTGATATCTCGCCTCGTATGATATTTGTTCAGAGGTCCAACGTTTAAATAAATAAACCTACAGGATAGTTCATATACTGAACTTTAATTTAGTGTCGACAAATATTGTAGAAACAATTATATTAACCATTATATTATTTAAAAAAGAAGATACGTGGGTCATTTGAAAACTTTCCGGCCTTATTAACAAGCAGTCATGATAGAATCTAATTCTTGCTATCGTCTGATAGATGGCGTTGATACATGTATCCCATAAAAATGTTAAGTCATTCCGATCAGGACTTTGCTCATGGCACTTTTATAAAGTTGACAGGAGATGTTTCCTGTCGACAATGGAAAAAATCAAGTATCGCGCAGTGATCAAGTTCCCTTATTTGAAAGGAAAAAAAACTCAGGAAATAAAAGACGAGTTAGACTTAGTATACGGTGAAGTGGCCCCTTCGTAAACAACCGTCAAACATTGGGTAGCTGAGTACAAACGTGGCCGTATCAGCATTTTTGATGATGAATGTTCTGGGCGCCCAAAAACTTTTTCAACTGACGAAATTGTGGACTTAGTGCATGAAACTGTGATGGAAGATCGTCGATTGACCGTGAAGGATATTGCTGAGGCTTGTAAGATATCAGATAAACGGGTGCACAAGATTATGCGCGTACGGCTTGACATATCGCGCGAGTGTCTCTTGAGTTGTATAAAAAAAATCCAGCTGAAATTTTGCGACGTTTGATAACTGTCGATGAAAGCTGGATCTAACATTTTTTGAGGGGAAAAATTCGGGACAAATGCCGAGGTGGAAAACGCTGTAGACCGGTATTTTTCAGGTGGACAAAAAGAATTTTTTTCTAACGGCTTGAAGGGTTGGGAGAAACGATGGATTAAATGTATCGAGTTACAAGGAGACTATGTTAAGAAATAATTTTTTTTAACTTGAAATATGTTTTTCCTTAAGGGGTTAGGTCCACTTGTCAGGGTCGGGAGAATCGAAAAATTTTGTATTCCATATTCGTTAATAATAAGCCTTCAAGAATATGCTCACCAAATTTTACAATGATCAGAGCATTAGAACCGGAGTTATAGGCATTTATAGCGCGCCGCCTCTCCGCTCGGCCGCGTAGCTCAAAACTTTAAACGCGATTATCTCAGAATCGTGTTTTTCAAAAAACACCTTTGCGCTGGACACGATTACTCAAAATCTAGTACATCGATCATCACCAAATTTTTTCTGCTTGTTTGTCATGATAATAGCTTGTGCTTGGACGAAGGATTCTCATTGTTTGCGGACAAATTTTTTTTACACCGAAAAAACCGAAAATTGAAGACCTTTAAAAATGTAACTTTTTGTAAAAAGTGCCGCCATTTTTTAAAAAATCATAATTTTGACAAATCCTTTGTTCAAGCACAAGCCAATACAATATACTAACCAAATATTTAAAAAATTTTGATTTTGGATGAACTGTGTTTCCGGGTTATTATGTCCACCGCCACTGATGCTCAAAAAGGCACTTCCAGAAAACAGCTGCAGCTCCGCCATTTTGAAATCTTTTTTTATGAAAAAATTTGTACAAGTACTTGAAAACATATACTAATCGACAGTATTAATCGTTTTCAAATAAATATTTATTATGCTGCCCAAAAAAAAAATGGAGAAAATCTCGTACATTCGCTTGCCACAAGTGGACCTAACCCCTTAAAAGGCCGGATACTTTTCAAATGACCTACATAACTCGTAGGCATATTTCAGGCCAAGAAAGTATTCGTACACTTACAATGTGCGTAAAGTGAGGACCATAATTAGTACGTTTAATGTTTCTGTTCGAGCAAGAATATTCCTGATTTATAGAAACGAAGTTAGGACGAGTCTCTCGGTACTCTGTCCGAGCCTTGTTTACTTTTTTTTGTTGGTACGCTCTCGGACGGAGCGCCTAGATCGGTCGCCGGCACATCAGTCAGTCTATCAAAGTCCTTCGTCGAGTCGTGTATACTTCACTTCTGTATTAAATATTCTTAAAGTGTTCTCGCGGCTTTCATTGCTCCCTCGCCGCTTTCTTCCAGTTTTCCAGTGCATCGCTGCCGCAGAAGTGCCTCGTGAGATCGCAGTTGGTTCTACGCAGACTAAGTGTAGCCAAGGAAGTGCATACGCGAAGTGCCTCGCGCGTGCTCGCTCACTCACTCTCTCTCTTCTCAAAATACTCGCGCTCGCTATCAAACACGCTCTCTCATAACTTGCACGCTCTCGCTTCATTCTCAATTATCGATACCAGCGGATGAAACAAACTTTAGTATGTCTATACATTTAATGGTCCTTCGAGCCGGATCCGTTGAAAATTCGAAAATCGCGTGTTTCAAATTCGTGTGAGAAAACAATCAGTGACCTCGCAGTAATATCTCGGGCTGTTTACCTCAGTCGCGCGTTGTGTAGGTGACTAATTGTACACTAAATATCAGTGAGACTTTATTAGTGTGCGTGCATCTCACCGATTGACTTTACGAACACTCTCAAAATTTTGGCGTAATGGCTACCGCTGAAATTATTTTTGATAAACAGAACGATCTTCTCGGACTCATCAAGCGCTCCGTAACAAATTTAAAGAAACTTGGCGTCGCTAATATTACGAAACATCACATCGAAACTCGTCTCGTCACCGTTACTTCCAATTGGGAGCAATTCCAAGCCAACCATAATAAGCTTTGTGTCGCCAGAGCTGAAGCGACAGGTGAGACACGCAAGGCTTTACTCAAGGAGCCTTACTTCAAGGACGCCCTATACGACGAATGTGAATCAGCATACGTCAATGCACGAGCGGAGATGCTCGCAATCAAGGAGACGTTGGAACCTCAGCCTTCGCCGGCTGGATCGACATCACAGAGTCCGGCATCCTTCAATAGAGAATATACCACAGCGTATCACAAACGACTACCTCGCATCGATTTGCCGAAATTCAGCGGTAACTATGTGGAATGGCGTCCTTTCCGCGATCTTTTTACGTCTCTTATCATAGCCAACGAGCAGCTCTCCCCTGTGGAAAAGCTGCAATATCTCAAATCAAGCCTCACCGGCACTGCAGCTCAGTACGTAAAATTTGTAACACTTACCGCCGCGAATTTTCTGCGCTCTTGGGAAGAGTTAGTTTCAGTATACGAGAACAAACGACTCCTCATACATTCGGCCATACATTCGTTATTTGCTATTAAACCACTTACACGCGAGTCAGCCTCAGGCCTCGAAGATTTCCTATCAGAGTTTATGCAAGCTCTAAATGCGCTCGAGTCACTCGATCGACCCGTCGATCAATGGGACGATATTCTCGTTTACCTCGCCGTGACGAAGATCGACGCAACATCAGTCAAGGAATGGGAACGCGAGCTTGGAGCAGAAACAGAGCCTCCTAAATGGGAAAGGCTCAAACAGTTTTTAATCTCTCGAATTAGAGCCCTACAGGCGTTTGAGCATGCTTCTAATCATAAGAAGACTAGTTTGCAGAACTCGGGACCTGCATCTGGACCTCGTAAAGGAGCTGCTCGTACTCTTCACACGATAGCTTCATCAGGAGAACAGAGTAATCAAAAGTGCATCCTTTGCAGTGGAACGCATTACATTGCGTCATGTCCGTCGTACCAGTCGAAATCACTCGAGCAGCGCCACGAATTCATTTCGCAGAAGAAGCTCTGTTTCAATTGCCTTGGACCGCACCAACTTCGCGCGTGTCGTTCACAGAAAAACTGTCAGATTTGCGGAGCCAGGCACCACTCGACCATTCATAAGTCGTCAAACTCACAATCATCAACTTCACAAGTACGAATCCCTGAAGCTCCAGTAATTTCAGGAATATCAAACTCTTCAGTGACTCCTGACGAAGCTCATCAATCAACCCATGGTCCAGCTGCCGTTAATATAGCTCGGAAGGCTGAGCCCGAGCATAAGGTTGTGTTACTCGCGACAGCAGTCGTTCTTATCGCCTCGCATAGCGGCGAGTTCCTCGAAGTTCGCGCACTCCTTGATCAGGGTTCTGAAGTATCGCTGATCTCAGAATCCTTAGCGCAACGACTCCGTCTACCACGCACGCGTCCCTCATTTTCGATCATTGGTATCGGTGCAGACGCTCCTCGATCCTCGCGCGGTGTGGTTGAGTTGAGCATTCGGTCCCGCACCCAACCTGAGCCTCAATACACGATCAAGGCATCGATCCTGCAGAAACTCACAGGGTACCTTCCCTCGCAGGAGGTCATCGATTATGGATGGCCGCATCTCACAGGAATTGAATTAGCTGATCCTCAGTTTCTTCAGCCTGGAAGGATCGAACTTATTCTAGGCGCTGATATATATGGCAGTGCGTTGCAGGTTGGCGTTCGAAAGGGAGCAGATAACGTACCAATTGCTCAACAAACGACCTTTGGATGGGTTGTCTCGGGCATCGCATCCGCGCTCTCAAAGTCAGAGCCAAATCAGAGTTTTTACTGCTCTGACAATGATAAGCTTGACAATCTCCTTAAGAAATTTTGGCTGCAGGAGGAAGGCTTCCAACAAAGCTCCGTAGAACTAACTCCAGAAGAAGTTCAGTGCGAAGAGCACTTCTCGGCTACGCATAGCAGAAATCAAGAAGGTCGCTATGTAGTACGCATTCCATTTAAGTCGATCCCCGAGGACATTGGAAATTCTCGACGAGCTGCGCATCAAATGTTACAAAGGATGGAGAAACGCTTCTACACTGATCCTGTATTACATGAAGCGTACAATCAATTTCTGCAGGAGTACCTCAATCTAAACCACATGGAACCCGCAAAGGATCTACCTCAATTAGAAGGAAAATCTTTCTATCTTCCTCATCACTGCGTGATACGTGACTCGAGTTCGACTACGCGTTATCGCGTCGTATTCAACGGATCCCAGCGAACAGATCGGGGGATCTCACTGAACGACTGTCTACACGAGGGTCCTAAACTACTCACTCCATTGCCTGCAGTCATAACGCAGTGGAGACTCTTCCGTTACGCGTTTTCTGCCGATGTCACCAAGATGTTTCGGCAGATCTTAGTCCATCACGACGATAGGAACTGGCAGCGCATTCTTTGGAGAAACCAGGAAGGAGTAATCGCGGAGTTCACTCTCAATACTGTTACTTACGGAATCTCAGCTTCACCCTTTTTGGCTAATCGGGTTCTGCAGCAGCTTGCCATTGACGAGAGCGATCGATTTCCTCTCACTCGCGGTGTTATAGAAGAAGGCACCTACGTCGATGACGTTATGTCAGGAGCGCATGATCTTCACGAGGGACGAAAAAAGGTGAAGCAAATTATCGGGCTCTTCAAGGCCGGCGGATTCATGTTGCAAAAATGGTCAGCGAGCCACAATGAGCTAATCGAGGATCTTCCGGCGTCAGATCGAGAACCAGCTGTACCGTTACGTATCGGAGACCCTCCTGTAACACGCGCGCTTGGATTAGCCTGGCAACAGCGTGAAGATGTCTTCCAATTTTCGCCTCCTGTCTTCGAGAAGGTTGACGTGTTCACGAAACGAGCTATAGTTTCCAGAGCAGCGCGTCTATTCGATCCTCTAGGGTGGATCTCGCCAGTTATAGTGCGCGCCAAGATTTTCGTACAGGACCTTTGGAAAGCGCAGCTGGACTGGGATGAGCCACTTCCACTATCACTTCTCACTCGCTGGCAAGACTACGAAGCAGGATTAGTCAACCTCTCTATGATTCGAGTTCCACGCTGGCTCAATTCATCTCCTGTCGCAGTATCTGTGGAGCTACATGGGTTCTGCGACGCTTCTCAAGTAGCCCTCGGAGCCGCAGTTTATCTGCGGACTACTAAGAACGATGCAGTAAGCGTCGTCTTAGTCTCAGCTAAAACTAAGGTCGCCCCAGTAAGGCATTCTTCAGCAAGCTCAAGGAAGTCGAAGTCAACGCGGGTAACCATCCCTCGTCTTGAGTTATCCGCGGCTCTGCTACTCGTGCAGCATTTATCTCAGCTGCGCAGTTCGCTCAAGTGTCATATCGAGTCTATACACTTATGGACTGATTCATCCACGACCCTATATTGGATTACGAGTGAGCCTTCCCGTTGGAAGGAATTTGTGCGTAATCGAGTAACCTTGATACAGGAGAGCCTACCAGAAGCGACTTGGCATCATGTTCCCGGTCTGGACAATCCAGCGGATCTAGCGTCGAGAGGAACGTCACCACAGGAACTTGCAACCAGCCGAGTGTGGTGGAGTGGTCCAGACTGGTTAAATTCTCCTGCATCCTTATGGCCTTCATCGGTTTGCCCTCCAAAAGGCGGAGCGGATCTCGAGGAGAGACGTTGTCATATCACCGCAACTCGCGGAGCAACACTGCCAATAGTTTGGGAACTTATCGAGCGCTACTCACGACTTGAGACTCTACTTCGGGTTACTGCTCAATGTTATCGTGCATCAGATCACTTTCGTAATCACCCGAGTCCTTCTATCTCCGAACCTCTTACGCCTCACGAGCTCAAGCGAGCCCGTCTTTTTTGGGTCTTAAAAACTCAAGAAGCTCATATCGGTGAGGAGTTGAAGTTACTCAAGCAGGGACTGGAACTACCACGATCACATCATTTGCTCAGCTTATCACCGTTCATTGACTCGGACCGATTGCTCCGAGTTGGTGGGCGGCTTCTTCACTCGCATCTTGACTATGACGCGAAACACCCACTGATACTTCCCAGGGAGTCCAGTCTCACTAGCTTGGTGCTAGAGAATGCATATCGCTCTACTCTGCATGGCGGCACTCAGGCTATGTTAGTCTTTATCAGGAGGACATATTGGATAATCGGAGGCCGGGTTCCCGTTCGCACCTACGTGCGTCGATGCGTAATTTGCACTCGCCACCGAGCAGTAACGGCTAATCAACTCATGGGTCAACTTCCTCCGAGCAGAATTTCGCCCGCTAGACCTTTTGCTCGCACCGGAGTGGACTACGCTGGCCCATTCACCCTAAAGACCTGGAGAGGACGTGGAAGCAAAACTTACAAGGGCTACTTAGTCGTCTTTGTATGCTTCGTAACCTCAGCCGTACACCTCGAGGTTACAACAGACTATACAACTGCTGGGTTCTTATCTGCCTTCAAACGCTTCACTGGAAGGCGTGGTATTTGTACTGAACTTTACAGCGACTGCGGTACTAATCTAATTGGAGCTGACGCGGAATTGAGGAAGCTTTTCGCCAAGACTTCATCTGAGCTACAACAGCTAGCTAGTCTTCTCGCCAACGACGGTACCTTCTGGAGATTCAATCCTCCCTCCGCACCCCATTTCGGAGGAAAATGGGAAGCAGCTGTTAAGTCAGTTAAATTTCATATCAAAAGAGTCATCGGCGACACCATCCTCACTTATGAGGAAATGTCGACTTTACTAGTACAAATCGAAGCTGTACTCAACTCGAAGCCTATCTGTCCAATGACAAATGACTCCTCCGATCTCGAAGCCTTGACCCCCGGACATTTTTTAATCGGTACAGCTCTTAATACCGTACCTGAACCCTCCCTAACAGACGTGCCACAGTCACGTCTGTCTCGCTGGCAGCATCTGCGCCAAATGGTGGAACAAGTTTGGCATCGTTGGTCTTCGGAGTACTTACAACGTCTCTAAGGAATGTCAAAGTGGCGACAACGCGCTCAAAATCTCAAGGTGGGAGCCTTAGTCCTTATCGCGGATGAACGCTATCCGCCAACAAAGTGGCCCCTAGCAAGAGTACTCGCTGTACATCCCGGAGCTGACGGCCTTGTCAGGATTGCGACAGTACGCACTCAGGCCTCCACCTACAAGAGGCCTATAACGAAACTCTGCTTACTACCAATCGCCGATGCCACCGAGTCCAAGGGGGAACCTTAGAATTCGCTCTAAATTTGGGATTTCGGCGATGCCTTCATCGCCGAGGCCGGCGGAATGTTCGAGCAAGAATATTCCTGATTTATAGAAACGAAGTTAGGACGAGTCTCTCGGTACTCTGTCCGAGCCTTGTTTACTTTTTTTTGTTGGTACGCTCTCGGACGGAGCGCCTAGATCGGTCGCCGGCACATCAGTCAGTCTATCAAAGTCCTTCGTCGAGTCGTGTATACTTCACTTCTGTATTAAATATTCTTAAAGTGTTCTCGCGGCTTTCATTGCTCCCTCGCCGCTTTCTTCCAGTTTTCCAGTGCATCGCTGCCGCAGAAGTGCCTCGTGAGATCGCAGTTGGTTCTACGCAGACTAAGTGTAGCCAAGGAAGTGCATACGCGAAGTGCCTCGCGCGTGCTCGCTCACTCACTCTCTCTCTTCTCAAAATACTCGCGCTCGCTATCAAACACGCTCTCTCATAACTTGCACGCTCTCGCTTCATTCTCAATTATCGATACCAGCGGATGAAACAAACTTTAGTATGTCTATACAGTTTCATTGGACTTCCCTTGGCCTTGATCATTATTCAGTCTGCTCTACGTCGAATCCACCAATTTCCCCGTGATCAAGGGTGATATGGAAGTCCATTACCCTAGTAGCGTTTTCTCGAGGGCGTTTTTACACGAAATGACTCTTTTTTACATTTTTTTTCTCATGAATAATCCACAGGTATTCAATAGGACGAATGTCTGCAGGCAGGGGAGGTGTATGGAGTTGTGTTAAGGTATTGTATAGCAACCACATATCGTCGTATTCTGGGCAGTATTGGGATCTGACATGTCTCGATACGCCGTCTGGTGGCGAGAAGTAAAACTATTCCTAGTATACCGTTTAGTGAGTTTAGTGAGTGACTAGCATTGGATTAATGTACACAAGCCATTATTATTAATATTAATATATGGTTAATATTATAATATTCATTTTAAGACACTAAAGTGATAGTAGACTGCATCGAAATTTTTGTTCAACATTCAAAGAACATTTGTTGTCAAACTATCCTTTATTCATACTATAACAAAAATAAGACTGTGAAGTTTTTAACTGGTGTTACTCCTGCGGGAAATATTTCATTCATTAGTGAGCCTTATGGCGGACGGGCTTCAGATACTAAAATATTTCAACAATGTAATTTGCAACATTTCCTCGAACCTGGTGACGCAGTGATGGTTGACCGAAGATTTTTCATTGAGGAAATAAGTGCAAAGAATCGTTGGAAAATGATTAGACCACCATTTTTAAAATCCAAACACGAACCATTCAATAATCCAGGAGCTACTATCACTGCTCGTATTGGAAAAGCGAGAGTTCATATTATAGAACGTTCAAATCAGCGAATAAAAACATTTAAAATCTTAGGTGACACGATGCCTGTCAATCTCGTGCCTCTCGTTGGCGATATTTTCTCGGTGGTGTGCGTGATAATAAATTTAAGTTCACCAATCTTGGCAGATAATAAATTCATGAACATAAAATGCAATTATTATTGTATATGGTTTTTTCCATTTCACGATGTGAGAAGAAAGTTTCGAAAAAGTGGAAGAGTAAAAACGTGAGAAAGACTCCGGGGAGACGCACAGATACATCGACGTCCCGTGATGCGGTCCAAGGATAAGCGTATGCGCGTCTCGAAGGTTGAATTTATGGGAGGTCAACCCTGGACGATAGCGGAGGGCAAAGGGTGCCCATGTCCTCCCGCGAGTCTGGTGAAAGTTGGGAAAGGTTCGAGGAGACCTGCGCGTGCCGAAACAATAAATAATTATTAAATAATAACTACACTCCCATACACTCTATGTCGGCAGTATACTGATTTCGGCCATATTGAATTTTTCGAAATAAGTTCCTCCCCCATGTCAGATCCCATATCCACAAGCTGTTTTCGTGCATAAATACCTAGTTATTTTCGTTATGAGGGCGTGAAGCGCCGTTTTTAACGAGTGTGAAGTTTGCCGCAGGAGCGAAGCGAGTACGGCAATCACACTCGTTAAAATGGCGCGAAACAACCGAATAACGAATTCTATTTTTTGTCACTAAGTGTCAAATACGAGGTTGACAATTTCACGCACTGTGCAACTTTTCACGAATTGGTGTGTGAAAGATGATTTCACATGCGTCGAGGACGCCCATGAAACCGAGTATTTGACACTGAGTGACAAAAAGTGTAATTGTTTCGCAGTTCCATTTTTTCCACATCAACTAACGAATTGAACTTCAAAACTTGAATATATATCTTGTGATCTATTATACCTTCGATAAAATGTACGCTGGCAACGTTGGCTACAATCATACCGCCCATATAAGCATGAATCTTCCTCCGTTGTAAGATTCTTCAGTGCGAACTCAATATTCCGTTTCCTCCACACTATTCGCTTTCCATTATACCCGAAGACATTACGTTTACTTCCATTGCTAAATAAAACCTTGTTCTAGAAATATTATATCTTATTATTTATTATAGGGAGGAAAACGGAACATCGAGCTCACATCAAAGAATTTATAATTTCACCGTAAAATACGGAGGAGGTTTCTTGCTTGCATGGGCTGTATGAGTGCAGCTAACGTTATTAACGTGCATTTTATCGACGTTCAGTCCGTCGTTGAAGTTCAATTTGCTAATCGGTGTGGAAAAAATGGGCCTTCGAGACAATTATATTTTTATAGACGAAAACGATTCGAAGAATACTGCCTACAATACGATGATATGGTTGCTATGCAATACCTCAACACAACTCCATGTACCTCTTCTGTCTGCAGCCATTCAACCTATTGAATATACCTGTGGATTATCTCTTCTCTTCTCTCTCTATTCTATAAAATAGTTTTTCGGATCGACGACCGACCGAACTATCCGAAACCCACCCCACCAATCGCCCACTGATGCATCGGTCCACCTATCGCCTACCGCGGCGTCCTCCCACCAACCGCGTCCCCCGCACCACACGTCGGCCGCCAATGGGATGCAATATGCTATCGATCGTCGATCGGTGCGGAGCAAGCCAGTCGAGCAGAGGTCCGTCTACCCGTTTGGCCGGCGTTGCAAGCCAGTCGAACAGATCATTACATATCGTCGGCTTCACATGATCAAGAGACACGGTAGTGTCTCGCGGCATGTTCGTTTAAGTAGTTCCGCGCTCAGACACGACAGCGCTGATGTCGCGAGCACCCGTGTCTCTTTACACCACAAATGTCTGCCCTCTGCACCCCTCAATTTTTACATCGAATTTTCTCAATAAATATACGGTTATAACCAAAACTATGCTTAGTTACGCCATATAAATCGACTATTCTCTATCGATAGAGACCAGAGTAAATGTTGTAAGTTACATATTAACAGAGATTTTTCCTTAGCAACGCGAAGCCACGCCCCTTGCGCCTAAAAGTCGAGAATCCGATTTCTCGGGCGATATATATATGTCAAAATCTCACAAAAATTCCGCCTGTCTTCTGCGATATTCGGCCATGGTCGGAAATGTGTACACAGATGCGGCCACACGCATACGCCATCAAATGTATGTGAGAGTGTGTGAGAGAATATATTCCTTGAATGTTTAGTTGTTTTTCAAAATTAATAAAATATTTCCATTCGCGTAACGATTTCCCTCGCGTTTATTTCGATCCTCGGACGCGCTTCTTAATAAAAAGTGAAAATTCAGTGTAATCGGAGTAATGAATCTAAATAGTGGTGAATGTGACAGACGCTCCGTATAGTTTAATAATCGTTTGTTTTTTTTCGATAATCGGGATAGTGAACGGATGCAGTGCTGTCCCGAGTCGAATAATTCGATCGGATTTCCTCCTACAAGACCTAAAATCCTCCTAACTAACACCTAAAGAACCTAACACCTACTTATATTTCCAACTGCAACTCAATTAACCTTATACAAACTGTGCAGTCATCCTGTGATTAATTTGTTGTAAAAAAATTAATAAATAAAATTGTAATCAAGTTTTAATGGATTAATTGAGGGTTTGACGGGAATTTAATCATCGTTGCATTTTGAAAAAACAATGATTTGAGCTTAATAAATTCTGCATTTTCTATGAATAAAAATATACAATTTCAATTTACGTATTACACCTTTTTATCTCTCAATACCAAATATACTTGCAATACATATGTAGCTTAAAATGGACATTTTTAATAAATATTTATTTGACTCAACGAAATTTTTCCGAGAATATGAAGTTGTGCCTTTTATATTTTAAATATATCCTTATTAATACATAATGTTAGTAAAAGTATGCAAATTAAATAAACTTCGATTAAACGACCTTAATTTTTTACACTTTTAATTTGGAAAGAAGACACCCAATCTAAATAATCATCATCATAAAGTTATCAGTCCTAAGACTGGTTTGATACCATTCTCCATCTTTTCCTGTCCTCCGCTAGTCTTTTCATTTCCCTTGAGAAAAGTTTATACATTCAAATAAATTATTTATAACATCGATTTATTTCAATTGAATTCTCAAGTGTTTATTAATTTTTCTATAACATCGATTTATTTCAATTGAATTCAAGAAAGTGTTTATTAATTTTTCTCTTTATTTGTTAACCAGCTTTTCTTTAAAACAATATTTTGGTTTTTTAATTGAAATATTATGAATTCAATAGCAGAGAAATGTAATCACCAAAATTAAAGAAGTTTACGACGATAATGTAGCAAAAAAAAATTTCATTTTGTTTTCAATTCATCAATTTTTTAGATCCAAAATTTTGGTAGGTACATTATTCTATTATTGAGTTCACCGTATATTGCTTTATTTCATATAAAAGGAATAATTTTATTACATAAAATAAATACTTCATTTGAAATATAAATTAGTATTAGATTTCGATAAATCTTATTTTCGTGGATTCTGATGAAGAGACATTTAAGAAAAGAAGGAATTTTTTATGACTGGAAGTACTTGACTCAAAAATCATTTTTTGTTGTCAGTGTAATCATCAATGTAACGTCTTTGTGGGTACAAACATTAAAACTGTAACCAAATAAAAAATTAATGCATTTAAAAGATGAAAGCTAAAAACTATGACATTTGAACTGAGTTCTTTGGACACTATTGATTAGCGTTGTACTTGAATGGAAATGAACTGAAACATAGATCATTCATACTTTAAATTAAGGCTTAGTTTTAATAACATTCTGATGCACATATTGATTTCACTCGAGCTCTTTAGTATTCTCAGGAATTCCAACATATGTTTTATTGTCAATATTTATATGCACACACGCCGTATTCAAAGACTGAACAGGTATTGCCAAAATGTTATTAGTGACTTGAGCCTCACATAAAAATGCTCCACTCGTGAAAGTAAATCGATGGCCTCCGGCTACAAAAACTCGAGTGGATTGTATTTTTTTGATAATTGCAAGGTGATTACCAGGACAAGGACATGCTCGAACTATGCAGTGGCACTCTAGCATTGCTTTTATGAAGTACTGCACAAAACCTTATTTGGGTTTCCCATCAGGTGCAGTATACTGGACAATGAAAGATTCTGTTTGTAACGTGTCTGTTTTATACTCTTTGCCAACGTATAATTGACGACTCTTTAACAATCTTAAATACTTTAAAAAGTGTGGATACTGGATTTGGGTAGCATTGCTAATTGCTGTACGAATGATATCTGGCAGCTCTCTTAATTTGTTGTAATGTCCGATACTATAACATTCTGGAAAAATATACTCATTAATTTTTACCTGTTTTTTCTTAGCAAGACAAAAGTCTCGGATACTTCCATCAGGAAGTCTTTCAATTCTTTTTTTCATTGATATCATTTGCTCATGCTTCTTAGCGATTTGAGTATCTACATGCCATGTACCACATGTACTAATTTAACAAATTGACCATTCAAATCTTCGTACTGAAAACATAAATATGCCCACAATGGTCCCAAGACTGATATAACGAGAGGCAGGTGCAACAACTGATGTATATTCAAAGAGCAATAGCGAAGGCCATACAATTCTTGAAATTGTTCGACAAATTTGTGCAAAAAATCATGAGCCACCGCCAACATATTTTCAGAAATTTCATCAGCATTTAAAATTGAAATTGCAGTACCCAGAAGTAAATAATGCTGGTAGAAATCGTTCCTCAAGATTCCTTCTACAACTGGTAACGAATAATAAATAAACCACATTTTTAGCTCTGAGGCCTTCCAGTGAGCAAGTTCTTCCACAGACCGTGGCATTCGATGTGAAAACTTGGGTGGTTTGATACTTGATAAGCGGTTATTGATCTGGTCTATGAATTGATACAATGAAAATGGACAATCTGTAAACTTCACGTCAAACCATAGGGTTAATAATTTTTTTACAACTCCGCCATAGATTCCATGCATTACATCTATAGCCATCCCTCTCATGAAGTCAGGCATAATCCTCGAAAAAGCTGTATGTCCTTTAATCCCCATAACAGGTTCATCAGGAGTTCCTGTGTCAGCGTGTTGAAGACATTCATGTGTTGTTCCCATTTGTGGTTCGTTTTCGTAACGATAAGCTCGAACATGACTTCTAGGACCAAGAATAACATTTTCGCCCGGATTGCAGCATGATGTGCATCCAAAATATCCATTGAATTGATTCATATTAAGAAATAGTGATTTAGCAGGTAAATCACAAGTTCCTGAGAGAAGTACCCCTCTAACGACAATTTCATCATTTCTACCAGGGAGAGTAATATTAATTCCTTGGACAGCAATTTGTTCAAACTGTTCACGAAATTTATAAATAAACTTGTTAGGATCAGGTTTTTGCTTTCCAAACCACAAGCCAACTAACAATGTGTTGTCAATTTGTTTCCTATGTTCAAAAGGTAACTCATTTATCGTAAGATATAGAGGCCAAATACTGATTTTAGAGGAGGAAAATACTGGAACTCCATCAGTATACCAACTGAAAGAAATGTTGTTAGGATTACTTAAAAACCCATTTTCTACCCATTCTTGATACAGTGATCCATCGTAGATATCACGAATAACTCCTACCCTTGCAGGACGTTGACGAGCCCATTGCAATAATTCATAAAAGCTATCTCTTTGATACATTTCTTGTAGTTGATATTTAAAAGGTAACTCTATAAAATATGAATTTTTTTTATGTGGACATGATGGGCATTCGGCATCAAGTGAATCCAGATCTCTTAAACATTTTGAGCAGTAATAGTGTTTCTTCATTTGCGATTTATCCAAACCGAAATAGTTTTGAAAAGACTTAAGTGTATTTTTTTGTAAATTTTGTTGGATGCAATGTAAATTAATTAGCATAATAATATCTTCCACACAAAGCATATTCAAACTATGACGAAGACACAGCACCAGAATGAGTAGCATACTTTCTCCCACTGTCACAGGCGCTCCTCGATAAAGTGGACGGTATTCCTGCCAATTTTCATTTCTGATGCTTTGTGGATTATCATCTCGCTCATTATCACCATCATCTACATCACTCACTTCTTCATCGTTACTATCGAAAAATTGCTCTTCGTTTTCACTATCGCTAACCGCTAATTCTTCCTGATCAGCAGGACGATCTCCCTGCTCAATTATCCGATGTCTTTCATTGTCGATTCGTAGATTTTCATCTCGCCTCGCACCATCATCAGATTCATAACCTCCATTATCCTCAGATTCCATTGCGTCGCTGCTGCTATCAAAAAACTCGTTTTCATTTTCGTTTTCGCCAACAGCTAATTCTTCCTCATTATCAGGATTCTTCTTGCGCGAATTCTCTGTCATCGTCAGCATTATTAGCTCCACCGTATTCTCCTTGATTGATATCAGCATCAGCGACAGGAATGTCGACTCTAAAATAAAGTCGCAACAGTCAAATTTTAGGCAGGATCGGGGAGTGTGCCTTTTACATAACTGATCATTTCTTGATTTATTTCATCTGCAGAATATAATATTATATTATTCCACGTCAAAGGAACATTTATTCTTATTAGGTAACAAAGATATACTTCTTTAAAAAAATTAAAAAACGTATACTTGGAATTTGACAAAATTCTTTATACAATTAACGAAAAGTAGATTGAAACACCAGTTATATAAGAAAGTTATTGCAAAAACGCGAGTCTAGTTATGCAAAGCTGCTGTGTGTTCGAATTCCTTAAGTTTTTAATGTTTTATTGCTGAAAGCCATAAAGTTACACTATTACGGAGAAAGGTGTGGTACTAAAAAGAATGATATATCATATATATTAGTGCGATATATATATATCATAAATATATCATATATATACCTATCATAAACGTAAATGCGGATTTATTTTTATGTCGGAATACAACAAATTATTTTTGGTTACAAAAAAAACATTCATTATATCGCAAAAATCGATTTTGCTAAATTCTGTCACAGTATACTCACTGTAAAGGTGGTAAGACAGGAATTTCAGGTGCAGGTCTCTCATTATTTTTATCTCCTGCTTCATTAAGTAAAACTATTAATCGTTGACGTCTTCGTTTCGCTCCTAATTCATCCAAAGATTTGCGTGACATTTTTGGTTATGTCCAAACTTGTAGAATCACAAAATAACACTTTTTAGTAAGTTGTGAACGAAAAACTTTTTTGAAGTGTTCTTAGAAATTAATAATTCCAAAATAGACATAGATTTAAAATAATTTTGATTGTTATGTCACTTAATGGTACATGCGGAAAATCAATTTATTGATTTTTCCGCTCTGAATCTCGACAACTAATCGAGACTGACGTAGATGCCGGTATGCGGCGCTCTAAACGCAGTATTGGGACCGCTATTTACCGATGGCGGCGCTCGCGGCGCTGCGGAAACATGGCGGATATTATGCGTTCAGCACACCGTGTATTTCAAATTCCGGCGACCAGTAGTATACAGTTGATCCGAATGAATTCGTTTCATTGTTTGTGAAAATAAATGTCTATATCTCGTTCTAAAAATGCTCATTTTTTAAAAAATGTTGGAGCAAATTAACGCTTTTCAATTACGAACCAATCCAAAACGCCAATATCGGCCATGTTTTTTAGTACACGCTTTGCCGCCAGGTACCGCATTCATTTCTAGCGTCCCCAATGGCGGTTGTGCAGAAACGCGAGGCTCTGAGTGCCCGGGGAATTTTTCCTTTTTTCCTGTTCAGACAAACGCCATCCGAAATTTGCAGTTTTAGCTAAGATTCTTCGTACGTATAAAAACTTTAAAAAACACAAGTATTGTTTGTGGCAAAATAAACCCAACACATTGAAAGTGTTGCATAAGGCGCAATTCACACAGAAGTGTCGCGTGGTGGTGGCGTGGTGGTGGCGTGGATCTGGCGTGGGGAGCGGGTATTTGCCACCTCGGCCACCTCCATATTAGCCTATGAGAAACTTCTAACAATCTGGTGAATATACTGAGTGAGTCGACAGGAGCCAAAAATCATGCCAAGAAGAAAACAATGGGCTTTAGTTGGGTGGATAAAGTCAGGACAAAAAGATATAATTCCATTGACTTCAATTAAAAAAGAACACCGAGAAGTAAATTGTCAAACACAACTGCGATGGAAAGAAAATGGAAAAGTCACATTGCATGATGCAAAGATTATTGCTATCGACTGTAAGTGTTAATCTTTTTTTTTCCTTTTAATACTCATTATTTAGTAAGAAGTGTCGAAGGGCATAAAAAAGATTTTATCGTGATTTTTGTTGTCTAATATACGCGCTGTTTCATTTTGAGGTTATGTAGTGCTCATTATTATAAAATTAAAAAATAGGATTTTTTCCGGTTATCAATTTTTCTCTATCTTTTTTCGTTTCCCAATCTTTCAATTCATGGAGTGAAAAATTGTCGTTGGGATGTAATAAATCATTTTCTGACAGCAAATCAAGAAAAATTTCACAGCATTTTTCCATTTCATAATTTTGGATACAAAAAGGAAACACATTTTACAAAATTCCAGAAATTTGATTTAACATTTAAAAAAAAATAATTTTCAACGTTTCTTACAAACATGATTGGCTTGCATGAAAATAATTTGTTGATTTTTCTTAGGTGATCAAACTGCTCTTGAGGACATCAGGCTTACTGAAAATGGTGAAATTTGCGATGCTTCAACTAGACTCTTTTCAAAAGAAGTTCTCACACAACAAAAAGAGGTTTCACAACAAGAAAAGATGATAAACGAAGTGAAGAAATCCAATTTCCGACAACAGAGTCAAAAAATCAAATCAGATCCACCAATCTTCTTAGCAACATCCCTAAGCAACATGACTTCATTGAAAACATCAGAGTTGAAAGGATCAATGGATTTGAAACGAACACATTCACAATTAAATAACAAAGGAACTAAAGTCGATAAGCCTGGAAATGAAAAAATTCATCGAACACATAGAGTGAACACTTTACAGAAAACATCAGTTGCTTCAGCGACATCACATTTCAATAAGCAGACAACTAGTGGTCTTCCTAAAGCCGAACAAGGCCTAATAAACAACAAGACCATTTTTGATATTTCGAGGGCTCAAATATCTGGTGAATTATACCAGAAATCAATTAATATGGAGAATCCACTCAACTCGGATGTTCTGCAGAGTGGAGTTGACCTATTGACATCATAGCTCGCGAGTCCAAGAAATACAGATGTTGAAATTGACAATAATTTCGACAGTGTATTTTTTCCTTTAGTATCTGAATTACACTCTGTTACTGAACAAAGGACATCTGAATCGCTAAAGGTTCCGCTAGATTCTGAGCGGCGTACAGACGACAAAACTATAATCAAACCCAGGTAAACCAGATGAATCAAGCCCTGTTTGATTACTCGGCAAATAGTCAGGAATATCCACCGACTAACTGCGATTTGTTAAATTCATCCTTTTAGAAATGAAGAAGAACAAACAGATCAGAGCAAAGACTATAGTGTATATGTTTTGCCATTGACTGAAGTTGAGAATGATCACCTAAACTTCGATGATCGTAATTCACCAATTGTTGACTTTGCTTCTGCGGACAACAACCAAGCAGAGTTTACAGATGAAAGCATGCGTGATGATGAAATGCCATCTGAAGATAAGGAAAATTTCAATACTGCTGTTCAACTAATGGCACATGCTTTGCCTGGTGTTGGTGAGTGTTACACTTTGAATTTGTTTGAACAAAATATTAAAAATCCACTTCATCAGACTGTTGTTCATAATTTTGTATTTTTATAATAGCAAAATTAATAATGTATAATTTTTATTAGTGACTCAAGGAGATGTGCAGCGTCAAAGGTTGCTTTTAGCTGCTCTGGAATATAAACTTGAATGTCAAACACAAAACAATCCTGATAACAATAATCCAGACAAATTGCCCAAGCGTTTCCATGAAGCAGAAAACAGCAATGTTGTAAGTAGTATCATTTTTCATAATAGTACATAAATTTGTAAAGAGTAATAATTATAATAATTTAACCTTTAAAAAACAATGTGAAAAAAATCTTAAGGAAATTAATTGTTGAACAAAACCTACTCTACAAATATACTTATAATTTAAAAGATTTTTGTCTTCTAAACTGAAGAAGTTTAGGGAATTTTAATTAAAAATGTTAGAAACTTTACTGAGTAATTTTTAAGAAACTAGTTTTCATCGGAAGATATTCGAAAACTATAAGAAATTTAAGAGGATCGCTTAAGTGATGGAAATTTTAGCTAACCTAAAACTGAAGTCGTTATTGGAAAATTTTTTCTGTGCATTTTTAAAAGCAATCGAACATATTTATATGTTAAAAATATAATAATAATCGTGATAATCACTATGTATAAAATATTGTTTAAATATTTGACTAAATAAGTCATATTCAACAGGCCTTCATTTTAAACGAATATAGTGCAAAACCATAAATGTTGCAGATGGAAATATCACCCGGTTGTAAGTTCTACCTACACAAAAACAAAATTGCTTGGTTAGAAGAAACTTCAAAAGCAGGTACCTCTGCATTTTGTTGGAGAACATTAGTACGCGAAACACTGCTACTTGTCTATAACACGAGTATCAAGAATTATTGTGCTTGTGGCAAACGAGGATCAAAACGTCCAGGCATCGATTTTCAGCTGTTTGATGGGTTATATGGTAAATATCTTCTGTATATTTGGACTGGTAAATTTATAATAATGTAAAAATATTCCAAATATAGGTTTGTAATTAAAAAATATTGAATTTTACAGGTTGGGTCTGCCAAAGAGCAAGAGAACTTGGAGAGGTAGTAGAACATAAGGATTATGTTGATCACATTAATAGAACTGCGTCAAATAAGAGAGGCAACAGAAATAAAGTAAAGCAGTAAATACAAAGAAAATTTAATCTTTAAGGATGAAGTTTGTTTTATTTGACAGTAAGACCCGAGTAAAAAGGTATTTTATTCATTCAATGTTCACAAATATTTTTAATAATAAGGCGATAAATAAAATGTTTACTAAAAAAAATGAGGTGGTAATTATTTTAATTCAAATGATTTCCTAACCTATAAAATTTAAATCGACTTTATTCTGTAGGAGGTGTAGGGTGTAATCCGGGGTAAAACCTTTCCATACCTACCTCCTGCTTTCAACCTACAACCACGGATTTAGGAAATAACTCGAGGATGTAGATTGAAATCAGGGGTTAGTTTACAATGTAAAAGAAAACCTGCTTTCCTCCTATACCTCCTACTCACGGTAGGGTGTTCAGTGTGAACTCAGGTCGAATTATTCGACTCGGGGTGTTTCTCTGGTTGCCTGTGCATAAAGAGCAGGAAAGGAGACGGCAGTATCTCAGAAGAATTACCATCAGATAAGTTTAATTGCCATCTGACAGCTTTAACCTCACTTTCGATGGAAGGACACTTATCTTTGTGATAATTCTATTTTTTGTTTCAGCGTCATGCGAGCACGAGACGAATCGATGGCTTTTCTCCTCTGTCACAATTAAAGCCGTGGGAGAAAAATAGGAGATGCAATGGAATTGTATCACAACACACAATCAAGTAATTACTTTATCATTATTTTTTCTCTATCGATATATTTCCTCTTTCGTACTATTACAAGTTCCAATAGGGAACTTGCATAAAATTTTATTTTGTATGAAACACAGCAAACATAATAGTTAAAGTTATTCAAAACACAGTACCAATAGTAAAAACTTGATAAAAAAAACTTCTACCCCAAAAACATTACTTTAAAAGTAGCATGGCCACGTCTCCCCAGTGAAACTCCGCGTTATGGGCGGCACTAGTTACCATGTATAGTGACGTCACTGTACATGGTAACGGTCCGCCTGCAGGCCTTCTAGTATATCTATATCTAGGATAGTGACGTCACGGCACGGCGTGCCGCTCGACCGGCTGTTTCAAGTGGGCGGGATTTATCGCAAACTTTATTAATTTCTTACGGCTTAATTTCGCGTCAGAAAAAAAAATAAAAAAACACGTCCCACATTTTTTTACATGTTCAATCCATTTATGATGTTAAAAAAATATGTGCAAGTCCCCTATTTACACACCGACCTGTCAAACCTGAAGTGTACATGAACCTCACTTCTATTTCATCTGTTCTTCGTCTCCGTTGTAACGACAGTCAATGAGGAATCACTGATACCGATTAGGGTTCGAGGGTTATTCCTTATTCTTTCTAGCACAGCATCGATATTTTACTGCACCTGTTTTCTTCTGGGACTTCCTAAAATAATTATAAAAACCCCATATGATTGTTATTTACAATTTGTTACAGATCGTATGCGAACCCGAGGGGGTTTCTTTCGAACGAAGGATCATCCACTTGTTGTTCCAAGAACCAGTAGCATTAGTTCATTTGGCGAGCTGGATCTGCTGTCTCGAGTGCATGGACGTGTGCCACTTTAAATGGATATTTTGTAATTTCCATCGTTACATCAGAGGCGAAGAAGAGATGAAATAGAAGTGAGGTACATGTACATTTCACGTTTGATAGGTTGGTATATAAATTGGAACTTCTCTGATAGTATAATACGAAAGAGGAAATATATCGATAAAGGAAAAATAATAATAAAGTAGTTATTACATTATTGTAATCTAATTCCATTGTATCCCTTACTTTTCTGCCACGACTTTGATCGTTGATAGTGAAGAAAAATCAAATTTATTGGTTGATCCATCTACTATCAACAATCAAAGTTGTGGCAGAAAAATAAAGGATACAATAGAATATTGGATTACAATAATGTAGTAACTACTTTATTATTATTTTTTCTTTATCGATATATTTCCTCTTTCGTATTATACTATCAGAGAAGTTCCAATTTATATACCAACCTATCAAACGTGAAGTGTACATGTACCTCACTTCTATTTCATCTCTTCTTCGCTTCAGATGTAACAATGGAAATTACAAAATATCCATTTAAAGTGGCACACGTCCATGCACTCGAGATAGCAGATCCAGCTCGCCGAATGAACTAATGCAACTGGTTCTTGAAACAACAAGTGGATGATCCCTTGTTCGAAAGAAATCCCCTCGGGTTCGCATACGATCTGTAACAAATTGTAAATAACATAATCATTTGCAGTTTCACTATTTAAAATATACCGAACTTACTCAACGTAGAAATTAAGAAACTATATTAATCTGAGTTAACCAATTCTAATGACAGAATTATTAAAAATGATATATTTCATCTTTCGTATTATACTATCACACAAGTTCCAATTTATATACCGACCTGTCAAACGTGAAGTGTACATGTACCTCACTTCTATTTCATCTCTTCTTCGCCTCTAGTGTAACGATAGAAATTACAAAATATCATAACTTTTCTGTAACATTTCTGCAATATTTTACAATAATCGTGAACACTACCGTATGTTAGAAATATATATTTCTCGATAAATTCGAGAATGTTGCGAAACATCATAGAAACGTTTCAGTCTCATTACGTCGAAAGATCTCCTCGATAAGGTACAGCTCGATAAGATTGTACTTGTCAGGGCTGAATTATGTAGGGTGTTTATAATTATTTTAGGAAGTCCCAGAGGAATACAGGTGCAGCAAAATACCGATGCTGTCCTAGAAAGAATGAGGAATAACCCTCGAACCCTAATCGATATCAGTGATTCCTCATTGACGTTCGTTACACCAGAGTTGAAGAAAAGATGAAATAGAAGTGAGGTACATGTACACTTCACTTTTAACAGGTCGGTATATAAATTTGAACTTGTGAGAGTATAATACGAAAGATGAAATATATCACTTTTAGTAATTCTGTCATTATTATCTATAGAATTAGTTAACTCAGATTAATATAGTTTCTTAATTTCTATGTAGAGTAAGTTGGGTATATTTTAAATAGTGAAATACTGAATATAATTGTGTTATTTATAATTTGCTACAGAAATAAACGTACTGCTATTGAATTCCACCCAGAAGGTCTCCAAATCATGTGCGAACCCGAGGGGGTTTCTTTTGAACGAGGGATCGTCCACTTGTTGTTCCAAGAACCAGCTGCATTAGTTTATTCGGTGGGTTAGATCTGCTGCCTCGAGTGCATGGACGTGCGTTCATCCTTCAATATCCTCTCTACCATGATCTGCTGATTCTAACCTCTCTTGCCACAGCTCGAATGCTCGTCGAAGGTTATTCCTTATTCTTTCTAGCACAGATCTATATTATGCTGCATCTGTATTCTTCTGGGACTTCCTAAAATAAGTATAAAAACCCCATATAATTCAGCTCTGACAAGTACAATCCTATCGAGGAAATCTTTCGATGTAATGATTCCGAAATGTTTTTATGATATTTTGCAACATTCGCGAATTTATCAAGAAATATATATTTCTAACATACGGTAGTATTCACGAATATTGCAAAATATCGCAGGAATGTTACAGAAAAGTTACTTGCAAAAACGTGCTTTGTGGGATGTAAATGATTATACCAGAGGCGAAGAAGAGATGAAATAAAAATGAGGTACATGTACATTTCACGCTTGACAGGTCGGTATATAAATTTGAACTTGTGATAGTATAATACGAAAGTGGAAATATATAAATGAAGAAAAAATAATAATAAAGTAGTTACTCCATTATTGTAATCCAATTCCATTGTATCCCTTATTTTTCTGCCACGACTTTAATTCTTGATAGAGTGGATGGATCAGCCAATAAATTTAATTTTTATTCACTATCAACAATCAGTCGCGGCAGAAAAATAAGGGATACAATGGAATTGGATTACAGTAATGTAGTAACTACTTTATTATTATTTTTTCTTTATCGATATATATTTCCTCTTTCGTATTATACTATCCCAAGTTCGAATTTATATACCGACCTGTCAAACGTGAAGTGTACATGTACCTCACTTTTATTTCATTAAGTATTACTGCAGAACGAGTAGGTAAGAAGATTTTCATGAAGACTCATGATTTTTTGACTTGTCATCTCGTACAGGTGCAACCGAAGAGGATCTAGCTCGTGTCCTGTCCACAAAAAGATGACTCGATGGACATTGAAGAATGTCAGACTTGTCACCGAGCGCCTATATCCCACGATATATTAATTGCAATACGCGTTTCTCCTTTCAACTATTCCAGCGTTAAATAACTTTTACTTCTTTCAAGCTAATAACCTTTTTTGAACTGTTTGTGGTAGGTGGCAGCGATTGATAATAGTGACTCGTCGTAGACAAGTTCGTATATTGAAACTAAAAAGCAATTCGGTGTACCGAACTACTACTGCAATAATGTGCCCGAGCTCACGGTCTATTCTGCGATTAACATTAACGTAATCGTGATTATGCTCAGGTGATGGATGTTCCAAAGGAGGTAAAGTTGATACTAAACATCGGATGCTGTAAGCTGACTTGCTAGTGTATGCTTTGCAACTGGAATATCATCGCAGGAATAATTTATCTACGATTAGTCACAATCATTGATCGCTGCCCCCTACGATGAACAGTTTGTACAAGGTAAATACTTTGAAAGAAGTGAAAGTTATTTAAAGCAGGAATAATTGAAACGAAAAGCGCATATTGCAATAAATGTACCGTGGGTAATAGGCGCTCGGTGACAAGTCTGATATTCTCCGATGTCCATCGAGTCATCTTTTTACGGACAGGACACGAGCTAGGTCCTCTTCGGTTGCACCTGTACGAGATGACATGTCAGAGTCTGCAGTAATACTTAGGGCCGGTTTTACCAACATGGTATAAACGCGGTCTAACGCTATACTGAGAATAAACAGCATGAAGCCTTATGGTTATTCTCAGTATAGCGCTATACCACGTTTATACCGTGTTGGTAAAACCGGCCCTTAATGAGATAAAAGTGAGGTACATGTCCACTTCACGTTTGACAGGTCAGTATATAAATTCGAACTTGTGGAATAGTATAATACTAAAGAGGGACTATATCGATAAAGAAAAAATAAGAGACACAATAAAATTGGATTACAATAATGGAGTAACTACTTTAAACACTTGGGGAAACTCACCGAAGAAACCCGAATAATTACCTTATCACTTGTACACTACCGTATGTATCATGCCAAATTAAACAAGCAGATATACCGACATTGCCGAAACTTTACCGACGGTCAAAAATTTTATAGTTAGAGTTGGCTTGAGAAGAGTGCGCTGTGTGTACTGCGTGAGAACGAAAAGTGTCAAACGTCTGATTTCCCGATAGCTGTTAATTCAAGAGATCGAAGTGTTTCGTCTATTATTCAATACTTCGATTTTCCGAATTGACAGCTATCGGGAAATCAGACGTTTGACACTTTTCGCTCTCACGCAGCACACACAGCGCACTCTTCTCAAGCCAACTCTAACTATAAAATTCTTGACCGTCGGTAAAGTTTCGGCAGTGTCGGTATATCTGCTTGTTTAATTTGGCATGATACATACGGTAGATTTCGAGGTTACATGCATGATTTGACAGCTACCGGGAGATCAGGGGGGCCTTTGTCGAGTCACTCGTATCTTTGCGTGCACGCAACTCAGCGAAGAGACCAATCAGGTTCAAGTATTCCGTTGCGGCGGGGGTCCTGATTGGTCTATTCGCTAAGAAACGTATATGCATCTTTGCGAGTAGACCAATCAGGACCCCCACCACAACGGAATACTTGATCTGCAACAGTTAATAGATGATTTTTATTCGCATTGGCATGTTTATGATGATATTTGCAATGAATGTTCTACTCGGATTGAAATGAGTCGTAAGGTCAGCATCGAAGCTGTAAATGATGTAGTAATAATTACATTAAATTTATTTATGACTAAGGGCGAAATTTCAGCGGTGCATGCAAAAGGATTTCTTAAAACTATTCCAACGTCTCGAGTTAATATATGTAACAACATATATACTGTCATAAGTGGTATCTTTACATGTGATGAAACAATTCGTCATGGTCATTGGAAGAGTATACTTAGAGAGAGAGTTGAAGGTAAAACGTCTTCATGGATTTCTGTAGACGACCAAAATATAAGAAAAATCCGATGGCCTGTAAATTCGAAAGCGGTATATGTTTTATTTCTCCAAAATACTAAGGCAAAGTGAAAAATATAAGGGCTCTCTAGTCTATAAATCCCTTTCAAAATATCACGAGAATAAATCAAAAGTAAGTAAGTGGTTATAATTAATTGGCTCGTATCGGTATAAAATGTGAGACTTTAATTTTGTGGTAATAGAAAGCTATTCTTCTACATGTACGTATTCTCCTCATGAATAAATTCCAAAAAGTAATGAAATCCCCCCACAAAAACAGATTCTCTGTAAAAAAAAGGCGGCATGTTCATTCAGTGCTAACAAAAATTGATACCTACGTAAAATACTCTCCAAAAAAGATTTGAAATCAATTAAGATCGCCATGTTCCAGATTTATATATAAAAAGTAAAAGGCATCATTTGAAAGGAAAATTATTGTAAATCAAGTTACTAAAAAATTCGACTAAAGAATTTATAAAAAAAAATTTTAATAAAAAAGAACTTGCCGCGTTTAAGTTTTCATCTTTTGTCCACTATACCGAATAATTGGTAGTGCTTGGACGGTGCTAGAGTAATTCATAAATTGCACTGCCGAAGTCAAATTCAGAGAAATTCAAAAGGCCCCCGCCTGATTGGTTTCCCGTGCGACATTCGGTATACTGGTGGTATCATATAAGAGTGTATGAATTTATTTAAAATCATAAGTGCATAAACATCGAGTATAATTCTGTCTGAATTTTTTATTTTGAAGGAAAAAAACGCGGCAAGTACTTTTTTATTAAATTTTTTTTTATAAATTCTTTAGTCGAATTTTTTAGTAACTTGATTTACAATAATTTTCCTTTCAAATGATGGCTTTTACTTTTTATATAAAAATCTGGAACATGGCGATCTTAATTGATTTCAAATCTTTTTTGGAGAGTATTTTACGTAGGTATCAATTTTTGTTAGCACTGAATGAACATGCCGCCTTTTTTTTACAGAGAATTACCATGACGGAAAAAACTCTACGACAATTTATGTCGTATGGGGCGTCTGGGGACTCGCATACACACGCTACGATTTACTGTACGGTCGCGCTAGAAAAGGAACTGATTTTCGATCTTGCTCCGGTCGCCTGTGCAGGTCTGCCACCGCTCCCCATACACGCTCCGGTCTGCCTGCACAGGTCTGCCACCGTACGGTGGACCGTACGGTAGACCGTAGCGTCTGTGGCCGGCATAAAAGAGCATACGGGGACCATGATATGGACCATATCGATGACTGGTTTCTTTCTTTCGTCCTCAGTAGAAATCCGACACTGCGTCGCCTCATGAACGGTGGAATGGGGCACGGTCGAGAGCGTTGAGCGAGGCAGGGTGGAGAGCGCTAAAGTGTGTATTTCGTCGCGCGCTTTCACTATCCTCAGCAAAGAAGTTTCACTTTAAACACACACACACACACACACACACACACACACACACACATACACAGTTTTCCTTCAAAATATTTCCCGTCCCCTGCAGCGCGTCGGTCACCAGTCGGCTGTAGTATACTATCGGCCGTCGTTCGGCGCGCTGCAAGCCAGCCAAGCAGATTACTATACGGTAATTTTGTATTACATCATGGGTTACCCACGGTTGGCAGGCCCGTCTACCCGTTTGACCGGCGTCTTGTCGAATTCGAGCGACGCAAAGCGTCGCGAGATAAGTCAGTTGACCGACCGCCGTCCCCTACAAACTTGGGGGAGTGCCGCGTAGGGCCCGGGGGCGATAGCCCCCCGGGGTTGGCGAGCGAAGCGAGCAGGGGGCGGATGCCCCCTAATTCGTGAAAAAAAAAGAAATAGGAAAAGTTAAATAGTCAGTTAAAAACACTCTCGAGATAACACTACCAGGGGAATCGACTTCCATACCACCCTTGATTACGGAAAAATTGGTGGATTCGATATACAGGGTGGACCAGGTTAAACGTCATTTTTTTTATATGTGATAGAACAACAAAAAAAAGGTAGACTTTCATAAGAAAATTTTTTTCAAAAATGTTTCCTAACAAAGATACAGGGTGTCAAAGTTTCGAAAAAAAAATGGTTTTCTCATCATAACTTCTAAACTACTTGCTCGATTTCCATAAAATTTCGCACACAGGCTAATGTAGAACAGCTCTAAGCAATAATTAAATAATTTTTAAAAATTCTCCAGTGACGTAGATACTAGGGGCCGGTACCCCCCTTTCCCCCTCCCAATCTTCGGCGCCACTGGATATTTTGCAAAGAAAATTCAATTATTGGATTCCCCGTTTAATTTAGAGAAAAAAATCGCCCTTGCAAATTTTTGATTTATGGCTTCGTTTTTGAGATATTTATTTTAATTTATAGGGTTGCGAGCAGGCCAAAGCTAGGTTGAACTCCATTAATTGTGATATGTGATAGAGCAACAAAAAGAAATAGATTCTCATGAGAAAATTTGTTTCAAAAATGTTTCCTAACAAAGATATAGGGTGTCAAAGTTTCGAAAAAAAATGGTTTTCTCATTCCCCTTTCCTCTTTCCCAATCTTCGGCGCCACTGGATATTTTGCAAAGAAAATTTAATTATTGTTTTCCCCGTTTAATTTAAAGAAAAAAATCACCCTTGCAAATTTTTGATTTGTGACTTCGTTTTTGAGATTTTTTTCTTTAAATTAAACGCAACCCTATAAATTAAAATAAATATCTAAAAAACGAAGCCATAAATCAAAAATTTGCAAGGGTGATTTTTTTCTCTAAATTAAACGGGGAATCCAATAATTAAATTTTCTTTGCAAAATGTCCAGTGGCGCCGAAGATTGGAAGAGGAAAGGAGGGTACCGGCCCCTAGTATCTACGCCATTGGAGAATTTTTAAAAATTATTTAATTAATGCTTAGAGCTGTTCTACGTTAACCTGTGTGCGAAATTTCATGGAAATCGATCAAGTAGTTTAGAAGTTATGATGAGAAAACAATTTTTTTTCGAAACTTTGACACCCTGTATCTTTGTTAGGAAACATTTTTGAAAAAAATTTTCTTATGAAAGTACTTTTTTTTGGTTGTTCTATCACATATATAAAAAAAAAGACGTTTAACCTGGTCCACCCTGTAGAGGAGACTGAACGGTAACCAAGTTCAAGGGAAGTTCAAGGAAACATTAACATTTTAACGTCGGGGGTGGTCGATATATGTATCGACCAGCCATGGGGTGATTAATGTTTAATGTTTTTTCAGGAATAATTCATGCGTTCAAACGGGAAAAATAGTGTGAAAATTCCTGGAACCATCCTTCACCTTGAATGGCCTTGAATCCAAGATGGCAGATTAAATATGGCGGATGATGAATTCTAGATCAAAATATGAAGATAATGGTCCAAAACTTGTTAATCTGGGATTTTCGGAGTCACTTATTACGATGCTGATGTCCAAATCGGTCTATTCTCAAATCCAAGATGGCGGATCCAATATTGAGGATGATGAATTCCACAAGTTATAATCTTCAAATTTTGATAATATTTATCTATATATTCTATATCTATATTTATCTATAATATATATATATATAAATAATCATTGCCCAAAAGTTGTTACTCTGGGGTTTTCAGGGTCACTCATTACGATGTTGATGTCCAAATCGGTCTATTCTCAAAGCCAAGATTCTCAAATCCAAAGTGACTGTTTTGTTGTTACTATTTTGGCCTCAAAATTGGTATGCTCACGTTTTTTGATGCGCTGAATACGAAAAAAATCAGCGAACCGAAAAACCTCGAGTAAAAATTGTGGACAATAATCTTCAAATTTTGATAAACTTCTGGAACTCATCATCCGCCATCTTGGATTTGAGAATAGGGGTATACTGATTTGGACATCGGCATCGTAATAAGTGACCCCGAAACCCCCCGAGTAACAAGTTTCGGGTTATAATCTTCAAATTCTAAAAATTTCTGGAATTCTACATCCGCCATATTGCATTCGCCATCTTGAATTTGAGAATAGACCGATTTGGACATCAGCATTGTAATGAGCGATCCAAAAAACTCCCGAGTAATAAGTTTTGAACGATAATCTTTCCTGCCAAATGTTTTTCATTGGACTTTGCCTTGCAGCTGGAGGTGGTCGATATATTGACCAGCAGTCAGGTCGGGGCCTCCAAATAGGAAATTCAGTGATTTTATTTATAAATTGCATGTCTAACAAGGAGTCGATTTTAACTGAAATTTCACCGCCGCTAAAAGGTTAAACGTACTACTAAATATGGTCCTCACTTTACGTGCATCTCATAAGTGTACAAATACTTCCTTGGCCTGAAATATACGAGTCATTTTCTTTTTCAAATAATATAATATAATTATTTCTGCAATATTTGTCGACGTTAAATTAAGGTCCAATGTATAAACTATCCTATAGGTCTATTTATTTAAACATTGCACTAGAACAAATACCATACGGGACGATATTAGCTGAAAACTCGCGTTGTACGAATACTTTTTGCACCCACTATAAATGGCAAACGCTTTGCAATGAATTGGAAACTTAAGTTACAGCGGCATTTTTGATTAAAATTTATATTAATCACCCGCTGCAACTTAGGCACTTTCTCAAGATAACTCGTCCTAATGATATTTCCTTGAGAAGTTCCCTGGACCTACCAGCTTTAAGTTTTATGGGGCCATCCCGCCAAACATCCTAAAGATGTACGTGGAACTGACATGCTGAACGCCCGAAATAATTCCTTTGAACCATGTTTCTGGGACCTAGATGAGAACATAGAAATGAGTGTAGGATATCCCTGTGATGTTTCGTACTGCTTGGGATAAATGTTTGAAAGCTCTTAATTCCACGACCAATTTTCAAAGAACGCATTTGAGGATATTGCAGAAAAAACGAGGCAGCTGCATTATTAGAAATTTTTCAGGAGGGACAAAAACGTGTTTTAAAATTCAAAGTAATTTGTTTTCTTTGGTTGTTACTGTAAAAGTGGTTAACATGTTGGGTAGGAGTACAGTAATAGATAAAACAATATTTTAAAGACCTGCAGTTTTGTGAAAAACTTTAAAAAGTATTGCAGCTACCTCGTTTTTACCACCGAAACCTTGACAAAAAAGTTTTTTTTTAAATTAATGATAGTAAGGTACATGAAGTTTACTTAACTAAAAACAAACTTTGATGTCCACTGAACATAACTGAGGCATCTGACATATATCTTGTTTATGTAACCAACAATATAAGAGGATATCTGCATAGTTGCCTCGTTATTGCACCAAATATTTCGTAGTAAATAGAGGAGGTAGCTACAAAAAATTGTGCATAACCGAAACCAAGTAAGGTAGATGTCTCATTTTTGACCCAAACGACAACATTAATATACTTTACCGATTCGTGCATAGAACTCCATTTGGCGAAAAAGTGCAGATATCTCGTTTTTGCTGCAATATCTTCAATTATTCCTTCAGGGGAAGAGGAGGAAGGAGTAGGAGTTAACGAAGCCTTAGCCCACAAAGTTACATCAAACGCCCGCTAATACGTAATATTCAGTGGAACATTCTGGTAGAAGTTCGTCACTCGTTCGTCAAAGCTCGAGGCACGATCATCAACTCGTATGTGTACGTGGGACTTCTCGCGCTATAAAACTAGAGTACACGTAGGTAGAGCGTGCAGTGTAAAATTTCAAATGTTCAGAGGATCTTTGACAAACAGATTCATCGGCGTTGGCGGATACGTACGTCGTACGTGGTAACGACGATTAAAAGGCTCCCGTGAGTGCTCCGCTCACCTCGGGTCAATTGGTATAACTCATGTCACGGCACACCCGCGCCATGATTACGATTGTCGTCACAACGCCACCGATGTGGTGCAATCGTCCGGACAGACTTGTGCCACAGATAAGACTGGACGTTACACAGGAAATGTACATTGTAATAAATGTTTCTAAATTACAGTTTTGGTTTTGTTTGCATATTTGAATTCATCAAATGTGAAGATCTATAGCTTAGAAAATAAAATAGAATAGTGAAAAATAGTATCTTATGTCATTAGGCGGGAATCCGAGGTTTTTTCAGACTGTGTTTAATTAGGTCATAGCCGAAGGTGAGCCTCGACCCCTCACTATGCCTCGTGCTACGACTTAAACACAGTCTTCAAAATCCGAGGATTTCAGCCGCGAATGATATATACTATTTTTTCTCGCGAATGCCCATTTCTCAAAACAAAACAAACAGAAGTATACACGGCTCATTTCACGTTGCGTTTATCAGTTTGGAAAAACGATCCACTTCGGACTAAGCAATCTTTTGAGAGCCTGCGGACTCCCGGTCGGTGTCACGCGGGAAAAATGCCATCTTACGGTCTAAAAATAGGCTGGAAAAGGCCTCGAAATGGACATGAGTGAGGAAAAACATTTTAAAATACCATAAAATATATCATCCATTCACTATAAGTTAGAAGTGACAAATTCTCATGTTCTGTATCGTTTTTAAGCCGTATCTCTAAATTATTATTGCCTTCTCTTGCATGGAAATGAATTTTGAAGAACGAACTGGTGGCCCTTCAATAGAGATTTTGATACTAACGAATAACTAGATGAACGTCTCAACGAAAACGAAAATGATCGTTTAAATGTTGTTTGTTTATAATTTAGGTGACCCAATTTATATTCGGCACACAGCAATTTCTACCCTAGAATTTAAAAAATTGCAAAATACGAAAATTACTGTTAGTAGATGGAGACTATCTTGCAATCCTTAGATAATGCCCTCTTTCCGGATCTCCAATTTTATTTTACTTTTTAAAAATAGCTACCATATCATAGCAGCTGATGTTCTGTATTATCTATACAAACCTCTCATCTGAAATCGTCTTTGCAAATGTTATCGAAAAAAATAATATGCTGGATGCTGAAATTTTCCACGAACATCTTTTCAAGACGGTTTAGTTATCGACTTCTTTTGCGTACTTCTACGACGACTGCGTGTAATCGAGGACGAAAGGTTCGTTCTCTCTCTCTCTTTCTCCCCCCCCCCCCACCCTCCAACCCCCTCGTCTGTATTTAGTGTTCGCTCGTCGTCTTTTCCACATGACCAACTTCTGAAAGGAGTTGCGTCGGAAGGGCCACCGGAACCGGCCCTCAAGCAGAGAAGGTGAGTCAAGCGCCTAGTGTAACGGTGGTTAGCATGATTAACATTGGTAGTGGCAACGCTTTCTCGATGGTTACGAAATATCCGAGCGAGAAGCTGATCCGCCGGTCATTGTAGGGTTCGATGACTTTGCCGCTACGACGTATGTACCTAGGTATTCGAAAACAACATCTCGTCGTTCTTTGTATATTTGTGAGGACTTCGGTGAGATACTAAGATATCGCGCATCGGTGATGGTACGATGGCAACCATGCGAATAAACGAATCGACTGAGCTTAAGGATATATTAAAAAATGAGTAGAAGAATCAAGATACTATTTTATTGTTGTTATTAGTACATATACACGCTGCATTAACTGTAGGGTAAAGTCGGGAGAGATGGCGCAGCGGGTGAGACGGCTCAGTCAAATAATTTCTTTGTCTGTGTGGCAACACTTGTCAGTTGGCGACACACATGATTAGTGCGCGTGTGCAGTAAGTGTGTGTTACCGAACGGCTGTTTTTCTCATCAGAAGATAAAATAAATATAACTGTATATTGTATTGGCCCTGATTATTTTTTTATGTAATAATAATTAGGCATCCAGTAAGTTGTTATTCTGATTTGAATATATTTGGTTTGGTCATTTCACTTCATAAACTTGTAAATATTGTTCCTAACCTCAAATTTCGTTCCGTGCTTCATGCACAAGAAAGACAATGACTGCAACATCTAACCCAACGAAGTCGTGTGAGTTGGCGCAAGCCGTCTAATCCGACTGTTCGGGATGTACCAACTATCCAAATATGTGTTTGCGATGTGGCAGAAAAGCGAAATAACTTTTACATGTTATTATTAAGATTTATTACATTTTAAAGATGTTTTAAGTTTGTGGGGTTGGAATAATCAATACTTTGGTATTTTTCTTTAAATTTGATTATTTAAGATGATTTTGTATTTTTGTTTTTGTTATTTGGCATTAAAAGTAGTTGCACTTTTAATTTTGAAGCCTATTCTTGGAGAACCACTCACCCCCACCAATTTTTTCTACTGCGACATCTCACCCATACTAGGGCGCGTGAGTTGGTTTTTGGTATATTTTCTTTTGACAAATTTTTTTACAAAACTCGATAACATTTGTGGTCGTTCCTTTACAAATTCCTATATTTTATTGTTCGCTCTATCCACATTATCAATTAAGTATTGCTTATCCTGCAAATATAGTTTTTATACCACTTTAAAAAAAGGTACGCCATCTCCCCCGACTTTACCTTATATGTTTCCAGAATGCGAGTGATTGAAGAAATCATTTTCATTTTTTTTGCTTAAGTATTTTATTCGCAAATCTTGACGTTAGTACCCCTGTAGCGTATTTTTATTTTTATTATTTTTTCCTTTTTGTGTGTACGTAGTCTAGATATTCCACATTGTCTCTTTTTCGTATTCTCATAAACACTTTTCAGGAAGTTTTTAGGGGCATCAGCTTATGAAATGAAAATCGCTTCATTTATTAGACAACAACACATCTTAGCCATTTCTGAAACATGTCTTAATCACATGACAATGCTGTGCATTCTTAATATCTTTTGAATGTTTTCATAATTCCGTATAGTTTTGTATTTCTACTTGCTATTATATTATAATTATTTTTTTCACTTGATTTGTTATGTGCCTCCTTCCTATTCATATTTAGAGAATAGCCTGTCTTCAACCCGCTCAGTTCTGCGCTATTTTGATTACATATCGATCACAAGTGAGCATAGACATTTTAATCTGAGTATTTACATATGTGCGTCTTTCTGTTTGATTTCTGTATTAGTACTGTCGACCGTGTATGGAGCATCTTATTTTTTAATAAGTGGAATGAGTACATATTTCTGCTTTTCAAGTTAAACTGCGAATTAGCTATGCTTTCTGCTAAACTTTATCTTTTTCAGGAAAATGAATATAATATTATTGTGTAGGATATGGGTCACTCTCTCGAAAAGCAGACCTTCCTTGTCCGTTATAAATTACGGAATCGTCGTTCGGCTTGGAGTAAATAACAGCAAAGCTGCATATATATATTGTACTGTATTAAGCCATTATATACTTTGACATTTTTTAATCCTCCTTTTTTCATGTTTTTACCTACCAACGGAGGGTGAAATCTTACCTCCGTGAATTATTATAGAAGACTAAAAACCAATTATCAATTTTAGGATATTTATAAAGTAAGTAGAATAATATTTAATTGCAACCACTCAAACATTTTTTCTTCAATCTTCATGAAAATTAAAGAATTTTACTAACTCGTCTTGTCCGCCAAAACAATCTCACCTTCGTTACTTTCTTGTTGAAATACTATAGTCCAGTTGTCAGGTATTTTGAGGTCGAAAACATTCCTACAAAAGGTTTTATTGGCTGAATCTGTTCTTTGAGAGGTCAATATGTAGAAATAGAAAAATAATACTCGAATTCGTCCCGGAACCGATTGTTTAAACAAGTGAAATGGACGCTTTTTAGGTTTTTTATGAATAACTCGAGAAATATCAATTTTAGAATAAAAATAGTTATTATCAATTTTATTCCTTGATAAATTTCTACAAAAACGTCTGTACACTTTTTTACATCCAACCAATAGTTTACGAGATACGGCTCTCGAATCACGTGAAACTTTGTGGGGCTTCCGTATTTTTAAGTAATATAAACATGGAGGTTTTATCAACGTCCATATGAAGCAGTAAAATTTATTATAATATAAGAGAAGGCAGAACTTGTTGATTTTCAATTAAAAATTAATCTGAAGCAAAAAATTTGGAAACATGAAGAATACTTTTTTTTTTGTTAAAAATACATTTAAATCGATCAAATAAATTTGTTGTTACATATTTCAATTTTTTCTTCTTTTGGGAGCTGGTGAACGAAGATTTGAATCAGAATCACTCTCATCTGTAATTGCTTCTTCTTCTTCTATTTCCACGGAAAGGAATTGTTTAACATCGATGTCTATCAACTCAGCGATTTCTTCTTCAATGTCAATATTGTTATCAGTATTAGAGCAGCTTTTCCGTTGACAAGTTAGACAGATCACGGAACAGTGCAGCCTAACTTTGCGGCAGCTACAAATGGTACGGATGGATTTCTATGTTTTTTTGCTCTGACGCCTGGACTACTATAAATCTCGTAAATACTGCTCCATCCATTCAGGATGGGCGAAGGTATCAATTTATATGTATTGACGATTCAGTAATATTAAAAACATTGGTAAATCTTGAAGTGGTTTGTGATAATTTCATAAAACAGGTAAGAAAAGATATTTGTTCAAGATCATTTCTCACCTCCGCTCCGTTAGTACATTATAAGAAGACATTATTTATTTAATTTGCGTGTTGACCTGGAGATAAGTAGAACACATCTACAAGTTTCTTTAACACCACACGTACTTTTGATAACCTCAAAATGCTTTACTGTGTAACGGAAATTATCAAAATTTCTCACCTCCGTGAACCTCACCTCCGTGAATAATTCTGTTCAAAAATGTTTAAGTGACTAAACTTGTTGGATTTCCGTCGAAATCTAATCTCCGTGCAAAGTTCAACTACCTGGAGGATTTGGCCTAGCTGTACGGAGGGGACATGTCATTGCTTAATGGCTTTTTCATAGAAAGATATATATAAAAGGAAATGTCCCTGCTGGACTTTTTCCTTGGAAGTTTCCAGGGTATGAACCCGTTAGATGGTCAAAGTAGGAACCAGGAGGGGTGGTCGCCACGCCGATACCTGGGTGTATGCATAGTCCCCGATTACTCTATTCAGCCAGTCTCTCCTAAGGTTCGTTCCAACTAACATGAGAACTGGTTCTGAACTCGGCGGAGTGTGCGCAGTCTGACTTAGCCGTTCCAACAAACACAGAACTGGTTCTGGAACGATTCCAAAGAGCGTTCCAACTAAATTGCGAACTGTAACAGAACGGTTCTAGAACGGTAACTCCAGTCCCTAGTTCTGAGTTGGGACGATTTTCTAGCCCACGCGTAGTAAGGCGCGAGACGCGCTCTATTTGAATCGGTGAGTCCAAGAACAGTACAAATGCATAAAGAGTTTCGAAAAAAAATGAAAAAACATAATAACTTCACAATGAGTTAATGGCCATGATATAAAAGTTGTGATAACTTTTTAGGTAAATGATAATTGAAAATAAAAAATCCGAAAAAATCACTCCCCTCCAAGTTATAGAAGGAAAAAATGTATACACTTGTACTCTTTTTGGACTCATCTTTCTTTTTCTGCTTTTTTGAATGTTTGTGCATGATGAGCTCTTGAAAACTGTAATGTTTTTTACGTTTAAACAATGAGTTGAACTCACACATTCGCTTAGGATAACCCGTGATTTTCCGCAAAATGTATACAAAAGGTGGACAAGCCTCCCTGTGCTGTGTGCGATCCTGTGTTCCAACACATCCCATGAATTCAGTTCTAGAACGCATCTGACTGGCGCATGCGCATTAAATAATTCTTAACTAGTTCCAGGACGGTTCTAGAACTGTCCTAAAATGCTTGTTGGGACGAACCTCTAGATTCTCATACAACTCAGTTCGTGCCCTCTAACTGAAATAGAGTCTTGTGTAAAATAAAGTAATAGAGTATAAATCGAATGCGGTGTCTCGTTATTCCTTAGCCCTATATTCCAATAAAACTCTCTCCAGTGCAGATCGAAGCACTTAATCTTAATGATACTCCTAATAGTGCTGGATCCTCCTCGAGCTCTAGAAGTACAGTAGCATGCGGCAAAAAATTAGAAGAAAGAATACAGCCAAACTGAATTTACAAATTAAGTATCTTGAAAATAAATTACGTAAAGCAGAAAGATGAGCAAGAAAATATAAAGCACGAAAATATAATTTCACTCATTTCGACTTCTTTAATTTTTTCTCCCTCTACGCGTATCCTTAATTTCTCTTTTTTATATTTAACTGTCTAGAAAATTATTATTAAATTAAGAAAACCACAGGTGATGCCCATTATCATCTACGATAGCTAACAAAATTTGACGGACAATATTTCGAGCAATAATAGACTTACAATTTCTGTACTGATTGTGCAATAAATTTGGTCGCGTTAGTAACTGTCAAATTATTGCGCTGAATGTAATAAAATTTCTTTCAATGCAGCTAATATCTCTAGGTACGTAGAGTTATTTTAGTACAGGCGACAGATATGGCGTATTATTTATTTTTTTGACTTTTGGGAAATATTAAATTTTGTTCAAAGCACTAGGGTCAAGGTGGGTAAAAATGAGACACTCAAACCTGTGGGGTAAAAAAGAGACACTCTCTGCTGTATCTATTATCGACTTTTTGATATACTTACCATCTTACATAGTCCAGGCGTCAGAGGTCTAAAATCAGTCGATGGTTCGAATAATTCCTAAGGGAGATTTTTTTTCTATCGCTTCTTTTCATGTTGAAGTAGACAAATATCAAAAATGGGCACCAAAATTCGGTCCGGAACATATTGTTTAAACAAATGAAAGAGTAGATTTCAGTGTTTTTGCACATATCTCCGAAAATATTCATTCTACGAAAAAATGGTGAGAAACTAAATTGTTTGACACTAAATTCTCCACCAAAAAAGTATCTACATTTTCTTCAATCGGAGCAATAGTTTCAAAGATATAACCCTGCGAAAGAGGCCGCTCGTCCGACTCAGTAACTCTCGCGCCGCGTGGGCTCCGAAACTTCCTAGAAATCGCTTGGGAAAAATTTATTACATATTGCTTTATATGGAGCACGAACCAAAGATAGGTATTACTTGGATGAATGGAGATTTCTGAGCTTCAAAAATGCAGTATCCAAAAAATCATACAATCTAGCTTCTTTGTCACCTACTCGGACAGCAGCACGGCAACATTCATATAGAGTCTACTATAAAATATAGAGCTGGCAAGATGTTCATTTGGAACCAACAGAATGAGATTGAAAACGTACTGTCAACGGTTTACCCCCAGTAACCATGGAGAAGGAAGCTGCACTACCAGCAGCTGAAGATGATCAGTTGCAGTTGCCGAAGTGGATGCAAGAGTCAGTGCGATTGTCGTAAGCTTGGCTTAAGAGGCCGACACACCCCGTCTGGAAATGCAAAGCTATATTTTCAACATGGTGCATAAGAACCTTTTGTATTTTCGCCACCACGCTTAAAAAATATAAATCTAGGGCCCTATAGAAAAAAAAAGAAAGTAATAAATTTCTGATTTTGCCGATGGATTACAACAAAGAAATTTATTTATTTCTATAGGGCTCTAGATTTATGTTTTTTAAGTGTGGTGGCGAAAATGCAAAAGGTTCTTATGCACCATGTTGAAAATATAGCTTTACATTTCCAGACGGGGTGTGTCGGCCTCTTAAATTGTTCGATTATCTGCCCCCATTGCGAGGATTAAAGTTGCACACTGAAAAAAATCTTTAGTTTTAACAGCAATACATTTCTGGCTGAGACTTTCTAGCCATTCCCCCCTAAAAATATTTTTATTACAGTAATTCTATTAGTTGTATTTGAGATACAGCATTGCTATGTTAGCAGTCCAAGTATTGCTAACAGATATGTTTGATGCAGCAATATGGCATCTGATTACTTAATATACTAGAAAGGTTATCCTAAGCAGATGACGTATTCTTACCCCAACTGTATGATTATACGTAATATAGGTATATAGGTATAGTTAGCTGGACTATAAAACGTATGTTTACACCAACTGTAAACTTATGTGTAGTGTGACTGAACGGTATGGCTGGGTGGACTATACTGGATGCCTCGCGCAGTTCCACACAGTTGCAGGGACCCCTTCGGCCGGGCTTGGTCGGTATTCGAGCAATTTTTACCGGTAGAAGTGGCTCCAATACCGACCAAGCCCGGCCGAAGAGGTCCCTGCAACTGTGCGGTTCTGTGCCCGAGGCATACGAAATACCGGTAGAAGTCGAGTCGGTACCCCGATAGCAAATTAAATATTTATTTAAATATTTTTGCCGAGATATCTCAGTGTTGCATTATATAAAGGCCTGTTTTAGCTAAGACCACTTGAAGAGTCGGTGGCGCAATTGGTAGAATGCGAGCATTCCCAGTCTCGAAGCATCTCATCTAAGGAACGCAGGTTCAAATCCCGGTGTGGGCCCCGCGACATTGCACTTTCTCGTCGCGGGATCACCCGAGCTCCACACACCTCCGGATTTCTAGCCAAACCTGGGGATGGTGCGTAAATGCATTTCCCCTTCTATAAAAAAAAAAAAAAAAAATCGAATCCCGGAAGGGTTGGAAAAAAAACCGACACCCCAGTAGGCGGGTTGGCAGGCGGCAGGATAGGCGTGCGCGCCCCCTTTTTGCAAAATCCTACTTTCAATTTAGCAATACGGTATAGCTGACACAGCTATACTGCTTGTCTAAACGAACCAAAATTCCCGCGCAATTTAGCAATACGGTATAGCTGACACAGCTATACTGCTTGTCTAGATGAACCAGAATTTCCGTGCAATTTAGCGATACGGTACAGCTTACGTAGGCATACTGCACGTCTAAATCAATCAGAATAAATAACTGGCTCAACAGTACAGCGCAGCTTGACACAAACATCATGATATTGTTACTTTAAACATATTAGCTTAGCCATACTCGGCTGGCTGTCTTAAGAAAACTTCTGGCTGTGGCCACGGTGGCTAGAAATTCTGGTTGGTTCAGCCAGAATTATTGCTCAATTCCCTGAAAATTTTTTTCAGTGCAGTAATACAAGAAAATAGAAATTGAGATAGAAGGAGACGTCGACGAAGCCATTGATATTGATCTAGAAGAGTTTTTGACCATTCATATGTCCGATGACAAGGTTGAAGTCTCTGAAGACATTGGAGAAACTGAAGAAATGGAGGGAATTGAGGAAACTGGGGCATCTGGAACACTGATGGTAGAACTTCCGGCACTATCGCCGCAGCTTGAACCCCAACGAAAGAGGAGAAGAAATATTAAGTAAAAAAAAAGGCTTTTGTGTAGTATATATTTTGAATAAATCGAATACTGTTCCGTTATTCTACTAATTTTTTTCTTTGAAATTCCTTCCCAAAAAATAATTATTTAAACTGTTTTCCATATATCGTAGACTCACCTGATCGAAGCACTCTCCTCCACTGGCGTGATGCAAGAATTTGAGCGCCGCATACCTCTTTCGCAGGGTTATATTTTTAATACTATTGCTCTGATTGAAAAAAATGTAGATACCTTTTTTGTGTGGAGAATTTAGTATTGAACAATTTAGTTTGTTATAATTTTTCCGTAGGATGAATATTTTCGGAGATATCTACGAAAACAATAAAATTTCCCCTTCCATTTGTTTAAACAATATGTTCCGGACCGAATTTTGGTGCCCATTTTTTATATTTGTCTACTTAAACACGAAAAGAAGCGATAGAAACAAAAAATCTCCATTAGGAATTTTTGGGTCAATAAAACCCCTGACGCCTGGACTAATAGCAGATAATCAGTTATTGTATATCAAAAAGTCGATAATAAATGCAGCAGAGAGTGTCTCTCTTTTACCCCACAGATTTGAGTTTCTCGTTTTTACCCACCTTGACCCTAATCTAGCAAATGAGATTGTTCAGTGAGAATTCGATGTTTATTGGATGATATTAAATATTAGCTAATGAGGACCGAATACTGATTGAGCGATTTTCATTTGATGGATCGGTGTAACCTCACTATCGCCTGAAAAATTCCTGAGTCATTTTCAAAATCTCCAGAATTGAAAGACGCTTCTAATTTATCGTATTTTCCTCTCAACTCTTGACGTCATGCGTAAGATTATTGCGCATATACACGAATTCCTACTCTGCCTGTTACTAATTGTAAGAAAGAGCGAGGAAACAGTATTCCTTTCTCTCTCCAACGTCTCCGTCGTTAGAGCGAGGGATCTTCCGATCGCTCATTCCCAAGAATTAGAGCTCCAACTAGCAAAAATACGAGAAGTTGCATTGCATATGTTTACCACTCGTAAACATTACAAAGAACATAGTGGGAAAATTTTTGACGTTGTCCTGTATTACATTTAATCGGAATGCGTGAGTTTATTACATCCTCGAAACTTTTTTGCGAAAGCAGATCGGGGCACGTTGCCACGGAAAGATGGCTCTTCGTTGCTATTTGAATTTACAAAAACGAGGGGCCAACTTCCCGTTGTATCCCATCATAGTTTTCCCTACTCTTTTAGCGGCGGATGATCGATCACAATATTAAGTTGCGACATTGTTTACGTCGATCCGATGCAATATACGATACAGGACATTAGACAGGCCTACTATTTTTCATCCGTTAAAACAGGTACGCCAAGTTAACGTTAGTTCGGTTACGTAATGTTAGGTTAGGTTAGGCTAAATTAAGCGAGGGGTGCGGTTCCGCGGGCCAGCGTCAAACAACAACACACGTCAACACGGGCGTCCGAACGCGAAGTGCCGCGACATCACGAGACTCGTCGCGGTGACTCGAATCCAATCGCATGCCACGGGGAGTGCCACGGGGAGCGCCTTCACGGCGGCTCGCTCGCAACGGTGGTCTCCGGTGCCACCTCAGTGCTGGCTAACGCGCAGACTCGTGTACACGTTCCACGCGGTTCAGTACGCAGGTACAAAACACTCGCGAGCGTACCACGTCGCGCACCCGACGAGTTGAGAACCTTTCGAAAACGATTTCCCCTGCCTCGTATTTGGCGGCGAAAAAAATCATATCGGGACGTTGACGGAGATGCGTGTCGTCGCGAAACGGCGATTTCTTCGAGTGACCGATAAGCGTGAAAAAGTGGTTGGCAGGGCGGGGGGACGAAACAGCGAGAGTGGGAGGGAGTGAGTGAGTGAGAGAGAAAGAGAGAGAGAGAAGATATACAAGAAAATCGAAGATACACCGATACGAAGCGCGACCCGCGGATGGGATTTACCTACCTCACGCGGGCAAAGTGCGGAATACGCGAGGCGGTTGAGCACTGCTCAAAAACGATGCACGGTGATTAGCGCATTTCGAAACTCCTCGCGACTCGGCTTCACCGGGATCTACCGCGAGTGCCAAGCGACGGTTCCGTTACTCGCCTCCTGCGCGCGCGTGACGCTTTTTCGAGGACGATGGCCGAGGCGCTACGGAGACAGCCGACTTCCGCGTTGTCGTCTCGCGCCGGCGAATGAGAGGGACGCGACTGCGAGCAAAACTCGTGGCGCGAGAAAATGACGAGTGAACCGCGCGCTTAAACAGAGTTGCGTATATGGCGTTGGATCGCGTATTTCCTATACAAGAGTTCAGGACCGGCAATCGATAAGGACGCGCACGATGCAGCGGCGTGTCCTTGTTTTCGATCAGGAATCCCGCGAGTGAGACATCGAAACATACATACGTACGCGCGACTATGCGCGCTTATACGTATATGTAGATATATTTAGTTCGAATTGATCGCTGCGATGCGAACGACCGAGGGACTGGCGCGACGTATGCAGGACGAACCTAGCGAAAATGCAAAAATCGTATTCGTACTCTCTCTCCCGCTCTCTTACGCCGTAGCAATTTTGCTCGGGTTTTAAACGCCCGACGCAATTGACGAAGCAAAGGGAAAAGAAAAGTGATAACTATCTTGAAAAAAAAGGGCAGAAAGATAGCACGGGAAAGAGAATCGGCACGTAGACCGAAGAGAACGCGAAGAGCCCTTATTTTTAGCAGTGGCTTCGCGTCGCAAAAACCGGTTCTCGAGCCCCGCGCGTACGAGAGGACGTGCGCTTCGCGGCGCGAGCGTACGGAAAAAAGAGTGGGGGGAGGAGTGGGAAAGAGAGAGGGGAGACGTTTGAATCGTGGAACCGCCGTTGCATGTCGCGGTGACCGTGCCCGACGTTGCGGAATTTACTATACCGTACCGCGCGCGCGGTACCCACTCGGTTCTTCAGCGACACACATACGAATATTCGTTACGTTTCACTCCCACGGACGCTCGTACTCGCGTTTGGCCCTTCGCCCTTTGGCAGACCTTTGCTCTCGATTGGCAGCGCCTGCGTGAGATGCGCACAGCGGATAGAGCTGCTGTAAGAGAAAAAAATGTGGAAATTGAACTTTTTGAGATAAGTGGAGGAGTTGCGAAACCAATGGAATGAATGAATTTTCTTAGAGAATTGTTACAGGCGCATGGAAAAAGATATACGGGACGAGTGTGCAATTTGAAATCTAAATTCTCGCGGGTCCTTTTTTACTGCGTACGCGCAGTAGGACGCTAATCTGCGGTCCAATCGTTGCGAGAGTACTTTATTTTGAAACGGTTGCTTCTACAAAAACCAAGCAAACGCCGTCGCCGTTCCGCTCTCCAGCGACCGATCGAGGAATCACAGAATCGAACGGACGGAAATCAGTGCGTAACGGTATGAAGAATGGCCGATATGACCGGTCAACGAGTGACGTCGACGTCCGGCACTCGGCGCGGCGAGAAGCGCGCTCTGGCCGCGCGCGGGGCAGCCGGTGCTCTGGCCCTTGGAATTTTGGCCGTGGTCCTCCAATCCGCAGCTACAGCGACTCCCATGTGGGGTTATTTCTCGAATCCTGACGGTGAGTTTATGTTTTACGTCGATTGCGGAATTTGTTTCCGGCCGCAAATATACGCCTGCCTGAAACGAGATTCCGATTCTCGAATTCAAGAGCTCGTCGCACAATCTTTGCTAATGTGCAATCCCTATTAATATATATTATTAATTTTGCGAACAGTAGACCTCACTGAAGACCAACCTAAAAATTGAAATCTATTGCTAATGGTATAGGTACATACGCTAACCTACTTTCAGTCTGAAAATTAAAGCTCGACGAAACTGGTTGAACGATTTTTTAAAATCTGGTCCAAAGTCGTAGATTAAGAGCGGATGAGACAGATTCATTGCCCCGAATGTACATACACCGTGCTGGGTACGTGAAAAAGCTGAATTTCCGAGCGACAAATATGAGTGCTTGCTACAGCTAAACTATTATAGCTAGACATAGGCGCTCCCGGATTTTTTAATAGAAAATTTTATCCTCCACAAAACCGTCTATGTGAAATGTTGTGCTATCTCGCATCGTTTTACAACGTTCGCAGCTTAAAATCAGGAAACGTCGTTTCATGTAACTACCTCCGCCCATATTAGGGATGATTAATCCCCTTTTCACTCTTCCGACCGCATTTCCCAACGAACTTACGATACGCTTAGGATTAATGAAGACGTGTCGAGTTTCATCAAGATTGGCAAAAGCGTTTAAAAGTTATTGCGAGACAAATAGACAGGCAGACAGACACACGAAAGCATTTTCGCTCTGTTCTGTCGAACAGTAGATCTCATTACGTTCGGTCAATTATATATGTGAAAGAATTTGTATTTTTGTTACGTTTTCACGGCTAAACTACCGAATCGATTTCGATTAAATTTAGCAGAGAGATAACTTCAAATCCGAAGAGGGGTAGGAGGTATGTGATGTTATCATAAATTAATAAAAAATATAATAATTAAAATTCCATATGGACGAAGTCGCGGCTAACACAAATACAACACAAATACAAGGAATATAAGGAATAAGATTCAACCGATGAAGTTCCGTCATCGAATGCACGATGAAAGTATAAGGAACAAGGGAAATTCAACTAATTAAAAATATGACTTATATTCTTTATATTCAACCAATAGGAAAACTGGATGCTACCCAATTAACACTGTATGTTATATTAAATGTATATGCATGGTATGAACGTGTAGTATAATACATGTTTCGAAAGGGTATAGCATAGACCGTATAAATAATGTCTAAATGTCCGGTTGTAACACGTATTGATATACCATCTTTAAAACGTATAATAAACATATAATAAACGTATAATTAGTCTACATCATACGTTCGACGTTCTACCAGATTAATACCATGGGTTTGGTATACGTAAATTGTGAAATACACGTATAGGTATAAGTATATCACGTATGTTGAAATGATAGTTTAAATGTGTAATCGTACGCAATGCATAGTATACCATCAACTATTAATAATCATACATTACACGTATATATAGTCAAATACAAATAATACACGTGTATAATAAACGTATATTACTCTACGTAATATTAATATTTATTCATTAACGTTTATTATACTTACACCCTATTTTCATATAATATACGTATATTATATAATACATTATTGACTAGGTAGCATGTAAACATAACCAATCTTTAATCGAAAGATATGGATCATCACTGTCTCTTAATCTATCTATCAGCTTTATTTCTCTCTGCCGATTCTTATATTTCGCAATAATTGCTACAAGACCCGCTAATTGGACTCTACTAGGAAGAAGCATGGGTAGCTTCATTTCTTCTGTATGATCCATTCTAAATAGAAAGTCATACCATAAATTATAAATTATGAAAAAACTTATAATTAAATACTTCTCACTATATGTAGTATTAATATTCTATACAAATCATATGGGTGTACTTTTTAAGCTGCGGCAAGAACCGAGGTTGTATTCTTCAATGTGTATTGGTGGTCCGTTTATTTATTTTTTCTTGTTTCTTATTCCTTATATTTTTTTCATTGTACGGCGGGATTTTTAAGGCACTTTAAGCAAATGAAATAGAATAAGATATTTGTTATACTTATTTTACAATGGAAATTAATTATATTCGGCGTTTCATTTTTACGCCAATACCACTTTAAATCGTAGGAGGGAAAAAATTCATGATGCTGAATTTTGAGATAAATACGGGAAGATTGCTACTTTATAGTTGACTTCAGAGGCGTGGTTATAGTTAATGCATTTGTGGTAGGGATATACATATATACATACACTGTGGGGAACCGAAGTGGAGGCAGGAAAGTACTCGTACGTGACGGCTACTTTAGAAGGAGGTCACTTTAGAGAGGCTTTACTGTATTTCATATACCATGAAGGGGTGAAACTGCTAGACATAATGAAAATAAGTGTAATAAGAAGGTAGACTACACTTATTTTAATCTATCTCTTTTAGAGCGTCTACATTTATTTTCATTATTACGAGCAATTTTCATTAACAAATTTTTTTGAGGATTTAAATCAAAGCGCAAGGATTTCGTCGAGCGTCGTGCATTTATTTAATACTAGCAACCCGCCCGGCTTCGCACGAGTAGATTGTGGATTGATTTTGGTCGTCATTTGACGAATTTTTAGCATATATGTATCTATAGGTAGGGAGCCATGCTACGCTAGAAAAACACATTTAATTTAAATTAGAAAGTATATTTCTTTTATTAATTTATCTTAAGGCTAGCGGATAGACAATGTTTTTTATTTTTTTATTTGGAGTAAAAACGTGTAAATTTTTTGGTGTTCCAACTCTGGAGCAAGCCACATACAATTGGCCGTGTGAAAAACATGAATTTTCCAAATTTAAACCAGCAATAGTCAACGATTGACCTTGTGCTTTGTTGATGGTAATAGCAAAAGCAAGACGCAAAGAGAACTGGAGCCGCAGTGATGATTGTTGCCTCGATTAAATTTAGTTGGGACTAAGGGGTTTTTCGTGTAACTGATTTGGAATATTATGTCAGATGTAAGAAATTCCAAATAAAGGTCATGGTCAAGGTCAAATCCAATATCACCATTGCATAGCCACGGAGAAATGCTAAACCCTACTATCAAAAAGAATTTTGATAGGGCCCATAGCTTTCATGGTACGAAGCCGAACTGTAGTTGACCTCAATTTTACCTCCGCTGACCATAAAGGTCATATTAAAAAAATTGACAAGGACATATTTGAACGTGAAATTTCCCGCTCTTTTCATTTCCGGTATCAAAAATAGGGGTTCCCATTTAAAAAAATCAATTTGACCTTGATATGACCTTGGAGGTCATGGTCAAAGTCAAATCCAATATGACCATTGGGTAGCCATGGAAGAATCCTAAAAATGTTGTATGAAACATTTTTCTCTAAAATGACTTCCCGCTGAGATAATCAGCCGTACCGGGACTTTTTGAAAACCCTGTATAAGATTTACTAACTCAGAAACCATCGCGGGCATGCGTCCAACCATTCCCCAAAGTTTCATCGCAATCGGATGAACGGTTTAGGAAGGCATAAGAGATATACAGACAGACAGACAAATATTCATTTATATATATATAGATTTTAAAAGTGTATAGCAACGATTCGTACCAAAAATCTTTTTCGAGCTCAAGCTATAGATTGCAGGCGATTCTTTTTTAAAATTCTGACCTGGGATACAAATACACAAACATGAACGTAAATTTATTCATACATGTAAAGTTCAGATAACCAGTTTAAAATGTTGTGGTCTGTGAGGCTACAATTCGTTTGCTCTCGGTAGAAAATTATTCGTGGAAGTTGAGGAACGGGTACGTTTTTTACCGATAAGTTTCGGATGATTAGTGCGGATGGTTATACGGTTTTTCTGCGTTCCAACTTCTTATGTACAAGTTTGCTCTCACGCTTAAATAATTGTAGGCTCTTTGTAGTGTCGTCATTTAAACAGTCTTGCAGAAACTAGTGTCTTGCTGGAGCACATATACTTTTAAAAAAAGTTTAGTAAATGTAAGTCTTTAAAGGGGCATAGGCTTGTGAAACTGTACACAGGAATCGTGTGAAGGCGAGTAAGAAAGCCGGTGTATCTAATATTATGACCATATAGGAAACAGAATGTACGACAGAGACGCTCCTATGTGGTTATGTTGATATTCTCGCTCGGACTCTTACGATTCCTATGTACGGTTTCAAGTCTATGGCCCTATATCCTCTTCGGTCCCGAAGGATTTTTTTTGTAACCTAATGATTTTTTTTTGTTACATGATTAAAAATAATGTTTAAAAACAGTGTTTATCATTGTTGTTTCTATTATTTTGTTAATATTGCAATAAAACAGCGTCCAGCTGGCTGAACATTTAAACCCAGTTTGGAAAAAAAATGAAATTGTAAAATTAAACTAAAGTTTATTTCATTAATTTAAAATATAATGTTAAGAATTAAAAAAATATATTGTATATTTTTTTTTAATTCAAAAGGAACAAAGAAAAAGCACGTTAAGAGTGATTTTCTGGAGCTCGCCATAACCTCACTTCGCGTTGATAAATAATGGGAAACAAGTATTCTGCTAGGTGCAGTTGGTTGCCTAAACATAAGTAAGAATCATGTAGCCTTACTGGACAAATGGAATCAAGTAAGTATCACAAATTGTATACAATTTAAAGTAAGGCATACATAAAAAGTGTCCAGTTGGCTGGACCGGGGGGTCCGAAGAGGATATAACAAAGATACATGTATCTATTAAATATTACATATAAAGATCCTCCATCTTCTTCTTTATTCGTTTCGCAGTGGAAAATGGATTTCTCTTTTTCCCTTCTTATCCATGAGATTACCGTCAGGGCAAGTAATCCTGCAATGGCGCATGTGGGTCGTTCGTGTCCTAAGACGGCTACCTGTCTTTACGGCCTATGCATGTGCTGCAGGTGACTCCCTCATATTGGGTATGCCATTGCAGGGTTAATGGTACATCTTTTTTAATTAGACATATAAATTACACAGGTTTACAAAAAAAAAGTCCGGACTATTTGACCGGACCATGGTATTCCGAGGTATTTTTGCGTCCTGAATCCGATCCCGAGGTCATCTGAGCCCCATCACGTCAGAAAAACGAGATTTCGAAATAAATAAATAAGGAAATGGGACTGCCCTGAGCAGCACCCAGAGCATGACTCCAAGGTTCTAAGGCCACTAGGGTCAGTGCTGGGTCCACTGTCAATATGTCACAGTGAACGGATCGCCGGAATTGGATGCCTTGACAGGGAGATCGTAATCCGCGAGATACAACGATCATGGCAACATTTGATCCACTGGGGTGGTTCTGTGATAGTCCCGGTCGAGATTTAGAACTCCATTCCAATGTTTGGAAGGTATTCAAGACCTAAACAGCTACCTTCCAACTCAACAGGTCGCTTGAGAAATTGTCCCGGGTCCAGTTCCAAAAAATGGTCATTTTAACCTCTAAATGACATTGAAATCTCGTTTTTCTGACGTGATGGGGCTCAGATGACCTCGGGATCGGATTCAGGACGCAAAAATACCTCGGAATACCATGGTCCGGTCAAATAGTCCGGACTTTTTTTTTGTAAACCTGTGTTATTGAATAAAATAGACACATGAATTATAAAGTAGACTAATTAGAAATAATTGGTAATACATTAACTAATTCTTACTGTAGATAAGCCAGTCGAATTAGAAATTAGTCTAGACGAAAATCACTTTCTAATTGTAAGAATTGGTAGATGAAAAATAATGCCTAATAATATATCGAAATAACATGAATACATTAGAACTTATAATACGCTTAAAAATTGAATGAAAAGTTGTAGTTTTGGCGGTTATTAGTTTTACAATTCCATCTAGATAAATTTATGTGGAATTAAACACGAGGTGTTCCGCTCAGGATAGTCATGGCGGGTGTGACATAATTTGCCCATACTTGTCCCGTCGACCAATGATGGATTGACGGCATAAGTATTGACTGACAATCAAACTCTGACAGTCAGTCGATACTTATGTCGTCAATCTATCATTGATCGGCGGGACAAATGTAGGCAAATTAGTCCACACCCGCCATGACTATCCTGAGCAGAACACCTTGTTTATTGTAAAGAAGCTTTATATTAAATGTGTGTGTGTGTGTGTGTGTGTGCGCGCGCGCGTGTGTCTGAGGAACCTATACTTTGACTTGCTAAATACAGGTTAATGTGAAATTTGACGATACACTTGAGTACCCACTATAGGTTGGGATATCGGAATTATCGCAGGAGCGATCAAAACAGAAGATATTCTATTATGTCAAGGTACAATTAACGAATGCTTATTATGGCTCAAAAAACGTTGATTACTAAAATTATTAGTTGGCTTATATGTTCTTTATTTATAATTTTTTAGACTCATTGCATAGAGCAAAAAACTGGCTATAAAAATCTCTTGAAATTCGAGACTTGAAAATTTAATTACATTTTTATGACATTTCACGTTAGATTCGTTTTTTTTAGAATCATTATTACAATGGTAATTCTCTCTACAATAACTTTTGTCGACACAACATTTTTTTACGAACATATCCGCTCCTCTGCAGGCTCTAAATCATGCACCCATGCGCTCTCACGCATATGTGACGAGCAAGGTACGCATAACAATTGAGCGACTGCCGTCCGCTGAGCTGGCTCGCACGTAACACACTTGCATAGAGACCGGCATTCTACCCCTACCTACGAAGTACTTATTTATACGTATATCTTCCTACAATATACAGTATTGTATATGCCGTGCGTATACATATGTAAAACGCAGACGACAGGTACTTGTGCGTCGACCATCATCGGTCGCAGGTGTGTGTAACCGGTATTTTACCGTTATACGTTCGCATGAAACTGTGCGTATCGCGGTCGTGCCGGCTTGCATTGCGATAGTTAGTTGCTGGGGGATTCCAGCGGCAACTGTGCACAATATGCTTCTACGTACGTATACAATGGCGCCCATAAATGTAATGCCATTCTGCTAGGTAGGAAAATTATCACCGAGGAGCGTTGCTGCTGTGATATTTTTTCGTGACAGGCTGGAAGATAAGAAAAGAGTTGGTAAATTCAATCAAACCGGGGTCGAATATAGCGAACGCTTATGTTTCGGTTGTTTCGATATTGATTTTTGGCTAAAACAAGACATTTATTATTTAATAACGAAACCACGAGGAGTTACTTTATTAGATTCTGATTCTGTTGAATATATCAAACTTTTTTTTCGATATATTTTACTAAATTTCATTGTTAGAGGTTTCTATTTTAGTAGGTACCTATACCTAATTATACATGAATTAGAAGCTTTTACCTAAGCCAAACGCGTGGCAAGATTACTGCGCAATTTTGTTATAGAAATACATACAAAATATATTGAGAATCGACATAGAGGCGTGGCTTATTCAATATGCCGTTGCATAACATTGAGTCATATACCTACAAAAATACAGGTACCCGCATTAAAAAAATCTATAAAAATGTAACTGAAAATTGAGGATGTTTATAGTTGCGTGGGGCCGAAACAAATCTTTTTACAGAAATATTATAGGAGAAAGTAGTGTCTTCGAGACGAACTATTTAATAAATATTTGAAAAAATATGGGAAAAGTGACCGATGATCATGTAAGCTTGACAGCTCTCTGCTTACAAACGTCAGATTTAAAGCAATCGCCACACGAAATCACCGTAGGTACTAACAACAGTGCCCTTTTCTGCCACCAGATAGCGAGGCGTCAATGTCGATTCTCAATAACTATAGTAAATCGCAGTAAATCTCGAATAATCGCAATAAATGAGAAAAGTTTTTTTTGACATAAATGCATTGCAAGATTACTACACTGAGAAAAAAAATTCTTTGGATCAAAGACATTTTATTCGGGTTGAAAGAAATATTTCTTTGTATAGCTCCGAAACTATATTTTTTTAGTCCAAAGAAATCTTTCATCGAAAGCAAATATTTCAATGGAAGATATATTTCTTTGGTCCGACAGAAACAGTTGTACAAATGAAGGAGCATTTATTTATTTTGAATCCTTGTACCTTCGATTCGAACTGTGATGTTATTTGGCAAAAGAAGTGCGTTTTTGAAACAAAGAAATATGTCTTCGGCGTAACAGAATATTTCTTACTTAACTGAGATATCTATATTTGCCTCGAAAAAAGTTGTATTCAAGACAATTACTCGCGTCTTTCGCGGCAAGAAATAGGTCATCTAGTCGAAGAAATATGTCTTCGGCGTAACAGAATATTTCTTACTAACTGAGATATCTATATTTGCCTCGAAAAAAGTTGTATTCAAGACAATTACTCGCGTCTTTCGCGGCAAGAAATAGGTCATCTAGTCAAAGAAATATGTCTTCGGCATAACAGAATATTTCTTACTAACTGAGATATCTATATTTGCCTCGAAAAAAGTTGTATTCAAGACAATTACTCGCGTCTTTCGCGACAAGAAATAGGTCATCTAGTCAAAGAAATATGTCTTCGGCGTAACAGAATATTTCTTACTAACTGAGATATCTATATTTACCTCGAAAAAAGTTGTATTGAAGACAATTACTCGCGTCTTTCGCGGCAAGAAATAGGTCATCTAGTCAAAGACATAATAATTTAAAGTAAAGAAATATTTCTTCTAGTTGAAAATATAATATTCCTTTGGTCCAAGTAAAATTGTCTCTGATCAGATGAACGCCGTATTATGAAGAGAGAGCTAGATATTTCACTGGAAGTAAAACGCAACTGATAAATGCATGCGCAGATTGTTAAAAGCGCCGCTTGCCAATGATTTGTGACTGCTGTGCGAAAGAAACTAATATTTACAAGAGACTAATGGGCCGGTCCTGGAAGCACTGTAGTACCAAGACAACCAGCGGCAAGGCTGGAGCGAGTTCGCGACACCTCACCCACTTCCAAAAACCAGCTGATCAAAGCCCCAATTGATCCATAAAGCGACAACCATTACACTTTTCAACGTTGCTCTTATAAATACTAAAACATAAATTTGCATCCGAGAATATTCGCCACATAGCGGGCAAACGGGATATTAGCACAGCGATTTTATCTTTACCGACAGTGACCGATTTTACCCTCGGTGACGCGCGGTGTTCTACCGTACCCCCGATAGCCAAGCGTGACTTTCACCCAAAAGTCACGCGGTGGCGTCACTGAGTGACGTTATTTGCGAAAAGAGCGATCGCCATGTTATCGGCGGAGCGTTTCGTCCCGGAGTCGGCCTGTGGACTCGTCAGTAAGGCTAGGCCGACTCCTGCCTTAGACGCTCTGTGTGCTCTGTCCTTCGTGGTTGTCGAACAGCTTCGGTCTTATGTAGAAACGTACTCGTGTTCGACCACTAGTGAGAAGGGCAGCGCCATCTGGTGGCGGGCCGCCACAGTACTCCCCCCAGTGACGGCTGCTGGAGGCAGGCGTAACGATGTGGAAGATGGTGGTGTGCGTGGCGATGGCTGTGTGAGCGTGGTTCCATGTGACTGGGACATCGTGAGTTGGAAATTCCGCCGGTGTTCGTCGCAGCGTGTGAGAGATCGATCCTGTGTGTGTGTGTGTGTGATGATGCGGCTGCTGCCTGCGTGGGTCCAGCATGGCCGTGTGTGTGCGTGCGCTGGTCTGGGACTGCTGCCTGCGTGGGTCTAGCATGGCCTTGTGTGTGAGCGCTGGTGCTGTGGCTGCTGCCTGCGTGGGTCTAGCATGGCCGTGTGTGTGTGCTCTGGCATGGCTGGTGCTCTGGGGCGTCGTGGCCGTGTGTGTGTGGCTGGTGCTGTGAGCGTCGTGGCCGTGTGCGTGAGCGCTGGTGTGGCTGGTGCTGGCTGAGAGCGTCGTGGCCGTGTGCGTGTGGTTGGCTCTGCTTCCGGATGAAGGTGGTGGCCGTGTGTGTGAGCGCTGGTGTGGCTGGTGCTGGCTGAGAGCGTCGTGGCCGTGTGCGTGTGGTTGGCTCTGCTTCCGGATGAAGGTGTCCTATCATGGGAGTTCCTTGGTCCAGAAGGTATGCTGCAGGAATGATGATCTTCTCCGCTGCATCACGTCGGGGTCACCACTTTGGCGAAAAGAGCGATCGCCATGTTATCGGCGGAGCGTTTCGTCCCGGAGTCGGCCTGTGGACTCGTCAGTAAGGCTAGGCCGACGCCTGCCTTAGACGCTCTGTGTGCTCTGTCCTCCGTGGTTGTCGAACAGCTTCGGTCTTATGTAGAAACGTACTCGTGTTCGACCACTAGTGAGAAGGGCAGCGCCATCTGGTGGCGGGCCGCCACAGTTACTCTGATGCCACAGTGAGGATCCGGACTGCGAGTTTTTGCCAGAACGGAATACTTGATCCTGATTGGTCTATTCGCTGACGCCGTACGGAACTTTTATTCGCGTCGGACACCGCTGTATGGTGGCGTTTCGTTCTTCCTAAGATGGCCGTCGTTGCGGACCGAATGTCAAGATAACCATGTAACGTAAACAAAGTATTTGTAAATACCTAAAAGTAGTTTTAAGAGTGCAAGTGCAATAAACCCTATTCATAAGTGATGAATATCGATATCGAAGATATCTTGTCAGTTCTAGGAGAGTCAAAAATGCCACTAGTGGAAGGAGAAGCGGTATTGAAAAAGCAGTTTGTATTTTCCTGCTGAATCAAAAAGAGAAACCAAAATACAGTGAAAATCGTCGCTTCTTGCGTACAATCGTCACATTTAACAAGTGCTCCTCACGAAGTTGAAGTGAACATCTTACTAGTAAACAACAATAAAGAAGTAACGTGCAAGTGCAGTTGGGCCAGAGGAAGACGCAAACATGTTTTTGCAACGCTTCTGTACATAAATCAGTACGGCAAATAGTACCATGTGACGATTGTACGCAAGAAGCGATGATTTTCACTGCATTTTGGTTTCTCTTTTTGATTCCGCAGGAAAATACAAACCTGCTTTTTCAATACCGCTTCTCCTTCCACTAGCGGAATTTTTGACTCCTAGAATTGATAAGATATCTTCGATACCGATATTCATCACTTATGAATTGGGTTTATTGCACTTGCACTTTTAAAACTACTTTTATTTACAAATTCTTTGTTTATGTTACGTGGTTATGTTGACATTTATTTTGAAAAAGAAAAATATCAAATTATTTTACAAAATTTAATGAGAACCTTCAAGAGCAGTCGCTAGGTTCGTAACACGAGGACTGGTTCTTAACTCGACGGAGTGTGCGCAGTCTGACCCAGCCGTTCCAACAAACACAGAACTAGTTCTGGAACGATTCCGAAGAGCGTTCCAACTGCGAACTGTAACAGAACTGGTTCTCGAACGGTAATTTCAGTCCCTAGTTCTGAGTTGGAACGATTTTCTAGCACATGCGTAGTAAGGCGCGAGACGCACTCTATTTGAATCGGTGAGTCCAAGAACAGTACAAATGCATAAAGATAGTTTCGAGAAAAAATGAAAAAACATAATAACTTCACAATGAGTTAATGGCCATCATTTCAAGCTCTTGAAAACTGTAATGAGGGATGCTAAATACGTGGATTTTCTTATGACTGATAGGAATCGGTTCTTGACAATATATGGAGCTTAGAATTTTAAACATTTTGGCTACCTATCTTAACTCAAAACGCCATTTTTTGGACTTATACTGTTCTTGGATTCACCGATTCATTTCTATTCGGAGGCATTGAAGGATATTTTAAAATATGCTAAACTTGCTCTAACAAATATTGTTTACTGGCAAAGATTTAAGTACAAGTACGGAGAAAAAACTGAACTGTTAATTCCGATGATAACATTAAAAAGGGTCAAAGGAAATTATTAGAAATTGCGGGAAAAACATGATGGATAACAGAAAACATTTTTTTATTCGGTAATATAATATGTACATGATTCTATTATGTGTATATTATCCTATTCTTTACATAAAATACTGTACGACTTAAGCTATTATATCATAGTATTTTCATTCGCAATTTTTTTCAACTGCTGTTATAATGAATCTGAATAAAAGGAGATAATTTCCTTGAGAAATCCAGTTAACAAGCTGGTAAAATTAAATAGTATCATATAGAATACATCGTTGGGAATTATTAAAATTTTTCATTGTATGGAATGATTTCGTCCTGGCGTAAATTTATACTTCATGTTCAGGCATTCGTCCTTCATTTTGAAGTGTTCGTTAAATCTGAAATAAGTGTACCTATTATCAAAACGATTATCATCAAATGAAATATGAATATTATAAAATGAAAATATCCTGATTACAATCTGATAATAATTAAATAAACTTACTCCAGAAAATCGAAGTCGATATTTGAATGTTCACTCTGTATAAGCGCCCAGCAACCCCGGAAGAAATGAGATAAAGGAGGAAACTTAAACCTTGGTTAAAGTTTAGTAACAGTATCTTCGGATACATCTGTGGCTTCATTGTACGTACGAAGATATATTCTAAGCCAAGCCCTTTGCAATGTTTCCTCCGAATACAGAGAAGTCAAGATTATCTATACCTGAAAAGAGAAATAAGAGATTTTGTATTGCTTCTATGCTATAAAAATGATTAGTTTGTGGTAAATGGATAATTTGATTACCAGCAAATTCAATAAAATGATTGGATATATCAAAAGCCTCAGTTAAAATCAGTGTACTCATAGTCAATGAAAGTAACGCTATTTTCTTTTTCATTATACAATACATTTCCCAGTAGAAGATCATTGTGAGCGTATACTATAGGACTATCAAGTTCTGAAAGAGTTTCCTTTACACGTTCGCTGCGGATCATGTGGCTCCCACATGAGGGTGTATGTATTTTAAAGCAGGAGCTGTGCGCGGTCCGCAGCGAATGTGTTAAGCATTGATGTTCCTTTTGAAGCACCACATAAGGTCGGATTAGCCATTTGAATCTGGAAACAGAAGAGTATTGGAATACTTTACACAATTAAAATTAGATATCAAGCATACTCCAATAGCTCACTTCGCGTCTTTTGCAGTATCCCTGAATCCCTTTGGCATGATCTAAACACATGATGATAAACACAACCCAGATCCAGAAAATGTATAATACAGGTGGACACGAGAAAATACGACCCCTTCAATCATTTACGCCAATAAACTGAAAATGTAAAACACGAGTCAAGAATGTTTACAGTTGATTCCGGGACGTTTGTAGGTTAGAGCAGCGCGAAGGGGATTATCCGTAACTTCTAAATGGTGTCTATTTGAAAAATAGCAATTGAAAGAAAGACTTACGTTTCAACAATTAGTTGAACTCACACATCCGCTTAGGATTTCCGTGATTTTCCACAAAATGTATACAAAAGGTGGAGAAGCCTCCCTGTCTGTCATGTCCGGTTTCTATATTATGACCGGAGTGGAGCAACATCGCGCTCGAAGAGTCGATGGCTCAATTGGTAGAATGCAAGCATTCCCAGTTTCGAAGCATCTCGTATATTGAAGATCGCAGGTTCAAATCCCGGTAGGGTGTGAAAAAAAAAGCAACACTCTACTAGGCGGCGGCACTGCACGGGCACACAGTGAAAAACCTCGGTAAAGTTACTGCATGCAAAATCCTACTTTATCCTTTTGCAAAATCCTACTTTATCGTTTTGCAAAATCCTACTTTATCCACTTTGTACACTGCGTGATGCCACAGTGGTACCCCAGTGGGCACGCACCAAGACATCACTGTGATGTTTCTCAAAGTCACCGCGTGGTCCCACAGTGCCACCACTGTGGAGCCACCTGGCTATCGGGGACCGTATGTCCCACTCTTTACGGGCCAGTTTGAAGTTACCTTCGGGGAGGCTTGGTCGGTACTTCAGTCATTTAATACCGGTAGAAGTCGAGTCGGTAGTTAGAGTTGGTGTCAATTCGGGAGATCGAAGCGTCTAACCTCGAAATTATGGATTTAAATGGAATGGAAATTACTCACCATTATTCACAAATTCATAATTTCGAGGTTAGACGCTTTGATCTCCCGAATTGACACCAACTCTAACTACCGACTCGACTTCTACCGGTATTAAATCACTCAAGTACCGACCAAGCCTCCCCGAAGGTAACTTCAAACTGGCCCGTACAGAGTGGGACATACGGTAGTCCCTCTGACTTGCAATTATTCTGGGTCCTTTATACCCATTTTTAGCTTAGATTTAATTTCTAGTCATTCCTTCAGTCACACAAGCCTCTTACACTCGCTGAAGGAATTTTATAAGTATTGATCATAGAGAGTTCGAGTTTTCACGTTTTGATCTCACGCTCTGCCAGTAGCGATCAGTACCTAGGTAGTTAGGTTCGTGTTCACTTTCCCTCAAAATGTTACGTGTTAATTCATCTGTTGATTTCGAGAAACGATTTATTTCAAAGAAATACGTAATTCGTAATGACTATACTATACTTCTTTCAGTTAAAGAAAAACTGCGTTAGCATTAAAGACGTAAGAATTATTGACGGAAAGACGTTTCTTGTTGATTTGAAAGAATATTTCTTTCGGGGAAAGGCAAATATTCAATGAAGTCATTTCTTTCAAGTGAAAAATGCAGTCTTTTCAGATAAATAGTAAAATCATTGACTTGAAAGACGCGTTCTTCAAGTGGAATGAAGCAAATTATTAGAACGATTATTCTGCGTTCTTTGGTTCTAACAATTCATGTGTTGATTTAAAGAAACAATTTGTTTCAAATTAATACGTAATTCACAATGACTATACTATACTTCTTTCAGTTAAAGAAAAACTGCGTTAGCATTAAAGACGTCGGAGTTATTGACGGAAAGACGTTTCTTGTTGGTTTGAAAGAATATTTCTTTCGGGGAAAGACAAATATTCGATAAAGTCATTTCTTTCAAGTGAAAAATGCAGTCTTTTCAAATAAATACTAATATCACTGACTTAAAGACGCGTTCTTTAAGTGGAAGAATTGAAAACCAAAGAATTCGATTTCTTTGATCCAAAGAATTTTTTTTCTCTGTGTACACGATTCTATTATAGAAATACAAAATAAAAAGTATAATAAAATCGCAGTAAGTATAAGAGCCACTTAAAAAAATGACCCACTAATAATCGTCACGATAAAAAACTCAGCAACAATTCCACCCTGTGTTTCCCCCCTCGTCACCCCCCCCCCCCCCCCCCCCCCCAATCACTTAAACAAGTATTGATATCCGAATGTAGCGCCTATATCAAATATATTCTTCTAGGTGGGCGCCATAAGAGGCGTATAAGTGCGAGTGGGAACTTCGATTAATCCTTCACACATCTGTCGCCCAATCTGCAAATCACTCGGTATAGGCGGCGAGCGAATATTGTTTAGCAGCGCCTCTCCGCGGCGAACCGAAACATTTATTACGGGAACTGACCAGAGTAGTTAGTGACCGTAGGACCTGATGTGTCAATGTAAATTTGCTGGCAATGGATACTATAATTTATTTCGACTTTCAGGCTGTAAAATTTATGCATCATAATAATGCTTCGTATAAAAATGGCCTAAAATTAGTCTCTTCTAAAAATGTTTTAAATGTGAGTGAGCGCAAATGTGGTATAACCCAAATTTCTGTGATAGAAGGCCGTGTGATTCGCCAAACATCAGTAACTCTTAATCCATATTCAGTTACTTTAGAAGTAAGTAGTCAATAGCTTTCCCCTCGCGACTTTGTCCGCGTGAATCACGAAATAATCCCATTCTTTATTTTACTCCCTTAAGGGAGTTGGTATATTGATAGTAGATATATAAAAAACGTGCATATTCAAATGCAATGTTGTATGAAAATTTCAAAGCAATCGGTGAAAAACTTTCGGAGATTTAAGATACATTTTTATTCATTTACCCCCTTAAAAAGGAGTAGATATATGAAGAGTAGGTATATAAAAAAAACGCGCGTATTCGAATGCAACGTTATGTCCAAATTTCAAAGCAATCAGTAAAGAACTTTCGGAGATCTTACGACGCGGTCTCAACGTGTCGACATTGACGTGACACATGCACAATACAGGTAGTGCTCTCGCCCAGTTTATGACTCTGTGAGACCGCGACGTTAGACCTTGAAGAAACGAATATAACATTTTTATTTAAACGTGTATATGGAAGATAGAAGAAGATAGATAGCGGTATTATTAGAATGGGTATTGCGGAAAGCGGTTCATTACGACTCGTAATTAATCCTTCCAGGAAAGGTGCATGGCTGCGAGCTCATTGACAGCCTAAATTCGCCGAAACCTACCGCTTCGCCAATGTGACCGATTTACAAAATGTATCAAGTGACTTGAGTTTGTGTTACTATGTGTTCCGTCGCAAGGAGACTTCTACGTCATTTCTTACCGCTCACTATCATCGCAACCTTAGTAACGCGCCAATCTAGATCTAATCTCTACATCGATTGCAACGTCGAGGCGGGCGGTATGTTTCGGCGAACGTGATTATGAATGCGTTCTCAGCAGGTTAATTACCGGACAGGTCAGAATGTGCCATTTCCTGCAGGGCCCACGCTAATAGATACCACTATATTTCGAATTCTAAGTTGGTTTTGTAAAAGGGAGCAATAACAAATTCCAATAGATGACCGATCGGGAAATACGACAAAGCGAAAATTTAGCAGTATTCGTGGCAAAAATTGGTGAAATGTCTGCTGCTCGATGTGTTTTAGACAATGGTTTGATTTTTCAGGTAGACTCAGACAGAAATGTGCTCAAATCGACATGTAACTGCCTAGCTGGGGTTGCAGGGTTATGTAAACATATCAGTGCGCTCGTAATTATTGTAAACACCGAAAATAGTGAAACTAAAACAAGTAGAGAATGTGAATGGGGAGACGGCTTGCTACGAATCGCTCTAAAATTACCTTCGGAGGAAAGTTCGGAACTGCGGCATTTACGACCTAGGTATATTTATCGAAATATTCGTTTCGTCTACAACGCGATTAATTCTAGTCGGCGAATTATTTGTGGTCGATGCTGCCAAGAAGCACGAATCGACCCTCCTAATTCCGTCGCTCGTTGCGATGGAACAGGATTGACGGCTGGCACGTCGCAGTCAACCCATTCCCGTGGAAAGTTTACAAAATCACCGATGGTGGCGCTAGTAGCAAATTCGCTCACCGCCTATACAGTGCAGTCTCCCTAACTTCTGCACCCCGTAACTTCGCAAGCCACAGCAGCGGAGGAGAAAAGGTTCCTCCACTCTCCTGACTTTAGAAGTGTGTGAGTTGTGTCGGTGAATCCCTCTGCGCTGTAGAGTTGCACGGTGAACTCCTATCAAGAGACACGGTAGTGTCTCGCGGCATGTTCATTCAAGTAGTTCGTCAGAACGACGCCGACAGCGCTGTCGCAGCGAGCGAGCACCCGTGTATCTTTACAGGAAAAAGGTCTGCCCCCTTCACCCCTCAAATTTTACATCGAATTTTCTCAATAAATATATGGTTATAACCAAAACTATGCTTAGTTACGCCATATAAATCGACTATTCTCTATCGATAGAGACCAGAATACATGTTACATGTTATAAGTTAAATATTAACAGACATTCGCCCTTAGCAACGCTAAGCCACGCCCCTGCCGCCTGAAAGTCGAGAATCCGATTTCTCGGGCAATATATATATATGTCAAAATGTCACTCTAATTCCGCCATCTATTATTTAGAAATTTAAAGTTATTTAAAGCAGGAATAATTGAAACGAAAAGCGCATATTGCAATAAATGTACCGTGGGTAATAGGCGCTCGGTGACAAGTCTGACATTCTCCGATGTCCATCGAGTCATCTTTTTACGGACAGGACACGAGCTAGGTCCTCTTCGGTTGCACCTGTACGAGATGACATGTCAGAGTCCTCAGTAATACTTAATGAGATAAAAGTGAGGTACATGTACACTTCACGTTTGACATGTCGGTATATAAATTCGAACTTGGGATAGTATAATACGAAAGAGGGACTATATCTATAAAGAAAAAATAATAATAAAGTAGTTACTATATTACTGTAATCCAATTCCATTGAATCCCTTATTTTTCTGCCACGACTTTGATAGTTGATAGTGAATAAAAATCAAATTTATTGGCTGATCCATCCACTATCAACAATCAAAGTCGTGGCAGAAAAATAAGGGATACAATAAAATTGGATTACAATAATGGAGTAACTACTTTAAACACTTGGGGAAACTCACCGAAGAAACCCGAATAATTATTATCTTATCACTTGTACACTTGATTTCGAGGTTAGATGCTTCGATCTCCCGAATTGACAGCTACCGGGAGATCAGGGGGGCCTTTCTCGAGTCACTCGTATCTTTGCGTGCACGCAACTCAGCGAAGAGACCAATCAGAATCAAGTATTCCGTTGCGGCGGGGTCCTGATTGGTCTACTCGCTAAGAAACGTATATGCACCTTTGCAAGTAGACCAATCAGGACCCCCACCACAACGGAATACTTGATCTGCAACAGTTAATAGATGATTTTTATTCGCGTTGGCATGTTTATGATGATATTTGTAATTAATGTTCTACTCGGACTGAATGAGTTCTAAGGTCAGCATCGAAGCTGTAAATGATGTGGTAATAATTAAATTAAATTTATTTACGAGTAAGGGCGAAATTTCAGCGGTGCATGCAAAAGGAGTTCTTAAAACTATTCCAACGTCTCGAGTTAATATATGTAACAACATATCGTCCCCTTCCTGCAAAAAGTCACTAACTAACATTTATCATCAACTGACTTAGTAGGTAGTTTCTGCTCTATAATATCGGTATTATATTTTGGTTAATGACTTTTTATGATGCGCGCATGCTCACTTCCAACGCATTTAGCACTTAGTGAGTTTTACCATTTAAAGATTTAATAAAATTAAGCTACTAGCTTCCAGTTAGGTGAATTTTACAAAATATGTTAGTTAGTGACTTTTTGGAGGAAGGGGACGATATATACTGTCATAAGCGGTATCTTTATATGTGATGACACAATTCGTCATGGTCATTGGAAGAGTAGACTTAGAGAGAGAGAGAGTTCAAGGTAAAACGTCTTCATGGATTTCTGTAGACGACCAAAATATAAGAAAAATCCGATGGCCTGTAAATTCGAAAGCGGTATATGTTTTATTTCTCCAAAATACTAAGGCAAAGTGAAAAATATAAGGGCTCTCTAGTCTATAAATCCCTTTCAAAATATCACGAGAATAAATAAAAAGTAACGTGGTTATAATTAATTGGCTCGTATCGGTATAAAATGTGAGACTTTAATTTTGTGGTAATAAAAAGCTATTCTTCTACATGTACGTATCTTCCTCATGAATAAATTCCAAAAAGTAGTAAAATCCCCCCACAAAAACAGATTCTCTGTAAAAAAGGCGGCATGTTCATTCAGTGCCAACAAAAATTGATACGTAAAATACTCTCCAAAAAAGATTTGAAATCAATTAAGATCGTCATGTTCAAGATTTATGTATTAAAAGTAAAAGGCATCATTTGAAAGGAAAATTATTGTAAATCAAGTTACTAAAAAATTCGACTAAAAAATTTATAAAAAAATTTTAATAAAAAAGAACGCCGCGTTTTTTCCTTCAAAATAAAAAATTCATACAGAATTATACTCGATGTTGATGCACTTATGATTTTAAATAAATTCATACACTCTCTTGTATGATACCACCAGTGTACCGAATGTCGCACGGGAAACCGATCAGGCGGTGGCCTTCTGAATTTCTCTGAATTTGACTTCGGCAGTGCAATTTATGAATCACTCTAGCACCGTCCAAGCACTGCCAATTATTCGGCATAGTGGACAAAATATGAAAACTTAAACGCGGCAAGTTCTTTTATATTAAAATTTTTTAATAAATTTTTTTAGTCGAAATTTTTAGTAACTTGATTTACAATAATTTTCCTTTCAAATAATGCCTCTTACTTTTAATACATAAATCTTGAACATGGCGATCTTAATTGATTTCAAATTTTTTTTTTGAAGTATTTTACGTATCAATTTTTGTTGGCACTGAATGAACATGCCGCCTTTTTTTTTTACAGAGAATCTGTTTTTGTGGGGTGTGTACGTTTACCAAACCGCTCAAGCCGATACCTATGGCCGATACCTTGAAATTGGACTTCGGCAGTGTTTGCCGACGGTCGAGTCTTTGATAGTAGAGTTGGCTTCAGAAGAGTGTGCTGAGTGAGGACGAAAAGTGTGAAACGTCTGATTTCCCGATAGCTGTCAATTCGAGAGATCGAAGCGTCTAACCTCCAAATCGTTAATTTGTGAATAATGGTGAGTAATTTTTAGAAGTGATAAGAAATGATAATTCGAGTTTCTTCGATGAAATTCTCCAAGTGTTTAAAAACCGGTATCCGATTTGCCAATAACTTTTGCTTCCCCTTTAACTGATATTAAGTGTTACTGCACAACGAGTAGGTTAGGAGATTTTCATGAAGTCTTTGACAGTCCAGTTGTTAAACTCTTGGGGAATTTTATCGAAGAATGATTATTTTTTATCACTTCTACAAATTACCCACCATTACTTCACAAATTCACGATTTCGAGGTCACGTGGGAAAAACACCATCTTACGGTCTAAAAATAGGCTGGAAAAGGCCTCGAAATGGGAATGAGAGAGGAAAATATACTTGGTATAGGCCCTTGACACTACATTCGGATATCAATAATTTTTAAGTGATGGGGGGGGGGGGGGCATAGGGTGGAATTATTGCTGAGATAGCTCTCTACACGATTATTAGTGGGTTATTTTTTTCAGTGGCCCCGCACAGTCCTTGGCGTATTTTTTTACATTTTTGATGTATTTAAAAAGTTGTACATGTATTTTAGTAGTTTTTTAAAAATCGTTTATAACTTATAGATCGACTTTTCCATTTTTATATCTTCTGACAATTCAATATATTTTTTCATTATCAAAGTTTCACCTATTTTGACCCATTTAACATCATTTCCGAGAAAATTGTATCAATTCATTGTTTAAATAATTAAAAAACTCGCGTTCTTCAATAATACCGTTACGGTTGAACATTCGACCCTTTAACTTTATGCATAGTCTTTAAATTTGTTCCATTTCGTCGCATTTCCTGCAGATTCCGAAATATTTTTCGTTTCGCCATGTTTCTCACTATTTTCGAGATATTTGCAAAATTTTATAGTTTAAACAGTTATTCATTCGCTCTATTCGGTGATGTTATCGTGATTGAACGTTCGACCCTGTTTATAAGTCCTAAATTTTCTCCGTTTCGCCGTATCTATACCCATTTCTGAAATATTTGCTAAAGTTTATTGTCTAAATAAATTGTTAAACAATTTATCGACTCGCTATGTGCGGTATTACGGTTAAAAGTTCAGCCTGCTAGACGAAACCTGGAAAGTTTTCCGTTTCGTCGTATCTCCTACAGTTTCCGAATTATTTTCAAAAGTTTATTATCTAAACAAATTGTTAAACAATTTATCAATTCGCTATGTATGGTATGCAGCATCGTGGCTAAAAGTTGAACCCCCTAAACGAACACTGAAAGGGTCTAGCCGGGTAAGCATTTGAAAAACGCCCATAAAGGAAATAACACGAAATGGGTACCAAAACACTCTCTCGGATGTGAACAAATTTTAGCAATTTTACTGAGATTTTTCGAGAAATGTAGTTGAATATTAAAAATTTCTTGCTGCTCACGTAAAGGACCAAAAAATTGGAAAAAATTCTGGAACATAGGGATCCTTGGGAACTCAGAAAAAAATATTGTGTCGTATTTGGCGCGAAATTCAAGTTTTTAAAAAATAAACAATTTTAAAAAGTGCTCCACCACTTTTTGAAAAGGTACTACCATAATTTTTTTTATAAACGCGTCTGCGCATCATTATTATTCTCAAATTTTGTTAGATTTTTTGATTTGGTGGCACATGCCAAAAAAAATACAAACAAACCTTATGGGAACTGGGTCCCGATGGATTTGGCTGGGCTTCACATATGTTGTAGATCTTGATGTTCTGATCAAAAGTTATCATTGCCGCACCAACGGAAAATGTTCAGTTTTTGAGTTTTAAGACCTTAATGTTCATACTTTTCGCTTTCCGTTATACGGTCTATTTGATCGAAATAATCATGTAAAATCAGGGGTTTTCTGTGAATTTTTCTAAAAATCACGTATTTTGTAGTTGGTGAGGCACCGATTCAGGTATCACCCGGTCAGACAAAAAATAAGCAGTTCTGGGGGGGAGACTTTAAAGTTACCGCTTTTTACTCGAAACTATACCCTCTTTTTCAGCCAATTCAAGCACGCATTCAAGATCATGTACGATCTTGTGTGAGTACGTGTTTGCCTCCGTATACTTATGCGCGAGTGTGTGCATGCGTGTGCATAGATTAAAATTTTTTAATGTCTGATTTTTCCACTTTTTTTCTAATTTTGTCCGTGTATTTGCATTGTTTTAGGGCACAAATCTTATGGAAACTGGTTCAGTACTGAAATCCTCGCGTACTTCACATATATTGTAGTTTATGACCTCCTGATCAAAAGTTACCATTGCCATACACTTAAAAAATATAACTTGAATGCGTGCTTGAATTGGCTGAAAAAGAGCGTATGGTTTCGAGTAAAAAGCGGTAACTTTAAAGTCTCCCCCCCAGAACTGCTTATTTTTTGGCTGACCGGGTGATACCTGAATTGGTAGCTCACCAACTACAAAATAGGTGATTTTTAGCAAAATTCACAGAAAACATGATTTTACATGATTATTTCGACCCAATAGACCGTATGACGGGAAGCAAAAAGTATGATCTTTAAGGTCCCAAAACTCAAAAACTGCCCATTTTCCGTTGTTGCAGCAATGATAACTTTTGATCAGAGCATCAAGATCTACAACATATGTGAAGCCCAGCCAAATCCACCGAGACCCAGTTCCCACAAGGATTGTTTGTATTTTTTTGGCGCGTGCCACCAAATCAAAAAATCTGAAAAAATTTGAGAATAATAATGATGCGAAGATGCGTTTATAAAAAAAATTATGGTAGTACCTTTTCAAGAAGTTGTGGAAAGCACTTTTTAAAATTGTTTATTTTTTAAAAATTTGAATTTCGCGCCAAATACGACACAATATTTTTTTCTGAGTTCCCTTTAAGGATTCCTATGTTCCAGAATTTTTTCCAATTTTTTGGTCCATTACGTGAGCAGCAAGAAATTTTTAACGTTCAACTACATTTCTCGAAAAATCTCAGCTCCTTGACTTTTTGGAATAGTAAAATTGCTAAAGTTTTTTCACATCCGAGAGAGTGTTTTGGTGCCCATTTCGTGTCATTTCCTTTATGGGCGTTTTTCAAGTGCTTATCCGGCTAGACCCTTTCTCCGTTTCACCGTATTTCTCACCGTTTCTGAGATAGTTGGATAAGTATATTGTTTAAATAATTTATCGACTCACGCCGTTCGGTTATCCTTCTGGTCCTCCGTGTCTTCAGATATTGCTACACTCATACACGGGAGGACGAAGAGATTTCATATTCTCTGAATATGAATGTAGTGTTAGCGCCATTAGGCCAGTCGACAAGTGCATTGATAACGGGAGCAATTCCGGACAAGCTGGAAATAATTTTAATTTGTTTCATTTGGTGTTAAAAAGCACGTATTAAATTTGCACCCCCCCAGAAAGCCCTGATTTGGCCGCCATCTTAAGAAAAGGGGTTAAAAAAACGTTTTTTCTTTATTATTTATCAATAACTCGATTTCTATAAACTTTAGAGTAAAAAATATAGTTACGAAGATAAAAGCAAATTAAATTATCTATAAAAAATTTTCTATATGTTTTTCCCGTGCGACTATCTGGTTCGAAGTTATATGGGCATCAAAAGCTAGATATATTATAGGAATTTATTATTTTCTTTATTCTAGGCACATTTAACCCCTTTCTGCATGATTTTTGTAAATTCCATGAAAAATATATATATGAAAGCTTTGCCCCTATTATTCATCAGAAAAATAATTTAAAAAATATTTATGAAAAAATATTTATTAAAAAAAATATATATTTATGCCATATATGGCACAACATACATAGGAACAATAACATACGTACGATTGGCTACTAATACATATAACTTTTTTATATATATTGCAGTCGAGAAGATTTACAACGATTTATGGTAGCACACATCAGGTAGGTATCAGTGTAGGTACGTGCCATATTATATGGTACAAGATGCAGGAAGGGGTTAAAAAATAGCAACTGCTGTTATGCTTTAACGTTTAACTCAAGGTCATTAACCCTGTAAGCACCTAGCCAAGGAATGTCGGGTGTAAGAATCTATACAGGGAAAGTCGGGCTTTCCCGATCGAGCTCCCGCTATGCTCAAAAAGGGCCAAAAAAAGGAATTGTTTCTTAATATTAGCAAATATCTCGATTAGTATCAATTTTATAGCAAAATATGTAAATAGTTATCAAAATTAAAGAAGAGTAAGTACTCTATTAAAAACGTTATGTAGGTACATTTTTTTGTACGACTACCTGTTTTGAAGTTATTGGCGTTGAACTCTCGAAACTTAATAATTTTCTTATTGTAGGCACTCTTAAACACATTCAATTGCTTTTTGGTGATATTCATTTTTATTTGGTAAAGAAATCATATCACATACTCTCTCTTGTACTTGCTTCCATAGCATCTAGGGGTAAAGTACCCGGCGCGTTTTTTTTAAAGTGGTCTCTCCAATAGGCCTAATCCACTATGCCACCAACTTAGATAACTTCAAGTTTCTTTTGAGGTTGTAGGCTCATCAGAGTTTTTTCGCCTTTTTGATGTTAATAGTTGTTCAATATAACCCTCAATATCATCCTGAATGTCTTCAACATCTGTCTCATATTCCGCATCTGGTTCATAATATGCAGCATACTCTATTGATTGGTTCATATCTATTTCTATATCGATAGGGAAATTCTCCTCGTAGTCTTCGACGTCTAATTCAACCACTTCCGAAGTATTCGAATAAGATTTGCCCCGGCAAAAGGCACACAGTACTGAGCAATACAAACCTGCTTTACGGCAGCTACAAGCTGCATTACAACCTTTAGCGCATTTACAAGGAATACATTTCAGTTATTCTGATGAGCCTACAACCTCAAAAGAACGGGAAGTTATCTAAGTTGGTGGCATAGTCGATTAGGCCTATTGGGGAGACCGCTTTAAAAAAACGCGCCGGGTACTTTACCTCTAGGTGGTGTGGAAGCAAGTACAAGCATGTATGTGATATGACTCCTTACCAAATAAAAATGTATATCACCAAAAAGCAATTGAATGTGTTTAAGAGTGCCTACAATAAGAAAATTATTAAGTTTCCAAAGTTCAACGCCAATAACTTCAAAACAGGTAGTCGTACTAAAAAATGTACCTACATAACGTTTTTAAAAGAGTATCTACTCTTCTTTAATTTTGATAAATACATATTTTGCTATAAAATTGATACTAATCGAGATCCTATTTGTTAATATTAAGAAACAATTCCTTTTTTGGCCCTTTTTGAGCATAGCGGGAGGCTCGATCTGGAAAGCCCGACTTTCCCTGTCCAGATTCTTACACCCGACATTCCTTGTCTAGGTGCTTACAGGGTTAATGACCTTGAGTTAAACATTCCGTATACAACAGAAGTAGGGTTGGCCGACAGAAAACAAATATAAATGCAATCATGAAAGCATAACAGCAGTTGCTATTTTTTAACCCCTTCCTGCATCTATTACCATATATGGCAAGTACACTGATACCTACCTGATGTGTGTGCTACCATAAATCGTTGTAAATCTTCTCGACTGCAATATATATAAAAAAGTTATGTCTATTAGTAGTCAATTGTACGTACGTTATTGTTCCTATGTATGGTGTGCCATATATGGCATCAATAATTTCTTTTTTAAATAAATATTTTTTAAATTATTTTTCTGATGAATAATAGGGGCAAAGCTGTCATATATAAATCTTTCATGGAATTTACCAAAATCATGCAGAAAGGGGTTAAATGTGCCTATAGAATAAAGAAAATAATACATTCCTATAATATATATCCAGCTTTTGATGCCCATATAACTTCGAACCAGATAGTCGCACGGGAAAAAAATATAGGACATTTTTTATAGATAATTTAATTTGCTTTAATCTTCGTAACTATATTTTTTGCTCTAAAGTTTATAGAAATCGAGTTATTGAGAAATATACCGTTTAGTGGGTTTAGCGAGTGACTGGCATTGGATTAATGTATACAAGCCATTATTATTAATATTAATATTAAGCTCGCAAGCGGCTCGAAAGGAAGGGGTATGCTTCGGTACAAGGGCGGGTTTTTTTTGCAATTCATGATGCGAGAAGAAAGTTTTGAGAAAGTGGAAGTGTAAAAACGTGAGAAAATCTCCGGGGAGACGCGCAGATACGTCGACGTCCCGTGATGCGGTCAAGGGACAGGCGTATGCGCGTCTCGAAGGCTGAATTTATGGAAGGTCAACCATGGACGATAGCGGAGGGCAAAGGGTGCCCATGTCCTCCCGCGAGTCTGGTAAAAGTTGGGAAGAGTTCGCGAAGCCCTGCGCGTGCCGAAACAATAAATAATAATTAAATAATAACTACATTCCCATACACTCTGTTGGCAGTATACTGCTTTCGGCCATATTGAACTTTTCGAAGTAAGCTCCTCCCCTATGTCAGATCCCAATACAGACTGTTCCCCTCTATACACGCCAGCGTACCACATTGCATATCGATGGCGCTATCGGATCCAAGATGGTTCCCTAAAATTTGGCGACAATACCGACAGCCCAGACACGAATCAAATAGACGTTTCAGTCCGAAAAACATCGGTCATCTCAATAGTGGTGAATGTGACAGACGCTCTGACAGATTGCTTGATAATCGTTTGGATTTTTTTCGAATAACAGGCACACAAAAAAAAAGTTCCTGTTCCCGGAACCAGACCAGTATATCTTTATGTTTTTGGGTCGCTGAATCCAAATCCGATGTCCGTTTGATCCGACAAGGTCAAATTCAAGGTCATTTCAAGGTCAAATGTATTTATTCTTCCAAAAATGAATTTCTTTACTGCAGATTCTGAAAGAACGGGAAATTTTACGTCTAGATATGTATCCAATTTTTTTGATAACATAACCCCTAAGGTCATTTCAAGGTCACTTTATCTTATTGTATGGAAGGTTCATATGACAATTGCAAAAATAAGAAAATGTGTCTTTACGAGAATAAACTACCACGTCAATATGTTTTCGAGGTCACTGAGTTAGAATCCGATGTTCGTTTGCCACCAGTATGTCAGGGTCAAGTTCATTTCAAGGTCAAATTCAGCAAAAATGTTCAAATCTTTTCACATCATCACTCCGTTATATTTTTGGAGTCGCTGGAACGTGTATTTTGTATTTCACTCTGCTACTTCTTCATCGTTTCGCCTTCTTTTATAACGTACTTGTTTATTCTCAAAAGATCTGTGCAAGGGATTTCTCTTGCGTTTTTTTCCTTTTTCCGCGCTTCCTCTCTGTAACATCCAACAGAAATCTGCCATCACGTTTTCATCCCATCTACCCTGGAATCTTCGTTCTACATCTTTAAAATCTTGGTGGAAACGTTCTCCTTGTTCTTCACTGAAATTTCCAACGTTATCTGGAAATTCGTCCACATGACTGTCCATCATATGTAATTTTAAACTCATGTTACATTCCAATCTCCTGAAATTCTCAATTATGTCAGATATTATTTTGTTGTAGTCCGAGCTCTTATGATTGCCTAGAAAATTACTACATACTTTCTTGAAGCTGACCCACGCATTCTTCTCAATAGAGCTCATTTGAGTTACGAAGTGATTGTCTCTAAGCATTTTTCTGATCTGAGGTCCATCGAATACTCCCGCGCCTACTTTAGCATCAGATAGACCTGGAAATTGATCTCGTAAGTATTTGTAACAATCGCTTTCTTTATTCAACGCTTTGACGAATTGTTTCATGAGTCCTAACTTTATATGTAATGGAGGTATCAATACCTTCTTTGAATCTATCAACGGCTGCTGTAAGATATTGCCGGATCCTACAACGAAGGATGTTCTAGGTTTCCAAACCTTGTTCACGTAATGTTTTTTTTTATCTCTACTATCCTATTTACAAAGATAACACGGTTTTTTTGTATAGCCAGATTGCTGTCCCAGAATCATTGTGAGGATTTTAAAATCTCCGTAAACATGCCATTTGTGGTCATCATATTTTATTGCTGCTAATAGAGTTTTCAAACATTCATACGATTCATTCATAACAGTCGAATGCGCAACTGGTATTGGTGCGTATACATTAGTTTTGTGGAGTAAGACTGCTTTGAGACTACTTTTACTAGAATCGATAAAAAGTCTCCATTGATCAGCACTATAAGTATCGGGCTTTAATTCGTCGATTAATCCTTTGACATTATTACAATAAACGAGAGACTTATTTGAATTACGAGAGAAAAAGCTCCTAAATTTTTTTTCTCTTGTCCTGTAAAACTTTACCTTCGTTTTCTTCTTCAGCAGATTTCTCTTTTTCAACGTAGAAGCACAGTACTCGGCAACATCTTTCGGCAATCCCATGTTACGAATGAAATCGTTCAGTTCTTCCTGTAAGAACAATTGAGGCTTTTTATTCTTACAACCCGTTGGAACGTATTCATGAGAATCATCTTCAGTTTCACTTTCTTCATCATTCGTTTGGCCATCTTCGCTGCCACTTTCATTTCCGCTCATATATCTCTCATCGTCATTATCAGTTTCATTTTCACTCGTGTAACTTTCATCTTCGCTATCAGTTCCACTCATATAGCTCTTATCTCTATTATTATCATCGTACTGTTCATCCTCATTCACACAATCTCTACGCTGATCTATATTTTCTCTTTCAACGTTTGCTTTAGTCTCGTCTATTTCCATTCCATCTGAACTAAAATTCCGTTTGTTTGTATTGTCCTCGTTGGAAATAACAGGTAGTATGACACTCGTAATGTTAGCATACTTTATATGTGATTTATTTTTCATATTGTACCCAGTTAGATATGTTTTGCAGAAATAACAATCTTTTCTAGATTGCGCTTTGGTCCAATGTATTGGTATAAGAAAATTGAGATATTTCTTGTCTCGAGATTTATCATAACGATGAAACATTATGTTACAAGAAGCACAAATGATGTGTGGTACCCAATCATTACCTTCATCTATCATGTTCAAATCAAAACAATCCTTATACATATTCCTTATACGCTCTGAAATACGTTTGCGATTCTTTGATGCTTCATACTTACCACAAACATAGCAAAATGAATCTGGATCCTTATTGCATATGTGATCCGAACTTGTAGTGATAGACTTTACAGTAGCCACGTTTTCCACCAATGCACAGCTGCGGTCGCTTGATGACGACGATTGCGGGCCCGCTTGCTTACCCAGACCAACCGCCGATACTGGGGTTCCTTGTGAGAACCCCTGTATCGTAACACATTTCCGTGTGCCTGCCATAACGGTTTGGACGCCTTCATCCACGGATTTTGCCGGAAAAATAAACAATAAAAAAAACCGTTGCCCGCCGTCACCGCGTGGAGGTACCCTGGGTGCAGGCACACCACACATATTCCTCAGCGGACTTGCGTAAAGAAACAAGGAAACCGGTTTTTGCCTCTTCATACTGTTCTTTCAACATGTCTGGTTTATTGCACTCCGATCCGCAGTCCTTGTTTTCCATTTCAAAGTTATCCTGGGTGTGGCACATTTTTCTTCTCAGTAACTACCTATTTCGAATTCGTCTCAACCGTCTCCTCTGTTCATATTGCCGAATCAACTTAGATGTTGAGCTTCTTCCGTTTAGAAACTTGTAAAAGCTACGTACTGGCGTTTTCGTATTATAAGACAAAACTGCACCGTAGACTCTTCCCTGGTACGATCTGTTCTGCGTATAGTTTATTCGTTTACCACCAATAAGTTTACTTATAACATTGTTAAACTGTTCCACGGGGTTGTTATCAAGATCGTGAACCAGGCTTCGGGAGTGTCTAGCAAGAAAATGAAATGGTTCCATTATTTTTGCCACCACGCTCGCTTTCTCAAAAAGTGGAACTTCATTAGTTTTGTCTGGTTCTTGCTTATTACAGAAATATTCTATTGCGTTACAGTCTCTGTGTTCTCCAAAGCAGTGACTGAAGACATTTGAGGCATGTAAATGGAAAAGGCTGAAAGTGCCATACCTTGCAGAAATAAGATTTTGTATAAGATTTTTTATAAAAATAGGTGTAAAAGCCATCGCCAATAACCTAGTAATGCATGTAAGTGTCTCCTGATTCAGTTTTAGTTTATAGAGCGTTCGAAAAGTAGCTGCGGTTGCAGTTTTAAACAAATTTATTTGATTTTTCAACGATTTTGGCTTTGGCACTTTCTACCTTTTCGATTTACACGCGACATTTAGAATGTCCTTTTTAAGCCCGTTGCAGGCTTCAGGAATTGACAAATTCTTCTTCCTGTATTGCACAGCTTTGCATACATAACATCGCATTTTAAGAATGCTTCCTAAAAGTTTTTTTTCTCAAGCCGCCAGGGCCAACACTGGGTGTGTCGCAGAGTTTTCGTAGTTTATAACACAAATTTCGTAACAAATGATTTCTGCACTCGATTTTTTCAACTATTTTAGTTCCATACGGTCTGCTGGTTAGAATTTTCAGGTAGCAGCTGCTATCTCCATCAGCAATCATTTTGGTGTAGCGTAAACCATACATTTTCTCGCTTTCGGCAAATCCCTCACATATAGTTTCCGCTTCCATACTTGTGGAGGAACCTTTCCAATTTTTGTAACATGTATGCGTTTCGGGATCAATGTTTTGGTTTCTAGCTTTTGCACATATTACGCAATACTTGTTTTTAATTCCAACAAACAGAACTTTCTTCGTGTTGTACCCAATTATAGCAACAGTCCCCGAGAGCGAATTATAATTGCTACGGTATGACCTCTTAGCCCAGCTTCCATCACATACAACAGTGATCTCTGGAACTCCGTCACTCCCTACATTCCCAGTTGCAATTGCTATAGCCTTTTCCTCTTCCGCCGCTTTCTCTATTTCTGTGGCTACCGATTGTGCAAAAACTTCACAAACTTTGTCATGATTTTTTTGGAGTTTTCTGTGATATTGGTGGTACCTGCATTACAGTAAAAATTTCTGACATGTGTTCATATCCGCTTCCTACCGATACAAAACCGTTAGTTGCACATAAATTCAAGTCTGTGTTATTTTCCGATGTTTTGCAATCATCACTATACACATCGATGGTCTTCAAACACATTTCGCATTGAAGTGTCAGTATAAAATTAAGTCCAAAACGCGTTTCCGTCACTAAACGTAAATTTTGCAATTCACAACTGAAAACAGATGAATGCGCACTGGCTTGCTGCAGCTGGGCAAAAAAATATTGCAAGTTGATGATGCGACGACCTTCCGGTTGTAATTCGGCAGCAATTTGAAACCAACAAAAAACGGAATGAATTTTCACACACATATGCGTCTAGGTAACACTCTTTACCTAGCATAACCAGATTCCGCGGTTCTGTCGTTTATTCCTGACGTCGATAGTTCGTTCATTTGGTGTACTGTAGTGCAAGTCGTCAGGATTATCTGGTATATGTTGATCAACCGCAATGTTGAATTCTTCCACAGCAAGAGAGTCAGTTGCCTCAAAACTTTTAAAGGAAAACATAAATACTTATACAGAATGTCCCAGTTTTAAATAGCAAAAATGTAATAGTCGATAGATTACATCAAAATAAAGGGTTTCTTTCCTCCCAACTATGGTCCGCAAACGTATCTTATTGAACACTATGTGGCGCCAAAAGTTTCTAATAAAAATTGCTTTTTAATGATAACTTCGAAACGGCTCATGCGATATGGATGGGGCAATATGCAAAAACATTGACGGACGAAGCCCATAATCGGATATGTACAAGGTGTTTCAAAATCCAGTACAAATATTTGAAAGGTGTATTTTTGAGATCAAAAAAGACTTTTTTTTTCCTATAAACATGTCCTAAAATACACCCCCTCAGAGCTACAGTCATCTTAATGACCATGACCGAAATTTTATGTTTCCGTTTAGAAATTTTAAAAATGAATACGACCACCCGGTCGGACAGACAAAAATCTAAAATTTTGGGCGCTTGCATTTTTTTGATACAACTTACAGTTTTCGAGATAATCGCCGACGAACGAACGGGGGATCGTTTACGTAGTAAAGTTTACACGAAAAAATCGATTATTTTAAACTGTGATTGCAATAATTATGCATCAAATATTCTAAAAATTTGAAAAACGAGTGCTCTAATCGTTTTGTTGACCTAAAAATGCCACAAATCAATTTTTTAAGTGAAAATTAAGATGGGTGTAGCTCGGAGGGAGTGTATTTTAGGACACATGCTTATAGGAAGAAAAGTCTTACTTTTATCTCAAAAATACGCCCTTCAAATATTTGTATTGAATTTTGAAACACCCTGTATACCTATAAAGATCATCACACTCTGTAATAAGGTTATAAACCATCCCACCCCTAAACAAATTATTTCGAAACTTTTTATGTGATGAGCAATCACGTTAGTGTTTTCTTTGCAAAAGATACTCGTACTCTGCACACTCTTTGTATTTTATGATAAAACGATATCAGTAAATTGCAAGAAAACTAAGTAGGACAATGCTTTTTATTTCGTAATGTAGAGTATATACCTTGATGCGCTGTCGTCCACATTCGATACATTGTGCCTAAAATGAGGATCAAAAATACATAATTTAGAAGATAACCTATACATCGCGGAAGAAAGAATTAATCTACGTACCGCATACAATATGGACAATTACCTGTAATTGAGAAAAGCGTCAGGTGCCCTCCTCTTGTACCTGAACTTTGACATAGGAATTCGCCTTTTTTTACTCTTCCTATAATCCTCTTTTTCCATGATTAACATAACATAATATATCAACAGAATTAACGCGGGAGAATACGTTCTACCAGCAAACGAACTGGCAACACCGCTAAAACCTTTAAGAAGTACGTATATTTCGCTAACGTGTGGCAGCACATTACTGCGGTTAAAATTCACGATGCAATCGTTTACGCGAGCTATGATATTATCGTTTCTATTTCGTATTCTGAAAAAAGTTTTCTATGAATTTTGTTCAGAAAGGTTCACTTTATGTTCCTATTGTAACAGATGTAGTTTTATATGTTTGTACGGTCTTCAATTTAGATGCTGAAAGTGATAATATTGTAGGTGCCATGCAGATGTTTTTACACAAAAATATTTAATTTGGTTATTATAGAAACCTTTAATGAAATTTGGTCTGAAAGTGTGACAAGTTTCGTATGGATATTGTTTCCCGATACGAAATGAGCGTAGCCCTACTGCGACAAGTTTTGCATGCGTTTCGAGGAGGTATGTCGGCCTCTTAAAGAATTTCATGACTCATGCTACGCTCTTTTGAAATTCATCTGAGGTATATATGATATTTAAGATATATTTGTGTTTGATTAAAACTTTAGTATTTTCCTGAAGTTTTTTTTACATTTCTTTACAGTGAACTTATAATCTAACTCTTGTTGATACCATAAAGTAATAATTGTCCGAAATGGATTAAAAGCTAAATATAGCTAGCAGTTGTAGAGAAGCAAATAATTAAAATATTTATCTAAAAGGAAATGTCATCATTTTATAATCTACATTAAATTAAGAAATTACATACCGGAAATATATGTACAATAAAAATTGATATATAGAGGAGAAGGTGCAAAAATGGAATATGCTTGTAATATATGGAATACCTCGGTTTTGACTAAACCAAGTGCCGCCTTCTGTCGAAAAACAGCTAAATTTGTGAATGTTTGCGACCTTTATTGGAGGCGATCTGCCGCGCGCCGTTTTAGTATGGTTTCGGTTTACCATGTGTGTACCTACATGTGAATTTCGCATGCTGATAATTTTAACACGCACTGAACAAAATCTTTAGTTTTAACAGCAATACATTTCTGGCTGAGACTTTCTAGCTATTCCCCCTTAAAAATATTTTTATTACAGTAATTCTATTAGTTGTGTGAGATAAAGCATTGCTATGTTAGCAGTCCAAGTATTGCTAACAGAGTATGTTTGATGCAGCAATATGGCATCTGATTACTTAATATACTAGAAAGGTTATCCTAAGCAGATTGACGAATTCTTACCCCAACTGTATGATTATACGTAATATAGGTATATAGGTATAGTTAGCTGGACTATGGGTTAAGTACGATTAGTAAAAAACGTATGTTTACACCAACTGTAAACTTATGTGTAGTGTGACTGAACGGTATGGCTGGGTGGACTATACTGGGTGTCTCGCGCAGAACCGCACAGTTCCAGGGATCTCTTCGGCCGGCTTGGTCGGTATTCGCGCCACTTTTACCGGTAGAAGTCGAGTCGATAGTTAGAGTTGGTGTCAATTCGGGAGATCGAAGCGTCTAACCTCGAAATCGTGGATTTGTGAATTATGGTGAGTAATTTCCATTATTCACAAATTCACGATTTCGAGATTAGACGCTTCGATCTCCCAAATTGACACCAACTCTAACTACCGACTCGACTTCTACCGGTAAAAGTGGCGCGAATACCGACCAAGTCCGGCCGAAGAGGTCCCTGCAACTGTGCGGTTCTGCCCGAGACATACGGCATATCGGTAGAAGTCGAGTCGGTACCCCGATAGCAAATTAAATATTTATTTAAATATTTTTGCCGAGATATCTCAGTGTTGCATTGTATAAAGGTCGATTTTAGCTAAGACCACATGAAGAGTCGGTGGCGTAATTAGTAGAATGCGAAAGCATTCCCAGTCTCGAAGCATCTCATCTAAAGAACGCAGGTTCGAATCCCGGTAGGGTTTGAAAAAAAAACCGACACTAGTAGGCGGGTTGGCAGGCGGCAGCATAGGCGTGCGCACCCCCTTTTTGCAAAATCCTACTTGAAATTTAGCAATACGGTATAGCTCACACAGCTATACTGCTTGTCTAAATGAACCAAAATTTCCGCGCAATTTAGCTATACCGATAGCTCACACAGCTATACTGCTTGTCTAGATGAACCAGAATTTCCGTGCAATTTAGCGATACGGTACAGCTTACGTAGGCATACTGCACGTCTGACAATGAGTCTATCAGAATAAATAACTGGCTCAACAGTACAGCGCAGCTTGACACAAACATCACGATATTGTTACTTTAAACATATTAGCTTAGCCATACTCGTCTGGCTGTCTTAAGAAAACTTCTGGCTGTGGCCACGGTGGCAAGAAATTCTGGTTGGTTCAGCCAGAATTATTGCTCAATTCCCTGAACATTTTTTTCAGTGCGTAAGTGAATATGCAAACATAATTGTTTTATTTGCATGTTTTTATATAAATATTTCTTACGATGCCACTGTATATAAACTAAAGTTTAAGATGACGTTGTAATTGTTTAGTTTTGAAGTGAAACTTTTATGCTGAAGGTACTAAAATCGCGCGCCCGACACGACGCGTCCGTAACGAAACCCACACACTCCAGCGCTTCCGATCGTGACTCACTCATATAGCGCTCTCGACCCTGCTCCAATACACCGCTCTCAACTCTGCCCCATTCCACCGCTCTCTACCGTACGTAGACGCCGTACCGTCTATCGCCTTTGCCAGGCAAAGCCACACATGTGTCGATTTTGCGAGGCTGGAGCGCCAGGCCGCCGTACGACTATCACTCACGCGGCGAGGCTCACTATTATCGCAACCCCTCAGTAAAAAACGCACTAATCTAGATATCATCTGTACATCGGTCGCGCAACAGCGAGGCAGGCGGTATGTTTTGGTGAATGGGGGTTACGAATGTGTTCGCAGTCCCACACATTTCCCTCAAAACTACCTCTCAGTATATCTAATTGTAAACCACGGCTACATCACGGAATTACTATATCTCTTTGAATCCAATATAATCACCAGTAATATTGTGAGTGCAGTGTTACATCATTTCAACTAACCGATACGGTTTAAATCCACCACTCTACGTTTTCGGTCACTATTCGTGTCACGCAGTAGTGCCTTCGGGATTTACGACCTCGAGGAGATCTACTCTTGATCGCACATGTTATAGTTATTAACTTGAAACTGAAGAAAAATAAGGCAAAAATCAATCGCTGTTTAGACTGTGCAGAGGGGGTCAATTTTGTGTTGCTCCAGAGGGTTTCTTCGGGCGATGGAAGCTATTGTTCGTATTATGAGGCGACGCAGTGTCGCACCTCCACTAATTGTAAGAGGACTGTTTAGTCTCACCATAAATCCAGCGTTTAGGACCCTTTTTTGGGTGTATCCGTAAGATATATGAGAAGCCAGACTAGAGGGCGCAGAGTTACTTGTGAGTTGTTTGTATTTCGTTTGCACATTTTCAGTTTTCCGGATTTTACCGCGTCGAGTGGCCGGCTATACGGAGCTCGTGTAGTCTGCGATCGGAGTCGTGATCTTTCTCGAGTAACCACCGTGCATTACTGTACATTCTTATGTGTGTGTGTGTGTGTGTGTGTGTGTATGCGTGGGTGTATTAATTTATAACAAAATACCTAAAACTGATGCAGAACTAAGTCGAAAATGGAGAGAGAGAATTAAATTAACACAATCAAATATTGCTATATCTGCTAATGCAGATCAACACCAGTCCCAAACCCTGGAGAATGTAACAGATTTTCAAGTCCCTGGAGGATCCAATATCGGTGAAAATACATCCAGTGAATATGATATTCCTTACACTACATTTTGTTCCCATAAAAAAACACAAAACGTGTGGCCGCCACACGCGGAAGAAGTGAAACTTCGATATCAGTTTCTCTGAATTTGATTCCGGTGGTATTAGTTTCAATTGGCTCTACGAAGAAGCATTGTAAAAGACTTGTATAGAGCCAATTGAAACTAATACCACCGGAATCAAATTCAGAGAAACTGATATCGAAGTTTCACTTCTTCCGCGTGTTTTGTTATGATACGCTAGATCTAACTTCAAATATTTTGATGACATGGGTTGTTGGTAATATGGAATATTAGTCAAAGTACAAAATAAAACGCCCAAAGAATGCAGTTTCTTCTGATGAATCTGAGGATTCAAGCAAAGATGTAAAACTTGACGATTCTGACAACGATTCGGAAAATATTCCGGGACAATTAGAATCGAATGAGGATGTGACTCAATGCATACTTTGCGAGAGAGCGTTTTCTGCTGATCAGAGGGAAGAATTATCGGTCCAATGTTTAATGTGCTCAATGTGGGCTCATAATGAGTGTGCAGGCGCCAAAAAAGACGATAGTTCAAGAGCTGGCGGCCGCGGAGGTGGTTCGATAACACCTCCGGCTAGAATTTTGTGAGGTGATTGGGGGGACCATCAGGAAGTGTCATCTACAAGGATTTTTCTCAAAGCCGCCGCAAAAAGCACGTCAGACGACTCAAAAATGAAAAAAAAAAATATGCTAAAAAACTATTCGTACCTCCAGTCGAAAATTTGTATGTTACCTGTTTGAAGGTCACAGAAGATGTATGTAAATCGTTAGACGGCTAGGTCACTAACAAAGAGGTATCAGACGACCTCAAATTTGTAATTTTTTGTCGGAAATTTTTTTTGTTACCTCCGTCTGACGTTTTAATATATTACGTCAGAGACCATTCTAAACACATATTATAATCGTCAGACGACAATACCGCCGCAAAATCCCTCGACAATGCCACGAACTTCCGGCCCGCCTGAAACTTGTAATTTTGTTACCGAAAAAATGTTTCTTTACCTCCGTCTGACGTTTTAACATATTATTTCAGAGACCTTTCTAAATACATAAAATAATTGTCAGACGAGAAAACCGCTGCAATATTCCCCTGCAATGCCGTGAACTTCCGGCCCACACTCCCATAATTCAACTCGGACGCGCTTCATATTATTTCTAGTTGAAGTCCCATATGCTATTGAATATTAATGGAATATTATTTACATTTATTGAAATACGTATTACATTAGGGGAGAGTGGGGCATTGTCGCCACTTTTTTCTGTATGTCTTTATTTGTCAAGAAAAAGATATATTTTTGTAATGCAAATGTCACCCTGTATAGAGAATGCGAAGTAAATTCTGTGGTTTGCTGCGCACTATCGATTCAATGTATTTCAACGCGATATCTTGTTATTGCGCAGAATTATTGCTCAGTGCATGAATGATGCAGTAACGGATCATATTTTTGACATCTAGTGAATATTTTATTTTAGTCACTCATAGGTTTAATAATCAATTTTCTCTCTGATTTGGATGATATTCAGGAATGATATACTGTTCCGTCGTTACTATGCTAATGAGTTTCACTATTTAATCGACAGCGAAATCATTCTCAAATACTGCACGAGAAGTTTCTGCTACGTATTTTCAAAGTCTTGTGCTGACTAGGCTTTTTATGGCAGACGAAGTTTGTAATCGTTTAAGAGGCCTATTCCCTTTGAAATCGTCCAGAGAAGCCAATACTTTTCTTTCCTTTCATAAAAGATCCCTAGCATTTCCGAATACGAAAACCCATTAATTACTGGCTTATAACACTCTATCATGATAAACGAAGACCATATGTAACAGTATTAAGGCTTCGTTTGCCGTAAATCCATTGTTTATAAGTGAAATATTTCTTTTAATATAAATGAGAGGGAGTATCAAATATAGGAAAAAAGCAGCTTTTCTGAAGTTAATGACGGCTTTTTCTAAGGAAAATAGCTTCTTTTCTAGAGAATTTTCAAAGGAATGGGGGCCCTAAGGAGTCAAACCAGTTTGGAATTTCCCATAAAGCTTTTCTCTAAATTTTACATCGGTTCTCATTTCCAGATAAAGAATATTTCACTAATGAACTATAGTCTTTCCAACCAAGGGGATCTTCAAATTGTTACAAGTGCTTAGTTTTCTAAAAAAAATATTTATTTAATAAAAACATACTGTCATGAAAGACCCTTACACCTTAGTACAGAAAAAATATCGATCACTGGATTATGGTATTTTAATATACAAAATGAAAACCTTGTGTAACAATTTTAAAGTCGACCTTTTGTTGGAAAAATTATAGTTTATTAGTGAAAGATTCTTTACCTGAAGATGTAAGCTAATGTCAATCCGTAACTGACCTCAGCTGTTGCTGGCTAGCTAAGCAGCTCCCAGTTTTATCGCTAGACGGCAGATACGTTGTAAATAGTGGCATAGAAACGGGGGCATCAAATTATCGGAAACTGAATCTGTCTATGCTGATGTAATGATATTCTTCTTTCACGCCATATATTGCACTAATTTAAATCCCGCATGATTACCATTTCAATCACGAGGTACGTGACAATCAGACTAGATTCTGAATCGATCTGGACGGACCCCTTAGTGGAATTTTCTCTATCAAGTATCTCTTCACCTCGATAAGTCTCACTCTTGTTGAGATCAACCTCTTTGATAACTCTGTCCCCACGATTGCTCTTCGGTTTGATTCTTAACGGCACAGTCACAGACGTGAGAGTAACTGTACTCCATCCGGGCTCGCGATCGCGCGCGTCGTGTAGTTAGCGATTGAACTTTTTACACTTTCTTCCGCAAATTCGAATGGGACACAAGAACGAGGGACGTCGGACGAGCCGGTAATGTCGGGAAGGGTGGGTTTGGGAAGCGTGAGTCAATTCCGCAATCCTCTTCGGAAAACGGGAGGAGGCGTCAGCCTCGTGCAAGTCAGACAGCTACAGCCATCCGTAACCGTTTCGTCATAGTCCCCGATCGATTAGGCGTACAGTCATTTCTCAAGGAAAAAGTGACATTTGCTGGTAAGGAGGGAAAAAGGAACGAGAGGAAGAAACGGCCATGGGGTTCGATGACCTGGAGCAGTGAAAGGTTTACTCCTTTGCAGTTCACTTGAGGTCAGACTCGTACCCGTAACCGCGTAGAGTACTACGTACTACCTACGCACGGGGATCCCCCGATGTGCTAAGAGATAAACTAAATTATTTTTCCTGAAAGATATATTATATTTTAAATATTTCTCCAGGTTCGTTTCGGAAATTCCGTGTACTCAGGAATATTTAATCCATTAAAGGGTTAATTCGTTTTTTAATTTTATTTGAATGTCCCCAGGAAAGCCACAATTTTTTCTAGATTTTGAATAGATCTATTCTCTCCTATTTCTTGGTACAGAATATTTTACTTACTCGTGAGTCATAGTTTCCTCGGTAGAGGAGACATTAGCTGCCCATAGACGCAGAGGTTGATCCGACGGTTTGGACCGGCGCGGTCCAAACCGGCAGATCTACCTTTCAGTTAGTGGGCGTTTGCCACGCGCCGGATCGAACTGTCGGTCCAATCTGTCGGTCCAGACCGACGGGAAAAACTGCCGCCGTCCACTAACGTGCGGTCCGCGTAAGGACGTTCATCTATCTAGTCATAACCAAAAGTTTAGTCGCTTGTTTTATACTCTTTCCCTATAGCGCGCCCCTCTTCATACTTTACAACTCTTAACATAGACTGTACATATTAACACTAGGGTGGTAGCCTGCGTCCTGTATACACTCATACTAGCGCACGTTGAAAGAAGGGAAGATCGCTGCTCTCCTTTTTATAGAGCGATGCGTTAAAAATACTGTCAAGTTAAGTACTTTGAATTACAATTACGCAAGAACGGCATGGCTAGGTATCCCTATCTTGTAATATGTCATTCCTAACATCATCATACATCATATGTTAATTTTCTAGCAAAATATATAGACAATTTCTGCTGCTATAAATAAAAGCGGCTCTCTAGCTTATGTTTTGCCTATAGGTACCTTGCATGTTAAAACTCCCAACTTTGAAAATGAATATCTCCACTTTGTGTGGTGTGGGCACGGTTCTAATAATTTTATGAATGTATAGATAGAACTATTAATAACATATGATCCAAATTTCCAGCAAATGTGTAGATAATTGATTAGACGATGAACCTCCTTAAGGAGAGACATAAGCTTTCTCAAAGGCTATATGGTGGGGGTAAGCATCAAAGGAGCCGACATTGGATTGCATCTTCAAAAAAAAATTAGTTCAATTAAAACTTTCCATACTAAAATTATGCAACACTATTGAATTTCTTTAAGACCTTTTTAAAATATATAGCTAGTCTTATAAAAATGTATCAGAATGGCTGACTTCTCCACCTTCAACTATTCGGCTTCCTTAACACCACATCGTACAGCTCCGTGTTAATAGTACGGTACTGAATACCTCACTTTTTCTTTTTTATAACGACTCATGATACTCACTATACAAGCACTAATACTCAGGTTTGCCTGTATAAGCGCAAGCCGGAAGCGTGTATGGGGCCCTTAAGAGCGCCTCGACCGCGTGCTAAAATTTCGGGAGCCTCGCGGGAGGGTTCGGCTGCCTTTCGCTCTCCTCGGATAAAGTGCAGACACGCAATAAATTCAACTATTACGGTGCACATGCACTTGTCCGGGGACAGCACCAATCGGTCGACGCGAATCTGCGTACTCTCTAAATTTGTCTGACAATAACTGATTGACAAAAATCAATCTTTTGTCACCTCTTATTTAAATTCATTTATTATGTGGAAGATGTTGGTTTCAAGTATTTTTCCACATTTGGCCCTAGTCCGGATGTTTGGTTTGCGAGGGGTGGGTCAATTCTGTGTTTCCTAACATTTGCATGTACACATCAGTTTGCGCAAGTTGCATGAGCGTGAAAACGGACCTTTAGCGATTCGATGAAACAGGACGATTTAAATTCGGACGCAGAAAACTTTCGTCAAGTCGAAATTCTACAGATACGGTTGGACTAATAACGCAGTCACACAAAAAAAATGTGGTATACATTTGATACGATATACGTTATGCGTAGTAATTTTGCCTCCTGATCATGAGTCCGGTGTCACAATTTGGCCATCACGTCATATTTTTTTTAATCTCAAAAAACCATCAAGACTACTTAAACCAAATTCGGTATAGGGGGTTTTTTGGGTCGCTGATCACGAATCTGAAGTCGGATTAAAAAAATTTAAGATGGCGTATCCAATATGGCGAACGAGATTTTTGAAAATTTTGAATTTTTGTAAATATAACTTCATATTCGTCATCAGCGACCGAAAAAAAACCCTATACCAAATTTGGCATGAATCCATTGATTTTTGAAAATCTCGTCCGCCATATTGCATTCGCCATCTTCAATTTTGGAAATCTGACTTCAGATTTGTGATCAGCGACCCAAAAAACCCCCCTATACTGAATTTGGTTTAAGTCAATTAACTTTTGAAAATCACGATCTCTAGCTGGTTTTTTGAGATTAAAAAAAATATGACGTGATGGCCAAATTTTGACATCGGATTCGTGATCAGGATGCAAAATTACTACGGTTAACATATATCGCCTCAAATGTATACCCCACTTTTTTTTGTGTGACTGTAATTACCGTTACAGTCTAGGGTGACGTTAGGTATTTCCCGAGTCCCGCAATACCTATATTTCGGCTCCTTTAAAGGTCATAAATAAATTTATGGTCATGGGGACGAGTCATCGGAACAGGACGATATGGACTGGCACGCGGGAAAAAACTTTCGTCAAGTCGAAAGTCCACGGATACGGTTCGATCCGCGGATCGATCTGCAGTTTTGCGCCCACTAACACGCGGTTTTGCCCGTGGCGGTCCAACCCGTCAGTTTTAACCGCGGATCTCTATTCTGCGTTAGTGGACGACGACGGATCGGACCGACGGATCGGACCGACAGATCGAACCCTGGCCAGCTTAACACGCTTAATACGTTGCCCGTGGCGGTCCAACCCGTCGGTTTTAACCGCGGATTTCTATTCTACGTTAGTGGACGACGACGGATCGGACCGACGGATCGGACTCTGCGTCTATGGCCAGCTATTAGCTGCCCATAGACGCAAAGGTTGATCCGACGGTTTGGACCGGCGCGGTCCAAACCGGCAGATCTACCTCTCAGTTAGTGGGCGTTTGCCACGCGCCGGATCGAACTGTCGGTCCAATCTGTCGGTCCAGACCGACGGGAAAAACTGCCGCCGTCCACTAACGTGCGGTCCGCGTAAGGACGTTCATCTATCTAGTCATAACCAAAAGTTTAGTCGTTTGTTTTATACTCTTTCCCTATAGCGCGCCCCTCTTCATACTTTACAATCTCTTAACATAGACTGTACATATTAACAACTAGGGTGGTAGCCTGCGTCCTATATACACTCATACTAGTGCACGTTGAATGAAGCGAAGATCGCTGCTCTCCTTTCCATAGAACGATGCGTTAAAAATACTGTCAAGTTAAGTACTTTGAATTACAATTACGCAAAAACGGTATGGCTGGGTATCCCTATCTTGTGATATGTCATTCCTAACATCATCATACATCATAATTCGCACACCTAGATCAAAACAGTATCAACTCAAAAAAAACGTGTTTTTCAGAAAAAGTAAACCCCTTATCACATATCGACACGAGAATCAGTTTTTTGCTATTTCTGAAAAATAAGTTTTTTTTTGAGTTGGTACTGTTTTGATCTAGGTGTGCGATATATTAGTTTTTTAGCAAAATATATAGACAATTTCTGCTGCTATAAATGAAAGCGGCTCTCTAGCTTATATTTTGCCTATACCTTGCATGTTAAAACTCCCAACTTTGAAAGTGAATATCTCCACTTTGGTATGGGCACGGTTCTAATAATTTGATGAATGTATAGATAGAACTATTAATAACATATGGTCCAAATTTCAAGCAAATGTATAGATAATTGATTAGCCGATGAACCTCCTTAAGGAGAGACATAAGCTTTCTCAAAGGCTATATGGTGGGGGTAAACATCAAAAGAGCCGCCATTAGATTGCATCTTCAAAAGAAAAAATTAGTTAAATTAAAACCTTCCATACTAAAATTATGCTACACTATTGAATTTCTTTAAGACCTTTTTAAAATATATAGCTAGTCTTATAAAAATGAATTTCATGAATATTTTTAGATAATTATTTAATGAAACTAATATTAACTTACGAGGTAGACTTGGCAATAGCGCCTTTTCATTTGAGGAATTGGTATTATTTTCGTCGATAAAATCGCACAGATATCGACAGAACATCCGCATGTTGGTACGCTTGGGTTATGTTAATGAGGTTATGACACGCGACGCGTTGTATGTATATAATTGTTGTGTCATGAGTGTTGTGAATTTTCAATCAAGACGTATTTTCATATTGGTAATTTAAACATTTTTTTTATTAAATAAATGAAAATTGTATGAACTAGATACTTTTGAAAAATATTTTGCTAAAAATTGTAATTAACCGCTTCAACCTCAGACGCATGCACAGTAGTCTTGCACGCGGCGTGCCAAGTCTCACCACCATTTCTCATAACCTTCAGGAAATTCAAATTTTTTCACTGCATTTATTGAAATTACTCACGATTGGTGCGGTCAAGGTATCTTAAATTTCACAAGTAAATCCTGTACAATCAAAAATAACGACAGTCTTACTTATGTTTATATTGTGAATTAACAAAATTGGATTTCTTTAACGACGTCCCATTTGACTCTGTGAAAATCGACTTTTTTCATTTACGAATAAAAAAAATGAGACGGTAAAAACGATTAATACTTTGGGGATTTGATTAGAACTATCTATAGAATGTAATCTTCAAAAATTCATAAAGTTCTTGTATATTGTTAAAATTTTTGGTAGGCAGCTTATGTCTCTCTTTTATATCATCCTATTCAAGCGAGAGCGACAGGCGCCGGGTTCCTCGAGTCGTAAGCGAAGAGCCAGCCCCTCGACCGCGTGCTCAAATTTCGGGAGCCTCGCGGGAGGGCTCGGAAATCCTCTGCCTTTCTATTCGCTCTCCTCTGACAAAGTGCAGACCCGCAATAAATTCAACTATTTTGCGGTGCACATGCACTTGTTCGGGGACGGCACCAGTCGGTCGACGCCGAATCTGCGTACTCTCCCGGCGCCTCATGTTTCAGCTCGGTGGTTTTGAAGAATTTCCTTATCCCTGTACGTAGAAAAAACTTCTCATCTTCGTTTTGTAATTCTTGTAGGTAATAAATTTGTAAAAAGCCCTTCCTTCTCTCTTTTTAAAATCCAATTTCTCACACACATACTTCGTTTCTTTTTAGTTCGTTTCTCTGCACTTTTCTTCTTAATTAAAATTATAATAATGGCAGCTGCCGCGATTTTAGTTCGCCGGGACATTTCGCAAAGGTTCCACTGTACTTACATCCACGCGTTCCCAGTATACACAGCTAATAGAGAAGTCTAGGAGAGATTAGTCTCAAGCAGCTCTAGGTCGCACCATTAGCGAAAGCGCTATTTATGCCCTTCGTTCACCGGAACGACGCGATTGCGAGATACGATATTTAAAAATATCATTTTTTAATCGCCAGTTAGTCGCCATCGTATCGCTGACATGTATTACATTATATTCTCGTGCACTGACGCGACAACGCCGCAACAAATGAGCGACTGTCGTACGATACTTATATCGTCTGGCGTTTGCGGCGTTCTCAGTGTCTTAGCGATTAGCGTCGTAGATGTTTCAATTTTTATGTTGGTAACATTTATTTTTTTAAAATGCCCAAAACCGGCGAGCAAGAATTATGTATGAAGCTTGTTGAAGTTGTTGAAAAGTGGGGAAATGCGGAAGCGTATTGGTCGGAATATCAGTAGTGGGAGGAATACAGAAACGTTCGCGTACAGTATGTGATGTGTCCGCGGTCCAGGGATGCAGGGCAATTAGGGGATAGGGAGAAAAAAAGGCGGTACATCGTCTTTGTTAACACCCAAATGGGAGGCTCGACCGGGAAAAAAAAAGTCCGACTTTTCCTGTCTAGATATTTACACCCGACAGTCCTTGTCTGGGTGCGTGCAGCTACGTTCGGTAAATTTCACATCGCGCGTCGACCAAACCGTTGTGACTATGTCGTCGGACGAGAGTGTCGTTGTTTCCAAAAAATTTCAAACGAAGTTTATCGAAATATACCGAGACCATCCGGCTTTATGGAAGATCAGAAGCAAACAGTATACTAACAAGAATTTGAAGAATAAGGGCTACAATGCACTTGTAGAACACTGTAAGTCAGTGTACCCAGCTGCCGACAAAAATTTTGTCACAAAAAAAATTCAAAATATGAGGGGAGCCTTTCGTAAGGAGATGAGGAAAATCGAGGCTTCCCGACGATCAGGCTCAGGCACTGATGACATTTATGAGCCACACCTGTGGTATTTTGACTTGTTGCTCTTCACTAAAGATCAAGAAATTCCTATTCAAAGCATTGAAACTGAAGATTTCGATGATGGAAGTCAATTTAACGACTCGGCAGAACAGGAGGACTTCGACTCGGAGGCAGAAAATATGAGTGAAAATTTCGCCGCGAATAATGCAGAGGTACGTAAAACAAAAAATATGTTGGCTTAGTTGGTAATATTTTTTTCTGTTTTTATTCGTCGCTCAGACTTAACAATGCGCAGCGAATTGTTGACCATTATCTACAAAATGTCCTAGCAGTTGTCACCTTAGGTCAATTGTTCGATCAGTAGATTAATCATCTTAAGATAACAATAAAATCAAAAATTAACTAACCAAAGGATAACTATATAACTATATATATAACTATATAACTGTATAATAGATATCTCTACGTATCTTAATTTTTTTACTAGCCATAAAATATATTATTGCCTAACGAGTATTTCAGATGATATTCCCTTTTTTCTCAGTTGAGCGAGACAGACAGCACGAGCGGTTCCCAAGAAACAGATGATTTACCAACAAATAGTTCACAGGTGGGTTAAAGAAAACTGATTTTAAATTTTATTTTAATTATTATTTCAATCTTGTACTTAAACTATATCACAAGGTTGAAAATACCAAATTACACTAAACTTTACGTACTAAGGTCCAACAGTTTCTTGCCCGAGTATATTAGAACAAGTAGTGACCCGTCTCATTACGTCATCACTATACTCTGTGCCTGATTGTAATATAAGTAAAATTTGGCCGCCTCATAGTGAATGGAAATGCAAATGAATTCCCTCAATTTGTTGTATACAATTATCGAAAAATATTTTGTCTGAAGGAGGTTCTCCCCGTTAAGCATTTTAGCTCAACTACTACTGACTCTGAGGCGGCCAAATTCTACCTACATTACAGTCAGGCGCAGAGTATAGCGATGACGTAATGAGACGGGTCACTACTTGTTCTAATAAACTCGGGCCGGAAACTTTTGGACCTTACTACGTATTTATTCTTTTAACGCAAATTTAAGCTTTGCCAGCTTGTAGCATTTCATCTTGCCACTCCACTCTTCCCCTAACGCCATTAAAGTACTGACAATATTGTAGTCTGTTTGTTTTTGCTGATAATGATGAGTTTCTCTTTTTTCTTTGCAAACCGATAAGCTCAGTTCCTTCCTGACGCCAGTCTCCTTTCTCCATAGCATGGGTTTTAGAATTTTCGTAATCAAAGGTACTTCTTGTCACATATTTTGTACTGTTTGTTCGTAAAAAATTGTGTAAAACACAGGCTGCCAGAACAATCACATTTATTTTTTCGGGGCCCATAGCCAACGCCGTATGAAACATTCTAAAACGCGCTGCCAATACTCCAAAAGCATTTTCGACAACGTTTCTAGCCCGAGACAATCTGTAGTTGTAGATTCTTTGATGATAATCTAAGCCTTTTTCAGGGTATGGTGTTAATATATGTTCATGTAGTCCAAATGCTGCATCACCAACCAAAACAAAGTTTAAATTTTCTATAGTTTCTAAAGTGTGAGGCAAATTCAGTTTATCTTTAACTAATTTCTCATAAAACGAAGTCCATTCGATCACGCCAGCATCAGACATTCTTCCTTGTTTCCCCACATCGACGTACATGAACTCATAATTGCTATTTACTAATGCCATTAAAACCACGCTGTAGAATTTTTTGTAATTATAATACAGAGCGCCTGACTGAGGCGGTGGTACTATTCGGATGTGCTTGCCATCTAGAGCACCCCCGCAGTTTATAAATTGCCAACGATCTTGAAACTGTGATGCTACCTCGGCCCATTCTTCTTTCGATTGAGGAAGCTGAAAAGATAAATGAAGTATAACTAATGTATCCTTTTGTATTTTTTCAGGCGGTTTTCAAAGCACCATCGAAAAAAATTAAACTGCGCACTACGAGCGATGAAAATCGGAAGAGGAAAATTGGATTTCAGCAACAACAACGAGAATTTATGAAAACGTGCACAGACGTTTTACAAGAAAAAGAAGCAGCAATTGATGAATATCGCGCTGTGGGAATTAATGTTGCGTCAAAGCTGCAAAAAATGGACCCTACGCAGCAGGTATTGGCAGAGGCACTCATCAACAAAGTTTTAACAAAAGGCATTTTTAAAGAATTGACAAGGACAACAGACATTTCAGACGGCTACGTTATGACCTCGGCTAGGACAAATTCGTACTTATATGACCACTCGTCGAGTTCGTCTACTTTTACCCCTCCTCCACTGACTCCTCTAGAATCAGCTGGAGCGCAGTATTATGCAAACGAAGGGCAAACCGTGCTACAGAATCTTTGAAGAGTGTCCTACTTAGGGCCATCGCACACAAAATTCCGTAAGGCCGTAAGGCGTAAGCGTCAGCGAATAGACCAATCAGGATCAAGTATTCCGTTGTGGTGGGGTTACGGACAACGGAATACTTGGTCCTGATTGGTCTATTCGCAAACGCTTACGCCTTACAGCCTTACGGAATTTTGTGGGTGATGGCCCTTACTTACGTTAAGTTCTACGTTAAGTATAGAATTAGAAAATCCTTAGTCGCTATTATCCATTAATGTGTTAACTATTTAATCGTAAGTAGGGTCAATTGGGGTAAATATTAACTAGGGTAATTGTAAGCGCACCTATAATATATTTGTGTACAATGTTATTACTTACCTAGGTATTAGAATAAAGCTTCTTTATTAGTGTAGTTCTAAAAAATATTGTTAGTTTTAGTTATAATAAACAGAATTATTGAAAAATATATATTTCCTTGTACATTACAAACAACACCTTCAACACGTACGGTATATGTAAACACGACTTATATATCAAACAAAATCTTGCTAAACAGTGACTATTATAATATGTTGATTTACATTTGCCCCAGAAATTTTACTGATGCAGCCAATAATTCAACAGAAGTATATTTACATTTCCCCCCCTAAAGAATAGGGGTAAACATTAACGGGCAACCATGTCGAATATACTTTTTTTTGCCTTACATTATCTTTGAATTACATAAAACCACCAGTAATTATTAAAGAAGATACTATAACCTATATGACTACTAATTTACATATATAAAATATTGCGCGGAAGTCAACAAAAATCTTTAAGCAATTGAAAACTTTAAATAACGTCCACAATTACCCAATTAACCCTACACAGGGTGGCGCAGATAAAAGTTATCGCCGGTTTCTGGAAAATTATGGATTACTACGGAGGTTGGTAACTTTTATCTGCGCCACCCTACTCAGAGAATAAATATATTTTCTTACCTTCATATAGTCTTCTTTTAATGCGTTAAAAATAACGACACATGTTTCTGGAATTATATATCCCAGTGACTGTGCAGATATTCCCACAGAATATTTTAAATCCTCATATGACCGTCCTGTAGCCAGAAAACGGAGAGTAGCCGCTAAGCGTTCCTCTGCAGTTATTGCTTCTCTCATTACAGTATTTCGTTTTGTAAGAGCCTCTCTTACTAAACTTAATAATAGGTCGTATGTCTGTACATCCATCCTCAAGTAGTTCTTAAAGTCGTCAGGGTCATTTTCCCTCAGCTCTTTTAATAATGGCATATGACTAAATAGTTCTTTCTTCAGTAAATAACTTTTAACCCATTTAAAGCGCCGTTTTCTTACACCAGTATTTCCCATCATCTGCATATAAATCATTGCACACACGAGAGCCTGCTTTTTTCTATGGCTGAACATTTTTATGGAACTTTACTGCACAAAACTTTCATCAAGTCGACATTTTAGATCCGTGGGTCACTGCAGTTTTGCGGATACTAACACGCGGTATTGATTTGTTGATGTTGGTTTTTATGGGATATGGAATTTAATATTTTTGTTCACAACTCTACTCAGCTGCACTGCTAGACAGGCAAACTGAGACTGACAAAGAAAACTTCTTGATCCCTTCGGTTCCTTCCCGAGGGTTGCATACGTCATTTGTATATATTTCAAGTAAGATAGAGAGCTGCGTGGGTTCTTAAGGTCCAGATACACATGCTAGTTTCGAGCACGCAAGCATACTTTTTTCCAGGAAGTGCTCCTAGAAGCATGTGTATCCAAGTCTTGCTCGTTTCGAGCATGCTTAAAATAAGCATGCTCACAAATCGACCGACGGTTGATTTTCGAGCATGCTTCCTGAGGCGGGGGTGAAAAGGGGAACGCTTATGAGCAAGTGTAGACGGTGTTTGCTAATAACCGACCCATACTGTTTTTTTTCTTAAAAGTATATTATTTTAAGAGTGAAACGCAGGAAGTTCTTTACTCCATCTCAAAAATTGAAACTGATGAATATTCCTATTCCTCCTTTTTTTTTCTCTTTCAATAGAAGATTTCGTATGCATTGAATTGCAAGTAATACAATTATTTTTTTCACTTCTGTGCGGATAGCCACTTGGTGTTCCATCTTTTCCACTGCACTGGCAGACAGCCTGTTAGGAACTAGCATGTGTATCCGAGTGCTTGCTTTAAGCATGCTTATTTAAAAGCATGCTTAAAAGTAGCATGCTCATATCGAGCAAGTGTAGCCGTTAAAAGAGCATGCTTTTTTTAAGCATGCTCATAAGCATGCTTTTTTACTAGCATGTGTATCTGGACCTTTAGGGAGAGATAAACATATACATCTCTATCTCACCCTCTAAACTTATGATCACTGCTATAGAGTCTTTGTCTCATTAAAAATAGTTAAAATTGAAATTTGTCTGACAATAATTGATTGACAAAAATCAATTTTTTGTCACCTCTTATTTAAATTCATTTATTACGTGGAAAATGTTGGTTTCAAGTATTTTTCCACATTTGGCCCTAGTCTGGATGTTTGGTTTGCGGAGGGGTGGGTCAAATTACATTCTCTGTTTCCTAACATTTGCATGTACACATCAGTTTCCGCAAGTTGCATGAACGTGAAAACGGACCTTTAGCGACTCGGTGAAACAGGACGATTTGAATTCGGACGCAGAAAACTTTCGTCAAGTCGAAATTCCACAGATACGGTTGGACTAATAATGCAGTCACACAAAAAAAAAAGTGGGGTATACATTTGATACGATATACGTTATGCGTAGTAATTTTGCCTCCTGATCATGAATCCGGTGTCAAAATTTGGCCATCACGTCACATGTTTTTTTAATCTCAAAAAAACCATCAAGACCACTTAAACCAAATTCGGTATAGGGGGTTTTTTGGGTCGCTGATCACGAATCTGAAGTCGGATAAAAAAAATTCAAGATGGCGGATCCAATATGGTGGACGAGATTTTTGAAAATTTTGAATTTTTGTAAATATAACTTCATATTCTCGTTATCAGCGACCCAAAAAAAAACCCTATACTGAATTTGGTTTAAGTACATTAACTTTTTGAAAATCATGATCTCTAGCTGTTTTTTTTGGAGATTGAAAAAAATGTGACGTGATGGCCAAATTTTGACACCGGATTCGTGATCAGGAGGCAAAATTACTACGGATAACATATATCGCATCAAATGTATACCTCACTTCTTTTTTTTTGTGTGACTGTAATTACCGTTACAGTCTAGGGTGACGTTAGGTATTTCCCGAGTCCCGCAATACCTATATTTCGGCTCCTTTAAAGGTCAAAATTTATGGTCATGGACGAGTCATCGGAACAGGACGATTTGGACTGGCACGCGGGAAAAAACTTTCGTCAAGTCGGAAGTCCACGGATACGGTTCGATCCGCGGATCGATCTGCAGTTTTGCGCCCACTAACACGCGGTTTTGCCCGTGGCGGTCCAACCCGTCAGTTTTAACCGCGGATCTCTATTCTGCGTTAGTGGACGACGACGGATCGGACCGACGGATCGGACCGGCAGGTCGGACCGACAGATCGAACCCTGGCCAGCTTAACACGCTTAATACGTTGCCCGTGGCGGTCCAACCCGTCGGTTTTAACCGCGGATTTCTATTCTACGTTAGTGGACGACGACGGATCGGACCGACAGATCGGACCGACGGATCGGACCGACGGATCGGACCGACGGATCGGACTCTGCGTCTATGGCCAGCTATTCGAATTATTACACGTGGTCTTAGCTTTCTAAATAAATGTTTTTCGAATTAAAATATACTTTTATTAAAAAGGTTATTATTAATACTACCGAGTATGAAAAATCATTAATTATTGGATTGTAATACTTTATTATAAAAAACGAAGATTACGTAGGTACAATAACGCGGGAGATTTCCTTCATCGGAAAAGTCGTGGGTCATACAAAAATACATTTATATTTATGCTCGTTGAATAAATAAACAAGTTTTTCAATACAAACTTATGCTTCCGCAGTTTTTCTTGATTGAAAATACTTCTTCGGTTAACCGAATTTCAAATATTGTTCGACTCGATCTTTTAACTCGAACCTATTGAAAATCCTAAAAGCGATGTAAAGCCGGGTTCTTGCTGGTCAATTTCATTGATCAATGTCGTTGAATCTATGCGACTGAACATAGAATTGAAGGCAAAATTCGTTCACATCATTCAAGGACATTGAATATTCAGTCTAGAATTCACCGCCTTGCCGTCGCGAGCGGTACCCTCCCGTGAGGCTCCTGAAATTGGAGAACAGGGACGAGGCGCTGTTGCGCTTGCCGATCAACGCGACTGAACGCTTGTTCTCACGGGCAATCACTGTTCAATGTCATTGAACCAATTTCGTTGATCAACGAAAAGTAGAAACGTTTTTCACTTTGCTTGAAATGCAATTTCATTGAACAATATCGTTGAACGGATGTGTTCATATTAATCTATTTTCTTTCAATGGTCTAGATTCAACGAAATTGATCAATGAAGTTGACTAGTGAGAACCCGGCTTAAGGTAAATGTCCCTGTTTCGGACACTGTCCCGGTTTCTGACACTTTCATACCATTTTCTTACTTCAATCAATGATATCCATTTGTTCCGACAAACGTTGGTCGGAATTTAGGAGCATCGATGTCGTTTTCTAGCAATCAGTATTAGCGCGACCATGGGTTAATTCTGATGGCAAGGCGGAAGGTACATTCCGCGAATCGTAGCTATTTCTTCACTAGTAGTCCGGTTTAATGATATCCGTTGACCTGAGTACATGCATCCAGGTATACCGTTAATTACCGGGCCTTTCCGGATCCTTGAACCTTGATGCATTCCGAAGAGGGATTATCCTTGAGCCACATTAGCTTATTTTCTCTAATGGAACTTAGTACGTCACGGGAGATACCAAGTACAGAACGCACCTGCACTTCTTGGGAAACTTCCTCGCCCCTTTCGGAACGCTAAGAGGTTGTACTTTCCTCGCCAGCAGTAGGTACATTCTGTACAGGCGTTCGTGGGCGTTCGTTCGTGGCGAAGGAACGATCACGAACGCCGTTGGGCGCTTGCACGATCGTCCAGTGAATTCTGTAACGGGACTCGAATGCCGACGATCGTTGTAGTTCAAGAGCTAGCGACGATTTTCGTAACATATACCGTATGTCCGTCTCTGTACTGGCCAGTTTGAAAGTTACCTTCGGATCGGCTTGGTCGGTAATCGAGACATTTATACCGTAATTATAATTATTTTCGTAATTTCCATTATTCACAAATTCACAATTTCGAAGTTAGACGCCTCGATCTTCCGAATTGACATCCACTCTAACTGCCGACTCGACTTCTACCGTATTAAATGACTCGAGTACCGACCAAGCCTATCCGAAGGTAACTTTCAAACTGGCCACCCCGATAGCAAAGTGGCGCCACCGTGACTGCACACTGCTTTCACGCGGTGTATTCGAGTGCATGCACTGGGGTGTCCATCTGTCTGTGCACCGTGAAGCCACGCTGCAGTCACGCAGTGTGAGCACCGAGTGGAAGCACTGTGGCATAACAGGGTGACTCCACAGTGCTTGTACTGTGAGATGATGGTGTAGACCCAGTGGCTTCGCTGTGAAGTTATCATATGGACTACAGGGATGTATTCTAATAAAATATTTATATTAAAAAACAACATTTCTTTTACTATTCCATTTATTAAATGAACATATTGTAGCTGGAGATTCCAATATTAAAATATCAAAATGTATTATCCGTCAATTCCCGGGAAAATTTATAATTAATTAAAAACTATCGAAGTTTTGGCCCTAAGCCACTTTATAGTATAGTCTTATTAGATATTCGCGAAACAATTTATTAGTGTCAGGATAAAACCGGTACCAATCGATAGGAAAAAATCTCCTGAATGACATATAGAAATGGGTAATCTTCAAATTGACGAGAAATAATGTAATTAATTAAAAACTACCTGTCAAAATCACATGCCAACAAATCGCGAAGCTATATTTTTTCTGTAACCAATTTCATAAATAAAAATATCCCAATGTACAGGAGAAAATTCTTTACAAATTTCAAGCCGGAACTTATAGTCTACGATGCACCGTTTTTGTGTAATAAATTATTATACATATCGATACCTTACTTTGAAAACCTCGTAAGTGCAATTTTGGACAAAAATGCCATTTATAGCTTACTGCGTTAAGATTTAAAATCTGAACACAGTAAGCTATAAATGGGATTTTTGTCAAAAATTGCACTTACGAGGTTTTCAAAGTAAGGTATCGATATGTAATTCAAATTGGCTTAAATCGATCAGCTGATCGTTACGCGACGCTCCTTTATTACGCGTGCAACTAACGGAGGAAAGCGCATTCCGCAATCTATTCAAATTTATACTCTTTTTCCTGGGCATCCTAGATTTACTCGATCAAAAAAATAAAGCTGCCAATTTGTAGCGGGGAAAATTTACTATGAAATTGATGCAAGAACCTACTTGACAAAATGCACGGTTAATTTATAATAATTTTTTGAAAGTCCCGGTGTACGAAAGTACAATAAGCTGCGCATGGCGCGTTTTACGTGGTCGCCATGAGAACAGCTGATTGCTTGGCGAAACATGCTCAGGGGTGCTATTCTCGACGCGTGGGAAATGCTTTTCGTGGACGAAATATTTTTCGTTAACGGACGTAAAATTTCGTCGATCACTTTCGTTAACGATTCGAATATCCCTTCCAAGATAGATCTCGCCAACGAAATTAATTTTCTCACACGAAAAATGTGTTTACATCCCTTAGCGACGTCTTCTTTTTAGAATCTCGTTTAATCACTTAGCAACGACCCGTCGCATCGGCCCACCACCTCGTCATGCAACTCACCGGCATACAAATACCAAACAACATTCGTTGACGAAAACAGCGAGAACGACGAATGACAATTTCGTCAACGAAAAAATTAATTTCGTTGACGAGATCTATCTTGGAAAGGATATTCGAATCGTTAACGAAAGTGATCGACGAAATTTTAAATCCGTTAACGAAAAATATCTCGTCCACGAAAAGCATTTCCCACGCGTCGAGAATAGCTCCCCTGAAATTACTTTCGTACACCGTGTTCATTTCCCGCACATGTCTCCCTTGAGCTTCTCCATCACCACGAATATCCTCTCCGGCGTCTCGAACATCCTCTCGAGATTGACGACTCCGCTGTGGGAGAGATTCTGTAGGATGGCTACTTCGTTCTTGAGCTGGGCCTTTTGCTCGGTGGGAAAACGCAGCTTGTCGATCACCTTTATCGCCATCGCGCGGCCGGTCTTGCGATGAACTCCGCCGTAGATGATACCAAATTAACCCGAGCCAAGAACTTCGTCCGGGAAGATGTGATAGAGCTGCGACATGTCGGTTACGCGTTCCTCTGGCTCGGTTGTCGACTGCTCCTACCGACCTGTGGAAAACGACGCGTGTTTTTCGGTATAGCGTCGGTACGCGTTCGCGCGCACACTCGCGAGCTCTGAACGTACTTGCCGACACAGATAACAGAAACCTAAAATAGATACCACTCTTCCATAATAATTTATTAGACGCGGCGAGCGCCACCTATTGACTTGTTCGCAAACTAAAATCCAGGGCCCCACCTGATACAGCAGGTTCCTTATTTTAAATAAGCAGGGATGCACTTAACTGTTCTTGTATAAATTTTTATTTCCAACTTTTCGAAGAAACTATTCATTATTTCTTTCGCTTGTTATACAAATACGATTCCTGTTGTAAATCCTATTTGTATAACAGAAAAGAGATTATAAATATTTTTTTCGAAAAAATTGGAAATAAAAATGTTTACAAGAACACTATTTCACACATGATATAACATAGTATAATAATAAAATATTTTACACATAAGATAATATAATAATACACTATTTCAGAGGTAGTATAAATTAAAGAAAGTGAATAATGTTAAACTTATTTATTTTTCCTCCTCTTACAATGGTATTCTCGTGCTCTTGTACAAATATTTTATCTTCTAATTTGTACCTATAATCTTTTCCCGAGAGCTGATTGTTCACACCGTTTGCCCAATTATGGGAACAGAACAATACGAAATACGATATAATATTTCTTATTACTATATATCTTCATTTTATTTATAATGATAAAAATACCACATTGTTATGCTTACCTCATAAACATAACCTACAATTCTAAACACTAAGCTACACTAAAGTTACAGTTCATTAAAGTCAATAAAACGCTAAATATGTACAATACAAGTCGAAGAACAAAAAATCACAAAATATACACCAGATCACCACGAAATTTAGCACGAACGTAAAGTTAACCACACCGATTTACACAATAAGCAAAGCAAACAGAATGGTTAAACTCTGAATGAAAAGACGAAAAGTAGCTGGCGCTACAGATGTATTTCATCCGCACATGCGCTGTAAATTCGTTCGCACAACTTTAGCGCCTCTGATGGTTTGTTCGCAAACTTTTCCAGATCTAGGATTGGTGCATATAAGTGAAACCCCCGTGCTTGCCGATCCGGAGGTGACGGGCATCAATGCCTGCCTGATATTCGTTTTCCAGGTCCTCGCCAAGTGAGCGCCAACGCCACTTTCCGGCGGTGGAAGCTGACCACTAGCACCTCCGTAGAGGGGATCTTCGCCGACGTAGTAATCGACGTTGGCCGTTCTCAATTCGAAACAATGCATCGTGCCTGGAAGGAGAGAACGCGCGCGTTGTACATCGACTAAACGCGCACAGACAATTTCTAACGATATACATATGTACTCACGAGAATGTTGTTCCCTGGCGGCAGCGACGACTAGAATTTCAGCCAACGGAATCTCTTTGAAGTACTTGGAACTGCTGTCGCTTTGGAACAGAATTATGGCCTTTGTGTCCAATCGCCAATAGAGTCTCTTCCTCTGAAAACACGCGCGTCTTAATGATGGGGGAAGCGAAACCGAATCAGCGCTACGTCGTCAACCTACCATCGGATCGCGATTCGTCGAGTGCACCATCCATCCTTCTTTCAGGATCTTGGAGCCGCGTCGTTTCATGTGCTTGGCGCTTTGAACTATTCACATCAGCGGTATATTGTTACTCGGCGATGAGCTGCACCTGCGTTATCGCGTACAAGGTACCAAGTGTGACGGAGGGAGTGATGGAGAAGAAAAAAAGATAAAGTATCGCAAGTGTCGAGATACGACGTTGATTGAATAATTACCTCGATGGTCTGGAATTTTGAAATTCGTCGGAAGATGCGTCGTCATGGCACGGAACGAGGTCCTACGGAAATATCACACGCCTAAAACGATTCTTAGTGCGCTTTCCTCGTGTTTCTTTGTGTTTATGCGATTAGAGGGGGGATGATGACAGGTTGGCTTATTGTCACTTCGCTGTAGACTCCCAGTATAGCTCGGTCGTTCGCAAGGGCCTCTTCGGTGTCCCGGAGCTCCCGAGGCGGTTTCTCGCGAGGGTCGCTCGTCCGGTGTCTCTCTGCTGGCCTTTGCGGTCTTTCGTCAACCGACGCTATGTAGCGGCGGCCATGATGGCGTTCGTGCTACGAGGGAACTCGATACGACAGACTTCGTAATCGTCGAATACTGCCTAAACGCCGGCCTCGCCGCACTTCCATTTAACTCAGTGAGCTTCGCACTGCTCCGCGAACACCACCATGCACTTTTTATCGCACTCACTCGCGAAAAACCCGACTAAAGTTCCGAATTTCGTAGGAGCGATCCGCCACACGTCCGCACTGCTCGACCACCGAACCTTTAAATTTAATTACGAACACGTTTCCTGCGTATTAAAATGATTGAGTTAACCCCCGTACTAAAATCTTGAAATTTGCGTAAAACTATGTTGGCGTGCCGCGGGAGCTGCGTGTTCCGCAGCGAATTCATTAATTCGTTAACAATTTTGTGAAGACAGTGAATTTACCGATATTCATGGTCGGTAAATTTACGAAGTGTGCACGTCGAAAAGGCACCGTGACTGCACTGAGTGTAACCACTGTGTCTTTATCCTGTGAACCACTCAGTGTGCTCACTGTGTAGCCACGGTGCTTTTAGTTTGTGTACGCCACGCGATCACGCCACGGTGAGACCACAGTGGTGCCACTACGTGGCAGCACTGCGTGCGGCTAGCGTGTAAATCCACGCTTTGCTGTCGGGGCAGTACAGAGACGGACATACGGTAATGAGCACGGTTTATCGTCTGTTGGTTACGTAGATTTCGCTGCGATTATTGAGAAATCAATGGTCTTAAAGCGCGCGGGCGGGGCGGGAACCCACCCTGTAATTTTTTAAGGGGTGAAAAAAAATTCTATTTAACATAAATGAGCAAGGATCTTACTACCCTAGACTGAAACTAGCCCTTTCGAATGTTAATAAAAAAATGGTCTTACAGTTAGAAGATGAGGCAAAGGTCAAGTCTTTCAACTGTTCAATTGAAAAAAAATGCGGTAGTTAACATAAATGAGCACTGTCAGACTTGCATAACTTTCAAACTACAGGCCTCAAGCAATGAAAAAACCTTGGTCTGACAAAAAACAATTAGGGTAAAGTGGGGGAAATATCGCCGGGAAGTTACACCATGAGTGCAAGTGAGAGGCGTTTATGGGACCGTCTAAGTAGGAGTGAGACAGATTTATATAAAATCTCAACGTGGATTGTCTCGTAGATATGAATGCCTTTTACGGTGCCAAAAAATTCTGGTTCGGATTTTATCTGAAAGCAAAAAATGACGAAAATTTTTAAACTAGAAGGTTCAATCTCGTTCTTGTAACCGGTGGTTTTGAGAAACATTTATAATTAACAATTTTACAACAATTTAAATTACGAGTGTGATTTTTCAAGTAATTTCGTCCTAGTTTTGTGATTGCCAAGAAAAAAGAATTAATTAAACAAAAATTTTATGTGTCAGGGACGAAATAAAATCTTTACAAAGCGATTGAGACAATTTACATTAAAATCGGTTCAGTAGTCTTTGAAATATATTTGGCACCGTAAACTGGCATTCATAAAATACCTGCCGGATTCAATGCCCAATAACTTGTAAACAACACAATCTTTTTAAGTTTTTCTTTTTGATAAATTTTGTTAAGTGTGTATTTGTAATAACATTTTATAAATAAGTGTTAAATAAATGAAATATATGAAAAAAAAATTATTGAGGATAATACTTTTTTAAGGCCACCTAGGTGTATGTAGCACCTTAATTGAAAAAAAATGCGATAGTTAACATAACTGAGCACTATCAGACTTGCATAACTTTCAAACTACAGGCCTCAAGCAATGAAAAAACCTTGATCTGACAAAAAAAAACAATTAGGGTAAAGTGGGAGAAATATCGCGGGAAAGTTACACTATGAGTGCAAGTGAGAGGCGTTTATGGGACCGTCTAAGTAGGAGTGAGATAGATTTATATGAAATCATAATGTAGGTGATTTTTATATTTTATTGAACAGAAAACATTTTATTTATGAAGTGTAAACCAAATGTAGAATATTTATTAAAATTCTGAGTCTGATTCCGGCTCGTCTTCATCAGATTCGCATGTTTCTTCCTCGCAGTCGATATGGTCATCTGCAAAATAAAATTAAATGATCAGAACAACAACAAAACAATGAAAGACTAAATTAACGAATGCACTACTTACCTTGAAGATTTTCTTGCGAAGACTGGACGTTAATGATGTCACTGACAAGTGGTGGAAGTTGTTCTCCCAAAAACCACAGGATTTCGTATTTCCCATCGATCAGGATCCAACCGCTGTCTTCTTTAGATGTCAAAGCGGGATTCTTGACAGGAGCATTCGACCATAGCATAGCAATATGACGAGCTCTGAGGACTTGTGGTAAAAGCTCTGCTTTACATGGTGGTAAAGCAGTTGCATCACAATTTGTCATTTTTTTGGAAAATGATTCTGACGGTTTTTTAGCGCAGTACGTTTTCGTGAAAAGGTGAAAGCGGGCTGCATTAACGTCTGTAAAACCTTTCGCGTTATACATTTCACAAACGAATTTTTGTATCGTCAGTAATGTCGCATTCCATAAATGCTTCTCACTTGCACTCATAGTGTAACTTTCCCGCGATATTTCCCCCACTTTACCCCAATTGTTTTTTGTCAGACCAAGGTTTTTTTATTGCTTGAGGCCAGTAGTTTGGAAGTTATGCAAGTCTGAGAGTGCTCATTTATGTTAACTACCGCATTTTTTTTCAATTGAACAGTTGTTAGACTTGACCTTTGCCTCATCTTCTAACTGTAAGACTGCATTATTATTTTTTCCAAATCTGCGGAAACACAAATAGTTTGAATCATATTCAATAGCTGCATGTTTCTGGTATAAATATCGCGTAGCTTTTGCACGGTTTATATCGACGATCGCAAATAAGAACATCGTATCTCAATAATGATAGTTTCTCAGAAAGTAGGTTTAAATTCGATAATATTTATGCCAAATTTCCATATTAATTAGATACGATTAAATTACTTTTTTTTTAAATCCACATTATTTGCAAAAATAATTTAGAAATCATGATTTTAATTGAAAGAGGAGAATTTCTTATATTGAAAAGTGATGTTAACTGATTTTGGCCAAAAATTGAGATCTCCTCCTCCTCCTCCTCCTCCTCCTCCTCCTCCTCCTCCTCCTCCTCCTCCTCCTCCTCCTCCTCCTCCTCCTCCTCCTCCTCCTCCTCCTCCTCCTCCTCCTCCTCCTCCTCCTCCTCCTCCTCCTCCTCCTCCTCCTCCTCCTCCTCCGTCCTCCGTCCTCCGTCCTCCGTCCTCCGTCCTCCGTCCTCCGTCCTCCGTCCTCCGTCCTCCGTCCTCCGTCCTCCGTCCTCCGTCCTCCGTCCTCCGTCCTCCGTCCTCCGTCCTCCGTCCTCCGTCCTCCGTCCTCCGTCCTCCGTCCTCCGTCCTCCGTCCTCCGTCCTCCGTCCTCCGTCCTCCGTCCTCCGTCCTCCGTCCTCCGTCCTCCGTCCTCCGTCCTCCGTCCTCCGTCCTCCGTCCTCCGTCCTCCGTCCTCCGTCCTCCGTCCTCCGTCCTCCGTCCTCCGTCCTCCGTCCTCCGTCCTCCGTCCTCCGTCCTCCGTCCTCCGTCCTCCGTCCTCCGTCCTCCGTCCTCCGTCCTCCGTCCTCCGTCCTCCGTCCTCCGTCCTCCGTCCTCCGTCCTCCGTCCTCCGTCCTCCGTCCTCCGTCCTCCGTCCTCCGTCCTCCGTCCTCCGTCCTCCGTCCTCCGTCCTCCGTCCTCCGTCCTCCGTCCTCCGTCCTCCGTCCTCCGTCCTCCGTCCTCCGTCCTCCGTCCTCCGTCCTCCGTCCTCCGTCCTCCGTCCTCCGTCCTCCGTCCTCCGTCTCCAGCCTATTTTTAGACCGTAAGATGGCGTTTTTCCCGCGTGACACCGACCGGAAGTTCGCAGGCTGTCAAAAGAGTTGATATCAATTCGGGAGATCGAAGCATCTCACCTCGAAATCGTGAATTTGTGAATAATGGTGAGTAATGTCCATTATTCACAAATTCACGATTTCAAGGTTAGATGCTTCGATCTCTCGAATTGACACCAACTCTAACTACCGACTCGACTTCTACCGATATAAATGACTCGAGTAGCGATGAAGCTCGGTCGAAGGTAAATTTCAAGGTCCCTGCAACTGGTCCGTTCGGCGCCGGACATCCTGTATAAAGGCACACTTTGTAATGTATTTATTGCTGTTGACGGCCACTGTAGCGCTGAATATTGCCTACTGCCGCGCCACCACTCGGGCATGCACGAGCCCTATAGGCGACGAGCGAATATTGTTTAGCAGCGCCTCTCCGCGGCGAACCGAAACATTTATTACGGGAACTGACCAGAGTCACTTAGGTCGGGTGTCCACCGGGTCGGGCCGATCGCTAAGCACTTGAGTATATCTATATATACCCAATCTGTATATCTATACAGGGTGTTCGGAAAAAACACCGACACAGAAATAGGGGTGATAGGTTACGTCATTACAAGTATTTTGATATAAGGGACCTATACCCGCAAGCGCCCCCTTCTGGAGATATCAACTTTTCAAGTTTATAACGACCGAGGTTGATCAAAGTAGAATAATATTGAGTTTTTTGTCTACCTGTACAATTGAAAAACAAATGAAAACTCCTTGTATCCGCATCATCTTCGAAAAGTACAAGGACTTGAGCCAAGCGGTTATCCTTTCCGCAAGCAGTTTGCGCAGTGGCACATCTATCCAGAATCGTTTTCGATGTTGCATGGACATGGGTGGCCGTCATTTTGAGCATTTGCTGTAGTACATTGTTTTTGTATCTCGTAAAATTAAATATTCGTTACCATCTTGATACGTTTCTTATTATTCTACTTTGATCAACCTCGGTCGTTATAAACTTGAAAAGTTGATATCTCCAGAAGGGGGCGCTTGCGGGTATAGGTCCCTTATATCAAAATACTTGTAATGACGTAACCTATCACCCCTATTTCTGTGTCGGTGTTTTTTCCGAACACCCTGTATATACCCAAGTGCCCAGCGATTGGCCCAATTGTGGTCGGCCCGATCCGGTGGACATCCGGCCTTGTAGTTAAGTGATCGTAGGACCTGATGTGTCATAATGTCAACTTGCTGGCAACGTATACTATAATTTATTTCGGCTTTCAGGCCGTAAAATTTATGCATCATAATGATGCTTCGTATAAAAATGGCCTAAAATTAGTCTTTTCTAAACATGTTTTAAATGTGAGTGAGCGCAAATGTGGTATAACCTAAATTTCTGTGATAGAAGGCCGTGTGATTCGCCAGATATCAGTAACTCTTAATCCATATTCAGTTACTTTAGAAGTAAGTAGTCAATAGCTTTCTCCTCGCGACTTTGTCCGCGTGTGAATCACGAAATAATCTCATTCTTTATTTTACTCCCTTAAGGGAGTTGGTATATAGATAGTAGATATATAAAAAAAACGTGCGTATTCAAATGCAACGTTGTATTAAAGTTTCAAAGCAATCGGTGAAAAACTTTCGGAAATTTAAGATATAGGTATTTTTATTCATTTACCCCCTTAAGGAGTAGGTATATAAAAAACGCGCGTATTAGAATGCAACGTTATGTCCAAATTTCAAAGCAATCGGTAAAGAACTTTCGGAGATCTTACGACGCGGTCTCAACGTGTCGACATTGACGTGACACATGCACAATACAGGTAGTGCTCTCACCCAGTTTATGACCCTGTGAGACCGCGACGTTAGACCTTGAAGAAACGAAAATAACATTTTTATTGAAACGTGTATATGGAAAATAGAAGAAGATAGATAGCGGTATTTATTAGAATGGGTATTGCGGAAAGCGGTTCATTACGACTCGTCCAGTAATTAATCCTTCCGGGAAAGGTGCATGGCTGCGGGCTCATTGACAGCCTAAATTCGCCAAAACCTATCGCTTCGCCAATGTGACCGATTTACAAAATGTATCAAGTTACTTGAGTTTGTGTTAATATGTGTTCCGTCGCAAGGGGACTTCTATGTCATTTCTTACCGCTCACTATCATCGCAACAAGTAAGGCGCCAATCTAGATCTAATCTCTACATCGATCGCGAACAGTGTATGGCTTTCCTGGATAAACCAGGTGTCAAAATTCCCCAATTGTCCATCGACTGCATCCGACATTCCTCCCCTTAATCTGGCTCGGATCGCTTTTGTGACGGTACCTATTGAAGCGGGCACTGCGAGAGACGGCTTGCTACGAATCGCTCTAAAATTACCTTCTTAGAAAAGTTCGGAACTGCGACATTTACGACCTAGGTATGTTTATCGAAATATTCGTTTCGCCTACGACGCGATTAATTCTAGTCGGCGAATTATTTGTGGTCGATGTGTGTGTGCTACCAAGAAGCACGAATCGACCCTCCTAATTCCGTCGCTCGTTGCGATAGAACAAGATTGACAGCTGGCACGTCGCAGTCAACTCATTCCCGTGGAAACTGTACAAAGTCGCCGATGGTGGCGCTAGTAGCAAATTCGCTCGCCGCCTATAGAGAACGCTCCGTACTGCTTCGTACACCAACACAGTGAGCGTGTAGTAGTAAGTGTGAAGCTAGCGCTCGGGGAAAGGGGACCACCGAGTCGTGGCGGAGAGAGCCGATGCGTCCCGAGTTTTGCGTCTTGCCATGCCTGCGACACCAGGAGTAGCGACGTCGCTACGCTAACAGCCGTTCTCACCGCCGTAGCGCAGCACATTAGATGTTTCACATCAAAATTCAACTACTGTGCCGAACAACAACAACAACCGACGGCGGTTTGAAAGAAATTACAACTTGAGCAACTTGAGTTAGAGATGTGAAAGTATTGTGACTAACAATAAGTAGTATGCCGATAGAATCGATGTTTCATCTTTATCGAACTATCGTTAGTAGTTACCGTAATATTTATAATAGAAACGTTTCTATTATAAACATGAAAATTGGCGCCGGGAGAGTACGCAGATTCAGCGCCGTTCGGTTGGTGCTATCCCCGAAGAAGTACACGTGCACCGCAATAGTCGAATTTATTGCGGGTCTGCACTTTGTCCGAGGAGAGCATAATATATAAAAGGCAGAAGATTTTTGTTGCCTCCCGCGAGGCTCCTGAAATCTGAGCACGCGGTCGAGGCCCTTCGCTTGCGACCCGGCGCCTATCGCTCACGCTAGACTGAGTTACTATCTATTTAGCCGGTCAAATAGACTGAAATTTCTCTGGCATTAAATCTTTATCGTGTATCCACTGCAATATCTAGCTAGATTTATTTTTCTCAACCGAGATTCTAGACTAACTCTCGCTAGATTGTTCTCAATGCTGTGTCCACTTGAGTAAATCTAGTTGAAAACGAAAGAACACGTTCGCCAGTGCGCATTTGTATTTATAATTGTGATACTATTAAACGGTACAAACCGTTGTGTCTAATTCAAAAAGCGCATTTAGTTTACTCTTTCTTAACTCTGCCATCAGTCGCTGCTCCGTCTCGCGATAAACGGAATTCGACACAACGGTTCGTACTGTTTAATGGTATCACAGTCATAAATACAAATGTGCACTGGCGCACGTATTCTTTCAACGGATGCGTGGTCCATCCTTCCTATCGCATACTTTCTACAAAGAAGAATTTCGATGTTTCACATCTAACAATTTTCCTATACAAACGGTATTTAAATGTTATTTTTAAACGTGCTACCAATGATCAATCAATCCTCATGCTTTCATTAATGAGGGTAAATACTGCTTCGTGCACCGATACAGTGAGCGTGTAGTAGTAAGTGGTTACGCTAGGGCTCGGTGAAAGGGGACCATCGAGTCGTGGCGGAGAGAGCCGATGCGTCCCGAGTTAGGCCAGGCGAACGTTGGGACGCAGTTCAGTGAGGAGACGTAGGGTGACCGTTGCCTCTATATCTATATATAGAATAGATATAGATATAGAGGCAATGTTCAACGTTCGCCTGGCCTTAGCGTATTTAGCCACTCCAGCGACGTTTCACGAGCAGCCGGTCTCACCCCCGAAGCGCGGCATAAGATGTTTCACATCAAAATGTTTCTTATGAAAGAAGTGTTGTAATAAGGCAGTAAGTCAAATTTGAAATCGGGTGGTGCAACACGAAAAGGCAGCATCTAATAAGCCGCATGACAAATACTGCTTTCTTGTATTGTACATTGCACTTACTGCCATTCTGCCTTGCAAACGCTTAGTTTTTCCAGAAAGCAGTAAATGTTTAATTGAAGATATACACAAAGTAAAATAAATTGCTGCTTTTTTGCGTTGAATGTGGATACAAAATAATTCAAGATATTCAATGATACCAAAAAACGCATTTCGGTTTTTTTTTGCTAGTAACTGCCTTTCTCCAGAGTTGGGCAGTGTAGTAGCCCCGTAATAGGATACCTGGACACCGAAAACTATGAAGGGGAAGACCTCCTCACCGATAACTGTGGAGCGAAAGATCTTGACATCGAAAATTAAGGAGCGGAAGACCTGGACACCGGAAAATGTGGGGCGGAAAAATAATTTTCATGAAAATGTAGTGATTACCGTCTCCATACACAATATTGAATTTTGACCTCAAACATTTGACATGCTCCAGACGAAATGTTTTTGGAAAAGGCAAGGCTTGATCTACTCTTCATTTGTGCGTCGGATTGCATGCAACAGGCAGAAACGGGCGGAAACTTAACCCTGGATATCTCGATCTTCGGGATATGCAAATCAAGTTTTTGATGTCTTGTTGTATTCGCGTTAATAATTACATTACTTTTATATTATAATACTAGGGGGCATCCGCCCCCTGCTCGCTTCGCTCGCCAACCCCCGGGGGGCTATTGCCCCCGCGCCGCTGTCGCGGGGCTCCCCCAAGTTTGTAGGGGACGGCGGTCGGTCAACGGACTTATCTCGCGACGCTTCGCGTCGCTCGAATTCGACAAAACGCCGGCCAAACGGGTAGACGGGTCTGCCAACCGTGGGTGACCCATGATGTAATACAAAATTACCGTATAGTAATCTGCTTGGCTGCGTCGCTGCTTCTAGCGCGACCGTACGGTAAATCGTAGCGTGTATGCGAGTCCCCAGACGCCCCATACGACATAAATTGTCGTAGAGTTTTTTCCGTCATGGCAATCATGTGAAGCCGACGATATGTAATGATCTGTTCGATTGGCTTGCAACGCCGGCCAAACGGGTAGACGGACCTCTGCTCGACTGGCTTGCTCCGCACCGATCGACGATCGATAGCATACTGCATCCCATTGGCGGCCGACGTGTGGTGGGGGGGACGCGGTTGGTGGGAGGACGCCGCTGTAGGCGATAGGTGGACCGATGCATCAGTGGGCGATTGGTGGGGTGGGTTTCGGATAGTTCGGTCGGTCGTCGATCCGAAAAACTATTTTATAGAATAGAGAGAAAGAACAGTTAGGTACAAGTAGAAACTGAAAAATTTACGCCGGTTCTTCAAACCGGAAGTGAACATTAAAAACTATTAGGTACGTTTTGTGCGCCAAGTCAGATAGTACAACTTTTGTTAAAGAAGTTTTTTAGAAATCATGCTCGTTTGGGAAATATAATATGCTACTGTTCACGGTAGTTGGAACACCTTATATTTCAGTGAGAGTAATATCACAGCGTACGTACATATAAAGTAATTCATAACTAGGAGTACTGGCGGTCTAAATACTGTAAATAGCAGAGGCTAGATGCTTAATTGAATATTTTTTATTTTATAAAGCAATTAAAGAGCTTTCTCTTAGTCAGGCGTTTTCTTTTTATAATACGACAGTAATTCTAAATTTGTCGGGAACTAACACTGATTCTCTACATTTCATACCTTTTCATTACTCTAAAATCTATTAAAAAAGTAGGTATTTCAAATTATAACTATTCGGATTTATCAGAAACAAAAGTGGAAATGAGAAGATTAGAGAACTTGACACTTGCTAATTTTTTTGGTAAATACTAAGAAAATCAGGAAGTGTAAAATTCTCTAATCTTTTCATTTCCACTTTTGCATCCGATAAATCCGAATAGTTATCCTAATTTCAATTACTGCAACTTTATTTAAAAGCCGTACAACTAAATATAAAAGAAAGTGCAATATGCTAAGTGTAATAATAAAAACAATTGCTTTTCTTTAATGGATTTTATAAAACAATATTGACACGTATACAAATACCTCAAATAATAACAGTCCTTCTATCCTAGAGTACCATAGATAATAGAGAGTACGAAAATTAATTCAAATAGAACCTTTTCACACCTAACAAAGTGGGCATTCTTTATTTTTTAACCTAAAATTCACCAACTTCTAATTAGGGGTGAGGGGTATAAATATAATACAGTAGAGTTGTCGATATTGGATGTGCAGTATCACTCCCACGAAGAAAAAGGGTTAGTTTGGATCTTTTCCCAGAAAATCATGAAATAGAATTTCAGACATTTTAGAATCGATAAAATTAGATTAAATAAATAATGAATTTGAATCAAACGATTGAACCAAAGTTATTACTAATAGGGTAAAATTGGGAGAAATGGCGCACCTTTTTTTAAAGTGGCACAAAAGCTATTATTGCAGGATAAGCAATACTTAATTGACAATGTGGATAAAGCGAACAATAAAATATAGGAATTTGTAAACGGACGACCAAAAGTGTTATCGAGTTTTGTAAAAAATTTGTGAAAAGAAAATATACCAAAAACCCAACTCACCCGCCCTAGTATGGATGAGATGGCGCAGTAGAAAAAATTGGTGGGGGTGAGTGGTTCTCCAAGAGTAGGCTTCAAAATTAAAAGTGCAACTACCTTTAATGCAAAATAACAAAAACAAAAATACAAAATCATCTTAAATAATCAAATTTAAAGAAAAATACCAAAGCATTGATTATTCCAACCACATAAACTTAAAACATCTTTTAAATGTAATAAATCTTACTAATAACATGTAAAAGTTATTTCGCTTTTCTGCCACATCGCAAGCACATATTTGGATAGTTGGTGCATCCCGAACAGTCGGATTAGACGGCTTGCGCCAACTCATCCGACTTCGTTGGGTTAGATGTTGCAGTCATTGTCTTTCTTGTACATGAAGCATGGAACGAAATTTGAGGTTAGGAACAATATTTACAAGTTTATGAAGTGAAATGACCAAATCAAATACATTCAAATCAGAATAATAACTTACTGGATGCCTAATTATTTATTACACAAGAAAATAATCAGGGCCAATACAATATACCTACAGTTATATTTATTTTATCTTCTGAGGAGAAAAACAGCCGTTCGGTAACACACACTTACTGCACATGCACACTAATAATCTGTGTCGCCAACTGAGTCAGTATTGCTACATAGACAAAGAAATTATTTGACTGAACCGTCTCATCCGCTGCGCCATCTCTCCCGACTTTACCCTATATGAAAAATTGTTTTCTTTAGCCCTTTCTCTAGCCCTTTTAATTGTATAAAATATTCAAACACAATGTGTGCTTTATCGATAAGTCAAATTACACTACACAAAGTACAAAATTCTGCAGAACTAATTATTCGGCATCAATATTAAATTATTTAAAGTAGGAGAGAGGAATGTTTCTAAAAAGATAACGTATTTGGGTTGATTCATCGCTTATTCACCTACTCATTGTCAACCGCACATGACAGGCCGACATTCCAGGATAATTAGTCCTGCAGAATTTCGTACTTTCCGTAGTGTAACTTGAGTTATAAATAGAGCACATTGTGTTTGAATTTACAACTGCAACATATTAACGTTCTATGAAATTAAAATTACCAATAAAATTAAAGGTCGCGTAATAATTTATGAATCTGCAGAAATCGAAGTATAATCAAAGTATTGTAGGATCCACATATATCATGTCTTAGCAGTGTAACTTTCATTTTAAGATATTTTCACACGAGGAATATTAATTTCGATGATAAATTCGAGCTATCGAAACGTAATGTATCTAACATTTACGAATCTACTACGAAATTGGGTGTAGACACCGAACATAGACTAGACAAGAAGGGTCACTCCGCGTCGGTACTTTGAAGTTGGGACTACAGAGGCGAGCCGCGTTGCTGGACGCCACATGTTCGGTGTCGACGTTTACGGTACTTCGTGAGCGACTACACCGGGTGGTGAGTAGAAATGAATTTTGAAGTATCGGTAGAATTTAATTATTTATTAAACTGTTCAATCGAATTTTACTTTTGTTAAAATAAGACTATATAATGTTATTAGTTCCCTTAAATATAAGCAATGATATAATAGAAACAATAGATATTTAAAACCTCAAAAGTAATAGTGTTTAATAACGTATATATAATATAATACAACAGGTATATACATAAAAATACAAAGGTAATTGAATTTTGAACGAAAATAATTTTAACAGAAATCCAAAATTATTATATTTAAAGCACCCCGCAGGAATAATACTATGCAATTAACGTCACCAATCAACCATAATAATTGTGTTTCATTATTAACCGCTTAACTTAAAAGCCCGAGATAACTCGGGCTTTTAATTCTTGCATAAACTTAAAAGCCCGAAAATACTGGTGTATCATGAAAATATCCTGTTTATAATTTTTTCCCTAAATACGAGTATACTCGGGATTTTAATATAACCTTCCTTGAATATTATTTAATTACCCCTTGCATTAATTAATTAGTGACATTATTGTTTGCAATAATCTATATTCATAATAATGTTTGAAATTTAGCAATTAAAAAAATTGGAAAAATATGGACAACGTTTTACAAAATAATTGTTAAATTAACCGGTTAAACACACCGGTATAATCCGATCGTCAATGCCCCCGCGCGATATGTATGACACCCCGTATAAAACTTCCGCCACCGCGCGCGCTGAAAATACTCCAAAATCTCCCAAAAAAGAGTGGCGACAGAAAGTAAGCGAGACAAGCAACACTGGGGGCGTGGCTTAGAGTGACCCTTCTTGTCTAGTCTATGTTCGGTGGTGTAGACTGCCAAACACGCGAACCAATAGCAGGTCGGCTGAGTCTCCCCGCCTTCTTCCATACCACACCAGATACTCAGCGAGGAGTAGTAGAGAGAGACTCAGTCAAGGCGCTTATTTGTTCGCGCGCTCGGCTGAATCTCCTCCCAGTTACGAACTCGATCCATAAACACTCGATATCAATAAGTACAGAAGGAAGCTAACCAAGTGCGAAATATTACAAAGGCTTGTAAAGTTGAAACGCTGCACGCGAATTTTTTGTTATCGCTCCATGTCAATGCCATATATCGAGCGCTTAGTATCTTCTCTTATCAGCAAAATAACCACATCCGCAAATATCTCGGAGTAGTAGCGCCCACGCCGTCGGCGGAAAGTGCTTCGACGGGTCCATCTAATCCTATCGCTTCTAAATGGGTTTACTGCTTGGCGTTAATGCGCCCGCGGACCCACGTCGCAGCGAAGGGGCATCGAGCTCGACGTTTCGCATTAATATTCTTCCGCTCGAATGTCCTGAGCCGTCGCCAGAGATTAAACGGTTGCCGAAGGGCGGAAACGGGGCGAGCGACAACCGATCCCTCCATGTCAAGTAATTACAGCACATAGCGCCAGTCGCACGGCACTAGAATACGAAAGGTGCAAAGTACTCGAATATGGTGGTTTGACGTCACTTTCCGTGTTTCAGCCGGCTCCGCCGCCGAAAGGGGATACTTTGGTCCTTGGAGGCAGTGCAAACTCCTGCTCTACGGTCGGGAGAGATGCGGTCAAGGAGTTTCCAGGTTTCAGCCAGTCCGTAAGTTCTACTTCTGTCACATATTTCACTCTGATTACACGACGAAAGCTCTTCTGTATTTCATATTGAAGTACCCACACAACACACTACATTTATTATATCATATAATACGTATATTTTACGTTAATACAGATGATTCGTATACGCATATGATATACAGGGTGACATTTTTTAAACTTGCCACCTCCAAAATCTTAGTTCCAGATTTTCTAAAAAATAAAAAACGGTTTCGGCAATGGAGAGGAGGAACCAAAATGACATAATCGGAGACGCACCCCCTCCAACCCCCTTAGGGGTACCCCCCCCCCCCAACTTTGTAATCTTAAATAGCAACCCCCCATGTGTGATACAGCATTGGAAAGCTCTTTAAAAATGCTTTACAACAACACCAAATGGTCCCTTTCGATGAGTAGTTTTCGCGCAAATCGAGAAAGAAACTGCAGTTAGCATGCTAGAAGTAAGTTTTGTCAATCTATTTATTAAAGGTCAATTACGTTACAATAAATTTTCGAAATGATTTCCATTGTCAGCAAGACCAAAATATGACCTATTTTGAAATTCCTCTCGAACTTTTTCAAATGTTTTTGAAATTTTGCGACATTCTTGTGTAATTCTCTGTTTCAGTTGGTTAATGCTTGCTGGTTGAGTTTGAAAAACAACAGATTTGAAATGTCCCTATAAGAAGAATAATAAATATACATATCAGTTAACAATATTGTATCTCTAAAAATACATCCCTTATATAGATAAAATATTCGTATCAGCTAGTTACGTATATTGTATCTCTAAAAAATACATCCCTCATATACGTAAAATATATTTACGTAACAGCGCTACGTATATTATTAGATACTAGCAGCCCGTCCCGGCTTCGCACGGGTAGATTGTGGATTGATTTTGTCCGTCCACCATTGTTTAAATACATTTTTAATACAAAACTTCGTATTTTTCCCGGGCTACGCAATGGTCATATTGGATTTGACCTTGACCATGACCTTCAAGGTTATATCGAGGTCAAATTAATTTTTTTTCACGTTCAAATGTGTCCTTGACCATTTTTTTCATGTTACCTTTATTGTCAGCGGAGGTCAAATTTAGGTCAAGTATAGTTCGACTTTTTGAACACCCTGTATAAGATTTACTAACTCAGAAACCTTCGCGGATATGCGTCCAACTGTTCCCCAAATTTTCATCGCAATCGGATGAACGGTTTAGGAAGGCATAATAATCATCCGTACCGGTACTTTTTGAACACCCTGTATAAGATTTACTAACTCAGAAACCTTCGCGGGCATGCGTCCAACCATTTCCCAACTTTTCATCGCAATCGGATGAACGGTTTAGGAAGGCATAATAATCATCAGTACCGGTACTTTTTGAACACCTTTTATAAGATTTACTAATTCAGAAACCTTCGCGGGCATGCGTCCAACCATTCCCCAAAGTTTCATCGCAATCGGATGAACGGTTTAGGAAGGCAAATAATCATCCGTACCTGTACTTTTTGAACACCCTGTATAGGATTTACTAACTCAAACCTTCGCGGATATGCGTCCAACTGTTCCCCAAATTTTCATCGCAATCGGATGAACGGTTTAGGAAGGCATAATAATCATCCGTACCGGTACTTTTTGAACACCCTGTATAAGATTTACTAACTCAAAAACCTTTGCGGGCATGCGTCCAACCATTCCCCAACTTTTCATCGCAATCGGATGAACGGTTTAGGAAGGCATTTGATATTACCTTAAAGGTCACGGTCAAGGTCAAATCCAATACGACCACTGGGTAGCCAAGGGAAAATCCTTAAAGTTTTGTATTAAACATTTTTCTCTAAAATGTTTTCCCGCTGAGATAATCGGCCGTACCGGGACTTTTTGAACACCCTGTATAAGATTTACTAACTCAGAAACCATCGCAGGCATGCGTCCAACCATTTCCCAAAATTTCATCGCAATCGGATGAACGGTTTAGGAAGGCATACGAGACATACAGACAGACAGACAGACAGACAAACATTCATTTTTATATATATAGATATATCTCTCAAATATACATTTCCTCTTATCCGTGAAATATACGTACCTATTAACCCTCGTACGGTCCTCATTTATACTTACACTTAAGTCCTTCGGGTCATATATGACCCAAGGGTAGGATGTATGTACTCGTATATATTAACCTTTAGAGCCCGGGGAAATTTCAGTTAAAATCAACTTTTTAAACGTAAAATTTATAAATAAAGTCAATAATTTCCTATTTGGAGGCCCCGACCTAACTGCTGGTCGATATATCGACCACCCCGGACGCAGGGCAAAATCGACTTTGGATCCAGTGGAAAAAATTTGGCAGGAAAGATTATCGCTCAAAACTTGTTACTCGGGGGTTTTTTGGGTCGCTCATTACGATGCTGATATCCAAATCGCTCTATTCTCAAATTCAAGATGGCGAATGCAATATGGCGGATGATGAATTCCAGAAATATTTAGAATTTGAAGATTATGGCCCGAAACTTGTTACTCGAGGGGTTTTCGGGGTCGCTTATTACGATACTGATGTCCAAATCAGTCTAGTTTCAAATCCAAAATGGCGAATACAATATGGTGAATGATGACACGGTATACGCGAAAAGCCTTATAGGTAGCGTATTGCGAATTCGTTCGCGCAAACGCAACGCTCCGCGCAATCTATAAGCCTGCCTCGCTCGCCTGTTCTTTACGGTTGTATTGATACAGTAGTATTCAACAATGCAATGGCTGAAAATGAAGCTTGGACTAGTGGCGAATCCGAACCAAAAGTACAAGTACCCGTATCTTCACCCATCAATCAAAGATTTCGAAGGTAGCTCCGAAATAAATCCGAAAATCTTTATATCGGGAAATAGTCCAATCGATTATTTCAATTATTTTTCTGATTCTCGTCTGCTTGAAAGGATTATAGAGGAGACGAATCGTTATGAAACTCAAAATCATCAGGTTGAAAATTCTCATATAAAGAAATGGCGTCCTCTCACAAAAGATAAATTTGAAAAATTTCTCGATCTTTCGATTGTAATATGGGTGGTATTATATACGCTAATACCATCAGACAGACACTCCTCGCACTACTTGGAGAGATACCTACAGGAGAACCGAGCAGAGCAGGAATGACCACGTCCGTACTCCGTCTCTACATGCATGGTCATTCAGCAAACAAACTACGTACACTTTATAAAATTTGTCTGAAGTATTATGAAATCACTGGAAACTGCATAATATAAGAAAAATGGTACACTGACTACAAATAGTACCTGAATACAAATAACAAAATATTCTACAGTATGGGTCATATATGACCCGAAGACCTTGTACGTGCAGTTTTTTGTAGTCGACAAAATTACATAATTACATGCTTATTTCCATCATGAAAAATTATCGTTATAAGAAAGAAATAATGTCTAAAAATTTCAGAAGATTATCTCTAAAGGCATAATAATAACTTATCGATATTGAACGCTGTGGGTCATTATAGACCCGAGGGACGTACGAGGGTTAATAGGGAACTTGCCTAAAATTTTATTATGCATGAAACACAGCAAACATAATAGTTAAAGTTATTCAAAAAACACAGTACCAATAGTAAAAACTTGATTAAAAAACTTTTACCTCAAAAACATTACTTTAAAAGTAGAATGGCCACGCCCCCCCCCCCCCCCCCGTGAAACGCCGAGTTATGGGCGGCGCCGCGCGTGACGTCACTTCGTGCGTAAACTGTTTGCCTGCGCGCCTTCTAGTACAGTAGACGGGCCGAGAAAATCAATTTTGTTGTCCACTTTTCTTTAAAAGTGTCCGAGTTTTTGTTTGTGATGATTAAAATATTTCATTACCTTTAAAACGAAACAAAAATCATCGAAAAATATCAGTTTTTAGTGAAGTTAGAGGCATCTGTTTACAAGAGCGCGCGGGCGCTACGGCGTGTATTTATGTACAAAATGCGATATCTCGAGAACTATTCATCGTAACAAAATGAGATAAAAACCAATCGTTTCGTTTTGAAATTCTCTACATTTTTTCCGCAGTATGTCCCGATAACTTCTCAATAGTTTTCGAGATATTTAACTCTAGATAGCTAACCTTCCTTTATGTTATAGGAAGCCATCTAATCCTGATACAAAAAAATATTTCAGACAAGTTTCATATTTTTTAACGTAAAAGCCGAATCTGCATAAAAATTGGGGGTTTCCATTTAAAATGTTGAAGCTACCCCTCGCCCCCCAGCGAGGGGGGGGGGAGTTTGATATAGGTAGTTGGATAGAACTTTAAAAAATATTGAACCCGTGTTTTTTTGTTTTTCTATGCGACGCATATTTTTCAAAATATTCGGCCATCCCGGGACTTTTTTTACACCCTGTATAAAGGGTGGTCCAGGTTTATAGTTATTTTCGATATGAGTGCGTGAAGCGCAAGTTTTTAACGAGTGTGAAGTTTGCCGCACGAGCAAAGCGAGTGCACCTATCACACGAGTTAAAAACGGCGCGAAACACACGAATATCGAATTTGACTTTTTGTCACCAGTGTCAAAACCGAGGTTGGAGCGTGGGCGCCAGTGAAGAAAAAAGTGTTCACACACTGCGCATGTACTTTTACGCACTGCGCAGGTTGTTCACACACTGAGCAGCTTCAGTGTGTGAAACACGATTTCACAAGCGTCGAGGACGATCGAAAAACCGAGGTTTTTGTCACTGAGTGACAAAAAGTACATTAATTTTGATATGTGATAGAACAACAAGAATAAAGTAGATTTTCATAAGAAATTTTTTTTCAAAATGTTCATTAACAAAGATACAGGGTGTCAAAGTTGTGGGAAAAAATGGTTTTCTCATCATAACTTCTAAACCACTGGACCGATTTCCATGAAATTTCGCACAGACTAATGTAGTACACCTCTAAGTAATGATTAAAAATTTTCCAGTGGCGTAGATACTGGGGGCCGGTACCCCGTTTCCCCCCCTCCCAATTTTCGGCGCCATTGGATATTTTACAAGGAAAATTGAATTTTTGGATTTCCTGTTTAATTTGGAAACAAAAATTACCCTTGCAAATTTTTTATTTATGGCTTTGTTTTTGAGATATTTGAATGTATAGGGTTGCAGACAGGCCAAAACTTATCATTGAACTACCAAGAAAATACGATATGAGAGGCCAAAACTGTTTTCAACATTTTATTACTGACTGGACATATTTACATCAAAGGTACGAAAAAAATAAAATAAATAAATAATCAAATAAATTAGAAAAAAAACATTGTTTCAATCAATTTTCAGCACCTTAACACGTTAAGCGCCAGAGCGGTCCCTAGGGACCGCTGACGAATGAGTTTGTGATGCCACGGCGTTTCCTTGGCGCTTAACGTGTTAATTCGGTTAGTACAATTCTTATGTAGGAACTTTATATCGGATATATGTATTGCATATTATATGTATATTTTAGGCCCAGTATACGTATATTCTATTTTTCCATTTACGTATATTATACGTATAATTAATATAGATTAATTAGTCGGTCATTTAGCCCTGTCCTATACAAAAAATCTACCTATTCTTACGTATCTGGTATGTACACACGTATACAAATTTACGTGTGTATAATACGAGTATACAGATAATTTATGTAAGTGTGTTGTGTGGGTACTTTTGCTTTGATAGATATCGATAATGATATTTTAGAAAGTAAGATAATAATAGTTAAGGAAAAATGCTACTGCCCCGACTATAGGAAAAAAACTGTAGCCAACTACTGTCAATTAGTTTTAGGTAATAATTTTGTGTGGTCTTTTCGAACCTTTAATTCTGTGCATATATTACTGCTATGGTACCACAAGCAGAATTACAGCAATATTACTACTGCCAAACTACTGCTGAAATGTTACTGTCTATTTCCATTTAAATTAATTGAGGTATTTATAAGAATTAACCCTAGAATGGTACACATGGGTTTCTGATTTTTCCGGCTCGGAGGGGCCGGTCGGTGTTTTTGTTTTCTGTGACATGGCGCCAAGCTATTTTTTATCCGTGTAGTATTAAAATTTATTCACAACGATGAGTTCGTCTCGTCCAGTTTGTTTTCCTATTTTACAAATTTTCATTTGAATAATTGCAACATATCTGTCAAATTAAAAAAAGATAGGTTAGGTTGTTTTAAAAAGCACGTGTTAATCGACTTGCGATCCTTCTCGCACACTTCTGCTGTCTCTATATTAGCCACGCCTCTTACGAGCATAGTGGGGGCCCGGTCGAATGAGGAACTTGCATGATTTGTTCTTATTGGCTTAAAAAATAGAGTAAATAATTACAATTTCAACGGTATATAAACTTATGGTGGGGTAACATGTTGGATATCTTCACAAATTTGAATTAAACACATAGCGTTTAAAAGAGCCGCGCAAACAGCGAGAAGAAATGTGTGACGTCACGCAACAGTAAAAGCGCAATCGGCTAATCATACTGCGTTCTAGGGCGGGGCGTAGAGATCAGCAGATATCGCTCCTCGGGAGCACTTGATAGTCATTGGTTGAAATTGAGATTTAGCCAATGATCATCGAATGTGTGACGTCACGCAACAGTAATAGCGTCTAGGCCAATCATACTGCGTTCTAGGTCGGGGCGTGGTTTAAGCGCTTGAGGCACGATTAATTAATTCTTCTTCTCTAATACAGTTATATATTATTAAAAAATACAGTGCTCCCTGGCTTTTATAACACGATAGCTTCATTCAGTAAAATTTTTAAGGAAAAATAAATTTCATGCAAGTTCCTCATTCAGCAATTCTTAGAATTCTCGGTCCCACTACGGGCGAATTAGCCAGGGAGCACTGTATATGTATACCGTTCTAGGTTAATAAACAATTATTAGTTTTTATAAAGGTCCATAAAATAAAAATTTATATTTATAGGTATCTATGTATTTAAAAGATTTGAAAGAAGTCGGAAAAAAATAGTTAGTTAGTTAGTTAAGGATAGTTTTATTTCCGTATAGTTTGTACAAAACCTTCTACAGAATACCTCCTCCCTCGTCGCACCGCTTTTAAAAATTATCGCGCACTTTCTAAATCTAATCCTTCATCTAATCCTTGTAAGGTTAGGGGATCCGCTCTCGATCCTTCTCTGATCAGCCTCTAAAATTCTCTAGCGTACCTACATACAGCCTTCTCCACCTTCCCCTTAAGGCACTCTGTCAATCTCAGAATCAGCCCCCCCACCTTCCTCACTCCCTCTCCATTTGTCTATTTCTTCTATCCATTTCTTATCTATCTTCTCCCTTGCTTTTTCGCACACCCATATGTGATCTAATGTCTCGTTCTTTTTCTTGTATACCCTACATTCTTTGCTCTTGAACCCCTTTTTTCCCTTTTTTCCCTCCTTTCCCACATTCCCGAACCCAATCTGAACCACTGCTCCTTGTCTTCTTCTCTCACATCTCTATCCTCCCAGTGTTCCTCTCCTATAATCCCTTCTTTCCATTCCTTGAACAGCTTGCAATACCCCGATCTATCTACTCCTGCCCAATTCTTCTGTATCTCTTGTTTTGTCTTTATTTCTATTCCCTCTTCCATTGTTTCCCCAATCTCCTCCCTTTCCCTCCCGTTTTGGATTATGCTTAGCATTTCCCCCATCACCCGTTTCCTTAAAGGAGCTTTCCATCCCCCTTCCCCACCTTGATGGGTTCCCGTTCGTCAATGCCCTTAGTTCTTCCTTTAGGAATATTTTTGGCCATTTGTCTTTCCTCATGGCCAGAATCTCTAGCACATACGCCCAAGCCCTTCTTCTTGTTTCCAGTTCCATACTTCTTCTCCCTGTCTCCAATCTCCAGATGTACCCGGGTGTATTCCGGCTCAGTCCTGTCGCCATGTTTACGAACCTGCTCTGTACCCTCTCTATCTCTTCCCACCTTCTTAATCCTCAGATTTCAACTCCGTACAAACACCCCGTTTTGGCCAGCATATCCATCAAATACATCCTCCTCTTCAGCGCCCCCCCCCCCCTATCTTCGCCCTCCTAAAGATTCCCCAGGCCATGTTCGCCGCCTTCTGTGCTTTCCCCGTCATCTTCTTGATATGCAAGCTATATGAATTCCCCGCTGTGAATCAGAACCCTAAATACCTATTTGAAGCCTCCTACTACCTCCACCTCTCTTCCCATAATTTCCCACTTTTCTTCTTTTCTCCTTCTTCCTCCCCTCCTAGGTACCATTATTTTGGTTTTCCCTACATTAATTTCAACCTTCTTCTTCTGTACCAGTTAAGTCCGAAAAAAATATTATATGAGACTTTCAAGGCCTTTGTTCCTTTCTTTTAAATGCGTAAATGGATATAAACAAATATTTATTGTTTCATATAGCCTTATGAATGTATATAAAAACTTAGTAATATTAAGTCATATAAATACAAGCCTCAAATAATTTAAATTCCGGGGGGGGGGGGGGAATTGGCAATAATATATTTGCAGCAATTCGACAGTAGTATACGTATAAAGAGTCCAGGGGAAAAACCCCGTCATCGATATTTTGGGGTGAAACAGGCTCGAAGTGGTTTCTAAAGGATTTTGAGGCGTAGAATCCGATGATGCAATCGGATTTGGAAAATAACCCTGTCACCTCATCGTTAGGTATAGTTGAATATTAGCTGTACGGCGGAAGAACCCTGTCATCGACAGCTTTAAAACTCATTTTCCTCAAAATCAGCTTTGAGTCGATGACGGGGTTTTTCCCCTGGATTATTTATATGTCCCTACTATTATATATAACATTATTAAAATTAAACCACGTAGTACTACCTATAACTATAGTTATCACAAAGAAATTTGTTACCACGCGTACAGAGTACATTCTCTGTGAGTGCTACACGTGTAGTACTAACGATTGAATGTATTACACGGAATACAAACGGTTACACTGATAACACGCTACACACGTATATGCAGTGCTTGCTGTAAAATCAATTATCTGTGATAACCACACATATTACTTGTATATCACACCTGACTAAATGAGTACTATATGTGTAGTTATCACAGATTACGGACATTATAGTGATTACTACTGTGCAGCTATTCAGTAGTAACTACACAGCCTGCAGTAGTACTTTTTGTAAGAGAAGACACATCGAACATCTAAGAAATATGTACTTCAAAATGAATTCACGAAGGGGGAACTCCGTTTCTTAACGAGTCTGATAATGTAAAAAGGGAAACTATATTGTCTTTAACCTTTTGTTAGGTGCGTCAGCTGAAGAGACGCCCTTAGTCGCTATGTGTCTGTCAGACCCATATCAGTAAATATCTTATTTTTTATAATTGTAACGCGTTCAAAATATAATTAAATGATCAACAATAACTTCCCTTTCTGCAATATACACAGTGCTTTAAAATAAATAAGTTACAACTTTATTTAGACAAATAAAAAAATGAAAAACAGTTTTAACCGGGGTGTAAAATTCAGGTAAACCATTCTTAGACCATCCCTCTAAGATGTCACAAAGCGACAATGATGTGGCTCTAATAGTTTTCCAACAATTAGCAAATAGAGAGTTAAGTTTCGTAGACGAAGGTCCTGAAGCTGTACACGAAAATTTCACACGATACGTTGATCAGATATCGAATGTAGAACGTTTACTCTCTTCTTTTAGTAGCCGTTTGGGTGGCAGGATTAGCTGCGGCAGGAGCTTCCGTTTTGCTGGCAATACTGGTCGGACTGGCCGTTCTTCAGCTGGCCATGGCCTCTTCGGCGAAACGTGTCGTGGTGTCCTACAGCACGGCTCTTATAGGCAAGGTCGCCCTTGCTACATTAGCGAGTGAGTATTTTGTCACGTATAATTCCACGATATTGCGTTTACCGCGTGCAAATAGTACTGGCAGGCTACTCGAAGAAAAAGGTCTTCATAGCACAGATGGCGGTTTCGTTGAAGCACCCGGTCTCAAGTTCTTCTTCGGTCATTGGTGCGAAGTGGTTCTTGTTTCACCAGACGAAATGAGGAGATACGCAGGGATATCTGTGCGAAGCCGGAGCGCGCAAAGCGTGCACGCTCATCGCGGCTATATACTCGTATCGTATTATACGTATCTACGTACTTGGCAGCAGCTGAGAATCGAATGTCTCGCCGTAGATCTCGTTACGGTAAAATGATCGTTTCGAACGTCGACTTCCAGGATAGATTAATTACTGTAGCTGCTATCCAATATGGTTCATATGTGTATAGTGTACCTACACTGTGTCTGTACTTTAAGGTAGTAACTGTCCGTTAAAAAAACCTTAACTTTATCATGCTTTTTTGTTTAATTGAAATAAATCTATTTTGTACAGTTAATATGAGAAGACAAAATTTGTCTACCGTTTAGTATAAAAGATACTAACACTTGAAGCTGCTTGAAGAAGCATGGCTACTAAGGGGAAATAGTAAGTTGGTTTAACACTTTGCCTGCCGTCTCGGTCTATATGATCGAGAAAAAAGTTTTCGCGCAGGCCGTCTCGGTCTATGTGACCGAGAATTTTACTTTTGCACATAATTTAGTAAAGACTTTTTGAACATAATTTAGTCAAGAATAGGAATTTTGAAAAAAATGTAGTCGTTAGTACACTTATAAAAGTCTGTCTGCGCATTGTGGCCTGGAGGGAAAATTTTTTACCCACTTGGCAAAACCACCGTCGGTGTCAAGGTAAAAAGTCGCTTTGAGCCCTACGGCAGTGAAAGTGTTAAAAATCTGTTATTTACTCGAAAATGAGGAACTTAACAGAAAGAAAAAACGGTTAATGTTAACATAATAATTCCATGCATATGAAAGCAAAATTTTGAAGTTATTGACCGTTCAGCTACTGAGAAATTAATTGTTAAAGACGAACCTCACGGTATTTTTCAGTCTAATCTACGATATATATATATATATATATATATATTGTCAGAATTTATTTTCTTGTTTCGTTCGGATACACTACATATGTATATTCTAACATAGCTTTCTAGTACCTCATGAGGTCTTTATTATTATGTATTGTAATAATACTAGGGGGCGTCCGCCCCCTGCTCGCTTCGCTCGCCAACCCCCGGGGGGCTATTGCCCCCGCGCCGCTGTCGCGGCGCTCCCCCAAGTTTGTAGGGGACGACGGTCGGTCAACGGACTTATCTCGCGACGCTTCGCGTCGCTCGAATTCGACAAAACGCCGGCCAAACGGGTAGACGGGCCTGCCAACCCCCAACTAGCAAAATAGACCTCTAAAAGAACGATAAGATTTCATAACTATCGTATAGCGCCGCTTGAAGAACAACTTTATTTTTTAAAGCGTCTCAATACGACAATTTTGTCGTCAAATAGAGGGGTCTCTGTAATGCTGTTGTATAGACGCTCTTAGAACTCATATTATAAGATAAAGAAATACTCTAAGTCTACAAATTTTGTAACAATTGCATAACGTCTTATATAACCCTTATAAAATTATTTTAAAAGAATCTTATACAAATTGTAATACAGCTGCATAGCTATTGTATTAGCGACGTTAAAAGTTAGTTGTAATGGAAATTGTATAAACAGTTGTATTGAGGTTCCTTAAGAAAAGTAATAAGATTGTTACTTTACGCAGAAGTAAACACATTACACAATAAGTATGAAAGGATTTTATAATCATCCTATAACTACAACAGTGTACTCTCTTATAAAGAGCTTATAGAATAAAAATGTAGTTCCCAGGAATAAAGTTATCTCAAGTTCTGCGTTATAAAATCTGTTTATACATACATAACCTAATAATACTATAATAGATTAATGTAAGTCGTATACGCCCCACGCGGCCTGAACGGAAAGTCTTCAAAAATCGGTCCGGCACGGAACGAGTTAACGACGTGCAAATACTTCGTAAATTTATCGTGAATGCACTGTCTTCATAAAATTTTTGAATTAAAAAATAACAAAATTGATATAATAATGGTGTTTCAAACAGTGCAAATTGTACCGAATTATTCCATAAATAATGAATAATTAATTATCATAATCGCTACTGTTTTGAAAAAGAAAGTATCAAATTATTTTATAAAATTTAATGAGAAGAACCTTCGAGAGAAGTCATTATCATGTCCGGTTCCTATATATAACTAGAGTCGACCGACACCACTTGAAGAGTCGGTGGCTCAATTGGTAGAGTGCGAAGTATTCCCAGTTTCGAAGCAGCTCGTCCTAAAGATCGCAGGTTCGAGTCCCGGTAGGGTATGAAAAAAAAAATCGACACTACTAAGGCGGGTTGGCAGGGCGGGTTGGCAGGCTTGTGAACGTATACCGACGGATGGCATCACTTTTTTCTCGCCACAGCTCGAGGCGATAAAAAGTAAAATACACTTAAACCGCAGAATAACAGCACTGTTATACAATAGTTTTATAGCAGTTCTCAAACAGTTTTGTAAATGTATTGTATAAGGAATCTCTCTCTCCTGAAGACATACTTATAGGACAGTTTTATAATCATCACATTGATTATCTTATAACGGTTGTGTAGTTTACTAAAGGATCTTCTAAAAGTACTGAACTGTTGTATAAACCGGGGCCCTTTTTGGTTGTAAAGACATTGTATAGTGGGTTATAGCCACATTATAAGATTTTCACGTTTATATAAGATATGTTGTATAGTAGTTCTAACAGCCTTTATAAAATTAGTTTTGCTACTTGGGCCGTGGGTGACCCATGATGTAATACAAAATTACCGTATAGTAATCTGCTTGGCTGGTTTGCAGCGCGCCGAACGACGACCGATAGTATACTACAGCCGATTGGTGACCGACGCGCTGCAGGGGACGGGAAATATTTTGAAGGAAAACTGTGTGTTTAAAGTGAAACTTCTTTGCTGAGGGTAGTGAAATCGCGCGACGTGTAACGAAATACACACTTTCGCGCTCTCCACCCTGCCTCACTCAACGCTCTCGACCGTGCCCCATTCCACCGCTCATGAGGCGACGCAGTGTCGGATTTCTACTGAGGACGAAAGAAAGAAACCAGTAATCGATGGTCCATATCATGATCCCCGTATGCTCTTTTATGCCGGCCACAGACGCTACGATCTACCGTACGGTCCACCGTACGGTGGCAGACCTGTGCAGGCAGACCGGAGCGTGTATGGGGAGCGGTGGCAGACCTGCACAGGCGACCGGAGCAAGATCGAAAATCAGTTCCTTTTTTCTAGTGCGACCGTACGGTAAACCGTAGCGTGTATGCGAGTCCCCAGACGCCTCATACGACATAAATTGTCGTAGAGTTTTTTCCGTCATGGTAATCATGTGAAGCCGACGATATGTAATGATCTGTTCGACTGGCTTGCAACGCCGGCCAAACGGGTAGACGGACCTCTGCTCGACTGGCTTGCTTCGCACCGATCGACGATCGATAGCATACTGCATCCCATTGGCGGCCGACGTGTGGGAGGGGGGGGGGGGGGACGCGGTTGGTGGGAGGACGCCGCGGTAGGCGATAGGTGGACCGATGCATCAGTGGGCGATTGGTGGGTGGGTTTCGGATAGTTCGGTCGGTCGTCGATCCGAAAAACTATTTTATAGAATAGAGAGAAGAGATGATATACATATTTCGGTAGAACTCTATGAAAAAGAGTTACAATTTTATCACAGAATATTCGTGAAAATTATAACTTGAGGGATTGGTAGGTACTATCTAAAAACTTACAATTTGTTGAATCAGAATCTTTATTGAGTGGTTGAAAAAATTATTTTTAATGTGAATAAATAATTGCGTAAAGATAATGACATATTAGAAATCATGTTCATGAATTAAGAACGCAATATTTTATGATTTTATAGCTTTTATGCTGTTATTCGTAGTTTAATTCAAATATTAGTCTTCCTACCATTTAAGCATTTACCAGTGTTTAAGATAGTTAAATAGTCAAAAATTACTTGGAGTCTCTGGACAGCCCTGTTTGGTAAATGTGTTATGAAAATTATGTTGGGCATCCGAGGGTTAAAACTTATTACGTTAGTTGATGAACATAGGTAGGTGTCTATCAGAGATAAAGCATCTGCAGGTATACTGCCCAACTATAGAGAAAGACAGTAACTACTAACCAACAAATTTATGGAAAATCAACTTTAACTTTGATGCCTTTAGCCGAAGGGTTTCCAAGACAGATTACTAATAAAACCTAGCTTTAACGCTAAAAAAGGGTCTCCGAATTTAGTTTCAATAGACAAAAAAACAAATAAATGGCATATGAATTAATAAATACACATACTGCTTTGTCCCATTGATTTAAATCATGCTTCTTTATTCATATTTAAAAGTAGTAAGTGGCATATGCTGCTTTTTTGCGTTGTTTTTAAATTTACTACCTTTTTTCATTGCAAAATGTAATAAATATACAAACGAAAACAAAACACAGTTAATAAATAATACATCATTTTATGTAGAAGATTTTCTTTTATTACAGGTTTTTTTTAACAATTTCGGCGTTAATACTGGCAAATTTAACCAAAATTCGTTCCTGTTTTCGTCCATAAGTCCTAATCATTGTTTTATTATACCGTGCTTTTTTTCTTCAGTTGTCTCACATGGAATACTGTGGTAGGCTGGATCTGGAATTTCCTTTTTCTTGTATATGTCACCTCGTAGAAAATTAAGTATTTTAAACTCACTAGAATTTAGCTCAGACTTAACCTGTAAATCGAAAGAACCTCGACAGACCTTAAGGTATTTCCTCTCCAAAACCACTTTTCTGTAAATTTATTTGAAATTTTGGTCAAATAGAGATTGAGGTATTCTGCACCTCCTCTAATTTTTTCAGATTTTTTTCAGGTGTAGTTTAATTGTTATTCATGTTTTTTGAAAGACACTTTTACACGCGTTCCCTGTACCCAAGCCGTAAAAATGACACATTTTCACCTTTTTATGGAAAATTGTTCTGTAAATATTTTTGAAAAACTAGAGAAATGGAGAGAAAAAATTAGAAATTTTGTAACAAAAACAGACATAAAGTTCAGGATTTATTAAAGGACGATGGGCTTTCAAAGGTTCGAAAAAGTATTGAAATTCAATTGAGGTTGGGATGAGGAGTAGCGATGTGACAACACTGTACGATGTACGTTCATCGTCGCCACTCCGTTAATACGTTTCTTTAAATCGCTCGCTTTAATACATTTATTACCCTTGTATCTTAATCGTTTCAACATTTTTAATTTCGAAATAACGAATACTAACAAATACACTGGGTAACGACAAATTGTCATCGCATAACCTCACTATAATCACGGTGTTGACACATTCACTCGAGCTATTTTGCGTGTGTTTAGAGGTACGTCCATGCATACAGTGAGCCTGTGTGAGAGTACAGTCTCTACTATATTTTTTTACTAGAACGCTGTATGTCGCCCTCTACTTATCTAAGTCCTCATGACCGAAACTTTTAGACTTGAATTACTCGAGGAAACACCTTAACTTGGTCAATATTGGATAAAAGTATTTTTTCGTTTTCGATTGTGTTTCTTTTGTGGGCAGAAGAAAAATCTTTAAAGTCATAAAAATCGTCAATATTCATCTTTTGTTGTAACCTTTCCACTGTTTGACTTTTGTATTGCTTGAACAAAGTTATTGAAATCTTGTGTCCTTTTTTGATGCTTCAATGACAATTCTCTATAGTGATGTAGGGAATCGGCCGACATAAATCTATGTCCTGGCTCGAAATAGTTCACTAAGATCGTTTCTGCAGCTATCTTAGAAGAATTGACAATATAGACGAGAAACGACATAAAGATCCAGTTTTTATTTTGCGCTGAACAATTGTCCAACCAGAATATAAAATGTTCGGCGTCACGGTTATGAAGTGTAAACTGAAAGAATGTGCTGATTAGTTCCTCTTTTCCCCGGCTACGAAAAGCTTTATGCCAAACAACTGCAACGGGCAGAACCTTTTTGTTTTTTGTTCCAAGGGGTACAAATGTTTCGTTGTATGCAACAAGTCTTTTGTGTTAAAAAACTTTCTTAAAGTTTTCCATTCTAGGCAGCATTATTATTTTTTCCAAATCTGCCGAAACACAAATAGTGTTTGAATCATATTCAATAGCTGCATTTTTTTGGTATAAATGTCGCGTAGTTTTTGCGCGGTTTATATGATCTGACCATTTTTTTTCATGTGTCACATTCTGCATTAAGGTCTTCACGCTTATGGGGATGCAGGTCCATAATCTCACAGTGCTTGCACTCCTCGTTTCCAAGTTTAGTAAATCTAATATTTTCAGTAAACAGTATTTTTCGGTTAGCACGTTAAAAATCACTTTATAATTCTTGTGACGGTATCCAAGTGTCGCCAGATAATAGTATCTTATGTCATTAGGCGGAAATCCGAGGTTTTTCCAGACTGTGTTTAATTAGGTCGTAACACAGTCTTAAAAATCCAAGGATTTCAGCCGAATGACATAGGTATTCTATTTTTTCTCACGAATTCCCATTTCTCAAAACAAAACAAACAGAAGTATACACGGCTCATTGCACGTTGCGTTTATCAGTTTGGAAAAAGGACCCACTTCGGACTAAGTAATCTTTTAACAGCCTGCGGACTCCCGATCGGTGTCACGCGGGAAAAACGCCATCTTACGACCTAAAAATAGGCTAGAAAAGGCCTCGAAATAGGCATGAGTGAGGAAAAATTGTTTACAAACATCCACAAATTTTCCAGACTCTTGCAATAGTCTGTAGCAAAATGTCATGTTCCTTTGTGAATTTTCAGCTTTTGTCCTTCTCTTAACTGGCATCCGTGAACACGAATTCAGTACGAATTTTCGCTGATTATTCCAAGATAGTAGCCAATATTTTTGATGTATTGATTTCCGTTGATCAAGACCTATTAAATTATTGCACCCCTTTTTGTATGTCTCTTTGCAGGAATCTCGAAGTGGGTGCTTGTGTCTAGCTTTTAGTTTAGCTCTTTCTTTTCTGCTCATGGTGTATTTTCATCTTTTAGTATTTCTTTTTACAGCATTTCTCTAATTTCCGACAAAGGCATGTCTTTATCCGAGCTTGCCTTCTCAGCTTCCACCGAGGCTTCCTGTGTTTCTTCATTGTCTGCTTCATTACTAAGAATATCATCTTGACTTTGGGATTGAACTTCTTTTTGCTAGCACTTTATAATTTATTTCTGTAAGAAGTGTAACATTATTTGGTATTTCAAACTCTCTTTCCTCGGTTCTTAAAGTCTTTAGTACATTAGGCTCTTCAAAATTGTTTGATTCACTTTGAAAATTTATCTCGTTTGTTAAAGTGTTTTGTTCACAAAGCTCTTTAAAATTATTTGATTCACTTTGAAAACCTATCTCGTTCGGCAAAGTATTTAGCATCACTACGTTAGGCTCTTCAAAATTGTTTGATACACTTTGAAAATATATCTCACCTTCTAAAAGAGAGAGATTTTAGGTCTTTCGTGTTCTTCGATGATTGTTGAATCTGATATGATTGAAGGATTTAGTCAGGAAAAAAAAGCGGCCGGGAAAAGCGGGTACTTTCCGGAGGATTGTTTAAAAGAACAATTCTATTTTGATAACCTGCTTACCGGTTTCACCATAATATACGATAATGTCATGTTTGAGAGCTTCTCCAATAATACTCGTATTAACAGGAGTTGTCATGTGTCTTGGATTGGTAGTTGTACTTTTTTTTCCAAATTTTGCCTTTTATAAGCCCCCTCTAACATAAGTTCAGTTCTTGTTAGCCTATGTTTAAAAAAAACGCTGTGTATAATATTATTTATAGGGTTACGGTACCGTATCTCATACCCTGTTACGGTGAACGGTTTTGATTGGTTAAAACGTGTCATGTAGGATAGACTTTTAGTTAAAAAAAAGCTTTTCGCCTAGTTCGTGTTTAGAAAAGTGAGGTTAAAGTAGTTAAATCAAATTGCTAATTGTGTTACAAAAGGCGTTTGTATATTATCGTTATTATTCCTTACCTTTTTCTATCCATTTTTTATTTTCTACGCAATACGACATAAAAATAAATCAAAAGTTCGACTACAGTGCCGAACAACAACAACAACAACCGACGGCGGTTTGAAAGAAACTAAAACTTGAGCAGTTTGAGCTAGAGATGTGAAAGTATTGTGACTAAGGGCCAGTTTTACCAAAGCCAAGTTATACCTAGAATAAGTATACCGAGGATAAATTTATACTCTTCTTTATACCTGGTATAAAGCGCAGGCGTTTTACCAGCTCCAAGTTTGCCTGGGATAACTATTCCAGGTATAAGCGTTGGCCATCTAAAATTATTTTTAGGTTGGTAGTAAGAAATACGTACTGCGCATGACATTTGGTCGTTTTGACCGCTGTTCCGGCGCGATAAATGAAATTCGGAGTTGTTATTCTCAGTATAACCTAACTTTTTGTTTTTGACGTCTTTATTCTTTCATGACATAATTATAACCTGATCGTTGTGGTAAATTATTATTAATTTTGAAATAGTTGATTGATGTACCAGTTTTTTAATCATCATCTGATGATGACATTGACGTATTACCAAGAATCAGAAATCCAAAGAAAATACGTGCCCGGTAAATAAAAGATATCTATAACACAATATATTTATATTTTCGTAATAATAACTTTTATTTTCGAGTCGTCGATAAAAGCATCAGGTACAAAACACGTCCAAACATTCGATATCTCACCAACAAGAATGTGTTCAGTCTCAAAAAACTATAAGGGTCGTCACACAATAATAGTAATTACAACGTAAAATTGCACCATTTGATCCAAATCTCGTATCGGACAAAATATATTCTAAAATCTATAAACTTTTAAATCGCTACAACTTAAGATTTATCACGCGGTGACATTACTCTGAGATTACATAGAGCGGTACAATGTTATCGTTTTTTTAAGTATACGCGACCCTATCTAAAAAGTATACAAAGAGCGTTGTACGACTTGATGTCTAATGCCGAGGTATCTTACAAAAGTGTATCAATGCAAATCTAAATTTTTTTCATATTCTACATCGTACGACGGATGTATCACTTCTGCTCCTGAAAACTGCAATCACGCGAATTGAAGAAAGGTATAATGTCTACCTAGATAAATTTAAATGTTACTTATAGAAGACAATGCAATGGTAGATGACTTCTTTGGTTGATATTATTGGATACCGTTGAGATTCTCGCGATTAGAGACCCGCGTGCGTCAATTTTAAATTTAAACTTGCATTTTCTGAGTAAAAGAGCGAAGAGAGAAAACAAAATTTTCCCGCCGTTTCTATGAGCTTCTATCCTCCTATTAAAAAAGAACTATAATCTAAAATATGTGTCGTGCGAAATTACCTCGCAGAGAAAGACTCATTTATAAAAAAAGAAGAGAGATCTATTAATTTTGATTCTCCAAAGCTCTGACTCAGATAAAATTATAATCATGATTCAATCTCACGCGTGGAAAGGAAGGCTACAATAGCCGTTCCTCGGAGCACCGTCCGACGCGATTGCTGCGACCCAGAGAACTTGAGTATCATCGAGTTCTTAATCTAGAACGAATTATCAAACGTCAACGTCGCGGTGGAATTTCTACTGTCCGGCGATTGCATTGCGATATATCGTTTCCGTAAGATCTCTTGAAGGTCGTTGCAAGAGCTATTTTCTCGTTTGGCTCGCAAAGGTCTCCCACCCGGCGATCTGAAAAACACGTTTAAAAGCCCACTGTGAACAAAATCAATCTTTCGCAGCCACGACATTCTGACAATGCGAAACTCCTCTTTGTTCCTGGCGAATAAAAAGTTTACCGCGATAAAATTGTTTAATCGTACCTTGTGACGAGTTTCATTTTGACTTTGTTGATGTTTTTCAGTATGTCGCCCATTGATTTCTGGGAGATCAGGGGCGGTTTATGCCGATCGATGAACTTGTAGCCCTGTAAACTAGCTCTCCTCGCGATGTTAGGAGTCGTTGGAGGTTGCAGAGGTGGCGGCATATAATAATGACTAATTAAAAGTTTTAACATTATGATAAAAACGATTACCTACAGTAATTAGCATTGATCCCGAAGCAAGAAATCTTAGTCGGCAATGATTTTGTTGCTGGCTGAATTGCTGCATTTCTTGGCGACCTCGAAGCAATGCGATGTCGTATTTGTCCCAATAATCTCTGACAGGTTTGTTTTTCCAAACGAAATCAAGTGAAGAATTCTACAACCATTGTATTCTTCGAAATAGTCAACTCTGGAATAGTTTTGTATTAGATATTGGTTATAAATTAGTAGGTATAGGTATCCTTTATTTACTTACCGGGCACGTATTTTCCTAGGATTTCTCATTCTTTGTAAGACGTCAATTTCATCATCAGATGATGATTTGATAACTGGCACATCAATCAACTCTATTTCACAACTAATAACAATTATTATGATTCTGTCACGGTTGTGATTCTGTCACGGAATAATAAAGACGCAAACAAAAAGTTAGGTTATCCCGAGGATAGCTAGCTTATCCAGCGCTGAAACTGCCGGATAAGCTATCCCTGCATTTATTCCAAAGTTTATCCTATTCCAGACTTATACCATCGTGGTAAAACGCTTGCGTACAGGTTATTCTCAGTATAGCGCTATACGGCGTTTATACCGTGTTGGTAAAACCGGCCCTTACTCGTAAATAAATTTCCAGCACAGAGCATCGATATTTTGCTGCAGCTATATTCTTCTGGGATATAAAAACCCTATATAATTCAGCCCTAACAAGTACAATCTTATCGAGCTTTACCTTATCGATGAGATCTTTCAACGTAATGATTCCGAAATGCTTCTATGCTATTTTGTAACATTTGCGAATTTATCGAGAAATATATATTATGAGTAAAGGAATGTTTCTAACATACGGTAATGTTCACGAATATTGTAAAATATCGCAGGAATGTTATAGAAAAGTTGCTTGCAAAAACGTGCTTTGCGGGGTGTAAATGATGATATTTTGTAATTTCCATCGTTACACCAAAGGCAAAGAAGAGATGAAATAGAAGTGAGGTACATACATGTACACTTCACGTTTGACAGGTCGGTATATAAATTGAAACTTGTGATAGTATAATATGAAAGAGGAAAAACTTATATCGATAAAGAAAAATAATAATAAATTAGTTACTCCATTATTGTAATCCAATAACATTGTGTATCACTTATTTTTCTGCCACGACTTTAATTGCTGATAGCGAAGAAAAATCAAATTTATTGGTTGATCCATCCACTATCAACAATCAAAGTCGTGGCAGAAAAATAAGGGATATAATGGAATTGGATTACAATAATAGAGTAACTACTTTATTATTTTTTTTTCTTTATCTCGATATAAGTTTTTCCTCTTTCGTATTATACAATCACAAGTTTAAATTTATATACCGACCTGTCAAACGTGAAGTGTACATGTACCTCACTTCTCTTTCATCTCTTCTTCGCCTCTAGTGTAACGATGGATTACAAATATCACCATTTGCACCCCACAAAGCACGTTCTTGCAAGTAACTTTTCTGTAACATTCCTGCGATATTTTACAATATTCGTGAACACTACCGTATGTTAGAAATATATACTTCTCGATAAAAACGTTTCGGAATCATTATGTCGAAAAATCTCTCCGATAAGGTATAGTCCGATAAGATTGTACTTGTTCGGGCTGAATTATATAGGGTTTTTATAATTATTTTAGGAAGTTCCAGAAGAATATAGATGCAGCAAAATATCGATGCTCTGCTAGAAAGAGTAAGGAATAACCCTCGAAAGAATATTCAGGCTATGGCAAGAAAGGTTAGAATCAGAGGTTAGCAAGTCTACGGTTCGGATGATATTAAAGGATATTCATCCATTTAAAGTGACGTACGTCCATGCACTCGAGACAGCAGATCCAGGTCGCCGAATGAACCAAAGCAGCAGGTTCTTCGAACAACAAGATGATGATCCCTCGTTCGAAAGAAACCCCCTCGAGTTCGCATACGATCTGTAACAGATTGTAAATAACACAAACAATTTAAAATATACTGAACTAACTAAACGTAGAAACTAAGATTATATTAATCTAAGTTAACCAATTCTAATAATGACAGAATTAAGAAAAATTATATATTTCCTCTTTCGTATTATACTACCAATTTATATACCGACCTGTCAAATGCAATGAATGCAAGTGGTTCTTGTTGGAACAACAAGTGGATGATCCCTCGTTGGAAAGAAACCTCCTCGGGTTCGCAAACGATCTGTAACAAATTGTAAATTACACAATTATATGCAGCATTTCACTTTTAAAATATACCGAACTTACTCAGCGTAAAAATTAAGAACCAATTTATATACCGACCTGTCAAATGCAATGAATGCAACTAAGCAACTGGTTCTTGTTAGAACAACAAGTAGATGATCCCTCGTTCGAAAGAAACCTCCTCGGGTTTGCATACGATCTGTAACAAATTGTAAATTACATAATCATATGCAGCATTTCACCATTTAAAATATACCGAACTTACTCGAGCGTAGAAATTAAAAAACTATATCTGAGTTAATCAATTCTATTCTAATAATGACAGAATTATTAAGAATGATATATTTCCTCTCTCGTATTATCCCTGCTAAAAATTTAGGCAGAGACGGGTAAACGTGCCCGGACATAGCCTACCTGTTTGTGCCCATATTTGGTTGGATTTCGGACAGAAACGGACACAAATATTTTCTCCGTATGTGTTCGTTTCTGCCCGTTTCTCTACGAGTGAGACAGTAAGCGGAACAATCAGACATGCTCGTTTCTGCACTTTTCTATCCGTGCATAGCTGTCCATTCCTGCCCGAATGTGCTCGTATCTACCTTGTTAGTCTGTCCATTTTTACCCGTATGTGTCTGTTTAATATGCCCGCTTCTATTTTATGAAATTTTACAAAATGTATAATTTTTCAAAATACTTTATTTGTCTAATAATGTTGTCATATATACACTACAAAACTTATAACAAAGTGAGCACTTATACACTTATTACAATGTGTATTATTGAATACTCGAGAATGATTCACAATAGCATTCCATACTCTATAGATTCATATACAAGAGCAACGAAAAGAAATGACAGTATTGTTAAGTTCGCAGACCATTCTTTCGGAAATTTGTATAAAATTGTAGTTTTTAACGACAGCTGTCAATTATTCGTTAAAAAAATCAATGTCGAACCATTCCAATATTGCAACATAATTTTCGAAAACCTTATGTTAGCAAATAAAACAAACGAAATAAAACTAATTAGCCTTGGAGAAATCAAAACCACTTGTATCGTCATGGAAACGAGGGCCAAAAATTTTCTCACTGTACCAATTCCTACTCATAAAATACAATAAAATATTATCATTTATGTAAGTAAGTATGTGTATGTACTACTGATCATGTAAATATATGTACATAAGTTAAATCAATGTTTCCATTACTTTTTTGCCACGAAAAATGTCCATCTCTGTAACAAAAATGGAACTTGTATAGATAGTAAATTGTTACCCTTTTTTAGTTTTGCGGGTGTATTCGAACGACACGTCTGATTGACAAGTAGACTTACTTATAATTTTCAAAGTATTATTTAAAAACTTTTCGATATGAACAATAATATAGGTACATTGAGGCGTGTCTGTCCGTACGTATAGTATCTTGTAGTCACAAACGGGCACCCGTGTGGAAATGTTCATTGGGGCCCAATTGGGCTGCCCAATTACTAGTTGGGCGCCAATTGGGCAGTCCGATCAGTGCCCAATTGGGCTTTCGTTGGGCTTGTAACGCTCCGCCCAACCTATGCCCAATTTGGGCCGCCCAATTGGGCCCCAATTGGGCAACCCTATTTATGCCCAATCAACCTGAAATGTTACTTTTAATGAATAATAAGATTAATAATGAATAATAAGATTAATAATAATTAATAAGATTTTATATTTTCGCATAAAATGTACAAAAGTAAAATATAAACGTATTCAAGCGGAACAATGATTGATACAAATCATACGCGCGGGTTTCCTTAGTTTTTCATAGTTTCCTTAGTTATTCCATTGCATCTCCTATTTTTCTGCCACGGCTTGTTGATGGAGAAGAAAAACCATTGACTCGTCCCGTGCTCGCATGACGCTGAAAACAAAAAATAGAATATCCACAAAGATATATGTCCTTCATAGGCAATGAAAGTGAGGTTAGAATGGTCAGATAGAAAGTAACTTATCTGATGGCAATTCTTCTGAGATGCTGCCGTCTCCTTTCCTGCTCTTTATGTACAGGCATCCAGAGAAAAGTAGCACTGCATCCGTTCACTATCACGATTCACGATTATTAAAAAAAAATACAAACGATTAGCAAACTACACGGAGCGTCTGTCACATTCACCACTATTCGCCAGGGCCGTCCCGAAAAAAGGGGACGTTTTCAGTCTCTCTCCAGGGCCGTACTCTTTTCCCGGGACGGCCCTTGCGAATTTCTAAACACAAAAATAGCCGTAGCGCTTAAACTAAAATAGCTAGAAAAAAAAGTCATAAAGCAAAGATTAGAATGTTATTATCTACAACTTGTATTAAGGTCATTTTGTCGAAAAAAAAATAATAATAAAATAATAAAAAAGGCTTTTCACACTAAAAAATCACACTACCCTCGTCGATTTGTTTGCGGCATAGGTAAAAATGGATAAGTGCCTTGGACTAAGTGATTAGGTACCAACTAAACGCTAATACTATATCGTATCACCTGACCCAAATTTCAGTCACTAAAAGTTCGGAATAGATTTCAATTTTATTTATTCTGTAATAGAAAATGGCCAATTTATCATTATATGTATCTTACTCCACTCAATTTGAAAAATGCTGTAAAGATTATTAAAAACGCAATTATCAAAGAATGAAATATAGGTATTATATATTTATTACCAATGTCATCATAATAAGGTTAGTAAAGTTTTTGAGGCGATGCTATCAACATTAAAACATAAAAATTATACAATATTTCTTGCTAGGGTAGTAATTAGGTACCTTAGTTGGGGCCAGATTGGGGTGCCCAACGTAGCCCCAACTAGTACCTTAGTTGGGGCCTGATTGGGCTGCCCAACGTAGTCCCAACTAAACGCTAATACTACATCGTATCACCTGACCCAAATTCCAGTCACTAAAAGTTCGGAATAAGTTCTAAATGTCCAGATTTATTTTTACTTCCGGTACATAAATAAAACAAACAATTGTATCTATTCGATTTATTATATTTTATTCAAATTGGGCCGCCCAATTGGGGCCTAATTCGCGCCCAATTACTGATTGGGCCAACTTGGGCAGATTTCCACACGGGCACATTCAGGTTCATCTGTCTAACCAAAGCAAATAACTAGTCAGAAACAGGCACGGCTGCCTGTGTATACCTCCAAGAACGGGCAAAAATGAACGGGACAGCTGCCCGTTTCTGACCGTCTCTGCCTAAATTTTTAGCAGGGATACTACGTTATTCAGCACTTATCTGCCTAATCGGTATCAGTAATTTCTCATTGACCATCGTTACACCGGAGACGAAGAAGAGATGAAATAGAAGTGCGGTACGTGTACACTTCAGGTTTGACAGGTCGGTGTGTAAATTGGAACTTGTAATAGTACGAAAGAGGAAATATATAGATAGAGAAAAATAGTGATAAAATAATTACTTGATTATTGTGATCCAATTCCATTTCATCTCCTATTCTGCCACGGCTTGTATTGATGATTGATTTTCTTCGATTTTTCCCGTGCTCGCATGACCCTGAAAACAAAAAATAGAACGAACACAAAGATATTGTCCTTCCATTGAAAGTGAGGTTAAAGCTGTCAAATGGCAATTAAACTTATCTGATGGCAATTCTTCTGAGACCGTCTCCTTTCCTGTTCCTTTCTTGATGCACAGGCATTGGAGAGAAGAATACCACTGCATCCGTTCACTATCTCGATATTCGAAAAAAATACAAACGATTATTAAACTATACGGAGCGTCTGTTACATTCACCACTATTGAGATTCACTACCGTAGCGCGGGGTTACTTTGCAACGGTTTTTGGTATTTTTTGCATCTCTTTTGCTTAGTTTTGAGTAAAATAATTTAATATTCAAGTATGTGGTATTTCCAAGTTTTTTCTATACATTTCACTTCAAACCTGCATCAAAAATGAATAAATAATATTTTTTTTTGTTTTTGAAAAGTGTGCAAAGTTACCTCGATATCGGGGATAAATTGCACGCGCCTTTAAATGAGCGTAGAAGCCAAACATAACGGTTATATGGGTTTCTTTGCACATCCCAAACCATTATCTTACCGGCCAAGGTATTAGGAATGAAAAAAATAAAAAAAAATATTATTATAATATTAAATATTATCTGCACACTAAACATAACCTAACAGACAAGGGCATGCGCACGCGATACATCCAATGTTGCCAATATTCAAATGAAAAATATTATTTCAGGGAATTACTTAGGTGTGCAAAGTTACCAACCTTGTGCAAAGTAACCCCGCGCTACGGTACTCCGATTACACTGAATTTTTACTTTTTATTAACAAGCGCGTCCGAGGATCAAAAAAATGCGAGGGAAATCGTTTCGCGAATGGAAATATTTTATTAATTTTGAAAAATAACTAAACATTCAAGGAATATATTCTCTCACACATTCTCACATACATTTTTGATGGCGTATCCGTGTAGCCGCATCTGTGTACACATTTCCGACCATGGCCGAATATCGCCGAAGACAGGCGGAATTTTTGTGAGATTTTGACATATATATATATCGCCCGAGAAATCGGATTCTCGACTTTTGAGGCGCGAGGGGCGTGGCTTCGCGTTGCTAAGGAAAAATCTCTGTTAATATGTAACTTACAACATTTACTCTGGTCTCTATCGATAGAGAATAGTCGATTTATATGGCGTAACTAAGCATAGTTTTGGTTATAACCGTATATTTATTGAGAAAGTTCGATGTTAAAATTGAGGGGTGAAGGGGGCAGACATTTTTCCTGTAAAGATACACGGGTGCTCGCGGCGACAGCGCTGGCGGCGTCGTTCTGACGACTTGAATGAACATGCCGCGAGACACTACCGTGTCTCTTGATGTGGTAGAGAGAGGGCACTAATTTTGCTCGATAAGTGGGGAGGTCTGTGCGAAATTATACGCCGTCGAGACCCTCATCTTCTCGTGCGATTACGCTTCGTTAACCCTTGATCGATATGTACAGTTTATGCTTGCATATTTAATTCATATTTTATGCAAAATAGACGATGTTAACTAATGTCGATTATCAATAATCATATTCTTAATAATCGCGCTGTTACATGAAACTATATCGATGAAAACTCGCTTAAAAATCAAACTTACGTACCTATGAGTTTACTGTAACTTTATACGGAGGTCTTGCGCGATTACGCTTTGCTAACCTTTGATCGATCTGTACAGTTTATGCTTGCATATTTAATTCATACTCTGTGTAAAATAGCCGATTTTAACTGATGTCGATTATTGATAATCATACTCTTAATAACCACGTTGTTACATGAAATTGTTATATAATATATCGATGAAAACTTGCTTAAAGATTAAATTTATGTATGAGTTTATTGTAACTTTATACGGGGTGTTTATTTTAATATACGACAATATAACGCATTGCATATCGGTTGGCGAACCCATTCGCTGTCAGTTGCTGTGATTTCGTGGTAATACCGATAGCCAAAATCCGATCCAAATGAAACTATTAGTCCGAGAAACATCGGTAATTTGATTAATGGTTGAAGTAACAAATGTTCCGATATAACTTAAATATTCATTTGCGTTTTTTTCATTAATTGAAGAAATAAACGTAAGCAGTCATTTGGTCCAGAACTTGGATACCGGTATGACCACGAAATTACGCGAAATCATAACGGATGGAGTATATCAACCGATATGCAGCCTGTTGTACTGGCGTGCATTAAAAAAAATACGGGGTATTGGGGGTATTCCATATGTAGAGTCATTCGGGGCAAGTGTGTGCGCACTTTTATATATTTACCGTATTTATATCAAAATGAAAAAAATATAGTTTTATTTGTGTTTTTATTATGAGTAGTTATGTTTAAATATTTTAATTGGGCAAACAAACATTTGTCATCAACTTAGTGAGTTATAGATAAATAATGAGACTGACAATGAGTCATTTCCATAACATTTTCATAACAACCCAAAATACATTCAAAATGTAAAAAAATACGCCACGGATGGGGGGGGGGCTTAAAAAATAATCCACTAAAAATCTTGTTTAGAAAAACTCCATGATATCCGAATGTAGTGCCAAGTACCTGTGCCAAGTATTTCTCAGGGTAGATAATACAAGACACTCACAAGGGTGCGTAAGAACTTCAACTAATTCTTCAGACATCTCCTGTCACCTATCCCGTAAATCACTCACAATCAGTATAATCAAACCTAACAAGAGCGACCGAGATTGAAATAACAATTGACTATACTAAAACAAGCCACCAATGTTCAAAATAGTACTTAGCGGGCCCGTGTTTGAACAAATTGGTGAATATTCGGCATCTGAATATTATAATATTGCTTATTATTACATTATGGTTATGATAATTGGAAGATACAGAAATTAAGTACCAAGTTAGAAATAGCAAGTATGCTAAGATCCTTCAATCACACTACACAAAAGCGGACATTTTAATTTATTTACCCTACAACTAATGTTTTCCATTTGATAGGTATTAGTTCTAACACTTATATTGTCTATGCAATATATATTCACGTACAACACAGTTATACAGGATATTTCACTCAAGAGGTTCATACAGAGTATATTTTTATACTAACAATTTTGACAATACTTATCTTGTCGACGAATTGCAAAACTTTACTACATGATAGAATAAGTGGTGATTAACTGATCCTATAATTGGCCAATAATTATTCCATTTATCATTATAATCTTGCCATTTGTGTCGAGGAGATAAGTACCTCTATTGGCAAAATTAAATATACCTCACACACGAACCTCCTGAGCGGATTACCTCGTGTATTTCTGATTTTAAATAATTCTTTGCTGCTTTAAGAAGTTAACAAAAATCGGTAACTGCATTATCATACATATACATATGTATATCACCTGTCCAACAAGATAGCATTGATTGCACTGAAAGTTTACGGTAACTGATTGAGTCCGAATGTAATACGAACCTTTTAAAAATAATATTTTGTTCAGACACGGGCCCGCCAAATACCATTTTGAATATTGGTGTCCTTTTTTAGTATAGTCAGTTGTTATTTCAATCTCGGTCACTCTTGTTAGGTTTGATTATACCGAGGGATTTACAGGATAGGCAATAGTCTAAGATGCGAACTAGAGACGTTCTTCACCGATCTGCTTACCGGATGAAAAGTATTTTTTGTCAAACATAATACGTCAATGAATATATCGCGAATGGGTAGGCTAATAAAATATGCTCAAGACTACCCTTAAAACTATATAAACAGGTGAGCTGATATGAGCAATTTGCACCGATCTGCTTACCAATTAAACTATATATGAAAATAAAGATAATTTTATTGCAAACACGATGGTATAACCCTACCTGCAAAAAATCGGTCATGAATCACGGTTGTAAGGCTTTGAAATTTATCGGAGCTAGCCAAGATGCGCGTACTACAGGGAAATTTGCTATAGGACGCAACGTAGGAAGTGGGCGCGACGCGACGGTTAGATGAGAGAGAGTGCGTACATGCTGCTTCCTCGTACGATTGACAAAGATAACACTACTAAAATGCCGAGAAAAAGCGACTACGATGGAGTAGGTATTGGCAGTAAACTTTTAATTACTTTAAATTAAATATAAAATATTAAAATGTGAGAAAGATTTTTGAAATATTTTCAATTAAATATATGGATGGGGAAATATTAATATTTCTATCACAGAATAATAATATGTTAGTGATAATTATTCGATAAATTTTATCTATTCTATAAAAATACCACAGCAAACAAACAGAAAAATTACATTTTTTGGAGAGCGATAAAAAATCATTAACAAATTGGCGGTGTAAAAAAACTTTATTATAAAACAATGAATACAATATTATAGCCTTCCAAAAACTTGTATGTTGCTGGAATAAGTGCCCAGATTTTATATAACAGTAATCTAAACAACGCAAAGACTTCAAGAAGAATTTTTCTTAACAATTTATCGTTTCAACTTATGAAATCTCAAAAGTCCAGAATTTCGTCTTTACCTTCAGATATTTTTAATGCGTTACAAACCCACCCCATGAGCCATCGTCTCGACTGTCTGTTTATCACATGTTCGGAAAAAACTTTCACTTGAAAACCCGGTAAGAACGTTTTTCCCCTTTTTCTGTACTTTCGAGAAAGAGCCATAAAGTAATAAATTGTCCCTTCCAGACAGGCAAAAATAAAAATGCAAACTTAGTTGAATCTTGAACGAAAATAATTTTACCAGGGATCCAACAGTAATATTGATTGAAAAAAATAACGATTGAAAAAGATAACACTACATTACATTTATGTAATAATGGAGCACGCACTTTTCCGCAAACTGAGGGATGTGAACAGCGAGTCGCTCGTAGTCGCTTTTTCTCGGCATTTTAGTAGTGTTATCTTTGTCAATCGTACGAGGAAGCAGCATGTACGCACTCTCTCTCATCTAACCGTCGCGTCGCGCCCACTTCCTACGTTGCGTCCTATAGCAAATTTCCCTGTAGTACGCGCATCTTGGCTAGCTCCGATAACTTTCAAAGCCTTACAACCGTGATTCATGACCGGTTTTTTGCAGGTAGGGTTATACCATCGTGTTTGCAATAAAATTATCTTTATTTCCATATATAATTTAATTGGTAAGCAGATCGGTGCAAATTGCTCATATCAGCTCACCTGTTTATATAGTTTTAAGGGTAGTCTTGAGCATATTTTATTAGCTTACCCATTCGCGATATATTCATTGACGTATTATGTTTGATAAAAAATACTTTTCATCCGGTAAGCAGATCGGTGAAGAACGTCTCTAGTTCGGATCTTGTACTACAACAGGAGATGTCTGAAGAATTAGTCGAAGTTCTCACGCGTCCTTGCGCGTCTTTTGTATCACCAACCCTGAAAAATACTTGATACGGGACTTGGCATTACATTTGGATATCGATACTTTTTTTTAATGAAATATTTTTTGGAGAGGCAAAACACGGTGTGCAATTTTAGTTGAAGTTTTTCTAGACAAGATTTTTAATGGGTTATTTGTTAAAATCCCCCCTCTCCCCTAATCCTTGGCGTATTTTTTTATATTTTGAATGTATTTCTGCGGATATCACTAGTTTTTCGAAAATTAATATTTAATCGTACGGGAAAAAGGAAGACAACCAGTAGTAGAAGATTGACGAAAATGACGAAAATTAACTTTTATCGATTGCTATCAGGATCGACTGACACCAGTAGGTTTATTATTATATTTGCAGTATTTTCTATGGGCGATATAGGTTTATTTTCGCTCATAAAAAATATTTTGAATATAACAGGGAGCCTACTTGAGCACGAATTACAAGTAGATTCTAATTGTACTCGACAAACGTTGGTTTCTCTTATTTGAGTTCATATTTCTCAGTCTGATACGTTTGAACGCCGAACTCCGTATTTTCCGATATCTATAATTTTTCTACTCAGTCTTCTTCTACTGTAAGAAATTGGCAAGAATGTCTACAAAAACTTAACAATTCTCTGATAAATAGTGCAATCTAGATATTGGATATATGGTGTACAAGAAGTTGGGCTTCAGGGCATGAAAATTAGACCAATCGATAGCTGGAGGTCTCAATATTAATATATCAAAATGTATCATCTGTCATTTCCCGGGAAAATTTATAATTAATTAAAAACTATTGAAATTTTAGCCCTAAGCCACTTTAATCATTCATTTCTCCTATATTATTTACTCAATCAAAAAAATGAAGCTATTAATTTGTAGCGGGGAAAATTTACTATAAGATTCATGCGAGAACCTACGTGACAAAATGCACGGTTAATTTATAATAATTTTTTGAAAGTCCCGGTGTACGAAAGTACAATAAGCTGCGCATGGTGCGTATCACGTGGTCGCCATGGGAACAGCTGATTGCTTGGCGAAACATGCTCAGAAATTACTTTCGTACACCGGGACTTTCAAAAAATTATTATAAATTAAGCGTGCATTTTGTCATATAGGTTCTCGCATCAATTTATAGTAAATTTTCCCCGCTACAAATTGGTAGCTTCATTTTTTTGATTGAGTAAATAATATAGGAGAAATGAATGATTAAAGTGGCTTAGGGCCAAAACTTCGATAGTTTTTAATTAATTATAAATTTTCCCAGGAATTGACAGATGATACATTTCGATATGTTAATATTGGAACCTCCAGCTACCGATTGGTGTAATTTTCATGCCCCCCGAAGCCCAACTTCTTGTACGAAGTCTAGATTGATTGTATTAAAAAGTTGATTCAAGGTTCACTTTCGTTGCCTCCGTCAATTCTTTTCAGCGTCAGATGTTCCCATGCCGACTGCGTGGCAGACACGCGTATTGGTTTTTTTAAAACATTTTTGGCACTCAGTGTCTAAACCTCGGTTTTTCGATCGTCCTCGACGCTTGTGAAATCGTATTTCACACACTGAAGCTGCTCAGTGTGTAAACAACCTGCGCAGTGCGTGAAAGTACATGCGCAGTGCGTGAACAGTTTTTTCTTCACTAGCGCCCACGCTCCAACCTTGGTTTTGACACTGGTGACAAAAAGTCAAATTCGATATTCGTTTGTTTCGCTCCGTTTTTAACTCGTCGATATGAGTGCATGAAGCGCATGTTTTTAACGAGTGTGAAGTTTGCCGCACGAGCGAAGCGAGTACGGCTATCACACGAGTTAAAAACGGCGCGAAACAAACGAATATCGAATTTGACTTTTTGTCACCAGTGTCAAAACCGAGGTTGGAGCGTGGGCGCCAGTGAAGAAATAGTTATTTTCGTTATTAGGGCGTGAAGCGCTGTTTTTAACGAGTGTGAAGTTTGCCGCACGAGCGAAGCGAGTACGGCAATCACACTCGTTAGAACGGCGCGAAACAACCGAATAACGAATTCTATTTTTTGTCACTAAGTGTCAAATACGAGATTGACGATTTCACGCACTGCGCAGGTTATTTCACGCACTGCGCAACTTTTCACGAATTGGTGTGTAAAAGATGATTTCACATGCGTCGAGGACGCCCATGAAACCGAGTATTTGACACTGAGTGACAAAAAAATTGTTCACGCACTGCGCATGTACTTTCACGCACTGCGCAGGTTGTTTACACACTGAGCAGCTTCAGTGTGTGAAATACGATTTCACAAGCGTCGAGGACGATCGAAAAACCGAGGTTTTTGACACTGAGTGACAAAAATAACTATTTTGTCACTCAGTGTCAAATACTCGGTTTCATGATCGTCCTCGATGCATGTGAAATCATCTTTCACACACCAATTCGTGAAAAGTTGCGCAGTGCGTGAAATATCCTGCGCAGTGCGTGAAATCGTCAACCTCGTATTTGACACTTAGTGACAAAAAATAAAATTCGTTATTCGGTTGTTTCGCGCCGTTCTAACGAGTGTGATTGCCGTACTCGCTTCGCTCGTGCGGCAAACTTCACACTCGTTAAAAACAGCGCTTCACGCCCTAATAACGAAAATAACTATTTACACATTGCCTTTCACGATACTCTTTTGACCGTTGTTTTACTGCTTTTGCCATAATAATTATAAATTAACACACATACGAAAGAATGTTCAGTGTTCATTCACGTTTACTGTTTGGGCGCCGTGCGATCAATGTTAGATCTCCGCGGGGTCGTAAATCTCGAAGACACTCGTTCGTGACACGGCTAGTTAACAACATACCGCAAGACGGACTTTGAGCTCTCACCTATTTTAATTAAACGCGTGGTAAGGTGGTTTAAACCTATCGGTTGGTTCAAATTAGTTAACACTGCACTCATAATATTTACTGGTGATATATCGAATTTAAGAGATACAGTAGTTTGATTTTACCTTGGTTTACACTTAGTTGTTTCGAATGCAGTGTATACGATATACTACACTGACGTTTGTGAGATACAGGGGCGCGGTTGCCCTGATGATAACGAATGAGAGTGAGATAAAGACGAATCGTCTAATTACAAGTTAGAGCGCTTGCACACTGAATGCATTATAGGGTGACTTCGCCGGTTAGCCGACCGCACCCTGTTTTCGACCAGATTTGAAAATAAGAATATCAGCGCATTTTTAATATTTTTGACTACGCCACTGCATAAATCCACCATTCAACTACACTTATAAGAAGTGGCACCCCCTTGCAGTTTAAAACGAACCTTAGGAAATGGGTGGTCGAGAACGGGGAAAAACAGCATTTTTTATAATATACGTATTTCTTTAATTTTCAGAAAGATTTGATACATTTTTAATATTTAGGCCAATTCTATACTTCCCGTGGATTCGATATGTAAATGTTTTAGTTTAATCAGCTGCGTATATGTTGGACTTGCGCATTGTTGAAAACCAAAGTAATGTAATCTGGTCGAAAACCAGCGAAATCATCCTATACGTTCGACGGTACATTTCGTTACATGCATTGATTAACACGCTTTTTTTTTAAGCGGGCGAGGAGGGGAATCTTCATAAGACACCCAAGATGGTAGTAGGGTAGTGTCGGATTTCTACCGACTAAACCCCTCCTCGTAGTTACCAACCCGTAGGGTTATAAACCAAGTAGAAGACGAAGAAGTAGGGGGCCTTGCTAACACTAGCTAGGGCCACTATGCGCGGATGGAGCCTACAGGGCCTACGGATTTTATCCTTGAATTTGCTGGAATAACCACTCAGCGCTTGGATGGAGGGGTTTGTGTGGTTCCTTACGGAGTTGCGAAGGTTTGTCGCGAGCTTAACCGCCGCTTCGCGGAGAGGAGGGAGACCGATCTCTTGAAGAAGCTGAGTATTCTTTATACCGCATGTCCTATGGCCAACCGCGCAGGTGAGCTGCGACCTGAATTCCTGACTTCGGCAGTATTTATAGTACCTACAGTTAGAGTGGGCTTCAGACGAGTGCGCTGCATAAGAACGAAAAGTGTCGACTGCTTTTCTAATAGCTGTCAATTTGGGAGATCGAAGCGTTTCGTGTAACCTCAAAACCGTAAAGTTTTGAATTAGTAGTGAATAATTTGTAGAAAAGTGATGAGAAATAATCATAAATAATCTTCCGAATTGACAGCCATCGGGAAATTAGACGACGCTTTTCGCTCTTACGCTGCGTTCTTACGAAAAGTGTGAAACGTCTGATCTCCCGATGGCTATCAATTCGGGAGATCGAAGTCTAAGCTCGAAATCGTGAATCTTTGAATAAATGGTAAGTAATGTTCAGAAGTGAGAGTTAACAATCATTCGGGTTTTTTCGATGTCCAACCGAATTACACGCCTCATGCCTATTTGTTTCAGAAATTATTTCCGCGCTAGCACCGCGCGTGTCTAGGAAGTAGTTTTACGAAGTGGCGTGAGCGATACCTAAGGTGTCAATTCGGAAGATTATTTATGATTATTTCTCATCACTTCTACAAATTATTCACTACAAATTCAAAACTTTACGATTTTGAGGTTACACGAAACGCTTCGATCTCCCGAATTGACAGCTATTAGAAGAGCTGTCGACACTTTTCGTTCTTATGCAGCGCACTCGTCTGAGAAGCCCACTCTAACTGTACCATAAATACTGCCGAAGTCAAGAATTCAGGTCGCAGCTCACCTGCGCGGTTGGCCATAGGACATGCGGTATACCAGGGAGTATTTAATGAGCCTTGTAGGAGTCTCATATATAATCCCTGGACTTTGCGAAATTTGGCTGGAGTGGCTGCGCCCCAGAAGGGTATACCGTATGTGCATAAACTTCTGATTATTGCATTGAAGGCTCTGACTTTGGTTTGTTGAGAGATATTCTTCTTATTGAAGAAGGGTTTGAGTGCGACATACGCGCCGAGTGCTTCGCTGCGTACGGCGATCATTTGTTTAGACCAGCTGAGCTTCTTATCGAAAATAACGCCTAGGTATTTTGCGGAGTAGCTCCAGGGTATTTGATTGTTACTCACTATTAGAGCGTCTGGGGGGATATTGCGGCGGGAGAAGAACACTGCCTCGGACTTGGATTCGTTGAGGGCGAAGCCCCACTTGTGATACCATTGGAGGAGCGTGGGTAAGAATTTGTTTACTACTGTGGAGTAGAAATTTTTATTTTTGGAGGAATAAAGAAGGGCAACGTCATCAGCGTATTGGGCCGTGATTTTTTTATCGTGAGTGGGGATGTCATCACAATATACGTTGAACAGGGCTGGAGGGAGCCTGGATCCTTGCGGGACTCCCGCAGTGACGGCTTGTGAAGCGGAAAGGCTATTGCCTGACCGGACTCTGAAGGTTCTATTCATGAGGAACGAGCTTATGATGTCAATTAGGTAGTGGGGGCAGTTTAGTTGGATTAATTTGAAGATTAATCCGTCATGCCAGACTCTGTCGAACGCCTGCTTAGCGTCTAGTAAGAGCATTGAGGTGTGGCGATTCTTATTCATGTTGTCGGCAACGTACTCTGAGACGCGAAGGAGTTGGTGGCAGGTACCGTGCCGGTGACGGTACCCATGTTGAAAGTCCGGGAGGATGTTTCGCTCCGTTATGAATTTGTTTAGCCGACTAAGGATAATGTGTTCTGCGATTTTGCTAAGGGTGCAAAGAAGGCTGATTTGTCTGTAACTGGCGGCCTGGTTTAGAGGTTTACCCTGCTTGGGAAGGCAGATGATTGTGGCTGTTTTCCAGGTTGTGGGGTAGTCGCAACATTGCGTTAACAATGTTGCAGATGGCAACTACGTGAATGCGGGGTAGGATTTTTAGTACTCCGTTAGGGATAGAGTCGTGCCCCGGGGCCTTTCTTATCTTCAGGGAGCTAATGGCTTGGGCGATTTCGTTGAGTGAGGTGTGCTCGAAGGAGAGGTCAGATGGAGAGAAGTAGCGGACAGAATTCGTTACTGTATTGTGGAAGTTGGTGAATTCCACCCTGGTGGAGAATGGGAGCATTACTCTTTAAAGGATTCGGCAAGGATATTTGATTTGTCGCTATCAGCCGCGTAGGGGATTCCGTCCTTCAGCAGTAGGGATGGGTGGGGCTGCCTGTTTCTGAGGGATTTGGTAATTCTCCAGCAACTTTTAGGATGCGTTTCGGCCTCGGCTATGTAGCAGTTGAATTTTTCTTCGCGTATTTCCTGAAGGGCTAAGTTTAGTGCGCGTTTAATTTCATTTAATTTTGGGCGGAGGGCGGGATTGCCGGTTCGTTGTAAATGTCTTCGCAGTTTCTTCTTCTTGGCTATAAGAGCCAGTGTATCGTGGGGGAGTAAGGTTTTTCTCGGGGACGCGGGTGTCGAACTGCTAGCTAGCTCAATTTTTCCCTAATTTCTTGGGTAAGTGAGTCAACGGCATTGTCCAACTTTCGCATCTGGATTTGCCAGGGGTTCTCGTCGGTCTCCATAGAGGGGTTAGATTGAGTCGCGGCAGGTGGCGAGGAGGGGATTTGGGAGTTGGCGTTTGCGGGGGGCGGAGGAGCATTTTGGGCCGAGTTTTTGCGGGCCAGGAGTGGTGACAGACGCTCGTCAATCTGGGCCATACAGATAGCTATTTGAACACGTTCCGCTTGGAACTGGAAGATTTCCGCGTCTAACGCGTGCATTAATTCGATGGTGATAGCAGAGAACACGCAACCTGTCTGGAGGGAAGGTTGCTCGCTGGGAGCGGCGTTGACGAGGCTTCCCCGAGGAAGACCTTCCTGGCTGAGGCTCATTGCGACGTTAGGGCGTCGAACATGGTGAATTTAAGTTACAAGGGGTCTTGAAAAGGGCCTGTTAGCGAGAGCGGCGACTGCCACCCGGCGGAGCAGCCGCTTTCCTACCTAGTTATGGAGCAGATGGCTGGCGCTGGGAACCCCGGTGATTTTGGTCCTTGGCGGCGAGATCGCCGGTGAGCTCTGTGTCGAGATCACTATGCGACCGTCTTTATGTTGAATTGCACTACACTGCACTTACTTAAACGTCTGACTGGCGCGAGAGCTCCGGTCAGACTGGATTGTGATTAACACGTATTTGGTTGCGACTTATATATCTTACATCTACCAGTAATTGTAAGACGGCGGGGATAGCGTGGGCTGATGCGGTACGCCGTGATTGGCTAGAGAAGGAATGATGGTGGAAGAAAAGATGACAAGGGTATGACGCTAGGTATTTCCTGAGTTGCATACCTACCTAATGGTTAAGAGTACCAGATGCTCGTTTCTGACCATAAGGATGGGTCAGGTTATCTTGAATGATAAATTGATCCTTTGTGTCTGTATGAGTCAGGTATTAGGTTTTCCCGATCGGTCATTTATTGAATTCATCATTCTCCCCTTTACAAAGCTGGTTTAGCATTCGACGGATATCGATTAAAATAGGTACAGCGGGAAACGGCTTATTCCGATCCGTCCAGTAATGAACCTTTCCGAGAAAGGTGCGAGGCTGCGAGCGCATTTGCAGCCTAGATTCGCCGAAACATATCGACCGCATTGCCATTGTGACCGATGGCGAGATTAGCTCTAGATTAGCGTTACTTAGACTGTGGCGGTAAGAGGATCGATATTCAGAATTCCTTCTATCGTTTGACGGAACATTTACGAAATTGAAGAAGCTTATTTTCACACGTTGCCTGTGTTATGTGAACAAGAAAGTTTATTAAGACTATGAGTTACAGAGAATAAGTAGTGTAGAGAATTTATGAGTTCTGTCTCGAGTTTAATGAAGAAAGTTCTGTCTCGAGCTTATTGAAGAATATTGTCTTGAGTTTTGAAGAATACCGTCTTGAGTTTCGAATAGTTCTGTCTAGTGGATAAGAAAGTTCGGTCGCTTGTATACGTATGATAACAATGGCTTTTCGTTGCGTTTTCTCGATGCGTACGGAACTATGAATAATTAGACTATGATCAGGGGCCTATAACACAACCCATACAAGTGTAACAAGTGTAGGACTTGTAAGAAATTCACTTGTAGTTACAAGTCCTTAAGTATTCTGTAACACAAACTTCACCGCGACACTTGTAGGAAATAGGGAAAAGTCCTACAAGTGTAGCTAATAATTTACAAGACTTGTAGAATATGTAGTAGTCCGCTATAAACCGGCCTACAGACGGTAATGCAAAATTGCAATTTACCTTTCAGTTTCTACAGTTAGCGTGTCCCGGTAGCTGTCAATTCGGGAGATCGAAGCGTCTAATTTCGAAATCTTGAATTTTTGAATAATGGTGAGTAATTTGTAAAAGTGATAAGAAATAATCATATGGGTTTCTTCGATGAAATTCCCCCAGTGTTTAAAACCCCGAATAATTACTTCTTATCACTTCTACAAAGTACTTACCATTATTCACAAATTCACGATTTCGAGATTAGACACTTTGATCTCCCGAACTGACACCTACCGGAAAGCAGACGTTCGACACTTTTCGCTCTTTTTGCGAAAAACGCAGCGCACTCTTCTGAAGCTAATAGTATCTTATGTCATTAGGCGGAAATCCGAGGTTTTTTCAGACTGTTTAATTAGGTCGTAGCACGAGGCATGGTGGGCGGGCGAGGCTCACCGAAGACCAGTCTGAGTAAAGTACTTTTGACAGCCTGCGGACTCCCGCTCGGTGTCATGCGGGAAAAACGCCATATTACAGTCTAAAAATAGGCTGGAAAAGGCCTCGAAATGGGCATGAGTGAGGAAAATTTAATTATAAATAACTCCACCGGCACTTGAGTGGTATACGTACTTCGAAAACAAATTAATGATAGAGCTATCAGTTTTGTGACATAAACATTCGCATTTGCACGCACGCATTGGTTCTTCGTACAAATGTGACAGTTATGCAGGACCGTGTATGGGCCGGTTAAGCACCTAGGCAAGAAAGGACGGGTTTTCTCGGTCCAACTTTCAAAGTAGGTATTCAAAAGGATGTGTATTTTTTTCCCCTTTCTCCTCTAACTTTCACTAGGAATGGAGCTGTTATCGGGCCGTGTTTACTGTATGTAATTTCGAGTTTCCTTCCCGAGCCCCGCGTGCAGTGGAGGGCTCGGTCCTTAATTGCGTTGGCTCTTTGCACTGCGAACGCGTGTACATCGTTTCTGCTTTTTTCTCCCACTGCTACCTAGTATTTCGACTAAAACGCTTCCTAAAACGCTAATACTGACACTTGTAGGATATTCTACCCACGGTTTTAGTTAGGTGAAATTTTTTTACAATTGTAGTAAAATCGGTAACACAAACTTACAAGCGTTCACGTTGAGTTACAGAACAGCTCTACAAGTGCAGAAAATTCTTCGTAGTTACAAGTTCGGCACATGTAGCTACAAGTTGCGGTGTGTTACAGAATTTTGACAAGTCTACAAATAAAATTCTACAACTGTTACAATTGTAGTGCTTGTGTTATAGGGCCCAGGACAGTGAGTCTGGAGAAGTAGGTGGAATTTTCTAGAGGTACATATAATATATTTCGCTGCTTTATCTAGATTACACATTCAGAGGTCGCTTCCGTGAGGAGATAGTTCGAATATATGACACCTGTCACTATACTCTTTTGACCATCCTGTTGCTGTTTTTGCCATAATAATTATAAAATAATACACACACGAAAGAATGTTCAGTGTTCAATGACGTTTACGAAATTGAAGAAGTTTATAATTTTGTTGTTTTACTATTTCTCATTATTTAAAAGTCAATCATAGAGTTATTCAATGTTTATTTATCATATTGTTCGGTCGAGGTGCTATTGGAAATGGGAGTTTGGAATTAATTAAAAGCACTGTGTTTTCACTACCAAAAATATTTTTTATTCTTTATTCTTTATTCAATAGAATGCGCTTGGAAGACACATCTTTACTTTTTCACACTCTCCAGGGAAGTGACTAAAAGGGCATACGGGGATCGTGATCTGGACCATCGATGACTGGTTTCTTCCTTTGGTCCTTTTAGTGGAGGTGCGACACTGCGTCGCCTCATAATATAAACAATAGCTTTCATCGCCCCAAGAAACCCTCTCAAGCAACACAAACCAAACCCCCTCTGCACAGTCTAAACAGCGATTGATTTTTGCTTCACTTATTCTTCTGTTTCAAGTTAATAATTGTAGCGTTGCCGTCCCAAAGGAGGTAAGTGCCATTTGAAAAACGCGTATTTGTATTGTACATATAGGTATCAATAGGTTGTAATTACCATTGCCGTGTTCTTGTAAAGGGGGCAAGTGCACTGCGTTTATTTAGTCCGGGAGCCAGCAATGGTTTTCGTTACGTCATAGAGAACAGGGCTAGAATTTTTATGATGAGCTCCTTGTAACGTGTGAACAAATGAATGACTGGTCTGGCAGCGCTCCGAGGGTGGTTTTGGCAACAATATAATTTTCAAAATTAAAAAAAAAATAGAAGTTACGTCATGTATAACAGGGCTGAAATTTTTATGAGGGCTTCGTTACAATGCATAAAGACGAGATAGTAAAGTCTGGCACTCTCTCTCTCTCTCTCTTCCGAGGGTGGAAAGTGGGTGACAGAAGGGGTTGAAGTAGCTCCACATAAAGTCGTCTAACTCGCACTCAAATGCACGCATAAGACTATCTCACTCCCACTCAAGTGCGCGCATAACCTATCTCACTCGCACTCAAGTGCGCGCATAAGACTATCTCACTCGCAGTCAGGGGCACGGTTTTTCTGACCTGGCAGGGTGTTTCCACTAGAATTTCGGTCTGGCTTCCATAATTTCATTTTCATGGAGTAAGAGCTACTCCAGACTGCCCCGTTTACAGTAAAATAATCAGTCTGAGTTTTTGACATATTATTCGAAACACCTGCCAAAAGTGAAATTATTAATACCAGACCGAAATTTTGGTGAATTAATAATTTCACTTTTTGCAGGTATTTCGAATAATATGTGTCAAAAACTCAGAGAGACTGATTATTTTACTGTAAACGGGGCAGTCTGGAGTAGCTCTTAGGGCCGAAACCACCAACTCTGATTAAATTGTTAATTTCCGATTAGCTTAATTTAATCAAGTTCTTGCGTTCCACCAATTGTTAAACCATGAATAAAGTGAGATAATCGCCGTTGAACTTAATCGGCCATTTTTGGCCGGTTAGGAACTTAATCAGTGATTAATGTGGATCAACATAACATCAAAGTCGAAGTTTCACTGCTGTGCAATACTATACCGGACATGAATTTATTTTACGACGATATTTTATCATCATCTGATGATGAAAATGGTATCGAAATTGATAGAAGGACACATTTAATTAAGGAATGAATTAATTATTTCCAAACTTTGGATGATTTGGATTTCATTACGCGTTTTCGGTTATCGAAAGACTGTGTTGAAGCTTTGCTTCTGGAAATTGTACATAATTTGAAACACGCTACAGAAAGATAAATTACTTCTTAAAAATAATATATAATCTATTTTAAAATATTGCAACATTATCATGTTACGTTAAAAATCGCGTAGAATTTTCTGTATCTTTACTAAATAAAGGGAGTGCACATTTCAGGAACCACGCTATTGCACCTAGAGTACAACTGTTTGCTCTCCGGTATTATGCAACTGATTCCTTTTTAAATTCTGTTGGAGATTTCGGCGGCTCACTGAGCTCGGCTTGCAGCGCGTCAGTTGATCACGTCAAGTTTTCCTCCTACTTCATTACAAGTTCCGTTGATGAACCAATCAGAATCACCGTTACAACAAAACCAAAACTTATTGCGAAGAGGGTATATGATTAGATAATCGGGGGTTAAAAATTCATGGTGGAACGAATTGTGCAGTTAATCATGATTAGAACGCCGATTAAATATAATCGTGATTAGGTAATCAAGCATTTAATCAGAGTTGATGGAATCGGCCCTTACTCCATAAGTGAAATTAACGATGCCAGACCGAAATTCTAGTGGAAACACCCTGCCAGGTCAGAAAAACCTTGCCCCTGACTGCGAGTGAGATAGTCTTATGCGCGCACTTGAGTGCGAGTGAGATAGGTTATGCGCGCACTTGAGTGGGAGTGAGATAGTCTTATGCGCGCACTTGAGTGCGAGTTAGACGACTTTATGTGGAGCTACTTCAACCCCTTCTGTCACCCACTTTCCACCCTCTGAAAAGTGCCAGACTTTACTATCTCGTCTTTATGCATTGTAACGAAGCCCTCATAAAAATTTCAGCCCTGTTATACATGACGTAACTTCTATTTTTTTTGTTAATTTTGAAAATTATATTGTTGCCAAAACCACTCTCGGAGCGCTGCCAGACCAGTCATTCCTTTGTTCACACGTTACAAGGAGCTCATCATAAAAATTCTAGCCCTGTTCTCTATGACGTAAGAAAAACGTTGCTGGCTACCGGACTAATTCTAGTAATATTTAGTAAACATAAAAGATGGTGCTGGGTGTACCTCCAGAGTAATTTAATATTAATTTTTTTGCCAATATTTCTGAGACATGTTTTTGGCACTTATCTCTTTTGGGACGGCAACGGTACAATTCTAACAGGTGCAATGAAGATTAGATCTCCTCGGGGTCGTAAATCCCGAAGACACTACTGCGTGACACGACTAGTGACCGAACACGTGGAGAGATGGATTTAAACCGTATCGGTTAGTTCAAATGATTTAACACTGGACTCACAATATTACTGGTGATGTAGAGTGAACACACCGGTTGTCAGACACTTAAACAGACGATATTTCCAGTTGTCGGACGTATATCTTTCTTCCTCTGTTCAAGGATAGGGGTTGTCGGACACTTAAGTAGACGATATTTCCAGTTGTCAGGTGTATCTCTTTCTTCCTCTGTTCAAGGGGATACTTTCATATATCTGCTTCATTAAAATGTCCGACAACAGGTAAGTTTTCCGGCTAACCGGTACGTTATCTATTTCATTCTATATCCGACAACAGGTAGTGTCCGGCTAACCGGTGCCTTCACCCTATTGGATTCAAGGAGATACAGTAGTTCGGTGATTTAACCGTGGTTTACAATTAAATACACTGCGAGATTGTTTTGAGGGAAAGGTGCGGGACTGCGAATGCATTCGCAATCCACATTCGCTGAAACATACCGCCCGCCTTGCTGTTACGGTAATATAAATTTATGACTGTAGCGACTGTGCTATGTACGGTCACCGAACATCCCGAGGCGAAATTTCTATATTCACTTTGACACTGAACACCCTGCTAGTTTCCCTTGCGCTAGCAGTGTCTTCAGTGTCAAAGTAGTGTTCATGTCCATGTGAAAATGACACTGACTTGGACACTGCTGACCCTACGTAATTCCATTTTCGGTAGTAGCAGGGTGAAAGCAGCGTCGAAACAGCGTGTTCAGGGTGAAGTAAGGGTCATAGCAGGGTGTTCAGTGTCAAAATGAATATAGAAATTTCGCCTCGGGATAGACTAGACAAGAAGGGTCACTCTAAGCCATGCCCCCAATGTTGCTTGTCTCGTTCATTCTCTGTCGCCACTTTTCCTTGAGGGATTTTGAGGGATTTTCGGCGCGTGCGGTGGCGGAACTCTTATACGGGGTGTCGTACATATCACGCGGGAACATTGGCGATCAGATATACCGGTGTGTTTAACCGGTTAACTTAATAATTATTTTGTAAAAGATTGTCCATATTTTTCCAATTTTTTTTATTGCTGAATTTCAAACTTTATTATGAATATAGATTATTGCAAACAATAATTTCCTGTATTGTATATCCTACCTGTTGTATTATATATCTATATGTTATTAATATTACTTTTGATATTTTAAATATTTTTTGTTTTTATTATATCATTGCTTATATTAAAGGGAACTAATAACATTATATGGTCTTATTTTACCAAAAGTAAAATTCGATTGAAGAGTTTAATAAATAATTAAATTCTATCGATACTTCAAAATTCATTTCTACTCGCCACCCGGTGTAGTCGCTCACGAAGTACCGTAAACGTCGACACCGGATATGTGACGTCCAGCAACGCGGCTCGCCTCTGTAGTCCCAACTTCAAAGTATCGACGCTACAGTGGGGTATTTGGTCGATTTGGGCGGCCAAAATTTGTTATGTACTTAGAGACTCTGTAACTAATCTAATTAATCGATTTGTTGCATTTATAGTGCTAAGTGACATTTTTGAACTCTAAGAAATTAAGATTTTTTATATTTACATACGTTTCTTTACTCTTTAAATAAATAATATATTGTCGGTGAATAAACAATATCGCCTAAGTCTCATTTTTTCGGAAATCGAGATTTTATGTTTATTCGATAAATAACTGCCCATATCTATCGTTCCATATTGATAAAATAGAATCCTAACGAATAATTTGGCGCAAAATTGACTACTTATAATACCGCCTAAGAATATTTACGATAGATACTGGCGGTATTTATACGCGGCGGTATTTATATATATGGGGGATTTTTTTTCCACATCAACTTTAAATGCCGCCGAACTTTGAGTCACAGATTTTGTTGTAATTTTTTTTACGTAGTACTTTACCATTTATAATAAATTCTCAAATTTCTTTTTAATCCAACATTGGTTCTTGTCCTATCATTTATTGAAATTTCCCATATTTTCTAATCTTGTGAAATTTATTCCCAATTTTCTTCTACTAAATGAACTCTAAGACAAAAATTCCTTATACAAAAAATGCTCTTTATAACCTGAACTTAGTTTTAAAAAATTGATATCACTTCTAAACAAGCGAATAATATGAGAAAAAATAGTTTATTTTACAAATATTTAATTATCTGAAATACGCCATTTTTGTTTTTAACGAAATTTTAACCATGAATTCCTTGGTGTATTAAGAAAATATTGAGCTCAAAACGAAGTTGGGATGAGCATTGGTTCATTTTATATTAACACGTTGACTGTCCCATGAGTCACATATGATTCATACAGAAACGTCGCTGTACGTCCATGGGACATATGTGATTCATTTGCCATTGCCGTATGCATGGTGATTTCATTTTTGGACGTCGTGGGATGGAAAAAATGCCTTATGGGGACAGTCGACGTGTTAAACAATTACTGAGTACCAGAAAAAGGAATTCTTTTAAAAATAAAGTGTCAGCATCTTATATCATGATTTTTTTATTTAATTATTTTGTAGACTGTATAATCGTTCCCACTGCTAATCACTCTGTAATTACGAAAAAGTATTCTTTTTCTAACGATTATACAATCTACAAAGTAATTAAATAAAAAAATCATAACATAAGATACTGACACTTTATTTTTAAAACAATTCCTTTTTCTGATACTCAGTAGTTGTTTAACGCGTTGACTGTTTCCATAAGGAATTTTTTCCATCCCACGATGTCCAAAAATGAAATCACCATGCATACGGCAATGGCAAATGAATCACATATGTCCCATGGACGTACAGCGACGTTTCTGTATGAATCATATGTGACTCATGGGACAGTCAACGTGTTAATATAAAAAGAATCAACGCTCATCCCAACTTCGTTTCGGGCTCAATATTTTCCTAATACACCAAGGAATTCATGGTTAAAATATCGTTAAAAACAAAAATGGCGTATTTCAGATAATTAAATATTTGTAAAATAAACTATTTTTTCTCATATTATTCGCTTGTTTAGAAATGATATCAATTTTTTCCTACTAAGTTCAGGTTATAAAAAGCATTTTTTGTATAAGGAGTTTTTCTTAGAGTTCATTTACTAGGAGAAAATTGGGAATAAACTTCACAAGATTAGAAAATATGGGAAATTTCAATAAATGATAGGACAAGAACGCAATGTTGGATTAAAAAAAAATTTGAAAATTTATTATAAATGGTAAAGTACTACATAAAAAAAAATTACAACAAAATCTGTGACTCAAAGGTCGACGGCGTTTAAAGTTGACGTGGAATCCCTCATATATATATATTTATTTAATGTTTATTTATTTTATTTCTATTTACTCGTTAGGTAATTAATCTTTCCGGGAAAGTGGCGGGACTGTAAGTGCATTTATGGCCTAGATTTGCCGAAATAAATATACCGCCCGCATTATGTTGATATTGACCCTAGATTAACGAGTTATATATATCGCGGTGATACTAATTACTAAGGATCGATACCTACTCATAATTCCGACCATCGTTTATCGGAACAACCGACGATTTACAAATCGATAGATCAGCAAAAGAAGCTCTCTTCATCAGAGGACAACTCAGAATCGGCTTTTACTTCTTCATTACCGGATTCCTCTGTGTCGTGTGTTTCGCCGGGTTCCGCAGAAAGTAACAGGTTCGTTCCAACAAGCATTTTAGGACAGTTCTAGAACCGTCCTGGAACTAGTTAAGAATTATTTAATGCGCATGCGCCAGTCAGGTGCGTTCTAGAACTGAATTCATGGGATGTGTTGGAACCGTTGGAACACAGGATCGCACACAGCACAGGGAGGCTTGTCCACCTTTTGTATACATTTTGCGGAAAATCACGGGTTATCCTAAGCGAATGTGTGAGTTCAACTAATTGTTGAAACGTAAAAAACATTACAGTTTTCAAGAGCTTATCATGCACAAACATTCAAAAAAGCAGAAAAAGAAAGATGAGTCCAAAAAGAGTACAAGAGAGTGCATACATTTTTTCCTTCTATAACTTGGAAGGGAGTGATTTTTTCGGATTTTTTATTTTCAATTATCATTTACCTAAAAAGTTATCACAACTTTTATATCATGGCCATTAACTCATTGTGAAGTTATTATGTTTTTTCATTTTTTCTCGAAACTATGCATTTGTACTGTTCTTGGACTCACCGATTCAAATAGAGCGCGTCTCGCGCCTTACTACGCGTGGGCTAGAAAATCGTCCCAACTCAGAACTAGGGACTGGAATTACCGTTCTAGAACCGTTCTGTTACAGTTCGCAGTTTAGTTGGAACGCTCTTTGGAATCGTTCCAGAACCAGTTCTGTGTTTGTTGGAACGGCTAAGTCAGACTGCGCACACTCCGCCGAGTTCAGAACCAGTTCTCATGTTAGTTGGAACGAACCTAACATTTCTAAGGTTTCTTTTAGAAATGATTGTGTTTTTTTCCTTGGTGTCGTCCTCATTGTTGTTAATAGCGGGTCAGAACTTAAAAGCAATCTATTTAATACATCTCGATTGCAAGAAACCCTTGAAAACTGTCTTGCTAAATTTTGGCGAAATAATCGAAAATATTTATTCTCTCTCTCTGTGCTTCAGCTGCTTCTTCTGACAATTGTCCTATGGGAAGTATTGCATGTTCTATCATAGTGGGCCCATGAACTAAAATTGTATGCATAGTTGGTGTCATTGGATACCATGGATACAGCTGTACATAAAGTTCTGCAGTGTTCCGTGTATATTGTGAAAACTTTTCTACGTTAATTTTATGTCCACTGGATATTGTTTCAAGAATGATTTTGAAACGATATATGTACATATTAAATTTTTATCAATGCCAGTTATTTCGGCTGCCAAGGAGGGGTCGATAAAAAATCTTCTACTGGTATTGCCATAATTCGTATTACCGTATCCTGGCTTAGGAACATCTACAGTTAAACCTAATTGTGTCTTAAAACTTTGTTGTATTTCCGCCTTCTTTTGGTTGACAATGTCATTTTCATCCTCCGTGTTCAGTCTCCACTTTTTTATTGGTAATTTATACGCAATATGCAACAGGCTTTCAAATAAGCGAATTTTGGTATGTAAAATACACAGTCCAAATTCTAATCCCTCTGGTTTAACTTCACTATTTCGTGAAAGACCGTTAAAATCTTTTGATGTTAAACCACATATGTAACACCGCATTGTCGATTTCGTATTTGTAGCTGCGTTACATACTTTGCCATTGACCATAGTAAGCATCATGGTATGTTTGACAATAAACGTTTTGTCATCTAATGTGACTTCTGAAGGTTGTTCCGAATTTAAAGCGGTTTTTATATAACTAATCTCATCATTAATAATGTCCGCTGATTCCTTGACAAATCTTATCCGCATGGGACGACAATAACGTGGTGATGACGGTGTTGGATTGTGCCAATAATCTTGTTGTTGACGCCACAAACCAACTGGAGCGGTACAAAAAAACATTGAAACACATTCGTATCAGAATCTGAATCATTCTCAAACTTTTGTTTGTACTGCGTTTGTTGGGACCCATCACAACCCCACTTACATGTAATACAATATTTAAAATACGTCTCTCCTCTTCATATAACGTGTATAAGACTTCGTGTAAATACATTAATAGTCGCGTAACTGTGAGGTTGAGTAATGCTTGAATATCAATTTCTGCACAAGTGTCTGTAACGTTGTATGCCTCTTTGTCAGGATAGCCGTCCATTTTCGCTCGTCGTAGAACACTATAGCACGGATATAACTTCGGTTGAGAATTTCTTATAATTTCGTATTGCCTTTTGAACAGACCAGCTTCAACAAATACAGATAAGGCTTGCAACGTTGCTATTTGAGTTGTTTCGGATTCCTTCTGCTGTACTTTAGCAAAAGCTTTTTATATTTCGTAGCTGGCTTTGGTGAGGTAGTTATTTCTTTAAGCACATAAGCAGTTCTTCTCTTTCCAGGCACTCCTAACTTAAGTTGAGCAGCATGCGTAAGTACTTCCACATCGGTTAAGCTTCTTACGCTTTCAGTTTTTCTGCGCTTAGATCTCTCACTTAATGTTCCTATAATTTTGTGGGCCTCCCGGATCGATATACTATTCTTGGAATCTCGAATGTCCCTTCAAGTCAGTTCTCATTCTTCTTGAGAAATGGATCTTTTTTGCTTGCGGTTAGTCATCTCTGGGAATTATGCCTAAAATGACATACCCTAAATATTTTCCATTGCAAAATCTTTGAAAATTATTATGTAGCTAAAATTTGTTATGCAATTGTTAGAGATATTAGGTAAAATTATATTATTACCTCCCTAAAAATATTTAAAATTGTTTTTTTTTCAAGAAATGTAAAACTAAAAAAATGGTCTGTCATTTTAAGCTCACATGCGGGTAAAATGACACATAAAAACTTCTGAAAACACGAAAAGTAAATTATTTATTGAAAAATAAAAAAGAACATTTATTAAGAACATAAATATTCATTAAAAATGAACGATAATAAGAAACAGAACATAGTTATTATTTAAAGATAAAGTTCACAAACGAAGACTTTGCATCTTGGTGAGGTATCGGCACATTCGCAGTGAGCCCAATTTTGGCACAATGCATTTAATCCACTCCAGCTCTGTCGATCACTCTTTCTTTTGTAATGTCCAACCATCCATAAAAACATTAGGTATATCGAAATAAACATCTGCTTAATAATTATCAGGGCAAAATGACACACTATGTTATTATGCCCTGTTATGTGACATGTCGTTTTACCCTGAACTCCATAGTTTTCGTAAACATCAACTTGTTTCGGATGCATTATATTAACTGCAAGAATTGATTTGCAAAATGAACAATAATGACCACATTAGCATTCTCTATAGTTTCCGTTGAATTTGCTTATAAGCTATTCATAGAATTTTACTTCAACTTCAAGTAAAATATTACATTGAATACTTACATTTCTAAATTACACCCACTACGACTTGAACTCTTGTGTTAGAATCACATGACGATGTGAAATTATGGTGCTACCAATAACTCTGGCGGGCGTCATAGAGAGTCTGTGCAAGGCGCTAAGTTTAAAAAAACTTCAGTACCTATGTCGTTTTACCCAAATATGTCATTTTAGGCACAATTCCCCTACTCTTTATCTCAGACTTAAACCGTGAAAATTTATGTTTAATTTCTTGTTTGTCCTCTTCATTATAGTCCTCGTAGCCAAGAAGGAAATTTTCCGGAAATTCAACTTTTCATTAATACTTGCGCAATCTTGTTGTTGCATAATATCAAACAACTCCCTCCGAGTTCATACTCTAACACGTTTGATGGACCTGGAATAAATAAATATAAAACATTAATAAAAGAAGAATAAGTTGTAAATAAATGCGATTTGCATCGATGATATTGGGTTGATGCAAAAGTTCGTCAACGATTCTACATGCCGTAAATGGTTCAGAAGGTTTTGTGACACAAATTGTAATGTTTAACAAAATTTAAAAAACAATCAAATAACACAATTTTCCTCTCACATATTCTTTGACATTCTCCTATTATCAAATAACGCCAAAACTTTACACGTGTGAAGTAGATAGCACTTTGGTTTTGCGATTCAATGCCTTCTACTGATGAAAACGGAACGAACTTTTGCATCAACCCAATATTTGTATACCATTATTTTCTAAAACCTAGAATCTAAAAGGTGTAGGCTTATTGCCACAATAAATAAATTTGCCGGGAAATGCCGGGAAGTACAACTTTCAAGCCATATTTTAGAAACATGCAACGAAAAAATAGCGGAAAAAGGTCATTTCTTAAAAGTTAGGTACTTATACAATAGTTAAAACTGATATTATCCTAAACGAAATATCTAACAAGTATATAAACACTTACCCGCTTCACTAAAATCCATAACACTGTATTTCCACCACAGCTGAGAGCAAAATCATTCACTGTTGAAAATATAGTTACACTGGAAACGTTTTCACAAATGCGTGCACTCGAAACAACGATCAAATGGCAACTTACCGTAAGGCTTTACTATCAGGCAGGGCGGCATAATAACGGTTGTACGTAATTCCTTAATGATTAGATTTTATCATACTACCGATTTTCTCCTACCTATTATGAATTCTACGAAAACGACTTTTGGCCGCCCAAATCGACCAAATACCCCACTGTGGGTTGAGAGCACTGGAATGATATTTCGTGACGATATTTTGGTTCCACCTCGCGCGATTTCACTACCCTCAGCAAAGAAGTTTCACTTCAATAAGAAAAAGTCTACTGAAGTTCAAAAATCTAGGTGAGAATTAACGAAAACGAAGACAATCAACTTTCATTGATTACTATTAGAATTGACTTATATTTCGGACTCCAATAGGTTTACTATTATGTTCACAGTATTTTCTTTGGGCGATATGGATTCATTTTCGCTCATAGAAAATATTGTGAATATAACAGGGAGCCTACTTTAGTACGAATTACAAGTGGATTCTAATAGTACTCGACAAACATTGAATTCTGTCATTTTAATCCATATTTCTCAGTCTCATACATTCGTGTGTCGAACTCCGTATCTCTCTTTTGATATCTTTAATTCTCCTAACTAGTCTCTTTCTACCGTAAGAAATTGTCAACAATGTTTCAAAAAACTTAACAATTCCGCAATAAAAGTTAATTCTGTCAGTGCTCAATAAAGATTCACTTTCGTCATCTCCGTCGGTTCTTCTCGGCGTCGAATGTTCCTATGCCGACTTTTAAGTCTTCTGACTCCTATTAGAAGGAACTTCTGAAATTAGTCTAACATAATGGAGTTCTCTCTCTGATCTGAATCGCATAATAACGGGGGAAGAGGTTATGTTTTGACAGCTGACCATTTAGAAATTAATAGGTTAGATTAATATATAATAACTATGCAAACTACCATTGTTTTAATTTGTGTATAATTTCATTTTAAAATCGCATAATAACGGGGGAAAAGGTTATGTTTTGATAGCTGATCATTTAGAAATTAATAGGTTAATATTTATTTCTAAATGGTCAGCTGTCAAAACATAACCTCTTCCCCCGTTATTATGCGATTCAGATCGGAGAGAAAACTCCATTAGGCTGGCCGTCCACTGGAGCCGTATTCGTCCAAGTAATCAGTCGGCCGACCAATGACAGACTACGGCCGACTAATCCCAAGACAAACGTAGGTATTCACGCGCGTCTACTGCACACAGCCTAGCCGGCCGAATGCGACCGAGAACAGCCGACTCACCGTTGGATCCCACTGAAATGGGATTAGTCGGACGTTGAAAAAACAAATACGTGAAGGTTCACTAGGTTGCTACAGTTATTTGTGTACGTGTCATTAATAAATAACTATTTTATGCGATATCATGGATAGTGAGGAACTAATAAGCATTATAAATGCAAAAACTCCACTGTGGGATATGCGTGATAAAAGATATCATCATCGCGACGTTCAAAGAAAGCTTAGGTTAGAAGTGGCTAAGGAAATGAGGATTGATGATGGTAAGTAAAAAAGTTTGTCATCAATATTTTATACTTTTATTAAGTTATTGTAACCTCAGATGAATAAGCAAACATAGATAAGTTTGTAAACAAAATTGGTTGGGGTGCAACATATAACTGGTAAACATGTTCTTATTAGTTATTTTTTAGTATTTTAGACTGTTTTAAAAGTTAGTTAAATGTATTTTGTTATTGGGTTGTAAACCCTTTCAAGACGGCCGCCGTACATGTACGTTATGTAAAACGTCCGTTATGTACGGCGGCCGTCCTGAAAGGGTTAATTTTAGTATAATATTGTATTAGTATTAGACTTTTTTTTATAGTTGTACGTGAGAAAAACTCAAAAGAAATTTCTAACCTCTCTGTATACAAAGACATTGGCGTGGTTTAAGCGGATTTTACATTTAGAATACACAAGTTTTTTACCAAATTATTGATGATCAATTCTTTCTAGCCCTTGTCAATCCACTTTTACTGTGTCCGATTCTTCATAAGAACATAACCAAATGTCAACATCAACACTCCTGTGTTAGAACCAAATAGTAGAGGAGGAGGTGAAAATGTGGAAACCCAGTTTGTTTTTAATTTGTAGAAAATCAGTGAATCGTTATTTTAACCTGGAAAATTGCCTTAATATGCCTTATAATGTTAGAAATAGGGGACCATAAGTCACAAGTGCAAAAACCACGTACTTAAAAAATTAGAACATATTTGGCTAACTTACTAGATTTTTTTGATGTTGAGAAAAAGTGCGGGTAATGTGGAAACACCCTAAAATTACAGCAAATCAATCTGTAAACATATACAGACGTTGGAATATTGAACTTCAAGTATTATATTCTTTTTATGTTTTTATTCATTTGTTTTGAATTGTGAGGTGGCATCAGTCGGACGCTCAGGCCTAGTGGACCATTGTGCCCGGGCCCCAATTGGGGCAGCCCTAAAAGTGACTACGGGGTATGCCAGCCTTCCTCACAAAGCGCAAAAGCTCACCCACCCCGATGTCTTTAATAAGAGGGGTCGCCCAGGATAGAGTACCTAAGGGCCGTCAACCTCTCACAGCGCGCCAGTATATGTAGAGGAGTTTCCTCTTCATCTCCGCACCTGGGGCACAGGACCTCCGTACCGAGGCCCATGTTCCCCAGGTGTTTCCTCGTGAGCCAGTGTCCAGTGACAAGCCCCACGATCCACCGTAGCTGAGCCCTGTCCAGGTTCAATAACCTAGTGCCCAGCTTACTAGAGGGTCCTCTAAAAAGAGCCCTCGTATGCTTCATACCCGGGGCCCGTGCCCAAAGGTCGGCGAAGCGGCCCTTAATCCAATCACGAACCGCTTCCCTCACGAGCCCCATGGAGATGCCTATATTATGCTCGGGATTAGGCCGCGAAGAGCCCAACCGAGCCAGCTCGTCAGCTTTCTCGTTGCCAGCAATGCCGGTGTGACCCGGCACCCATATCAACTTTATTCGATTCTCACTTGAGAGTCGTTCCAATCTATCCCTACAGCCCCGGACCAGTCCCGATGTAACCCTCACTGAGGAGAGCGCTCCGAGCGTGGCTCAGCTATCACTGCAGATATAGATGTGCTTGCCCCTGTAGCCCTTATTCAGAATAAATCCGGCGCAGGCCCAGATGGCAAATACCTCCGACCGGAAGACTGTAACGTCGCAACCTAAGGCGAAAGATAATTCCATCCTTGGCCCGCCGTACCATAATCCCGCCCCCGCTCTCGTCTCCATTTTGGACCCGTCTGTATACCAGATGAGTCCTTCTGGGGACAGAAGGTAATTTTTATCCCCCTCCCAGGATAATCTGTCCGGGGTGAGGACTTCGAATCGACGCTGAAAGCGATAGCTATCTTGGCATCGATCCCCCCTTTTCAGGGCAAACTCCTCTAACACTCCGTTCCCTCGAAGGATCGCGGCGTGCCCCCTGGCCGCTTGTCTTCAGTATCACTGAAGTACAGGCATAGAGCCGTCTTCCTCGCCCCAGCCTCCGCCACAAGGTGGAGAGGTGCTAGGTTAAGGAGGGCCCCTATGGCCAGGGTCGGGGTTGTGCGCAAGGCACCGGTTATCCCCAGGCATGCTAGCCTGTAGACTTTGAGTAACGTCTTGCGGTTGATGTTCCTCATAAGAGAGGGCCACCAGACTACTGACGCATAGATGAGCTGAGGTACTAGGATGGCAGTTTAGATCCACGCCTCCACTCCCGGCCTCAGTCCCCATGTGCTGCTGAACATTCTTCTACAGGCCCAAAAGGTAGAAATTGCCTTTTGGGCCTGCTTATTTATGTGACTTCTCCACAGAAGTTTGCTATCCAGGGTTACCCCAAATAGCGCACCTCCTTGGAGGTCTTTATCTCGATGCCGAAGACCTCCTTGGAGGTCTTCAGCTCGACGCCGAAGATGGTAGGAGCTTTAAATTTAAAGCCCCTCCTACGAGTGAACAGCATATCATCTCAGTTTTGCTTGGGTTAACCTTTAGCGACTGAGATAGGTACCATTTCTGCACGAGGACCAGCGCGCGTTGCATTCGCCTGGCCAGCACCTCGGTGTCTTTCCCCTTAACAGAGATAGCCAAGTCATCAGAATATCCCTGCACAGTGGAGCCAGCCTCTCTGAGCTCCACCAGAAGCCCGTCCACCACCAGAGTCCACATGAGTGGGAAAGTACCCACCCCCCCTGCGGACATCCCCTGGCAGCCCGAGCCTCCACCTCAGCTCCTCCGAGGCTGGCCCAAACCCTCCGCGTCTGCAGCATACTCTGCACTCTGCACCCTCGCGCCGCCTCGCAGATGGCTTCAAAGGAGGCGTTGCCAAAAGCCGCCTCAATATCTAGAAACACACTCAGAACCGATTCTTTCCTATCGAGAGGCCCTTCTATCTCGCGAAGGAGACAGTGGAGAGCCGTCTCTACGGATTTACCGGTCTGGCATGCATGTTGAGTCCGCTCTATCGGTCTTTCGATCAGAGCGGTATCCCTGATATACCTATCAACCAGTATCTCCAGCGTTTTGAGCAAGAAAGATGTCAGGCTGATAGGTCTAAAAGACTTGGCCTGATCGTAGCAGTTCTTACCCGGTTTTGGTATAAAGACTACTCTGACCTTTCTCCAAGCCTCACGGTTATATCCCAAAGCCAGACAGGATCTGTAGATAGTATAGAGGCGTTTCAGTAGGTCCTCCCCCCCCTCCTGTAGAAGGGCTGGGAAGATCCCATCCACCCCCGGGCTCTTAAATCTCTCAAAGGATTTAATGGCCCACTCGATCCTGCTGATTGTGACTACCTTTGCGGCAGTCTTCCAGTCCCCCGTCCTACTCCCCCATCGATCCTCTTCGATGGAGGGGATCGCGGGGCCGGAGCCTGGTAAATGCACCTCCAAAAGGTGCGTTAATATTTCTTCCTGGCTGTTCACATCCCTGCCGTCTGGAAGTGTGTCCATCAAGCTTTGTTGAGGGTCCTGTTACGAAGATCCTGCGCAGTCTGGCAACCTGACGTGAAGCCTCCAGTTCCCCGCAGAATCTTCTCCAAGACTCTCTTTTTGATGATCTGACCAGCTTTTTATAGGTCCTCCGAGAAGACCTATAATTTTCTCAGTTCTGATCTAGTTCGGTTTTCACCGCCTTATTAAGCAGCCTGCGGGTGCCCGTGCGGAATTTATTTAACTCCTTATTCCACTAGGGTACCCTGGCCCTGTTGCTGTTCTTGCGTCGCTTGGCTGGGCACGCGGACTCATAGGATTGGATGACGGCAGCTTGCAGACATTCTACCGCACCGTCTATCCTTCCCTTTGTCCTCGGGAAGCCGCTCTGAATATCCCGTAGCCTCTCGCCGAGCTCTTCCCTATAGGAGACCCAGTTCGTGACCCTAGGATTGCGGTATACCTCCGTTGTGGGCTCGAGTCCGCATCCCCCTCGACGCTAAAGGTGATCTGGCGATGATCCGAGAGTGTTACCTCTCCTCTCACCTGCCAGTTCCTGATGACTTGGGCCAACTTGCGCGTGCTCAAGGTTATATCAATCACCTCCTGTCTACGGGAGGTGACAAAGGTAGGTCTCGGGCCCCTATTGAGGATCTCGAGATCTGTTGTCGAGAGGTACTCTAACAATTCTGTACCTCTCTTGTTTATATTAGAGCTACCCCAGATGGTGTGGTGTGAATTTGCATCACACCCCACTACCAACTGGAGCCCCTCTTTTTTGCAGTGGTCAACCAGGCTTATGAGTTCCCTCGTGGGGGGAGGGTCCTCAGAATCGTGCGGGAAGTAGGCCGACCCGATCACTACGTCGGTCCTCCCACCTCCCACACTAAGCCCGATTTTCACTACCGCCAGATCTCTGGTGCAAAATTTTTGGAGTCTCAGAGCACTGTATCTCTTACTCACAAAGACACAGGCCCTGGGACCCTCCCTCGAGGATGCGTATATTAGGTTGTCAGCGGCGACTGACGACGTCAGTTCTTGTCATTTTTGGATTTGAAACTCATATGTCAAAAATCGACTGATGAGAAATTTGCGGAACCATTCTGAAAATTAGTGAAAAATGTTAGAATCCGCAGTTTTGCGCACTAAGTGTTTTATGTTTTGAATAACTTAAGAGTCTAGCTTTCAAGAATATATAAAGTTATTCCGGGGTATAATACAGGATACCATACTAAAATCTAATTCCAATTAGCTAATACACATTTCTTTGCACGTTAATTACCTCCCTATTTCAAAAAAGATTTACATGCTTATGACATTATATTTCAGGAAACTGAAACTCGTTAACATACCTTGATAAATAGTAGATTACAGTAACAATAGACAAATATTAGTACAGAGAAAGCAGGTAAAGTATACTCGTCGAGTGAACTCAAACAACTGGTAAGGAAATGAGAGTACCGTTTAGGTATACTCCAGGTAAAGAAAGTTTATAACCATTTTTTATTTAGGGTGCGGAGCTAATTCTAAGAAAACTATGTCGTGATTTGAAAGGATGTTCTTCTACTGGAATATAATGAATTTTTAATTATATGCGTTCTTGGAAAAATCAATTATTTCCACTGAGATTGCTAAAATACCCCACTGTGCGTCGGTTCCCTCCGAGGGAGCATTTGGTCGTCCGCCGGCGTGGGGTTGCCCACTAGCTGAGCCTCTCCCATTACTAGACGGCCTCCCTGTCGTGACCTTCGGGTTAGGCGTCGAAGAGGACCCGAGCTCGGCCAGTCTGGCTTTGCGAGCCCTCTTCTTCGCCGCCCCCGAACGGCTCTTCTTTCTATTTTTGGGGGTCGAGGCCTCGGAAGTTTAGGTTGATGCCTTATCTTCACCAGCCTCGGGTTCCCGGGATTCAGTCAATGACAGGCAGCCGGCCGTCAATGAGGCCAAAGCCCCATCGCCTTCCAGAGCCTGCCGTTTGGCCGTCTCTTCAACAGATGGGGCTGCCTCCGTAGAAGCCTTCCCACCCGCTGGTTTCTCTAAGCTTTCTTGGTTGTCTGTATCTATATCCATGTAGTTCCCACGAGTAGGCAGAGAATATACGGTCCGCCCCCGCAGAGCCTGCCATGCGGGGGTAAGGCCAAATACAGTGGGGTGGCGCCTGGTTCCCCAAGGGCATCGTTCACGACACTGTGACCCCCAGTACCATCCAGCCCTCGGCACGATAGCTTACACCTTGGCTTGGGGAGCTAGTCCGCGGTGGGGCTTTAGCACCGTGGTGCTGTATGGCACCCACTAAACAGGGTCTTCCGTGAGCCCCAAACGAGGTCCACTTCAGTCACCTGGCCACCCTCCTATCCGCCACCTGGAGACGCGCCCGGTTGGAGTTCACCCAGTGTTCCCCGCTCTCCTTTACGCAGATTAGAGAATCCGGGGTTTTTATTCATAGAAAATATTATTCGTTGATAAAAAAATACAAGAAAAATGTTTAATTGATTACAAAGTTACGAAAGTTACAAAAGTTAAAAATTACAAAGTAAAAAAGTTGATTAAAAGTTTTGTCATCAACAGATAAAGATATTATGTATCTAAGCCCTACTTGCAGAAATCGCAAATATAAATCTTTTTTTTTAACATGTTTCCAAGTTACCCGCACTTTAGCCGAACTGGATTTTACGAGTTAAATCAAGAAAACGTTGTCTTATGATTCATTGAAATCCAACAATACCTTCCCTATAACTCCCTTTCCGAATACTCTGATACGCATTACGCTACCTCTATGAACAATGAGACTTAATATGTAATACCACAAACTTACCTCCAAAAACTTTACGAAAATCACGAAACAGAAATCGACGCACCACCATTAACTACAATGCCCGAGTGATTCCTAGTGCTGTGCCATGACGAATAGGGACAAGAGTGACTGTTTACGGCAATCGCCGTTAGAATGAAGCTCTCTGGAGTCGAGATACTTGACGTTTTCACATTACCCTCATGTTTCCACATTTGCACCACCTCCTCTACTATAGACAAGATTGTTTATATTTTTACCTATGCTTGTTTATTTATCTGAGATTGTAACGCACATTTGTCGTTTAACAAAAATGGCCACTTAAAAACAAATGGAATATTACTTTTATTCATTTACTTGATGGTATTGTACAAAAAAATCTTTAAACTTTTCCCGAATGGCATAAGCGGCATTGACACTATGATTCTCAGCGATGGAACAATATTTGCTCGTTGACGTTGTTTGCTGGGAAGAGAATGCAGCTACTTGTTCTTCGCTTTCTTTTTCAATTATGATATTATGCAACAGACATATGGAATTAATAATTTTGTCAATCTCGTCCGGTTTTTCAATTTCAATAGTGGTTCGCAGCAGTCTCCATTTATGGTACATTATTCCAAACGCGCATTCTATCACCTGTCGAGCTCTAGACGAACGCTTATTAAAAATAGTTTGTGATGGCCCAAGTTTCGACACTCTGGGAAGGGCCTCATCAAAAAAGTTTTTAGTGGCTAGGCTTCATCGCCTAAGATAACATTAGGTACTCTAACGTCAGTTCCTGGCAGAGCCGACAGTTGTCCAACACTAAGCGCACCCCTTTCGAGTTCATTAGACAGGTTGGTATGTGAAAAAACACCACCGTCACTCTCTTTACCGTAAGCCCCAACATGAATACATAGAAATCTGTAATTTGGATCAGCTACTGCTTGCAAAACGATGGAAAAAAAACTGTTTATAATTTCTATACGTGCTTCCGGAATATTTTGGATTTTTTATCCTGATGCGTTTGCCATCTATACAGCCCACACACAATTCGAGAATTTTCATTTCTTCCAAAACCCTTGTCTTAGAAGCTTTACTTCATTTTCGTCGGGAAATGGCATATGTATTTCATGCAAGTTGTCCCAAATCGCTTTACATGTTTCCTTGGTTATTCTGCCAACTGTCACGTCAGAAATTCTAAATGAGTATCCTCTAGTGTCTTGAATGAACAACCCGTTGCTAAGTATCTGCAAAGAGAAGTTAAAATAAAAAATGTGATTGTCATTGAGATTTTTAATAGGTATTTGTTTCAGTTGATATATTAAAAAAGAAATGGCAGGGACTGAGCGACGTTTTCCGCAAGGAGTTCAACAAAACTTTAAAAGGACGTAGTGGAGATGAAGCTCCTCCTGAAATAACCAACATGGCTACATTTCGAAAGCATGTTATTTCTGAAGGACATAATTGAGCAACGAAAACTTCAGGGCAGCATATCTACGCCTAACACCAAAGCATCACGCACTGTTGCAGAAGAAAGTCACGTTGGGTCTACTATGCGAGGAGGCTTGGATCCGAAGCGATATATCTCTCGAACTTATTAGTCGATTTGATTGAATATAGGCTCTATTGGAAGCGCAAGTCACAAATAATACGCGAAAGTAATTTTGTAACTCAAAATTTCTTAATTACTGAGAAATGAGTCCTTATTACAGGGGTATAAACTATACGAGGAGTAAATGGCCTCTCTCTCTGTGAACCTCGTGCCGGGCGCTAACCTCTTTGTCGCTCATTTTCCTGTCCTTCTCGAACTTGTCCAGTTCGAGTGTGCGAGAGAGAAACTCTTATTCATTCACCCGGATTCATCGGCATTCTCACTCTCACTCACACGTTTCCTATGTGCTCCATCCTCGAAAACACATGGTATACCTTTCTAGTCTAAAATCATTCGAATCATTCCATGCAAAATCTATCACTTTTTGGGTTAAATTTTCAATTTTCTTAAAACTTGGATATATTGTTTACCAAATGCATTACAAATATGTATACCAAGCGATTTTTGAAAATTTCAAAAAATATGAAAGTTATGGCAGAAATTTTAGAATCGATTTGTTTCAAAAAGTCATAACATTGAAAGCAAAAGTCGCAGCTTAATGAAATTTGGTATACTCGCGCGGATGCGTTGATATTTTATAAGAAAAATAAGAAATGTGAACAAAGTTAATAATTTATACCTTTGTTTAAACAAGTAATTTTGTAAATCCCTTTTTCTCAGGTCTCGCTACTCTTTAAAAATCTGGAAAAATAAGCATGTTGCCACATTCATATTCTTTTCAGTCATCGAATTGAAAAGATGGTCACTTTATGAATAAATTTGTAATTATTTTAATAGTAGCGCAAAGTGTTACTTCGGTAGTTCTGTAGTTGGCAATTCTCGCGTGCGGCTACTCGTCCCCAGTCTAAGGGGCCTATTTCACGGATCCGACATGTCGGATTGTCGTATACGACAAGTCACTCCGATTGGCTGTGACAGAAAGTGGTGGTGGGGGACATCTGTCGGACCGACGGTATTTTTCTTCGTACGAAAGTTGAGCAGTGTCGAACTTCAAGCGACGGTTTCGTACGACAAAAAATAGAGTCGCGCATGGCCGGGTGATGGCACGACAGTATGTTACGTTCAACGCCACTGATGGCGACACATCCTGAACAGCGAAGCCGAAAAGCTCCCTTCGACTTGTCTTGTCTTAGCTCGTATTGTTCAATGCGTGCGTTTTTTGATTTTTTTGTCACACGTATTTGTGAATTCATTTTACGTATTATAATGAGGAGTCGGACTGCCAAACTTCACCACTTGGCGGCACCACCATTTCCAGACTGTCGCAGCGACAAACAGAAGTGTCGTTAATCGATCATATTTCATGCATCCGACAAAATACCTGCGACGGACCCCCCACCCGATTTTTGCACAACCAATCGGAGTGATTTGTCGTATACGACAATCCGACATGTCGGATCCGTGAAATATTAGCCTAACACTTCACTGTACCTAGGGCCGTACTCTCATCTGCATAACTACTTAGGGGCCATCCATATATTACGTAAGACGTTTTTGGCCTCTTTTTTACCCCCCCCCCCCCCCCCCCCAGTGTAAGATACTGTAAGATTCCAGATGACCCCCCCCCCTAAATCTTACATAAGACGTAAATTTTTAAAGTCATTCTTGAGCTTGCCGTTTATACTGCTTTCAAATATCAGATGAATATTAGGAAGAGATTGACTATATTTCGAGACGGTCCTGCTAAACAATAGCATCATACATAGTCAGAACGAGGATGCTGTATATAGGAGCTGTTTAAATACTCTTCATTATTCGCTATTCTCTAATTGTGTATCAACAGCGTCTCTTATCCGAGTGGAAGCCCAACACGATTGATGTAAAGTTTATAGTCTCTATTACGGTATATTTCTTTATGCACTGAATCCTCGTTCTCACTCTTCGTATCAACGGAAAACATTAGAAAACATATATTCACTCAGTTCAAGTAACTTCATTTTTAAACTTCGTTTAATAAAATATATCCTCAGTAGAGACGTCCTGCTCCTCAACCCACTCGACGTCCTCCACTCCCGTTTCACTATTTCGGAAGATGCACATAAGCTCCCTATCACGACGCAGTGCCACTCGTGCAGGTCGCCTCTTCTCTGCTTGATTCTGGGTTTTGCACAATCTTTTGTCTATTGTTACTGCTTTATTTGATGCAAAGTACAGCGCTTCTTTCAATCTGTATTGAGAGATTTGATAGCATTTTTGGCTAGGAATTTCTCACGTAAGATGAGGTCTAGACCCCCCCCCCTCCATTATAAGACACTGTAAGAAATATTCATACCCCCCCTCCCCCTCAAACGTCTTACGTAATACATGGATGGCCCCTTACCGCGTAAGGGTACTTTCAATACCCATGTCGTTAAACAATTAAAATTAAATAAACATTAAATTCTTAACAAGAATTTCTTGTATCAATACTTGCTCACGTTATTGGTGCCAGAAATTATTGTTAAACAATTGTGATTGTTTAACAAAATGGTAATGAAGGTACTCTTACGTGGTACGCAGTCATGCAGGTGAGAGAGTACGGCCCTAGGTATAGTGAAGGGTAGGACTAGGGACGATAGCCGCACGCGAAAACCGCCAAGTGCAGAACTGCCGAAGTAACACTACGCACAACTATTAAAATAATTACAAATTTGTTTATAAAGTAACCGTGTTTTTGATTCAATAACAGGAAAGAACATGAACGTAGCAAAATGCTCATTTTTTTAGATGTTTAAAAAGTGGCAAGATCTGAAAAAAAGGGATTTATAAAATGGTTTGTTTAAGAAAGATATGAATTATTAATTTTTTCACATTTCTTATTTTTCTTATAAAATATAAGCGTATCCGTGCGAGTATGCCGAATTGAATTAAGCTGCTATTTTTGTTTTTTTTGCTATACATTTTAGAAATAAATTGATTCTAAAACTTTTATTCTTGGTATACATATTTGCAATGCAATTGATAACAAAATATACAAATTTGAAGAAAATCGAAAAAAAAACTCCAAAACATGATAGATTTGGTATGGAAAGACTCATTCCATATATTAATAATTCATTGTTGAAAAATCATTTTAAAAATAAGAAAACTACGAAAAATAACATTTTATCTACTAAACCTTTAGGTACATCGAAATGGAGTGGAGAAATTTCATGTGCCTCTTGCACACATATTAAATAGCAACAAATTTCGGAACCTTTTATTTCATAAACTAATGTATGTTCTAGAGGAAGAAATAAAAAATATATCTATATATACCTTGTGAAGTTAAAAAATTATTTTTTTTAAGTACATTTTTTTTTGCTTAGTCTTAAAAAATTCGGCATGTTATGACAGAAATTTTAAGCTGTGTAAACTTAACTCTGAAAAATTTGACCACAATCGGAGCAGCCTTTCATAATATACACTGATGATAATTTTAACATCGCTTTAACATCGCTTGTTTAATGCATATATCTCCGCAAAAGAACGTCAGTTTTTGTACTTTTAGTTATTTTTCCACTGTTTCTTAAAATACGACCCATTCAGTTCGCCTAGAGCTTAAATCATCTAGATTGAATTCACATTGATGGGTGCTGACAGTCGGATGAGGTAAGGGAACGGCTGTGTTAAAGTATTATATTTTTTTCACAGCAATTGTCAAATTTTTCCCATTTCTCAAATTCGTGTATAATATAACATATCGTGAATCAATTGAATTACCAATTACCAATTACCAATTACCAATTTTTCAGTATTATTTATTAATGCATTATACATAATTCGATTTGTCTTAGGGGCCATTCACAGATTACGGCTCATAATTTTTTACCTTTTTCGACCCCTCCCCCCCATTCCTCCTCTTGTCACAGTTTATCACAAGTTGAAATTTCCACTCCCTTCTGTGACGTTACAAGAATATATCGCACACCTAGACAAGAGTATCAACTCAAAAAAATTTGTTTTTCAATAAAAGTAAACCCCTTATCACATGTCGACATAAAAATCAGTTTTTTGCCATTTCTGAAAAACAAGTTTTTTTTTTGAGTTGATACTGTTTGGATCTAGGTGTGCGATAGGTATATAGCCATCTATACTTTTTAAAAACATTTTGTAATGTTTCATTTGTTTGAACTATTCTACCTAATCTACTTTCACTTCCCAGTGATCATATGTGAAAAAGAACAATGAGACTTTAAACATCAATAATATACTAATTTGTATTTTCAATTCAAACATCAATAATATACTAATTTGTAATTTCAAAATAGCTTTGTGCAGCCGGTAGATCGAGTACCTAATAGCACAATCAACTGCTTTACAGAGCGAGCTTGACATCAGGCGTATCGTTTTCAAGCGGTTTATTTCGCACGAAAAATGCCATTTTTTAAAGCAATATTATACCGATTTATCTCAAATTTGTGATGTCATAAGTATAAGCCTCCCTCCCCCCCATGTCACGTTTTGTCATATTTTTGTGACCCTCCTTTCCCTCCCCCCTTATAGGTGTGACGTAATATGTGAACGACCCCTTATTTCTTATTAAACGATTTTAATTAACGTAATTTTTTGACTCTGTTGCGACTGCAATGACAATGAGAATCGCACGAATTTTCAAGGGAACCTAATATTTATTTACAGTTAAAGCACAATAATTTTTATATTTTCCTTCGGATTATTTTATTCGACAAATTTACATTAAAATTTTTCATTTACATTTCATTCCTGCACTGATAAAAAGTTTATTAACCACGGAGATGTTGAGTACGGCGAATTTTATAACGCGATTGTTTAAATATAAATATTCACTTGTTTCAATTTACAATTTGTTACTTTAAATCTGTGTATTTGTTTCTACTCTAGATACAGTAGATAAAAAAAGTATTTGTATACCATCATTTTTTCCCCAAAACTTTATTAACTGAACAGTAATACTTTTTTATCAGAGTTGAAGCGATTTGGAATAACGGGTGCGGATATTGGCAGTTAATTTTTAACCATTAGACATTTTACAGTCATTGTCATAACTTTATCTCTCTCCAGTCAATACACCTGCTATCGGAAGGTGCCAGGAACTATATCTGTTATCCCGTTACGACAACGCCCTGCTACATTTAGATCTTTAGAGGCTCGTTATCTGGAGCAAGGACGTGGCTTCACGTGTCTGAGATTTTTTCGTAGTTTCGAGTGTGTGGGTGAACATCTTGCTCCGATGTACCTATCCTTGTATACGTGCGTAGGTGTGCAGCGATTAATGAGTCATGTTTTTTTTAAGATCGCAGCTCGACCTTCTGTTATTATAAAATAGAAAAATACATTGTTATGTATCGAATATAAGTGTATGTATTTCGAAGCTAATAAAATGTATCATAGCGCCATAGGTGTCTAGTCTATATACCGGGCGAGGCACATAAAAACGAACACCTGAATGCCTCCCTTGAATTTGAAAGTATATTAAAATGTTTCTTACAAAAGATATTATAGGCCAAATTTACTGGAAGAAACGTTTTTGCCCCAAGGTCACTCCTTTCAGAGATATCAAGGTTCTCGATGTTTTTTTAAATGGAACAATGTATATCGTATTTAATATGACTAAAATGGCAATCAAGACAAATTCAATGATGTACGACTCAAGTAACTTTATTTGAGAATTTGTAGAATAAAATCGGTTTCAACCCTGCCATGTTATTGTTCATAGTATATACAGTGTGAGTCAAATGTCTGGAGCAATGGGAAAACCAGAAAATTCTGGGGAAAACGCTCGGACACGTTAATCACTATTTTTTGGGGGAACAATTTTAGTGTATTCGGTTGCTCAAAAATGTGACGTGTGGTGGCGCTGCAGGCTTTAGGTCGAATTTTTCAAATTGCATGTGGTATTTTTTATTGCATATTCTGAAAGGTGAAGCTTTTCTGAGTATTTTGGTATGCCATGTGTGGGGGGTTGATACATGAATTTTTTGAGAAAATTTGAAAAAACTGATGCGGTTTTAAACCAGCGCGTTTGAAAGTTCCGCTTGCTCCGCCTGGCAGAGTGGCCGAGGAGTGGCAGAAACGTCTATTCGCAGAAGAGGGCTAATGCGCAGGGCAACTTCGTCTCTACTGCAGTAGCTGGTGGGAGAAGCAAGCGGAACCTTCAAACGCGCTGGTTTAAAACCGCATCAGTTTTTTCAAAATTTCTCAAAAAATTCATGTATCAACCCCCCACACATGGCATACCAAAATACTCAGAAAAGCCTCACCTTTCAGAATATGCAATAAAAAATACCACATGCAATTTGAAAAATTCGACCTAAGGCCTGCAGCGCCACCACACGTCACATTTTTGAGCAACCGAATACACTAAAATTTTTCCCCCAAAAAATAGTGATTGACGTGTCCGAGCGTTTTCCCCAGAATTTTATGGTTTTCCCATTGCTCCAGACATTTGACTCACACTGTATAACATTTCTACTTAAGGAAATTCCTTATAAATGTTTATAATGATATCATTTTTAATATTAAAGTTTGAATTTGTTGGCTCCGCACAGTCCGTCGGAGCACATGATTCGTGGAAGCCGAGTGACTCATGTCATGGCCGCTTCATTTCAGTGCGTTGGTATGATGTCTGTTGGTTTGAGAGGTTAGGCTGTTTAGTCTAGTCTGGTCTAGTCGTACGACAGTTGCAGATGGTCGACTGACACATACAATTTCAAAAATAACCTAACCTAATAGTACCGTTTAGATTAGTTTCCTTTTTAAATTTATGATAACACTACTACTTACGTTGAAATATTCGCAATAACAAACTTGGAATGCATCGTGAAAGATACAATTTTTACCCGCGTTCTACCCACTGCTTCTGCCAACTTTTTACGGATATCTTTATTTTCACTTATTATTTTGCGAAAATAGAGATTTTCTTGCCGATATCTAACTTCTTCTCACGTAAACAATCTACCAACAAGCTACTGAAATACCGAAATGAGAAACACTTTTCGGCTTTTTAAATTTCTCGGTGCCGCAGAATGAGAATCACTTGGGCTATCCGCTGATTGGCTGACGCGGAGTGACGTTGCTCGAGGTCAGAGACGCATTTGAAAAGTCTTAATTTCCTATAATTTTTTATGCCGAAACGGGGCACACCAATTTTTTAAAAGTATTGTTGCAGTATCGGAATAACATGCAGAATAAAAAAAATGTTTTTAATCATATAACTTCTCTATTATCGGAACACATTTCGCTCGAATTCTTAGTTTTCAGAGAAATAAAGTAACGCACAATGTTTACCAAGTGATTCATCCCATTCTCTTGCATGCATCATTACATTTCCTCTCTCACATTCATAACAATAAATATTTAAAATAATAACTCTCTCAGCATTGTGATAGCTTTTTGAAGACGTACAACCACAAGATGCACAGCTTTCTCAAGGGAGAGCGCCCACCAAAGTGGCGTGGCATGCGACATGGCACATACGTGGCAGTGGCACGACAGTGGCGTTGCATGCTTTTCAGGAGAGCGCCCACCAAAGTGGCGTGGCATGTGACATGGCACCGACATGGCAATAGCATGACAGTGGCGTTGAATGATTTTCAGTGGAACGCAGGTTGAAGTGTAGTGACAGTGGCCAAGATGTCGTCCTCGGAAGACGAAGATATGTTGGCAGTTGTGAATGTAATTAATATCAATCATAATAATCGTCCGAAGCGTTCAGAAATAGACTTTGTAATTTCTTCATGCAACCCAATGGTGCTTTGCCTTGGCGGAATAAGTACTGCATTTAGTACCTCTTGTTATAGCAATATTATGAGTAGGTCTACGGGACGCGTCATTTTGACGCATTTCAAATTTCATAAGGAAAATAACAAAAACCATCCGCATTTTTATTTTATCTCTCGTACCGACTTTTATCCGTTGAACGAGGTAAATATACAGGACAGACGAGGTTAATCGTTATTAATTTTGATAGGTGATAGAACAACAACAAAAAAGTACTCTTTCATAAGAAAACTTTGTTAATAAATGTTTCCTAACAAAGATACAGGGTGTCAAAGTTGTTGTAATTTGTAAGTTTTCGGTAATTTTAACGAATCGGTGTAAACCGAATGCTATTTTATAATATATATTCGGTTCGGTTATACTATGTTATAACATACATTCGGTACAAATTGAATGCTGTGTTATAACATATATATTAGACTGATTCAAAAAAAAAGCTTGTTTAATTAATTCTCTTGGCGGGCACTTAAAACATTAGTATTTAATGTAACTTTGAATATGCCGCCGGGTGCACATTCTCACTCAATATTTAGAGGTGTCTCAATTACTTTTTCTGATTTCCATTTGAATAACACGGTGAAAGTTTTGAATCATTGGTTTAATGCTAATTCCTCTTCTACGGTAAAAAAATTTCCCCGTGAAAAATTAGAAAAATTAAGAGTTTTAGGTGTTATTGACGTAAAGAAATATTATTTTTAATTATTAAATAGAATTAAATGATAATTATGGGGGAACAAATATTCTATTTAATAATTAAAAATAATATTTCTTTACGTCAATTACATCTAAAACTCTCAATTTTTCTAATTTTTCACGGGGACATTTTTTTACCGTAGAAGGAATTAACGCTAAACCCCAATGATTAAAAAATTTCACCGTGTTATTTAAATGGAAATCAGAAAAAGCGATTGAACACCCCTAAATATTGAGTGAGAATGTGCACCCGACGGCATATTCAGTTACATTAAATACTAACGTTTTAAGCACCCGCCAAGAGAATTAATTAAAAAAGCTTTTTTTTGAATCAGTCTAATATATATGTTATAACATAGCATTCGGTTTGCACCGTTTCTTTAACATTACCGGAACGGTGAGTAGGTATACCCCATATATGTAGTGTGAACGGGCTGTTAGTAGCACGTCGCAAAAACTAGAACCGGTAGAAGCAGTGAGGTGACATGCCACTAGCGCGTTTCTGGCTGCGCTATTTCATTGTGCGCTGATTCATTTCTTACCGTTGGTTTCAACTCGAAGTGACATGCTAGATGCATGTTACTTGCCATGTTGCTGCCACGTCACATGCCACGCCACTTTGGTGGGCGCTCTCCCCAACAGTATCTGCCATGATTGTACACACAAGGCCTAATAAAATATTCTTTCATATTTTATGAAGTACTGGATTGTTCATGATATACTTCACCCTTTTAGTTCAGTCATTCTAGATCCAATTTACATGTGCATCTCTAGATTAATCCCCTGTCATGTCGGTGATTTATGAACCAATCGAAAGGGGAAAATCTCGCGAACAATATTTCGATGAGGTAACGGAAAATAGGTGACCGCGGAGTTGTTTATTTAACAAAAACGTTGCGAAATTTTGCTCTGACCGAATTTGGCATCGTACCGTTCAATTTATACCCTTCAAAAAATTACCTTCTTGTAGAGCGCGAAATTCTCTACAAAATTGATGCGGGAATTAGCTCTCTAGGACGTGTCCTTTATTTTATATAAATTTTTAAAGTTTCTTGAGGCAACTTCTCACGAGCAGAACAGCTGACTAGCCACGTCACGCCTCAAAACCGGGTGGCGCTACACGCACAATGCTTAGAATTCAAATGGTAAACCCTCCGTTACTCGCCGAGCGCTGAGCTGCGGAGGCACCAAACGGCCCTGTCTCATTGATAACAATGATAATACCATTTAACTTTTGCCAGGAGATTTTAACGTATTTTCAAATTCAAGGAAGATATTCAGGTATTTCGCACTCGTGTGCAAAACTCGTTGGTCGCAGGCGAACTTGAATTACACTTTAGTTTTTCATAAAGAATTACGATACCTACTCTAAATGCAACATTAGTGATACGCCCTATCTATTTAGATTTTATCGTATGATTTAACGTCTTGTAGCGATAATCTTTAAGAGGCCGACACACGCCGTCTGGAAATGTAAAGATATATTTCCAACATGTGGTGCATAAAAACCTTTTGTATTTTCGCCGCCACATTTAAAAAACATAAATCTAGGGCCCTATAGAAAAAAAAGAAAATAATAAATTTCTGATTTTGCCGATTGATTACAACAAAGAAATTTATTTATTTTTCTATAGGGCCCTAGATTTATGTTTTTTAAGTGTGGTGGCGAAAATACAAAAGGTTCTTATGCACCACATGTTGGAAATATATCTTTACATTTCCAGACGGCGTGTGTCGGCCTCTTAAGGACCAGAAGCATCCTTTTTCTATATGAATTATCGTTCCCAGAATATGCATTGATGGATTATACAGAGTAGGGAAAAACTATGGAGACCCCTGAATAACTTTGAGGGATTAAGTTTTTGTTAAAAATACTTAAAAGAAAAATTGTAAGGTTTCAAGGGGGAATTTGGCCTTAACCTAGATCTTTAATACCATTAAAAATTTCAAATAGAAACCCACTTTTTTCACCCCGGATTCTGAAAGAGCGGAAAATTTTACGTTCAGATATGACCTTTGAATTTTGCCACTTCGACTCTCCATTTTTAATGAGAAACTTTCATTTTTTACTCAGGACTCGGAAAGAGCAGGTACCTTCAAATGACGTTGAATTTGGACTCAAGATCGATTTCAAGTTTATTGCCAAATCTACCTGCTCTTTCCAAATTCGTGGTCAAAAATGGAAGTTTCCCATTACAAATTGGAGGTCGACATTACCTTGCTTGATCTTTGGCCTCGATGTCATTCAAAGGTCATATCTGAAAAAAAATATCAACTCTTTCAAAATCAGGAATAAAGATAGGGGTTTCCATTTAAAATTTTTAAGTTGCCATTTAAATGACCTTTAAAGTTTAGGTCAAGGCCAAATTCAAGGTCATCATTAGATGTCCCCTTCAAAGCCTTATAACTATTGTTTCAAGTATTTTTCACAGAAACTTAATCCATCGAAGTTATTCAGGGGTATTCATACTTTTTTCCCACTCTGTATGATTCTGCCTGCAGTCAAAATCCATGCTTACATTTATTATAAGATAAAAAGCTATCAATCGAAGTAAATGTAAAATAATTAATGACTTTCTATTTCAGCTTCGTTGGCGATAGTTGCAGCTAGCCTATTTGCCTTGCAGACGGACGATAGGGCCAATAGCTTTGTCGTGACTAGAGGAGAAGCTTTTTATATGCAGGTAAATAATATATTCGAATTAGCCCATAGTTTTCATATGCAGTAGAGTTTCCCAAGTTTCAATCTATCGCAGGTGCAGACTTCTCGCTTATTTCACTCCCCACTATTTTCCACGGCGGGACGTTTACGAAAAAAGAATGCTGCTCTGACTACAGGGAAAAACTGCAGTAAACTACGGCCAAAAAGTTTTTAGTTAGTTAATTTTTATAAAAGTCCAGAAAAGATACTAATTTATATTTATACACATGTATTTAAAAGAAATGAAAGAAGTTCGAACGAAATATAATATGAAACTTTCGAGGCATTTTTTCCTTTCTTTTAAATGCATAAATGTATACAAACATAAATGTTTATTGTTTTATATGGCCTTAAAAATGTATATTGTTAAAAACCGCGCAGACTCGGCACCACTCCTTCACACACACTCGATACAATCTTAGTGTCGTCACGACGTCTTTCCCACCAGGCCACCAGGTTGCAAGTGTTCACTCGTTCCGAGACTCCGTTACCCCTTCCCGATGAGTGACATGCACCAGTAAATAGGCGTCCCCGCGAAATTTGAATGTTGGCGCCAAATGCCGGTGGCGCTAACACAGCCAACCTGATAGTAGCGCCGCTCTCAGGGCAGTCATCTTCAACACTCTCGTTATCTGGGAAAATTAAAATCAACAGTGAGGAACAAAATATTTTACTGGTTACATGGAAGTATACTGACTCCATGTCTCAACAATTATAGGACTTTGCAGAGCCCATCTTCAAAGTGGCTTTTCCACCTTGGTAACCCACTTTCATTTTCATGGAACTATGCTGAGCCCATCTTCGAGGTGTTTACCTTGTCTTGTACCTCAGAATTCTGTCAAAATATCAGCTCAAATGTTATTTCGTGGGACTGCTGAGCTCAACTCTCAAACAAAACTTAAGCTGTGGGAGTTTGCTGATCCCACCTTAAGAATAACCATGGGAGCTTGCTGACCCTACCTTAAGAATAACCATGGTAGTTTGCTGACCCCATGTTCAAAATAAAACAAATCTCATGCCAAATCGTAACTTTAAATAGTTAACTGACCACAATAAAAATGCATACCTTCAGGAGCGTTTCCCTTGAACAACTCCAACAAATCACTCATATGCTAGGCCAGTCCTTAGAACCACATAATGTTTTAACCTTTTCATGTTCTTGTTTTACGTTTGATGGAGATGGGACTTGTCTCAGAGAGAGCGCTACTATTTTACGTTCGCTGGATCGTATCCCTTCTGCTGAAACTTCGCGACCCAGATACTCAATTTTGTCTTGAAAAAGGAAGCATTTATTTATGTTGAGGGAAAATCTGGCTCTCCGCAGCGCCTCTGCTCTATGTTCTTTTTGATAAGACAGCTCTCCTCTTTGTGACCTTGCTTAAAGCAAAAACTGCGCCTTTCAGCTTGCGTTTCTTTTTCGCTATTGTCAACGAACTTATTGGATGACGTTAAGGAAAAATTCGGGGTCCAAAAAGAAATATTCGAGCGACAATTCCGCTGGGTGTGACCGATACGACCGCACTTAAAACAATTTCGGCCGTTTGTTTGTGTTTGGTCTAAGCGCGGCCGCTTCGGTGATGTCATCGGCTCACGTTCTCGTTTGCCTACCAATTAATCTGGTACCCATTTAGCAAAAGTATTCAGAAACGAAATTAATTCACCAATCGATCTAAAATTACGCGTAGTAATAGACTCTTGCACTCTGCTATCCTTAACCCTCTAAAACCCACAGCTACATATATATTAGACTGATTCAAAAAAAGCTTTTTTAATTCATTCTTTTTGCGGGCACTTAAAACGTTAGTATTTAATGTAACTTTGAATATGTCGCCGGGTGCACATTCTCACTCAATATTTAGGGGTGTCTCAATCGCTTTTTCTGATTTCCATTTGAATAACACGGTAAAATTGTTGAATTATTGGTTTAGTGCTAATTGCTCTTCTACGGTAAAAAAATTTCCCCGTGAAAAAATTAGAAAAATTGAGTTTTTCAGGTGTAATTGACGTAAAGAAATATTATTTTTAATTATTAAATAGAATTAAACGATAATTATGGGGGAATCAATTGCACAATTTATTCCCCCATAATTTTCATTTAGTTTTATTTAATAATTAAAAATAATATTTTTTTACGTCAACTACACCTAAAACTCAATTTTTCTAATTTTTCATGCGGAAATTTTGTTACCGTAGAAGGAATTAGCACTAAACCAATGATTCAACAATTTCACCGTGTTATTCAAATGGAAATCAGAAAAAGCGATTGAAACACCCCTAGATATTGAGTGAGAATGTGCACCCGCGGCGACATATTCAAAGTTACATTAACGTTTTAAGTGCCCGCCAAAAGAATTAATGAAAAAAGCTTTGTTTTGAATCAGTCTAATGTAGGGGAATGTCATCAGGGTTGGCCATAGTTTTGACTTTTGCCCATAATTTCCATGTAAAAAAAATTCTTATAATTACTGCGCATTCTTAGAAAGGTCCGGAAAAAAGAAAGCTTTTCCGATATATTACGAATTGATTGGATGAAAAATAAAAAAGTAATGGGTATTTTTAAAAAATTAGAAATACTGTCAAGGTGGGCCAGTGCTGTCTAGGTTGGCCAGCCGCTGAATATCGACGAAATATAGGCGCTAAATTATTCTGAATCGCAGTTTTGACAAATTAAGTAGCTGGTCGTCATTTTCGCGCACTTCAAATGCACTTCTCTTTTGCATTCAATGCATGCAACGGAATTGTTACTATTCAAGCGATGAAGCTTCGCTTCCAAACAGATGAGGCAAAAGTCCTCGTCTTCATCTGAAGAGGGCTTTTTATGCACTTTTTTTTGGATGGATGACCTCGTTTTTAACGTTTCGTAGCATCAAAAAATGACGAAGTGTTGTTATTACGCTGGAAAGACAAAAAATCACGGTGGTCCAACCTTGACGACAAACACCAGGACCACATCGCATCACACCACAACCAAACGGGTTATCAAATTGAATTATCCTCTTGGTTTATTCCTAAAGGATAACCATATGACACACTTATATGCTTACTTTGACAATTGCATGTTTTAGGTTCAAGTTCTGATACCGTATTTACTGATACTGGAAAACTTTTTTCGTCTTTCCCAAGCCACTGAGTGCACACACGTTTTAATTTCACGCTTCAAACTCGGTGTTGCCTCGAAAAGTTTGCTATTACCAATAGAAGTTTTACCACGCTTGCAGATAGTTGAAACTAGTTTTATAAGCTGAAATATCGCAAATGGCCGACCTAGACGACAGGCCGACCCTGACGACATGCCCCTATATGTAACGCTTTCCCGCGCGCGACTTTTTCGGCCGTGCTATTACGATGAATTACCAGAAACGCTTGTTGTCGCGACAAATCGGTGGAAGAGGTTTGGCAACATCGTGTAAGACTCGTTCTTGAGCGCTATCATCACCACTGGTCCGACGGAAGGCGCCAGTCAGCGACTAAAAAGTTTCCAAAATCCAAGAAAAAAATGTCTCGGGCGTTAGAGGGTTAATGCCATAAACGAACATCTCACTCTTCTTTCCAATTAGCACGCAAATTCTTCAATAATGCCACCTTTTTACGTGCATATGCGGTGTACGTATTAAAAGAAGCACTGGAGCAACTTGAAGCCTCAGAAAGCAATCGCCCCAAATTTTTCCTGGGCGGAAACGATTCCAAAAAGTCGTTTTTAAAAGTCGCCCAATCTCTCTTTGACGGACACCAATTTTCAAACCAAGCTTTAGATTCGTGAAGCAAATAGCGAGCAACTCTTATCAATTGCAGCTCAGATATCTCGCTTTCGTTCTTAATCTGTTCGACCTGTTCGATCCAAACCTTGGCCTCATCCACCTCGGGTTGGAAGAACGGCAGATCCACCTGGTCTGGTTCCAGTCGATTCGTCTTTGACACCATCCTTAAAATTTTCTCTGCCAACTACCAACTGTCAACTGCTCAGCACCCATTGTCCACAGCAATGAGGAGAAATGGGGAGGAATCCCACCGCTGCTGTTAAGAACCGCGCAGACTCGGCACCACTCCTTCACACACACTCAATACAATCTTAGTCGCGTCACGACGTCTTTCCTGCCGGGCCACCAGGTTGCAAGTGTCCACTCGTTCCGAGGCTACGTTACCCCCTCCCGATGAGTGACACGCACCAGTGAACAGGCATTCCCGCGAAAATTGAATGTTGGCGCCAATTGCCGGTGGCGCTAACAATATAAAAATTTAGTATTATTAATTCATATAAGTACAAGCCTCAATTAATTTAAATTAGGGGAATTGACAATAATATATCTGCAGCAATAAAAAATGTTATACAGTTAACCCCCTCCAACTACCACTATCCCCTCCCCCGGGGTAGCTGATGGGTGCGCAGCTTGCTGCTGCGTAGCATTCTCGATCAGCTGGCAAGACTAGCTAGAATTGCCAACTGATCGAAAGAAAACCGGGAGTGTAGCCTTTCATATCTGTACTCCGTTGTCCCTATTTAAGTTATTAGAATGTTTATTAATTTCTATTACTTCGCGATTCTTTCTGCTGACCAAACCTTTTGTGTTTGCAAGGACTCTTGTGATTTCGAAGAGCATTTGCTGGCCAATCTCTACTCTATGCTCCGCTATTGCCGATGTGAAAACTTGTTTCAGTTTAGTGTACCTTTCATGCTCTTTCTTTCTAGTACGAATTTTCCTCCCGGTCTCTCTTACAAGTATGCCGCAAGTACAAGGAATGCTGTATATTCCTAAGGTTGCCAGTGGGATCTTGTCCTTAGGGGATTCCAGGATCTGGGAAATCTTTCTTATGGGTTTGAAGATGGTTCGGATTATATTTTTGTAGTATTCCGTCAATCTTATCCGCGAATCCTTGTACGTATGAAGGGTAGCGGTTGTTCTTCTGTTGATGCTTTCCTCATTGTTTCATCTTGGTTGTGGTCTCCTTGATTTCCTGGGTAGGCTCGTGATTGGAGTTCTTCCTCCTGATGAGCCTGGCGATAGTTCTTTCTATGTCGCGTCGTTCAAAGCCATTGTGCATCAATGTTGTTTTTAGGTAAATTCGTTCTTTTTGAATACCCTTTAACTTCGAGATTGCAACAGCCCTACTTACCAATGAGTTAATTACGGATTATTTCTGTGCGGGGTGTTGGTGAGATAGGGCATTAAGATGTCTGTTAGTGTGAGTCAGTTTTCTGTAAACTGTGTGATCTAGCATTCCATCTGTTTGTCTACTCACCATAACGTCTAGGAAGGAAATTTGGTTCTTCGATTTGGTTTCTATGGTAAAACGAGTATTCGGATGCTGCATGTTGATGTAGTCCAGGAATTGCTCAAGTTTTTCCTTGCCGTGTGGCCATACCACGAACGTGTGATCCACATATCTGAACTAAAGTGTAGGTTTATGTGGGGCATTTGTCAGGATCCTTGTTTCAAAGTTTTTCATGAAGATATTGGCTATTACTGGTGAAATTGGAGAACCCATTGCTGCTCCCGACGTTTGCTCATAATATTTATTCCGGCAAAATAAATAGGTTGAGGTTAGACAGTGTTTTATATGTGGGATGAGGTCTCTAATAATTACGTTTGAAGAGCGGATTTTATCTAAGGTGTCCTCTATTGGAACATTGTTGAACAGCGACTTTACATCGAAACTCACCAGTATGTCATTATGTTGTGTCCGTATACTTTTGATTTTCTCTACAAAATGTGTAGAATTCTTTATGAAGGAGTCGCTTTTTCCAACCATTGTTAGGAGCTTTTTGGAAAGGAAACAGGTAAGGCTATATGTAGGAAAGCCAATGACACTTATGATTGGTTTGAGTGAGGTATTGTCTTTAGAGATGCATGGGATGAAGTCTTTCCTGGTAGCATCTGCTAAGTTCATACTCCTTATAATGCCGGTCATTTTCCGTTCTATGCTGATAGGATCTTTTTGGATTTGCTAGTTTCCGTCCACTAACTTCCGTTCGTTAACTTTATTGTAGTAGTCAGTTCTGTCTAGGACTACTATCGCAATAGCAGAGCATAGGCTAGAGACTGGCCATCAAATACTCTTCAGAAACACAAAAGTCTTTGCAAACATAAACTGCTTCTTCACCAGAAAGAGCCGTGAAGTAATAGAAATTAATTAATATCCTAATAACTTAAATATGGACAAGAGGGAGTACAAATAAACTCAATATGGAAGGCTGCACTCCCGGTTTTTTCTCGATCAGTTGGCAATTCTAACTAGTCTGCCAGTTGATCGAGAATGCTGTGCGTCAGCTAGCTGTGCACCCATCGGCCATCCCGGAGGAGGAGATAGTGGTAGTTGGAGGGGGTGAGCAGTATAAAAAGGGAGCGTTCAGTATAGGATGTTAACAGAAGGTAATCAGCCATGATGAAGCAAGTTGTAATGATTGCGAAACGTCGGCAAATTAATAATTTTAGGCGCGGTTACCAGCCGGAAGCCAAGAGTAGTAATACTCATAAATATATCTGCAGCGGTTCGACAGTAGTATACATCGCTACTATATAAGCAATGTCATTAAAATTAAACTACGCAGTACTAATTCGCCAGTCATTTGAAAAGTTTCCGGCCTTTTTAGGAAAAACGTTTCAAGGTAAAAAAAATTTATTTCTCAACATAGTCTCCTCGTGACTCGATACATTTAATCCAATGTTTGACGGTTGTTTACGAAGGGGACACTTCATCGTATACTGAGTCTAACTCGTCTTTTATTTCTTGAGTTTTTTTCCTTTCAAATAAAGGAACTTGATCACTGCGCGATACTCGATTTTCTCCACTATCGACAGAAAACATCTCCTGTCAACTTTATAAAAGTGCCATGAGCAAAGTACTAATCAAGAGACACGGTAGTGCCTCGCAGCATGTTTGTTCATCGCAGCATCGCAGCACCCGTGTGTCCTTACAGGAAAGATGTCTGCCCTCTTCACCCCTCAATTTTTACATCGAATTTTCTCAATAAATATATGGTTATAACCAAAACTATGCTTAGTTACGCCATATAAATTGATTATTCTCTATTGATAGAGATCAGAATAAATTTTATAAGTTACATATTAACACAGATTCATCCTTAACAATGCGAAGCCACGTCCTACCCGCCTAAAACTCGAGGATTTTATTTTCTCGACCGATAGCTATATGTCGAAATGTCACAAAATTTCCGGCAATCTTCGGCGACAGTCGGCTATGATCGGAAATGTGTATACATAGATCAAACACACACACGCTCCATTGAATGTGTGAGATATATTCCGGCTTTCATCGTCGACTGTTAGGCGATGATCGGAAATGCGTACACAAATGCGACCGCACGCATAACCATCAAATTTATGTGAGAGATAGATATTTTCGTTATAAGGGCGTGAAGGGCCGTTTTTAACGAGTGTGAAGTTTTCCACGAGTCAAGGCAATCACACGAGTTAAAACGACGCGAAACGCCCTTATAACGAATTCTATTTTTTGTCACTAAGTGTGAAATACGAGGTTGACGGGGTTGAGGACGCCCGTGAAACCGAGTTTTACGCACTGAGTGACGAAAATATATTTTTGTCACTAAGTGTCAAATGCTCGGTTTCATGGGCGTCCTCGACGCATGTGAAATCATCTTTCACACACCAATTCGTGAAAAGTTGCGCAGTGCGTGAAATAACCTGCGCAGTGCGTGAAATCGTCAACCTCGTATTTGACACTTAGTGACAAAAAATAGAATTCGTTATTCGGTTGTTTCGCGCCGTTCTAACGAGTGTGATTGCCGTACTCGCTTCGCTCGTGCGGCAAACTTCACACTCGTTAGAAACAGCGCTTCACGCCCTAATAACGAAAATAACTATTTTGTCACTAAGTGTCAAATACGAGGTTGACGATTTCACGCACTGCGCAGGTTATTTCACGCACTGCGCAACTTTTCACGAATTGGTGTGTGAAAGATGATTTCACATGCGTCGAGGACGCCCATGAAACCGAGTATTTGACACTGAGTGACAAAAATATATTTTCGTCACTCAGTGCGTAAAACTCGCTTCGCTCGTGCGGCAAACTTCACACTCGTTAGAAACAGCGCTTCACGCCCTAATAATGAAAACAACTAATGTATGACTTCAAATGCCTGTATCTCCTTTCCTAATTACTTTAAAAATATTTTTTCTTTTTCCTTGAATTCAGAAAATTATAGCGAGCATTTCCATTACTGCAATTATTTCCATGCAATAACATATATTATGGTTTCATGCCGATTATATATGTTCAATTGCTCGTTTCATATGGTGACAGTAAATGTATCAAGCTGTCAAAAGAGCTTAAAAAAAGAAGGAAATGACATGACTCTATATTATCGACTATCGGATTATTTATATCTTACCAACTGCCGAAGTTAAATTTCAAGTTATCGGCCATAGGTATGACTGATCGGTTTGCCCGCGGACATGCGGAGTTATTTATGGAAATCCTTTCACGAACGAATTGTTCTGGGGAAAATATAAATATTATCGAAACATTAATTATAAAATCATTACAAGTTGATGATTTTATTTATCATTAGCGGTTTAACCGCACATAGAGTTTCCCAACTGCCAGTCGAACATGGTTCTATCCCAAAATATAATGAGATCTCAGATGCTGTGTTGAAGGCTCTACGATTGCAGTTCAAAGACGTTATATTGATCATTATTGATGGAATATCCATGATTTCGAATATTATCTTACTGTACATCAATCAAAGATTGATAGAAATATTCAATACTTCAGATGTCGAAGATGGTTGGTTCGGTAGCTTACATTTACTTGTCTTTGGTGACTTTCTGCAATTGTCACCCGTACGTCAAGGTTCAGTATATGAAACTTTAACATCGTCTACACATACAAAGTTGATGGGTTCACTGGGAAACATCAATCTTTGGAAAGAACTTTTTAGTTACGATGAACTACGAATTAATATGCGACAAAAAACAGACCAAACCTATGGAGATTTATTATCCAGATTGAGAATTGGTGCTGTAACCGGCGATGATATTAAGTTATTACAACAGAGATTAATTAGAATCGACACTTCTTTATCATGCTATGATCGATTACGCGTGAACTATGTAATCATATAAATAAATTACCAGATGATACAGTTGTCTTATTACCAACATGTAAGCAATGTCATTTGCTAAATTTCGAAATGCTCAAAGAGATTCCTTCAGATGAATTATTACTTATACAGCTGACGATAAAATTGATTATCCGAAAAATGTTTCGAAAAAAGCTGCAGAAATTTTACGAAAGCTGGAAAATAATTCATCTAATACTGCTGGTCTTGAACGAGTGATTGTAATCAAATTAGGTTCAAAGATTATGATGAGACGTAATATCGATATCAGCGTAGGACTTGTCAATGGAACCATTTGTCGCGTAATTGCAGTATCCAAAAGCTTGGACAACGCGAATATTGAATCAATTACTGTTCGTTTAAGTAACGGAAACGAACAAATAATCGAACGTGTGAGTGTTAGATTTCAAATTATGAATGGTGCTTATGTGATTCGTAAGCAATTTCCAATCAATTTGAGCTATGGCATAACTGTACATAAGAATCAAGGTTTGAGTTTACAAAATGCTATCGTTGATGCTGGCAATAGCATATTTACTTGTGGACAGACATACGTTGCGCTTTCAAGAGTAACGACATTGCAAGGTTTACACTTAATTAATTTCGATCCACACAGCATGAAAGCGAATGTATCCGCCATAGAAGAATATAATCGGTTGAGGAAGATTTACCGGCCGGATCTTCCCCAAATTGATATACCTCATAAGCGATGGGGTAAGGTACTTGATTTTCCGTTGGCCATTCCACAACAAAATCTTAATCCCAAAAATAATGATCAATCACAACCTGAGCAGTTGGGATGAATAATTCATGGCTTGCAAAATAATGATGGTGTTTACAGTTATGTAAATGCAGTTTCGCAGTGTATCTTCCATTCTTCTTTAATACGAAGCCGTTTACTTAAGAAAAAAAATAGTTCATCCACCATTATAGAAACGATGTTGAAAACATACGTGGACAACTCTGATGCTCTTGATCCTACTGAGATTAGACAGTTTGCTGGCGGGGTATTCACTAGTAAATATGAGCAGGATCCAACTCAGTTTCTAGAAACGCTGTTTAGTAATACTGATGGTGATATAGGTAATTTAGTCGATGTTGGACGCAACTATACTATACGGTTCAAGCGATGTAACTACGTATTCAATAATACATCTAATACATATACTTTGTCAGTACCATTACTTTGAGAATGGGCGTGCAATTCTTCTGCAACAGTTAATAGATGGTTTTTATTCGCATTGGCATGTTTATGATGACATTTGCAATGAATGTTCTACTCGGACTGAAATGAGTCGCAAGGCCAGCATCGAAGCTGTAAATGATGTGGTAATAATTAAATTAAATTTATTTACGAGTAACGACGAAATTTCAGCGGTGCATGCAAAAGGATTTCTTAAAACTATTCCAACGTCTAGAGTTAATATATGTATATAACAACATATATACTGTCATAAGTGGTATCTTTATATGTGATGAAACAATTCGTCACGGTCATTGGAAGGGTATACTTAGAGTTGAAGGTAAAACGTCTAAATGGATTTCTGTAGACGACCAAAATATAAGAAAAATCCGATGGCCTCTAAATTCAAAAGCGGTATGTTTTATTTCTCCAAAATACTAAGGCAAAGTGAAAAATATAAGGGCTCTCTAGTCTATAAATCCCTTTCAAAATATCACGAGAATAAATCAAAAGTAACGTGGTTATAATTAATTGGCTCGTATCGGTATAAAACGTGAGACTTTAATTTTGTGGTAATAAAAAGCTATATTCTCCTCATGAATAAATTACAAAAAGTAGTGAAATCTTGTCACAAAAACAGATTCTCTGTAAAAAAAGGCGGCATGTTCATTCAGTGCCAAAAAAATTGACACGTAAAATACTCTTCAAAAATGATTAGAAATCAATTAAGATCGCCTAGTTCAAGATTTGTATATAAAAAATAAAAGGCATCATTTGAAAGGAAAATGCCAAAAAAATTGATAGGTAAAATACTCTCCAAAAAAGATTAGAAATCAATTACGATCGCCATGTTCAAGATTTATATATATAAAATAAAAGACATTGTAGCGACGTGCCATGTCGCACCTTCACCGGGCTTTTCGGAAACCCTGCAATAAAACGGCGAGGGTCCTTTTCTTCGAGAACTTTGTCCTCGACAAACATTCTCGACCATGACTAACCATCGCCAGTTTTAGCAGAGCGTTGCGCCTCCTAACGTATGCAGGTACGTTTAGGAACCCCTTTCTCGGGGTGCACGGAACGGTTTCCTGGTCAGTTGATCTCGTTCGCTAGTCGCGTGTAGACCTGTATCGTCGAGTGGAATAAAGTCGATAATAGTCTTGCATCACCCACACTATTCCTCTTCTTTTTTCGCGCCTCCTCAGCATCATTTGAAAGGAAAATTATTGTAAATCAAAAGTTACTAAAAAATTCGACGACAAAAAATTTATTAAAAAAATTGTCATAAAAAAAACGCCGCGTTTTTTTCCTTCAAAATAAAAAATTCATACAGATAGAAAATGTTATTCGATGTTTATGTCCTTATGATTTTAAATAAATTCATACGCTTATATGGTATCACCAGTATATAGTGGAAAAAATATGAAAACTTAAACGCGGCAAGTTCTTTTTATGACAATTTTTTTAATACATTTTTTGTCGTCGAATTTTTTAGTAACACTTAATTTACAGTAATTTTCCTTTCAAATGATGCTGAGGATGCATGAAGAAAGGAGAGGAATAGTGTGGGTGATGCAAGACTATTATCGACTTTATTCCGCTCGACGATACAGGTCTACACGCGGCTAGCGAACGAGATAAACTGACCAGGAAACCGTTCCGTGCACCCCGAGAAAGGGGTTCCTAAACGTACCTGCGTACGTTAGGGGGCGCAACACTGCTAAAACTGGCGATGATTAGTCATGGCCGAGAATGTTTGTCGAGGACAAAGTTCTCGAGGAAAAGGACCCTCGCCGTTTTATTGCAGGGTTTCCGAAAAGCCCGGTGAGGGTGCCATATGGCACGTCGCTACAATGTCTTTTATTTTTTATATATAAATCTTAAACATATGGCGATCGTAATTGATTTCTAATCTTTTTTGGAGAGTATTTTACTTATCAATTTTTTGACATTTTCCTTTCAAATGATGCCTTTTATTTTTTATATATAAATTTTGAACTAGACGATCTTAATTGATTTCTAATCATTTTTGAAGATCGGAATGACTTGAAATTTGTATGGGATACATGTATCAACGCCATCTACCAGACGATATCGCAAGAATTAAATTCTATCATGACTGCTTGTCAATAAGGCCGGAAACTTTTCAAATGACCCACGTAGATTACAATGAAATATATTGATGTTACCGTACTATAATCGAAGAGGATCGATAATTATTTCGAAACTCGAGTCACGAGCGAGCGAGCGTGCAGTACGATCCGAAAGGCGACCACCTGCAGGTGCGTCGTGACTTACGACCGGGTGCACAGTACTCGCACGAGCACAGGTGTCTCTCGTTAAGCCTCGAGTCTATTTGATATGTACGAGAGCGCTCTAATGCTGGACATTAAAACAATAAGCAAACGGCACGAAGAAGTAGTCTGTGCTTCGATCTCGGTCACGAGTAGGTAAATCGCGCGCGGTTGTTTCATAAATTCGAGTGTCCTGCGTTATTTGTAGGTGTATCCGTTGCACCTTTCGTGACTGTCCCTTCGTAATTTACGCACAGTGAGATACGCACGACCGTGACCTGGGTGGGGATTGTGATGAGCGAGTACAAAAAGAAGCGTAATCTTCTCAAGGTGGCGAAAGATGAGATAGAATTCTACCGGAGACAAAAACGATTAGAAAGAGGAAAGGTACAATTATACAGATAACTCTTTATAAATCACGTACTCGTATACGGGTAGATACACGAAGTACCTATATCAAACGTTTCGATAGCGAAATATTCCGCATAGAAAGAATTACATGTCAAATATACGCAAATATATATATATGACTTATATTACATATATTTTTAACAAGAGAAATATATGACAAATATATCGCATTATACATTCAAATAATTTAAATATATTTTCACATATAAACATATTATATTATTATTGTTAAAAAATCGATATTCATAATATAGATTTACGTATATTCAATTTTTATGTTAATACTATCTGGCCTACTCGACGTTGGCTGGGTTTTGCTCAAGTTTGTAAAAGGTTTCTTGTAGTATAAGTTTGAATTTCTCGGCTCCTAATTATCCGATCGGAACCGATCCAACGCCATTCGAAAGAAAATTGTATGGGCTTTCAGAATACCATGTCCGCTTTGCTGATTTCCTTACAGTTTTTGGGATATTTGCGAAAAATTGAAAAGTTGCACGTGTAAAGTATGCTTAAGGGGATTTAAAAGGATAGTGGTGGTGGGTTTTTGTAAACCAAATGTAGACGGTATTTTTCGCATTATTTTAAAGCATACATATGCAAAATTTTATCGATATCAAATAAAAACTGTAAGTTTGTATAAAGAACATACAAATATACAAACACACATCCATTTATGTGTATGTAGATATATGTCGACACATACATATATTGATACCTTCAAAATATTATATCTCTGGCGATCATATATTTTCATTTATATCAAGATGTTATATTTCGCTACATGTATTTTAATTTTATTGTTACATGTCCAATTAAAAATATGTCTCTCAAGCCTGCCATGTCGAGTTGCCTAAAATTAAAAATATATATTTCATATATAATATTATAATATGGGCATAAATATATTCCTCGCACATATGGACTATCTTGCATACATATAATTTACATATACGGGGTGTTATTAAACCTCTGATCCAAAGGAAAACCCTGTGTTCATTAACAAACTACGAACATAATGCAATTGATTTTATTGAAATCCGTTAAGAATTTACGGAGAAACTAATTATTAAAAAGTAATTAATATTTTGAATTTATTCGGCATGGATGGCGTCATATAGAAGATAATCGCGATTTCTATAGTTTTTATAAACATTATCTTCATAAACCTTGATATAACGTCATCAATGCCGAATAAATTAAAAATATTGATTGCTTTTTAATAATTAATTTCTCCGTAAATTCTTAACGGATTTCAAAAAAATCAATTGCATTATGTCCGTAATTTTTTAATGAACATAGGGTTTTCCTCTGGGTCAGAGGTTTGAGAACACCCGGTATATATATATATATATATATTTTTATGGAAAGGTACTTGTCGGGACCGCAAAAAGGACTCGTATACATTGGTATACATTACTCTACATTGAAATTGCGAGTTGTAATTTCAAGGTTAAAATCATATGTATACCTTAGTTTTTAAGATATATTGAAAAATAGATATTTTTTATGTAATGGTACTATACGGGACCGATTTTTATTTTATACAATGTGACTTATCAGGACCGTAACAATCCGGATATACGAACGTATAGTAAAATATCAAAAGCGAGCAAAAATATCACAAAATATAAAGAAAACAAAAATATTTATTAAAACTCGACTAAATTACTCGCTACTCGACTAAATTACTAGCCGTGTCTGAACTAAAAGCCTCGCTTGTTAAAGCTTGCTAGAGATTATGTACATATTATGTATAAGATGTCCGCGCAAAACCAACCAGTTGCAGGGATACCTTCGGCCGAGTTTGGTCGGTACTCGAGTCATTTACCGTATGTCCCACTCTGTAGGTATTGGCCAGTTTGAAATTTACCTTCGTATACCTAGGTAAGCTTGGTCCGTACTCGAGTCATTTACTTGCTTCACCGAACATAGACAAATTATTTTAAAACATGTATTGAGATATACATATATATGTCGCAGGGGCAAATAGTGACTTTTTAGGCAAATAGCTTTTGTGGCTTCGCTCATTTCACTCGCTCCGCCGTTTCTAGCCTAACCTAACCTACTTTAATTTATTACCGAATCTAATTTATTTATATTTCAATGTGTTAGGTTAGGTTAGAATCGGCGGAGCGAGTGAAACGAGCAAAGCCACAAAAGCTAGTTGCTTAATGTTACTATTTCCCTGCGACATATATATATATATAAACCAGCCTTTACACAATGCAACACTGAGATATCACGGCAAAAATATTTAAATAAATATTTAATTTAAATATTTTTGCAGAGATATTTCAGTATTGCATATTGTAGTAAGGCCGGTTTTAGCTTACGTTTGACATAGCTCGACGTTGGTACAATGCGAAAGCTGCAGTCTCGAAACATCTCATATCCTAAAGAGCGCAGGTTCGAGTCCCGGGTTTGAAAAAAAAACCGACTAATTTTTATGAAATATAATTTGCAGTTTTGTAAACTGACCATTTCTACTGGCCATTTTATTTTATTTGTTGGCTTTGTTCAAACGTTTATTTCTGTTTTGTTAGATATTTTGCACATTTATAACTCGGTCCCCGCAATTACCATTACGTCGTCGCTTCTGGTCCCCATAAGTGTCTATACATCCCTGAAATGAAATATTGAACACGAAATAAACTTAATTCAACCACATATTAAGAATGTACAGGTAGTCAAACGATTGCATCATAGATTTCATTCATCTGAGCGGTATTGGGAAATAACGGAATATTTGGCCAAATTAATGCCAAGTCCAACACATGTGAACGTAACGTCTGCTGGAGAAAATTAAAATGTGGAAAATGCTGTCAATCAACTGAATTTTACTTAAAGGTTTAAATTGAAGCCCGACTTGATTGCAATTTTAACCAATTCAATTTCTAATTTACTAATAAACTTTTAAGATTTATCTAAAGAAACTGAAAATTATAATATGCGGTCCCGGTAAGACCCGTTACATCCCGGAAGCCGGTCCTCGTAGGTACCAATACGTCGAAAATTTGGATAATTTTAATGAAATATAATTTGCAGTTTAGTAAACTGACCATTTCTACCGGCCATTTTATTTTAATAAATATTTAATTTAAATTTTTCTGCCGAGATATCTCAGTGTTGCATTGTATAATGGCCGGTTTTAGCTTATGATTGACATAGCTCGAAATTGGTACAATGCGAAAGCTGCAGTCTCGAAACATCTCATATGCTAAAGAGCTCAGGTTCGAGTCACGGGTTTGAAAAAAAACCGACACAATGTTGTCTAAAGACTAGAAGGGAAGCCACGCTTCCAGTGTTGCCTATCTCGCTCACTTTCTGTCGCCACTCTTTCTTGGGAGATTTTCGGCGCGTGCGGTGGCGGAACTCTTATACGGGGTGTCGTACATAGCGAGTGAAATGAGCGAAGCCACAAAAGCTATTTGCCTAAAAAGTCACTATTTGCCCCTGCGACATATATATGTATATCTCAATACATGTTTTAAAATAATTTGTCTATGTTCGGTGAAGCAAGTAAATGACTCGAGTACGGACCAAGCCTACCTAGGTATACGAAGGTAAATTTCAAACTGGCCAATACCTACAGAGTGGGACATACGGTAAATGACTCGAGTACCGACCAAACTCGGCCGAAGGTATCCCTGCAATTGGTCGGTTTTGCGCGGACATCCTGTACATAATATGTACATAGTCTCTAGCGAGCTTTAACAAGCGGGACTTTTAGTTCAGACACGGCTAGTAATTTAGTCGAGTAGCGAGTAATTTAGTCGAGTATTTAATAAATATTTTTGTTTTCTTTATATCTTGTGATATTTTTGCTCGCTTTTGATATTTTACTGTATGTTCGTATGTACGGATTGTTACGGTCCTGATAAGTCTCATTGTATAACAAAAAAATTAGGACTTACCGGGACCGGATATTTTAATTTTCAGTTTCTTTAGACAAATCTTAAAAGTTTATTAGTAAATTAGAAATTGAATTGGTTAAAATTGCAAGTAAGTCGGGCTGCAATTTAAACCTTTAAGCAAAATTCAGTTGATTGACAGCATTCTTCATGTTTTAATTTTCTCCAGCAGACGTTACACACATCACATGTGTTGGACTTGGCATTACTTTGGCCAAATATTCCGTACATCCGTATTCCGTATTCCGTATTCTGTACATTCTTAATATGTGGTTGAATTAAGTTTATTTCGTATTCAATATTTCATTTCAGGGATGTATAGTCACTTATAGGGACCAGAAACGACGACGTAATGGTAATTGCGGGGACCGAGTCATAAATGTGTAAAATATCTAACAAAACAGCAATAATCGTTTGAATAAAGCCAACAAATAAAATAAAATGGCCGGTAGAAATAGTCAATTTATGAAATTGCAAATTATATTTCATTAAAATTATCAAAATTTTCGAAGTATTGGTACTTACGAGGTCCGACTTCCGGGATGTAACGGGACTTACCGGGACTGGATACTTTAATTTTCAGTTTCTTTGGACAAATCTTAAAAGTTTATTAGTAAATTAGAAATTAAATTGGTTAAAATTGCAAGCAAGTCGGGCTGCAATTTAAACCTTTAAGCAAAATTCAATTGATGACAGCATTTTCCATGGTTTAATTTTCTCCAGCAGACGTTACGACTGCATGTAATGATTTGTAAAGTATTTGACATTAGCTTGTATAAATATTCTTAATTTTACTTTACAAAAAAATTTATTGATTGTGTTGTACACTGATAAGAGGTTTTTCATCCCGTTATATACTTCCAAACTTTAATGAATATTAATCCAATTAATTTTTGATCTGTTATTTGTGTGCTCTCATTTGTATTTATGTAAAAGAGAAATCATTTCGAAAAAGTTATACGATAATTAAAACATTAATAATTTGGTCCTCATAAGTACCTTTCGTCCCCTGAAACTGCTACGATTTCATGGTCCCGATATGTCACACAGCATGCCTGAGGAATTACGAGGACCGGTCCCCATAATACACGATCCGTATAGAAACGTTTGGGGACGGTCCCCGTATGTACCAAAGGTCCTCGTAATGACCGTTAGACCCCTGAAGTGGTCCCGACAAGTACCTTTCCATAAAAATATATATATATATATATATATATATATATATATATATATATATATACATTTTCTTCGTGCAAGAAAATATTTGATAGACTCGAGTAATTGTTATATAATTGGCATATGGGACATAATTTCTGAAGTGTACCACCCTCGAAAATGGAAGTTGTCCGATCGGGCTAAAAATTGGCTCAATTGTAGTCCTATTAGATAGTACTTCTCACACCAAAAATTAATTTATTTTGATAATTATTTATCAAAGTGGAGGGGGTACAATTTTTGGGTTATTTAAGCAAAAAGCCTTACTTTTAAACATCTGTAACTTTTTTCCTATTGCCTTAAGGCCAGGTTCTGCTGGATTACGTTTATTTTTTAAATACTTATTATTCATTGTACAAAAAATATTAAAAATCAAAACTTTTTACAGGTGAAAGTAAACATATTTAACTACTAAAAAAAAGTTTTTTTGAATTTTTTTTCAAAATGGCGGCTCTCGAAGTGGCGGCTGAAGATTGTCCAATTATTTGGTGGTCAGAAAGATTTTTCGAGAACCAATCATCTGAAAGCAAAAAACAAAAGAGATTCTTAATTTAGATGGAATTGGTTATCGTATTGACCACCCCGAGATATTTTCACCGAAAAACAACAAAATGGCGGAAATGAATTTTTCGACCTATTTCATGCACTTACAATTGTTTATAACTTTTTTAAAAAACAATAAATATGTCTGATTCAGGTCAATACGATAGAGAGACATCTAAGAAGCAAAATGCCGTTTGGTTCAAGTCGATAAGTGCAATAGTTTTTGAAAAAACTTTCTGACCGGTTGAAAAAATGTGGTTTCGAGAAAAAGCAGTTTAAAGTTTTTTTTGGTGAAAAATCGTTTAAAAAAAGTGGTTTTCACTTACATATCCATTCCAGCTTCGTACACAACTCCTTCTTGATCTTCGTAGGCATCATTTTCAAGGATTCTTGCATTTGAAAAAAATCCAGCAGAACCTGGCCTTAAACAACATTTCACTAGAGAAATGTTTTTCATAGATTTTTCCACAAACTTTCTGGTGGCCATAACAATTTTTTTTAAATTAAAAATTTGACTTTAATTTTTGAAAATCGAAAATAAATTTGATTTTCTTTAATTTGGACAATTTTCTTATTTTTTAAAATAATTTTAGAAGAAAGCTGAGATTTTTTCCTATAAGCACCAAGTTTCAGAGTGGCAAATTAAGGCGAACGCTAGTTTGCCTGGTCGAGAGAGAAAGAGCGATAGCCATGGCGAACAGCAGAGCCTTATTTACAGTAAAGAACGGAAATTTAACCTATACGATATTTCACTACCGTTTTTCCAGCTGACAATGGTTATAGACAATAGCGGGCGCTATAAAAAATGCTCTTCTTATGTCATATGTATATAAATATTGCCAAGACACGCGTTAAAGGTGCTTGTTAATGTTTATTATCGTACTTGAAAACACTCTCCGTATTTAACAATAATTATAAAACCCGTTCCGAATTCCGTGTTTTTTTAGAGTGTCATGAGTTTCACACAGATGGCGCTTTCTCCGATACCTTGATGCGAGATCGCTATTCCGTCTGCTATGCTGGTAAAACAGTGCCTCTCGAATTGATTTTCTATCATCTGTCAATCGTAACGATCCGACCAAATAATGGCATATATTTGAATAATAAACGATAATCTGGAAACGAAAGGAGAAATTTGCAACCGCAAATTCCGTTTGACAGATACGATTCATCCTAATTCAAAACAGAGCTGGAAAGACTCGACTGGCTAAATGGTTAAATGGTACATGAACGTTGACGATGATGAAAAACAGAAGCTGATAGAAGAAGTACACACGGTATAATTACTGTAAGGTATGCGAAACATACTCGTACTAATTTTGTGGAGGTAAGTCCTGGAACTCGATGGAATATCAAGACCAAGACGCTCGACAATGGTACGCGTATCGTTGCTGTTCGTAACGATTCGTTCAGTTTAGTAACTTCAAAATAATCTATAGACATTACACTGGCTTATATTTTTGTATCTGTGTCGATGTCAATGATAAGCCTAAAAAATGGGATTCTGTTTGACAGATACGATTCATCCTAATTCAAAACAGAGCTGGAAAGACTCGACTCGCTAAATAGTTAAATGGTACATGAACTTTGACGATGATGAAGAACAGACGCTGATAGAGGAAGAACACGCGATATAGTTACTGTAAGGGATGCGAAGCATACTTATTTTGTGGTGGTAAGTCCTAGAAATCTATGGAATATCAAGACCAAGACGCTCGACAATGCTACACATATCGTTACTGTTCATAATGATTCTTTCAGTTTCGTAACTTCAAAATAATCTATAGATGTTACGCTGGCTTAGATTTTTGTATCTGTGTCGATGTCAATGATAAGTCTAAAAAATAAAGGGAGCTATTGATTGGTACGATGGACGTTGATCATTCTTCTTTTTATCGCATACACCTCAGCGATCCCGTAGAAACCGGTGAAGAGCAACAATCAATACCAAATTCTCAGAATGACATTTTATCTGAACATTCGTATGCTTCGCAACAAGTGGTGAGAAGAGTCACTAAAAGAGTAGTAACGTGGCAAAAATTACCACAATTGGATCTTCTACTTCTTCAACAAGAAGAAATACAGAAAATTGAGAACGGTGAATGTCTTAATGACAAACACATGAGTGTTTTTACTTCTATCGTCCAGAATAGTACTCAATACATGCCTTACGAGACCATTTACATCCAAAAACCTGCTAAAATTTTTCCGGTGCCTTCGCAAACTGATCATATACAAATTTTGCCTTCTCTAAATCACTGGGTATGCAGTTACTACGATTGCCGCCAAGATCAATTATTAATTTATGATTCGTTGAATAATAGCAACATCGATGAACATCAGAAAATTTTTCTCCAACGATTATATCCTGATTTCAATCTTGATAACATAAGATTTCCGAAGGTTCAAAGACAAGAAAATAATACTGACTGGTTTATTTGCTATTGCGTTCGCTGTGTCATTAATTTTATGCAAGAAACCTGAAACATTATTCTACTGTACAGAAAGTATGCGCTGTCACTTACTGAAAATTTTGACCGATCGCACAATCACGCATTTTCCTTTATATTCTGACAAAGAAAGTGCATCAGGTAATTTGTCGAATATGGTTTCGGCCGTGACACCAAAGTACAAAATCACATTAAGTAAAAGAAAATATGAAGATTCTGTTACGAATATAAATAATTGTGAGCCAAATGCAGAAACAGAAGAAAAGGTATGTAAAAAGTCGAAGATTCAAAAAATGCACAAAATCCGCGAAGAAAAAGAAAATTTCGTACGGAATTTGATGGAACATTTGGACATCAAGTCGGAAACTTCCAGACGAATGGAAGCTGAGGATTTAGTTAAGTGGTCTCTAGCTAAAAGAGAGAACGATACAAATCGGCTACAGCGGACTTTAGAAAAATGTAACTCAAAAGCTACAGAAATACTTGAAAGGGTTGCACAGTGCACTGCAGATATTGAGTCAAAGCTTGCAGCGCTTTGTGGGATATCCAGGCATTGCGCTACAACCGAAGCACATTCTTCAATAACTTCATATAATCAAGGATATCGATTTCCCGAAAATCTTATTCTTAATGAAAATGGCCAATTACTAAATGTATTACCTGCACATGTACATAAAAAGCAAAAAACAAAAACATGGACTTGCGACGATGCCATATGTAAACTCGATAATGTTGACGTACTGCAAAAGTATGAAAATTTTGTTCGATCATTGCAATCAGCTACATTTGGTAATGTTAACTTACTAGTAAAAAACATTCAACAATACAGTACAGCGCACTCAAATTCATTAAAACGTGGTCATCCTGAAAGTTGTTACGCTGATTGCACAACATGCTCTTCGTCAATCATTGCAGTACGCATTTTGGCCCCTCATTTTCCATTAGTTCGATACGTCAGTATTTTGACATACGCTGTTGTAAGACTTTACACATCTATTGCAAAATTGGATTCAGCACTACGAAATGGTGATGTCACATTTCTGGATCATGCGCGTAAACTATGTAAACAGAGTACATCATCTTACGTACATAGAAATATCGCTATTGAATTCGATGAAACAATTATTCAACAAACTTACAAGAAAGCTTTTTCCGTTCTGACTAAAAAATCCAGAGATATGCCAGATCGTGTTTGCCTCTCATGTAATAAACTTAGTTTAAGAGAGCACGTTCACGAAATAAGCAGAATTAAACAACCTACAAACAACGTTCTTTGGGATCGTTTGATGAATGATGCAACAGATAAAAACCGAGATTATCAGTATGTTTGCAAATATTGCATTTCTAAAATTCGAGCTAATCAAATGCCCCCTACATGTGTTTTGAATAAGCTTGAAGTGGATTCTCTACCATCAGAGATTATGAGATTGAATGAATATGAAAAAATTTTGATTCAAAGGGCCAAATCCTTTCAAACGGTTACAACAATGAACACCGTGGCGATAAAAAACTGCCAGCAAAACGTTTAGTACTTAAAGTAAAAGGACGAACTTTTCATCTTCCACTGCCATTAGAGGAGACACTTCAAAAAATCTGTCCAGACAACGTTGCATTAAATAAAGATCATCAATTGCATATTCTTGTACGAGGATTGCCAAACGTCAAAACCAAGAGAATACTACAAAATTTGGTTAATGTCAATCATGTCTATGAATGTTTAAAGAAATTGAAATAAATCAACCCTCTGTACAAAAACATTGCCTTGCCTAAGAATGCGCAAGATTTATTAGCAGATCTTCATGATGCAGTATTTGAAGTGAATGAAAACGAATGTTACGAAAACGCTTTTGATGCAAGCGATGAAGATATATGCGACGTGAACATAGGCAATGATATTGATGAAGAACTTGCACATGAAAACAATGAAAACACATATTGTGAAGATAATGATGCTGATAAACAAGATAAACAAGCTCTACTAACTCAGGTCTTGGAATCGGATGGATTCTATGAACAGTATACAATCTATCCGTTGCATGGCAAAAGGTCGTACGATACAGATACCAATTTATATCAAATGAAAAAAGTAGATGATGCCCCCATTGATGATAGAGAAAAAAATTGGACCTCCTTTGTGTGTGTGTTTTCCTGATCTATATCCGTACGGAATAAATGGGCAACACGAAGATCGCGAAGTGAAACTTTCAGATTATGAGTACATTCGGGTTAGACTTATGTCAAAGTATCCTCAGTTTAGGTTGAACATGCAATATTTGTTCTTCTTGCTTAATAATAGTAATATGCGACAACTGCAGGCTGGCATATACCATAAACTGAATGTTCCGAATCCTCGCTTACAGTATACCGCAGGAAATTACTTAAATTTATTGAATAATAATCAAATGGAACAAAATTTAAACACGGTGTTCTCCAGACTTCGCAATACAGAAGAATTTTGGAAGATACCGCGAAGTAATCTCACATGTATGGTGGACCATTACGGACCAGCTACATGGTTCCTCACACTTAGCCCTTCTGAGTGGCTGTGGAGCGATATGGCTCATTACATTAGACAAGTTAATGCCCCGAAATTGGATAAAATACCAAATAGCGAATTAATTGCTGCGGATCCAGTTTCGGCATCAAGGTTTATGGATAACAAATTCCATGCAATGTTAGCATTCATATTGTCCGATGATGCGCCTTTGGGAAAAATTAAACACTATTTTTGGAGACGTGAATACCAAGGTAGAGGCACGCAACACTTTCATCTACTTCTATGGGTCGAAAATGTTCCGGTCATTGGGGAATGCACAAATAAGGAAGTTGCAGAATTCATACTAAGATACGTCACCTGCAAAATTCCAAACAAGGCAAGTTCTCCAACGCTGTACGCACGCGTCACTAAGCATCAAATATACCATCACAATAATTATTGCTTGCGGACAAAAAAAACTGCTGCAGGTTTCTGCAAGGTATGTCGATTTAGTTTCCCAAGACCCGTTATAACAGAGCTCATCATTCGTGATGTCGTGACATCTGTCGCACGTAGAAAAACATTGAAGTCTAAAAGTCGACTTTATGATATCTGTCGAAGCGAACAGGAAAAATTTGTAAATGATTATAATCCAACAGTTCTTTTAGCATGGGAAGGTAACATGGATATACAGTTCTGTGCAGAACAATTTAAAATTATTACCGAATATATAACGAAATATGGGACAAAAGGTGAAAAAGCTCACGTAGCAGATTCCTGGAATGCCATTAGCTCTAGCAAGTCACTAAATTCACGTCTTTGGTCATTTGCGACCAAGTCTCTTTCTCATCGAGAATGTGGTGTTTTAGAGGCCGCAGATACTTTGCTTGGAATTTCTCTATACGGAACTGATTCGAAAACAACAATAAAATGGTTGAATGTGAACGAGATAAGAAGCAGAAAGTTGAAAAAGCATCAAGAAATTAAGAATGTGCAGGAAGACGCTACAAATATATTCTGCCAGAATTTATTTGATGACTTTTATCCAAATAGACCAAAGGAGTTGGAACACTGCTGTCTATACGACTTTGCAAAATGGTATGACTTTGTCTATACCGAGCCGAAGGATGAAAATGTCGAATATTATTGTATATCGAGGACAAAGTTCTTCAGAAAACGAAAATGGCCATGCTTAGTTAACCACTACAAATACAAAGCCACAATTTATCCAGAAAAGTATTTCTTTGCCTTATTATTCCTTTCTAAGCCGTGGAGAGACCAAAATGAATTAAAAAATGGCTTTCCTTCCTATGCTGATGCTTTTGATAATGTTAAATCTTCCCTACAAAATGCAATGAAGTACCATCAAAAGAGACAGGAAATCGAAGAAGTTCGCCAGTACGTCGAAGAGCTAATTCAACAAAAAATGGATGACAATCTGAATGCTGTCCCACATGACGAAGATTTATTACAATTCGATGCCGCTGTAGTTGACGAAGCCATGAAAGAATTCAAAGAAATCAATGGCAATGTGCCAGAAGTTGATATAGCCGATACTATAAGGCAAATGAACGCTGATCAGAGACGGGTTTTTGAAAAAGTCACAGATACTCTACAATCTCCAGATAAAGTTCTCCGTTTATATGTCAGCGGAGAGGGTGGAACGGGGAAAAGTTTTATTATACATGCCATTCGAAATTGGGCTAAGCAAATTTTACAAAAGGATGTCGCTGTCTCAGCTCCTACAGGTATTGCGGCATTTTCTATTCGGGGACTGACAATACATAGGATTTTTCAATTACCGGTAGAACACGGCAATACTCTTAAGTATCGCGCACTGTCAGATACGGTGCTGAAGAAATTGCGCGAAGATTTACGAAATGTTGCATTAATTGTAATCGATGAAGTATCAATGATATCAAATATAACGCTATTGTACATTCACTTGCGTTTGGCTGAAATATTTGATACTGGTGACAGTGATGATGGTTGGTTTGGAAGAAAACATATTCTTCTGTTCGGAGATTTGTTGCAATTGCCGCCTGTACATGAGAATCCAGCGTTCATGCATGTTTCGTCAAACGAAATGAAAGAGTACGTGGGATCGTACGGAAAGTACAACTTATGGGCGAATTTATTTGAATTTGATGAACTAAGAATTAACATGAGGCAAAAGGGTGATACTGTATATCGTGATTTGTTACGTAGGATTCGTATAGGATTGATCACAAAACGCGATATACAATTATTACAGACAACAAAAATTACCTTCTACAGTTCTACCACATATGGCAGATTACACAAGAACTCTGTAATTTCATTTCCACTTTGCCTGCTGAGACCGTCTGCTTGTTTCCGACTCGTAACATGTGCGAGGTTTTGAATAATGAAATGCTGAAAATTCTTCCAACTGAACAGATAGAACTCGTTGCACATGACTCGATAGAATGTAAATCTTTTCTACAAGAAAAAGTAAAAAAATTGCTTGATACGAATGAAGAGGACTGTTCCCGCTCTGGTGGTTTGCCCAAAATTGTAACTATCAAAATAGGCGCAAAAGTAATATTAACAAGAAATATTGATGTCACTAAAGGGTTAGTAAACTGTGCCATTGCCACATTGGAGTCTATAACAAGGAACATTGATATTCAGAGTAATATTGACAGTATGACATTACGATTAGCGTCCGGAGCTCTGCATACCATTGAAAAAGTGAGTGTAAAATTTGTTATTATCAGAGGAGCATTCATCACTCGTAGACAGTTTCCCATATGTTTAAGTTACGCCATCACTGTGCATAAATCACAAGGTTTGAGTTTGAAAACTGCGGTCGTAGATTCTGGGAATAGCGTGTTTTCTCATGGGTAAACGTATGTTGCTCTTTCGAGAGTTACGTCTCTGGAAGGGCTACATTTGATAAATTTCGATCCATCTTCTATTAAAGCAAGTACACAAGCTATTGTAGAATATAATAGATTGCGAAGCATGTACAGACCTGATTTACCGCAAGAAGACATACCGAATTATCATGTTCATAAGGTAGTCGACATGAGATGGACTCCATTTGCAGGTCCACTCAGAATTCAAGATTCTGAAGATACGAATATTAGCATAGCGTTGGTACAAAATTTCCGTGGCCTGCCGAATGCAGATGGAGTGTCTTGCTATGCAAATTCAGCTTTGCAATGCATATTTAATTGTTTCCCCATGAGGAATGAAATTTTACAGCTGCCCGAAAACCATATTTTACGTACGACATTACAAAATTATTTATCCAACGTTACGCCAAACCATTCATCCGCAATACTTGCAGTCAGAAATTTCGTCGAGCCAACTATTTATGGCTGTCAAGAACAGCAAGATGTTGCAGAATTCATCACACATTTGTTCATGACAACACCTGAACTATAGAGAACGGTCGAATACACAACCATATTCAAAACAAGATGTATGAATCCACAATGCGCATCAACAAATACAGGAGAAGAAACAAACAATATGATATCATTACCAGTTAATATAGCAATGAATAAATCTGTTACTCTACAAGACATTTTAAATGACTCCTTCGGAAAATGGGAAACAGTGAGTGCTCGTTGTGACAAATGTCCATGTGAGAAGAAAACTAAGAAGACTTCAATTACTACAGCTGGTCCTATTTTAATTATACATCTCAAATTATTTCATAGAAATGAAGAGATAACATCCAAAATAACGACATGCAAAATCAAAGAAGTACCTTCCACTGCACTAACAATCGAAGGAATTTCATACAAAGTAATTGCAGCAATTTTGCATACAGGAACATTTGATGGTGGTCACTATATTACTATGTTAAGACAAAAAAAATCTTGGGTTAGAGTCGATGATTTAAAAGTCGACAACAACAAAATTGCATAGCCAAGAAATTCGAAAAACGTGTACATATTATTCCTTTCTAGATTGTAACAACTTTGCTTGAATTATTGCTTACATATTGTACATCAGCATTTGCTCCTTTTTCCTTGATATATATATAATAAACCCAAAAAGACATTTCCCAAATGTAAAATGGCATAATACACACAAAAAAACATTTCCCAAATTAAAAATGGTGGGTCGAGAGAGAAAGAGCGTGCCTTTTCTGCCTACACAGGGTGACTTGAATTAACAAAAAAAAGTGATATCCCCCCAAAAAAAACATTTTCCAAATGTAAAATGGTGGGTCGAGAGAGAAAGGCGATCCTTACCTGCCTACAAAATGAGGTTTCAACAAAAAAAAAATGATATCAACAAGCTGCAGCTTTTAGTCGCGAAAGATATGATCACATTGAACAATTTCTGAAGAAAAAAAAATGTATACCACCCTCACCACCCCCTTAAACTCACTCGACAGCCCGCTTCTGTAACAGCAAACGGAGCTATTGATTGGTGCGATGGACGTTGAGCATTCTTCTTCTTATCGCTAATCGCAAAAGCGGGCTGTCGAGTGAGTTTAAGGGGGTGGTGAGGGTGGTATACATTTTTTTTTCTTCAGAAATTGTTTAATGTGATCATATCTTTCGCGACTAAAAGCTGCAGCTTGTTGATATCATTTTTGTTTGTTTGTTAATTCTTCTCTGAGTAATAGAACGATACGTAAAGCTGGTGGGAGATGTAACGCGCATGTATTCGTAGATCTCTGCAAATGAAGTGGTGGGAGGTCGAACTGAACGCAATTCCGTAGCCGCGTGCTATCCTGTGCTACAACTGCTACATCGAAGGGACCGGTGAGTAAATTGGCGGGATATTTGAAAATATCGTGACTTTGGTCATTCTTATCTGAAAAAAGTACTTTTTTTACGATGTCCTCTAAAAATATGAATAAAATTTGGAAGGATAGATGTAGGATATATATATTGAACACCTTCATCAGTTTTTTTAAAAGGTCATCAGCCTTTTGAAAAGGATGAATACATCTATCCTTCCAAATTTTATTCATATTTTTAGACATCGTAAACAAAGTACTTTTTTCAGATAAGAATGACCAAAGTCACGATATTTTCAAATATCACGCCAATTTACTCACCGGTCCCTTCGATGTAGCAGTTGTAGCACAGGATAGCACGCGGCTACGGAATTGCGTTCAGCTCGACGTCCCACCATTTCATTTGCAGAGATCTTCGAATACGCGCGCGTTACATCTCCCACCAGCTTTACGTATCGTTCTATTACTCAGAGAAGAATTAATTTGCCACTCTGAAACTTGGAGGTCTTATAGGAAAAAATCTCAGCTTTCTTCTAAAATTATTTTAAAAAATAAGAAAATTGTCCAAATTAAAGAAAATCAAATTTATTTTTGATTTTCAAAAATTAGGGTCAAATTTTTAATTTTTAAAAAAATTGTTATGGCCACCAGAAAGTTTGTGGAAAAATCTATGAAAAATATTTCTAGTGAAATTTTGTTTAAGGCAATAGGAAAAAAGTTACAGATGTTTAAAAGTAAGGCTTTGCTTAAATAACCCAAAAATTGTACCCCCTCCACTTTGATAAATAATTATCAAAATGAATTAATTTTTGGTGTGAGGAGTACTATCTAATAGAACTACAATTGGGCCAATTTATAGCCCCATCGGACAACTTTCATTTTCGAGGGTGGTACACTTCCGAAATTATACCCCATATACTTTCCGTATTTACTTGTTAGCCACAAAAACAGATTCTCTGTAAAAAAGAAGGCGGCATGTTCATTCAATGCCAAAAAAATTGATACGAAAAATACTCTCCAAAAAAGATTTGAAATCAATTAAGATCGCCATGTTCAAGATTTATATATAAAAAATAAAAGGCATCATTTGAAAAGAAAATGATTGTAAATCAAGTTACTAAAAAATTCGACTAAAAAAATGTATAAAAAATGATCATAACAAAGAACTTGCCGCGTCTTTTTCCTTCAAAATAAAAAATTCAGACAGGTAGAAAATTATATTCGATGTTTATGCACTTATGATTTTAAATAAATTCATACACATATATGATACCACCAGTATATAGTGGAAAAAATATGAACACTCTCTCTCTCTATCTCTCTCTCTCTCTCTCTCTCTCTCTCTCTTAAACGCGGCAAGTTCTTTTTTATGAAAATTTTATAAATTTTTTTAGTCGAATTTTTTAGTAACTTGATTTACAATAATTTTCCTTTCAAATGATGCCTTTCATTTTTTATATATATTTTTTGGAGAGTATTTTACGTATCAATTTTTTTGGCATTGAATGAACATGCCGCCTTTTTTACAGAGAATCTGTTTTTGTGGCAAGATTTCATTACTTTTTGGATAGTATAATACGAAAGAGGAAATATATAATTTCTAATAATTCTGTCATTATTATCTATAGAGTTGGTTAACTCAGATTAAGATAGTTTCTTAATGTCTACGTAGAGAGTAAGTTCTCTATACCGTATGTCCCTTGGCAAACCCCGGATTTTGAATTTCCCTTACATTTGGCCGGAAGTGGTTGGGTCAAGCTAGGCATCCACTACACTCGACTCGACTCGACACGACACGACTCGACATGACACGGTGACAAAAATTTTCGTGGTGAATCCACTGGAATCGACGCGACACGACTCGACGCTACTCGACACAACGGTAGTGCTTCATCCTTTTGAATTTTAACGTACAAGGATACATCGTGTATGGCTCTATAATTTTTCCAATTATTGCTTCTCTGTAACATCTATACAGATAGAAATTAACTATATATACCTATTTATGTTTACCTGGTCTCTTCAAGGCTTTTGTGATTTCTTCCCAAGCTTCGTTGCGGATATTTTGGCCTCTATATTTCAAACTATGTATATTGTACAGCATCTCATATGCTCTAACTTTATTAATGAGATCCTCCTCCATTCCTCTGCGAAATTGATGTAAAAGTGCGAGACTCGACGTGACTCGATGCGAAAAATGTCTGGCCAGCCAGAAAATTGTCGTGTTGAGTCGAGTCGAGTCGAGTCGTGTCGAGCCTAGTGGATTTCTACGCCATTTAAATACATGGAAAATCATACGATCAGAAAAGCGTCGTGTCGAGTCGCGTCGTGTCGAGTCGAGTCGTGTCGAGTGTAGTGGATTCCTAGCTTCAGTGCTCTAGTCATTTATAGTTAGAGTTGGCTTCGGGAGAGTGCGCTGCGGTCTTACGAGCCGAGGGAAAAGTGTCAAACGTCAGGGGGGCAATTCTCGACACGAGAGAAATGATTTCGTGAACGGAATTATTATTTCGTTTTAGAAATGTTGTACACGGAATTGTTTCCCATACGAAACTCCTTCGTTAACGAAATTACTTTTTCCGTTGACGAAATTGTCATTCGTCGTTCTCGCTGTTTTCGTCAACGAATGTTGTTTGGTATTTGTATGCCGGTGAGTTGCATGACGAGGTGGTGGGCCGATGCGACGGGTCGTTGCTAAGTGATTAAGGCCGATTCACACATAGCAGTGACGTGACAGTGCCGTGACCGGCACATGTTTTCATCGGCCGTAAACTCACAGTGATTTCTATTCACATTGCTCAGTGTTTTGCCAGTGCTGTGGCAGTCCAGTTGAATGGCCAAAATGGAAACTTTTTCCGATGAAGAACTTTTGCAAATCGCACTGATTTTGGATGAAGAAATGGAAGAACAAGTAGAGAAACGAAAGTGGGTCCATCAAGCATGGAAAAAGAGAGGGACAGAAGGGGAATTCATAACATTATACAAGGAACTGGTAGACACGATGGAGCAAAATTTTTTGAATACTTTAGAATGTCAGAAAATTCATTTAACCTACTGTTGTGCAAGTTAGAAGTTCATCTGAAAAAGCATGACACACACTGGAGAAAAGCTATCACAGCCAGGGAAAGGCTCGCTGTTTGTTTAAGGTAAGTCTTTTCAATCTGATGTAGGTACCTAGACATTTAACCCTAGAGCGGGCACGCTGGTGCAATTTTGCTACCAGACCACGCGCCCGCTCGAGGGTTAATAAAAGCATTCAAAAAAATGAAAACTTTATTATTAGAAAAATGTACATACATACATACATACATACAAACAAATCGAAAAGAAAAGTAAATGTTAAACTGATTTTTTTACTTCCTGATTATTACTAAGGAAGGGTTTGCAAATACTCTCGCAATGTTAAGTCGGATGTTGCATCTTCCTCATTTTGACCAGTAGATGAACATGATTGTTGGCCGTCGCGTGAAGTAAATAGGTAGCTTCCTGCAGGGGAAGGTTGTGCATTGGAACACATTTCATTAGAAGACGTTGAGAGGGCAAGTGGGCGAACAAACTGTTGTTGTTTCAGCATATTAAATTCATATTTTTAGACAGTAGCAAATATTTCGCCTTTGTCGTAATGCCAGTCTTGTAGGGATAATTTTTTCAAAGCTGGAGCTATTCCTGCTAGAAAACGTCAACGGGATGCTGCGGTGGCGGTGGGCAGTTCATACTTTTATTTCTTTCAACAATATACTCCATTACTGTAGCGGCAGCCGTTTTAGGGGGAGTATCGTTTGGTACTGACAACTTTCGAATTTTTCGTGGTATAGTATCTATTGGTTTTGATTTGAACGACTTTTGACTTTCTGATTGTATAGGATCGTTAACTTCTGTATAATCCATATATTTTTGGATTTGACATATCATATAACACGGGATAACCGTGCACCAACGCAATTAGTTTCTCGTCATTCATATTTCGATGAATAAACACACAGATTGTACGGCCGTGAAAATCGCAAAATATCGTCGGAGATTAATCTGACGATCACGTTACGGTGTCGGTGACAGCACTGTTTGCACAGTCACGGTCTTTCGCCGGGCAAGTATGAATAGGCCCCTTCAAATGACTATCAACAATAATTTCGATCTCGCCGGAGAAATCACGTGCCGGTCACGGCACTGTCACGTCACTGTACGTCACTCCTATGTGTGAATCGGCCTTAAACGATATTCTAAAAAGAAGACGTCGCTAAGGGATGTAAACACATTTTTCGTCTGAGAAAATTAATTTCGTTGACGAGATCTATCTTGGAAGGGATATTCGAATCGACGAAAGTGATCGACGAAATTTTACATCCGTTAACGAAAAATATTTCGTTCACGAAAAGCATTTCTCACGCGTCGAGAATAGCACCCCAGCAGTAGGTACATTCTGTACGGTCGTTCGTCGGCGCTCGTTCGCGGCGTTCGTAGGACCGCCTTGAATAACATGGGCGTTCGTCGAGCGGTCCTACGAACGCCGACGAACGACCATACAGAATGTACCTACTGGGGGGGGCCTTTCTCGAATCACTCGCAAAGTTACGTATACGCATGTTAGCGAATAGACCAATCAGGATCAAGTATTCCGTTGTGGTGGGGGTCCTGATTGGTCTACTCGCTAAGATGCGTATACGTAACGTTTGCGAGTGACTCGAGAAAGGAGGCCCTGATCTCCCGGTAGCTGTCAATTCGGGAGATCGAAGCATCTAACCTCGAAATCGTTAATTTGTAAATAATTATGAATAATGTGTAGAAGTAATTAGAAATAATCATTCGGGTTTCTTCGATGAGATTCCCAAAGTGTTTAAAAATCGGTGTCCGATTTTTGCCAATAACTGTTGCTTCAACTTCCAGTGATATTAACACTCCAGTACTCGCGTTTGCATTTCTAAATAGCCCGCTAAAGGGAGTTGGGTTATTCCGATACCCCGCGCGAGTACTGGAGTGTTAAGCATTACTGCAGAACGAGTAGGTTAGAAGATTTTCATGAAGACTCATGATTTTCTGACATGTCATCTCGTACCGGTGCAATCGAAGAGGATCTAGCTCGTATCCTGTCCGTAAAAAGATGACTCGATGGACATTGGAGAATGTCAGGCTTGTCATCGAGCGCTTATCACCCATAATACTTTCATTGCAATATGCGCATTTCGTTTCAACTATGCCTGCTTTAAATGACTTTCATTTCTTTCAAAGTATTTACCTCTCTCTCTTGTACGAATTGTTCATCGTAGGGGGCAGCGACCAATGATTGTGACTAATCGTAGACAAATTATTCCTGCGATGATATTCCAGTTGCAAACCATACACTAGCAAGTCAGCTTACAGCGTCCGATGTTTAGTATCAACGTTACCTCTTTTGGAACACCCATCACCCGAGCATAATCACGATTACGTTAACGTTAATTGCAGAATAGACCGTGAGCTTGGGCACATTATCGCAGTAGTAGTTCGGCACACCGAATTGCCTTTTAGTTTTAATAGACGAACTTGTCTACGACGAGTCGCTATTATCGATCGCTGCCTCCTACCACGAACAGTTCATAAAAGGTCATTAGCTTGAAAGAAGTAAAAGTTATTTAACGCTGGAATAGTTGAATGAAACGAGAAGCGCGTATTGCAATTAATGTACCGTGGGTAATAGGCGCTCGGTGACAAGTCTGACATTCTCCAATGTCCATCGAGTCATCTTTTTACGGACAGGACACGAGCTAGATCCTCTTCGGTTGCACCTGTACGAGATGACATGTCAGACAATCGTGAGTCTTCATGAAAATTTTGTAACCTACTCGTTCTGTAGTAATACCTAATATCACTGGAAGTTGATGCAACAGTTATTGGCAAAAATCGAACACCGTATTATACTACTATCGTATGTTTCAACTTATATACTGACCTATCAAACGTGAAGTGTACATGTACCTCATTTCTATTTCATCTCTTCTTCGCCTCTGGTGTAACGATGGAAATTACAAAATATCATCATTTACACCCCACAAAGCACGTTTCTACAAGTAACTTTTCTGTAACATTCCTGCGATATTTTACAATATTCGTGAACACTACCGTATATGTTAGAAATCTATATTTCTCGATAAATTCGCGAATGTTGCAAAACATCACAGAAACGTTTCGGAATCATTACGTCAAAAGATCTCCTCAATAAGGTACAGCTCGATAAGATTGTACTTGTCAGGGCTGAATTATATGGGGTTTTTATAATTATTTTAGGAAGTCCCAGTAGAATACAGGTGCAGTAAAATATCGATGCTATGCTAGAAAGAATAAGGAAAAACCCTCGAAACCTAATCGGTATCAATGATTCCGTCGTTACACCAGAGACGAAGAAGAGATGAAATAGAAGTGAGGTACATGTACACTTTAGGTTTGACAGGTCGGTGTATAAATTGGAACTTGTGATAGTACAAAAGAGGAAATATATCGATAGAGAAAAAATAATGATAAAGTAACTACTTAATTGTTGTGATCCAATTCCATTGCATCTCCTATTTTTCTGCCACGGCTTGTTGACAGAGAAGAAAAACCCTCGATTCGCGTCCCGTACTCGCATGACGCTGAAAGCAAAAAATAGAATATCCACAAAGATTTTGTCCTTCATACGTAGGTAATCTATCTGAAAGTAACTTATTTGATGGCAATTCTTCTGAGATACTGCCGTCTCCTTTCCTGCTCTTTATGCACAGGCAACCAAAGAGACATAGCACTGCATCCGTTCACTATCTCGATTATTCGAAAAAAATACAAACGATTATTAAACTATACGAAGCGTCTGTCACATTCACCACTATTGAAATTCATAACTCCGATTACACTGAAATTTTACTTTTTATTAACAAGCGCGTCCGAGGATGGAAATAAACGCGAGGGAAATCGTTTCGCGAATGGAAATATTTTATTAACTTTGAAAAACATGACCAAACATTCAAGGAATATATTCTCTTACACACTCTCACATACATTTTTGATGGCGTATGCGTGTGGCCGCATCTGTGTGAGACATTTCCGATCATGGCCGACTATCGCCGAAGACAGGAGGAATTTTTCGGACATTTAGACATATATATATATTGACCTGTGTGAAGTTAGCCCCCCCCACCTCCGAATAAAAAATTTTTTAATACATGATCGTTTGCCCTTTGTTTGCCCATGATTGCCCATCACTTTGTTTTTTTTGCCCAACTCACCGTTTAGAAGATATAGCTAAAAATAGGGCGGGGGGCTAACTTCACGCTAGCCCCCCCATAACGTAATTTCGAAAATTCAAATGCATGATCGTTTGCCCTTTGTTTGCCCATGATTGCCCATCACTTTGTTTCGTTTGTCCAACTCACCGTTCAGAAGATATAGGGTGGGGAAGTATTAGATATACAACTTTGCCTCCGCCGTCTTTATCGTAAGCCATCTACAATAGAACGGCGGAAGCAAAGTAGTAGATAGTAACACCTCGGTATCGCTTGCCCATTTTTAGATACAGTCTCAATGTGCATTTTCGACGTGATAACACTTCGGAATCGTTTGCCCATTTTTAGAAAGATTATCAGTAAGCATTTTCGACGTTTGCCCAACCCGTGGAACCGCTCTACAGCGAGTTTCATAAGTGAAGTAAAAATGAAAAATCGTAAAATCGGCGATATCACCTCGGAATCGTTAGCCCATTTTTAGAAAGAGTATCAGTAAGCACTTTCGATGTTTCCCCAACCCGTGGAACCGCTCTACAGCGAGTTTCATAAGTGAAGTAAAAATGAAAAATCGTAAAATCTGTGATATCAACTCGGAAACGTTTGCCCATTTTTAGAAAGAGCTTCAGTAAGCATTTTCGACGTTTGCCCAACCCGTGGAACCGCTCTACAGCGAGTTTCATAAGTGAAGTAAAAATGAAAAATCGTAAAATCGGTGATATCAACTCGGAAACGTTTGCCCATTTTTAGAAAGAGCTTCAGTAAGCATTTTCGACGTTTGCCCAACCCGTGGAATCGCTCTACAGCGAGTTTACGATTTTTCATTTTTACATCACTTATGAAACTCGCTGTAGAGCGATTCCACGGGTTGGGCAAACGTCGAAAATGCTTACTGAAGCTCTTTCTAAAAATGGGCAAACGTTTCCGAGTTGATATCACCGATTTTACGATTTTTCATTTTTACATCACTTATGAAACTCGCTGTAGAGCGGTTCCACGGGTTGGGCAAACGTCGAAAATGCTTACTGATACTCTTTCTAAAAATGGGCAAACGTTTCCGAGTTGATATCACCGATTTTACGATTTTTCATTTTTACATCACTTATGAAACTCGCTGTAGAGCGGTTCCACGGGTTGGGCAAACGTCGAAAATGCTTACTGATACTCTTTCTAAAAATGGGCAAACGTTTCCGAGTTGATATCACCGATTTTACGATTTTTCATTTTTACTTCACTTATGAAACTCGCTGTAGAGCGGTTCCACGGGTTGGGCAAACGTCGAAAGTGCTTACTGATACTCTTTCTAAAAATGGGCAAACGATTCCGAGGTGATATCGCCGATTTTACGATTTTTCATTTTTACTTCACTTATGAAACTCGCTGTAAAGCGGTTCCACGGGTTGGGCAAACGTCGAAAATGCTTACTGATAATCTTTATAAAAATGGGCAAACGATTCCGAAGTGTTATCACGTCGAAAATGCACATTGAGACTGTATCTAAAAATGGGCAAGCGATGCCGAGGTGTTACTACTTACCACTTTGCTTCCGCCGTTCTATTGTAGATGGCTTACGATAAAGACGGCAGAGGCAAAGTTGTATATCTAATACTTCCCCACCCTATATCTTCTGAACGGTGAGTTGGACAAACGAAACAAAGTGATGGGCAATCATGGGCAAACAAAGGGCAAACGATCATGCATTTGAATTTTCGAAATTACACTATGGGGGGGCTAACTTCACGCTAGCTTCCCCCCCCCCCATATCTTCTAAACGGTGGGTTGGACAAAAAAAATAAAGTGATGGGCAATCATGGGCAAACAAAGGGCAAACGATCATGCATTTGAATTTTCGAAATTACGTTATGGGGGGGCTAGCGTGAAGTTAGCCCCCCGCCCTATTTTTAGCTATATCTTCTAAACGGTGAGTTGGGCAAAAAAAAACAAAGTAATGGGCAATCATGGGCAAACAAAGGGCAAACAATCATGTATTCAAACATTTTTTATTCGGAGGTGGGGGGGCTAACTTCACACAGGTTATATATTGGCCGAGAAATCGAATTCTCGACTTTTAGGCGCAAGGGGCGTGGCTTCGCATTGCTAAGGAAGAATCTCTGTTAGTATGTAACTTATAACATTTATTCTGGTCTCTATCAATAGAGAATAGTCAATTTATATGGAGTAACTAAGCATAGTTTTGGCTATAACCATATATTTATTGAGAAAATTCGATGTAAAAATTGAGGGGTGCAGGGGGCAGATATTTGTGGTGTAAAGAGACACGGGTGCCCGCGACATCAGCGCTGTCGTGTCTGAGCGCGAAACTACCTACTTGAACGAACATGCCGCGAGACACTGCCGTATCTCTTGATGCATAGAAAAGTTAGTAAAAAGATATATTTCAAGTCTACTTGGTATTCTTAAATGATATCAATGCACATACGAGGCAGAAACATGTTTCCTATTATAAAAATATATATCACAGGTATCTCTTCATGCGGGATTCCATTTGCTGTTTTCGCAATCATCCCCTACATCTCGCGTGCCCCCTTCGCGTAATTGGTTCGTATTGCGAGGCGGTTCATCAACGCGCGTGGAAAGAAAGCTAAACATGTCCTGCTGAGAGCGCGTTATTTGTTCTCATTGCCCTAGCTTTTCTACGGCTCATTTTTCCGCGCGCGACTATAAGGCAAGGTATTTAGTTTCAGGCCGCCGCCCAGTTTCTAACGCTCTCGACATAGTTTATTAATATGCCGCTGAAATTGAAACAAATATTTATTAATGTTGCAATTAAATGAAAGAGCATTACACGCTGTTCTCTGGTTTTAAGAAATGAAATTCCTGGGAGTAGTCTTTCTTATTGAAGAATTACTTATTTTGGCTGTCATTGCTTACAACTAGCCATATAACTTAAAAAATAGCTCTATTTAAAATGATGATATAATCAGATATGTAAATAAAAGAATAGTTCGTTATTTAAATATTTGAGTAATTCTGAAATCAATTAACTCTTAATACTACATTTATATGCCTGATTATTTCTATGACTTCAACTTTTCTTTTTTTAATTTCGGATGTAGCGAGAAATATCCATTCAATGTAGTAAAATGTTCATTACAAGAATTCGCAGCATAGTTTTATTTCTAATAATTATATGTATGCTTCAATTATGACTCTTGAAGGTCAGAAACTCGCTCCATTTTTTGCCATTTCTCTCGTATTATATCATTTTTAAGTGCTTTTATAATATTCTAAATAAATGATAATAGTGAATTAAACTATACAGTTGATGAATTAAAGACCCAATTGTAGAATAAAGTATAAAAAGGATCAGATACAAGAAATCATTCTAGCAGCCACAATTGGGTCCCAATGTGGGCCACGAACGGTGTCGCTAATCTCCCTCGCCGTAGTTCGCGGTAGTCAATACAACTCTCTTTGTCGCACGATTGCTCTTTCTCGATTTATAATCCCCCCCCCCCCAACAGCGCCTGGCTCTTGGGTTGACCCCATCTCCGCCTGTGTTGTTTTCGCAAGAAAAGCAGCCGTAGGATTAATTATTGCGAGCTAACAACGACGGACCTGTCCTTTATTTATACTAATTGAATTCCTCGCCAGATTCCCGTCGTGTTTCTCCCCATCAACTTGTGGTGCGGTGACGTAACAACCCAGGACCCTGCGAGGGTTTTCCCACTACCAGTAGAAATTCCTTGGTGAAAAGGGATAGATACTGCGCATGGATAGAACTCTAGAACGGGAAGAGGGTGAAGCGTAGGAGTAATTGAGGAGTAGCATGATAAGAAGTTGGTTTTCGGTCTTGGGTTTAATTGGCGAACGGATCTTTAGGATATGCATTGAGAGAATTGGGATGATTACTAGAAAAAAATGTTCGTATCTTTAAATTCAATTTGTAATCCGTATACATATTCAATATCACGTGAAAAAGAAAATGCCCGAAAAAATTATTAGTCGCTGAGTTATAAGTGCATTTCTCTCTGCTCAATTATGACGTCATCGAAGAGCCGTGAAAGACGCACTTATGCCAATGAACGAGTGCGAGAGAGATAGGTTTACTGAACGATGACATGCTGCGTTTCTAAATGTCGTTTTACGGCTCGGATGAAGCCGAAAATGAAAAATGAAAAAATACGGGGTTGATAAATTTTTCCAAATTTTTCGAATCATTAATACAAAAATCAGTCACCTACCCTATTGAACGTGGTCGTGAGAGATTCGGATTTCGTAATAAGCATTAGTTTTTTATGATTGTCATAACTATTTTTAGTTACCGGAACCAACAAAAATTGTTTCCCGTAATTATAAAAAATTCACGCCAATTGCCATCCATACAGCCTATATATTCAAACATATCCTGTGGGTGTTTTACGTACACTCACAGTCAGTGGCAATGATTCTGATCGACCCACTTTGGGTAACGGAACTTTATCGAGTCGATCGTAATTGAATGATACGAGCGGATCTTCTTATTTTGCCACGACCAAGTCAGATTTAGCTTTTATGGCAAAACAATAAGCTAAATCTGCTCATCTACGGACGACTGCAATAAAATTCTGTCATCCAAAGTGAGTCGATCGGAATCATCATCGCTGGGTGTCCACCCGTGCTTACGGATTCTGTCGTTGGTGACTTTTTTAAATGTTATTTTTAAACGTACTAACCAATGATTAATCAATCCTCATGCTTTCATTAATGAGAGTAGACGCCACCGTAGTTATTGAGGGCATGAGAATTAATTGTTCATTGGTTAGTACGTTTAAAAATAACATTTAAAAAAAGTCACCAGCGACAGAATCCGTGAGCACGGGTATACATTCTAATATCGAAAAAACGTCCTATGGATATTCATAGGATAGCGTATATTTACTGAGCAAACTCGAATAGTTGTCATGTGGAAATAGTTGCTACAACTATTTTTTTTCTGAGTGCAGAGACAATGAATCGTCGAAGTTGTCGAGAAGGAATATGATATGTGAAGCGTTGGTCTTCTGTTCTTATCCATTCCAGCTGACTGCCATCGCCCTGAATTTTGGCGTTCTCATATCCGCAATCTATGAGGGGATCTACGCGAGGAGAGGAGGAGATCCGACGAAACTACGACAGTATTCTGATGGCCACGGAACCACCATAAATAATCCCGGATATCGGGAACAAGCGCGTCCAACAAATGGTAAATATCATGCGGCACATGTACAGATATATCCTTTACTCCATTTGTCCTTCTTTTGCACAGCTCGATAAATACATATTGATATATATATATATATATATATATATATATATATATATATTATGAATGTGTTATACGCTTGTAATACAATCGGATGCTCGTCTGATACACCATTTTTCCATATTATAAATGTATAATTACCATACATTATAATTAATCCTATCCTAGTAGTAATCTGACCGCAGGCTTAGAGAAACTGGTTCCGCATTTAATGTAAATCTGAGACCAAATCTGATGTCAAAGTTACAGTTCGTTGTCAAACTGGTCGCAGAGTAACGAAAAAAATCACGTGCCATTCTATCCTCTATGGAGAATCCGGAGCATTCAATAAGTCTGACTTGAGACACTTTTGTCAGAATCAATTCAAGCCCTCCACATATTCCGCGGCAGACCTTTCCAGCAATCTTACATCAATTTAGTATGAAGCATTTTACGGTTCACGTGAGTATGTACAAGTCCACAATAATTCTGCAATTAGATTTCGATGTCAGAATCCTCTCCAAATCTGGAAGTCAGGCTTTGCTACTAGGTATATTAAACGTTTTCTATCTAATAAAAAAGAAGTTATTTATCGACGTTTATTATATTACCGGTTGTAGAACGTTTATTGTAGTATTATATGTAATAATTATTCCTTTATTAAATGGAAAAATTATTGAATAATAACTGCCGGATGGATTACCAGTTATTGATCCACTTATTTGGCAAAGTCCGCACATACTCTCAAACTCCAGGCAGATTTGTGAACACCCGCTATATGGCATAACTCGCTTAAGTTTACGCTCTCACTCATACGAAAACTCGTACGCTCTCGAGAGCATAATTCGTTTTCGCACGAATTTCCTTTACTCTCACCAGATACAAAGGAAACTGAAGTGAAACCGTTAACACGAAATTTAGACGTATATTAAAATTCTTGTTTAAGCCCTATTGATGCTATATTGTTTTAACTTATAATAGAATGTCTCGTGGCGATTAGTGGTAAAGTCAATTCGATTTTAACTGGCAGTACTGAGATCATCTTCTATTATTTTAATTTTGGTTTCCCGCATTTTCGTTTAATCGTAGGTATTTAAAAGATACGACGATGATTGCGTTATTGGTACTAAATATGGGAGTACAATACGAGTCTAACTTTGTGTTATCACTCATAAGTTACACAATAGAGAAATTCCCTTTATTCTCTTTAAATAGAGAACAACTGAATACATAAACCATTGACACGGAATTGACGTATTAAAAAGTTTAATTTAAGAATTTTTCGATGTTATGATTTTTTAATGAAAACTAAAACGTTTCATGGCGGTTTATTGCAAAATAAATACCAAAATACATTCGGAATAAACAAAAAATCTGAAGTTTCGCTGAACCTATAAATCATATTTGTTGTTGCTGTAATTAATGTCGTTACAGTAGCAAGTCTTTTTTGACAGTTATATAATTTGTTTAAGTAGCAAAAATTTTACTCTCGGCTATAATAATTTTTACTAGCAATCGCAATTCAAAATAATTGTTTTATTTTCGTTGAAACAGCTATATTTTTTTCGTTGTTTCTACAAATTTATTTGCTGATATAAACTGAGAATAAAATTTGGTTGAAAGATTTGCTTATATATTCATTTGCGTTAAGGAAATTATCGTTTATTGACAACAAGTATAAGTATATAATCGATGTTAGTAAATATTAATCATACTAAAAAAATACTTAATTGTTTCAACTTCACAGAAATAGTCATATATGGCGGACTAGGTACATATATGTAAAGTTGTAGCAACTAAATGTCTATAATACTTTGAGTTGAACGCAATTATATAAATTAAAAAAATTTTCATTGCTTGAAATAATTCAAACCAACTAAATCGATTCAACTAATTTTTTTCTCAGTGTAGCAAGTATTTTTACTACAATAAATTTTGCTAAAGCTATAGCTATATTTGCGCAATTATAAAAATACCTGCTGTTATAACACTTATTTTTGCAATCACAACAAACATTTGTCAGCAAATCTTAATTTTGCTGGGAGTGCAAAACCATTTTTATCCATGTGTTTTAAGAAAAACGCGTTTAAAGTTTTCGTACCGTTTTGATGAGGTTTAAATCAAATTATTGATACTCACTGGATCAGCCATAACCCGGGGCCATAAATGGGTCCTTCCTCTCTTTCATAAAATCGTTCTTCAGGAGATGGTGCTTCTCTTCTACCAGTCCTGGCTTCTTTTGAGGCGGCCGACACTCGTCTATTGGAACGGTCGATTCGATTGTAAGAAATTAGGGCATTTCGTTAAATTAAAAGGCCATCTTCGTTAAATGAATTTGTAACGCATACGATATACCGAATGTCGCACGGAAAACCGATCGGTTTCCCATGCGACATTCGGTATAGCCTACATGTAGATGCAATGATATTTTCGATATCGAGTTTTATAATTAAAATTCGTCTCTGCGATACCTATATCTCCGTTAAGTATGATATATCTGGCTACGTCCATCACCGTGATTCGCAGCTAAATGCCACTGCTGTCACGTCCATCACTTCGTTTCGCCACTCAATGCGATGCGGTACAGTTGCAAAGATACTGTGTGTTCACGAACACGCTTCAAAATTGGGCGTAAATTGCCGAAAGCGCGAATTAATAGCGGTACCTTATTTTGTGAACTAAATGCGAAGTTAAAGTTTCCTATCGAGCGTCGTAAAGAAAATGGTAATGAAATATCGTAAACATTTTCACGAAAGGAATAATTTGCGATCAAAAAATCATAATACGAAAATGCCTAAACTTCGTTTGATTTGTCAAATCTGATTTTTTTTATCATTAATTCATAAGGTAGATGATTTCAGATAGCATAGTCCTTATCAAATTCTTCTGTAATTGCTTCTTCCCGTGGTAAAGTAGCCATCGTAGCTACAAATAAGTAGCCTCACACAAAAGAACTCTTACCTTCTTGCCTTCACTCCGGTTTCCTCATAGTGAGGAGAACCGGAGTTGGGACGATACACCACAGACGCACGCTTTTATGCGACGGCTCTATAGTCTTGTGCACCGACACTGTTCGTCATGAAGTGTGCGTGTTTATATCAATCGCTAGCCACGCCTCTAGACGCAAAATCTCTCTATTTCAGCCTCCTCCGTTGGGTAGTGAAATCAGAAGGGTTCTCCTGTATTACGATACTAAGAATTCGTTGACATTTAAATATAGTTTACAATATAAATTTACTAAAATCTGAATCGCGAATTAAAAATGATTATCAGTTTTTAAGAAATAATTTTCAAGGGTATTAAATAACAACTTCTATAATTAAGCTAGCAAACCACTACAGTCGACACAACTCGACTTAACACGACACGACTCGCCACGATAAGATGACAAAAATTTGTATAGTGATTCTACTGAGTTGACGCGACACGATTCGACACTACACGATGGCAGTTCTGCATCTCTCCGTTCGAAACATATGTACGTCAGTAATATTATACCCACAAAAACAGATTCTCTGTAAAAAAAGGCGGCATGTTCATTCAGTGCCAACAAAAATTGATACGTAAAATACTCTCCAAAAAAGATTTGAAATCAATTAAGATCGCCATGTTCAAGATTTATGTATTAAAAGTAAAAGGCATCATTTGAAAGGAAAATTATTGTAAAACAAGTTACTAAAAAATTGGACTAAAAAATTTATAAAACAATTTTAATAAAAAAGAACTTGCTGCGTTTAAGTTTTCATATTTTGTCCATTATGCCGAATAATTGGCAGTGCTTGGACGGTGCTAGAGTGATTCATAAATTGCACTGCCGAAGTCAAATTCAGAGAAATTCAGAAGGCCCCCGCCTGATCGGTTTCCCGTGCGACATTCGGTATACTGGTGGTATCATATAAGAGTGTATGAATTTATTTAAAATCATAAGTGCATAAACATCGAGTATAATTCTGTCTGAATTTTTTATTTTGAAAGAAAAAACGCGGCAAGTTCTTTTTTATTAAATTTTTTTTTATAAATTTTTTTAGTCGAATTCTTTAGTAACTTGATTTACAATAATTTTCCTTTCAAATGATGCGTTTTACTTTTAATACATAAATCTTGAACATGGCGGTCTTAATTTATTTCAAATCTTTTTTGGAGAGTATTTTACGTATCAATTTTTGTTGGCACTGAATGAACATGCCGCCTTTTTTACAGAGAATCTGTTTTTGTGGGGGGATTTCACTACTTTTTGGAATTTATTCATGAGGAAGATACGTACATGTAGAAGAATAGCTTTTTATTACCACAAAATTAAAGTCTCACATTTTATACCGATACGAGCCAATTAATTATAACCACGTTACTTTTGATTTATTCTCGTGATATTTTGAAAGGGATTTATAGACTAGAGAGCCCTTATATTTTTCACTTTGCCTTAGTATTTTGGAGAAATAAAACATATACCGCTTTCGAATTTAGAGGCCATCGGATTTTTCTTATATGTATTTTGGTCGTCTACAGAAATCCATGAAGACGTGTTTTACCTTGAACTCTCTCTAAGTGTACTCTTCCAATGACCATGACTAAAGCTAGGAATCCACTACACTCGACTCGACTCGACTCGACACGACACGACTCGACACGACACGGTGACAAAAATTTGCGTGGTGTGTCCACTGGAATCGACGCGACACGACTCGACGGTACTCGACGGTAGTGCTTCGTCCTTTTAAATTTTAACGTACAAGGATACATCGTGTATGGCTCTATAATTTTTCCAATTATTGCTTCTCTGTAACATCTATACAGATTGAAATTTACTATATACCTATTTATGTTTACTTGGTCTATTCAAGGCTTTTGAGATTTCTTCTCAAGCTTCGTTGCGTATATTTTGGTCTCTATATTTCAAATTATGTATATTTCACAGCATCTCATATGCTCTAACTTTATTAATGAGATCCTCCTCCATTCCTCTGCGAAATTAATGTAAAATCTTCGAACTGCTCTTCTCAAATTTCCAAGCAAGACTGCCGCAAATCAACTGTTCGCTCATCGGTCCATATCTCGATGTGCACGCAAACCGTGTCCACTAGGCTCGACTCGACTCGACTCGACTCGACTCGACTCGACTCGACTCGACTCGACGCGACAAATTTCTGGCCAGCCAGAAAAGTGTCGTGTCGAGTCGAGTCGAGTCGAGTCGAGTCGAGTCGAGTCGAGTCGAGTCGAGTCGAGTCGAGTCGAGTCGAGTGTAGTGGATTCCTAGCTAAATTGTTTCATCACATATAAAGATACCACTTATGACGGTATATATCGTCCCCTTCCTCCAAAAAGTCACTAACTAACATATTTTGTAAAATTCACCTAACTGGATCTAGTAGCTTAATTTTATTAAATCTTTAAATGGTAAAACTCACTAAGTGCTAAATGCGTTGGAAGTGAGCATGCGCGCATCATAAAAAGTCATTACCGAAATATAATACCGATATTATAGAGCAGAAACTACCTACTAAGTCAGTTGATGATAAATGTTAGTTAGTGACTTTGTTCGGGATTAGGTATGCGTGATTGCTTCCATTAAAGATGATGCGAGAAATTAAACGATATGAGTATAGGGTAAACACACCAGTAGTCGGCCACTTTATCCAATACTCAGAAAGGTAAACCATTTAAAAAATCATTATTTATATTAGAAGTTTGAAATTTGAACAGCTTTGTAGACGATTTATTTCTGAACAAACTAACTTGGTGAAATTATTGAAATATTACTTTGAAATGGTGAAATAAATGGAAACTTAGAAAAAACAACAGTTTCCCAGTAGTCAGCCATGAGAAGTCTAAGTTCGGCCACCTGGCAGCCAATAGTCAGCCACCACTTTGGGTATTTAGTAGCAGGGAAATAAATTAGTATTTTCTCAATTTTTCAATCTGCTGGAAATATTTTATAGACAAAATAAGTGAGATAACATTCTGTACTAAGATACATGTAAATATTTAAAACAAAATATAAACACTCTGGATGATTTACATAAAAAAATGTTGCTAGGAACTATAACCTAAAATATGCATTTTAAAACACAAAATTTTTGTTTTCAGAATGTAACGTAACTATACTTATAGTAGAAAAATAAATACATTGCTTCTCTTTAAAACGTAGAAAAGTGCCAATCTCGAGTAGAACTAAGTCCTCGCAATGCTGAAATACCCTGTGCTGGTTTCCATTAACCTAAAACAGTGGTCGTGAATAACAAAAATGAAATTTGCCTATATACCATAAGGTAACCTACCTGTTTCTGAACAATATGGGCAAATGTAATGCATTTCTTGAACCTCGTCGTAGTACCAACCAATGAATTCAGTGCATATTAGATGAAACCATCGAGTGCATTTGTCGCATTCAACACTCCTTAAGTTCTCATCTTCAACATCGCTGACTAAGGCTTCTTCACAAATGCCACACTTTTCCGGATGTTGCCTTGGGAGATTTTCATCTGCTTCTTTGGCTAATTCTCTGGCTGCCTTCTTCGTCGCCCTTTTCTTCTTTCTTGGCACGACACTGTTCTTTTCGATTGCTCTTAGTCGTTTCGCTTCCTTCCTCCTCTCTTTTTCTAACTGTTCCTTCTTTTGGCGACTTTCTTTTTCTTCTAAATATTTTCTGTAACTTTCTGATGATATTGCTGCTGGCATTTTTTGCTTATTGTTTTTCCTCTGACTAGCTATCGGTGAAGGCCAAAATAAACGTTGCTTAAAGCTTTGGTTTGTAATGTCACCACACGAATTTCTTTCTGCCACTGCAACGGGTACATGCTTTATTTCTACGTCACAGCCATTTGCACTTTCATTTCCATTTTCATCTTGATTCGTCGCTTCTTCAGTTTCATTACTTTCAACGCAATGCACAGTTTCTACTTCATCAATTCTCTTCACCATAATTTCCTCATTGATTGCATAACAATTTTCTCTGGAAAGTTCTTGTGTGGTTCGAGAATCACAGTCGGATGTAATACTGTTGAGCTCACAGGGACTACTGTTGGTGACCCATTTACATCCGGTGGTTGTAAAGGCATCTCACCATAGGAATTATCTTGTATATTATCAGTCTTTTCGGCATTAATGGACGGGATTTCTGGCAAAACAAGTTCTTCAGGATTTATATTTAGAAGCAACAATTGTTCCCCTTCTTGTATCTCTTGCACCTTATTTTTCTGCGTTTGTAAATTTTCAACATTTTTATTGTCATTCTGTTGCAAATGTAATGCATTAATGACCTTATCGACCTCAATATTATATCGACTAGTAAGTTCTTCTTTAAAATCCCCCAAAACTATCTGAGCTATTTCAATTTCTCGGGAGGAAACTCGACCCACTGGTGTTGAGGTTAAATTTTCTTCCAGCCTGTTTTGTATGCACTTACTGTAATCTGCAGCGTCAGGATCGAGGGGGAAAAGTCCACAGCTTCTGAACCCATTCTGTATCGTTTGAGGCAGATTTGACATATTCAGGTATTCTGCCAGTAATGGGCAGAATGTGGTTTTGCTCAAAACTGTGTTAATGTTTTCGGGTTTTAATTGCCATTGTCAAACTGTCTTTTTCCACTCACTTTTGAGTGGTTTAAAAACACTAACATCGGCAGGTTGCATCAGGTGCGTAGTATTTGGTGGTAATGCGTACAATATAATTCCATCTAACGAACACCGTTCGCTTAGTTGCAGGGAAAGATGCGATTTATGGCCGTCAATGAAAAGAATGACAGGTTTTGGTATTTCATTTTCTTGCAACCAGTTACCGACCCCGTTTACCACGTATTCATAAAAGACTTCACTTCACATCCATCCAGATTCTGACTTGCCTAAAAACCAATTGGCTGGCATGGATCTTACAACGCTTGCTGGAGGTCTTCTGTATGGGAATACAACCATGGGATTCACAATTTGTCCTGCTGCAGAAAAGACCAATAGCACTGTGATCGTTTCCTTTTCGTTCCCATTCTTTACTTCATAAACGTTTCTCCAACCTTTGGGTGCCAGCACCTTTCCAGTTTTCGGACTCATGGAGAAAGAGGTTTCATCTCCGTTAAGTACTCTTCGCGGATCTGAAAAAATTTCCTCCTGTTTAATTTCTGCAATGTAAGCTTGCAGATCTCGAAACCATTTCCAAATATATTCTTCCGTAATCGTGGCTCGTGATTTGGTCAAACCTTCTGGTTCGCGAAGGGAGAGGTCCGGATGTCTTTTCAAAAAACTTCTGTACCATTTGTCTCCTGGTCGCCCGTCTTTGAATGGGGTTTCGCGCTTATCGGCGAGTACAAGTTGTTGGACTGTTGATAACAATTCAGTTTTTTTTTAGGAAACCCTGTTTTTGCCAATTCCTTTAACCTATTAACCAATTGTTGTTCCTCATTGCTGCTTAGAACTGTTGGGGGACCCATTCTTCTACTAGTCGTTTTGATTCGACCATGCAATCGGTCTTGTATGGTCCCTCTTGGAACCCCATAGATTCTGCTGGCTTTCCTAATTCCAATACCATCATGTACAGAAACTAAAGCGGCATCTAAAGCACTTTGGGGATATTGATGAATGGGACGTTTTTTGTCTGTCATGACGCCTGTATCCCTATGCAGAAAGGAGGACGTGTAAGTATACTGACCCAAACCTAAATTTACTCATTTACATTTTTATATAGGTACCTACTTAATTATTTTTTAATTTCTAGTTTAATATCCACTAATATATGTATAATATTTTGATTTAGTTCACTCACTTCAATATCATTTCCAGCACCTAATTTATGTACTTTAGGTAAAAAAAAGAACGACGGCCGACTATTGGCCGACTACTTCCCAATAGTCAGTCACGCTGGAAATAATGCGGCTGACTACTGGATACCGACGTAAACCGGTAAATATCCAGTAGTCGGCCGGGTGGCTGAATTTTAGATTTCAGGTGAAATTGTTATGCCAATACTCGGCCCCCATAAAAACTAGCAAACCAAACATAACCTATAACACCATTTTGTGTAAACGACGTATTATTAAGTATAAAATCAACTAAAAATCGTTTACCACGGAATCACCGTATCAAACTGCATAATTCACTATTTCTTACTCCTACTTATACTATACAAAAATTATGATTTTTTACTTACCAATGCCGGACGCTGTCAGTTAACACAGTCTAATATTAGCACAGTGTTACCAATGCAACACAAAAGTTGAAGATCAGGTAGAAAAGAGATGGCCGACAATTGGGACAGGAGCATAAAATAATCTTTCGCTGGGAATTCTTAATATTTCGACTTATTCAGCAGAGTGGCTGACTACTGGAAGTGGCTGAACTTAGGTGTGTTTACCCTATTTCACAGAGAACAAACGTATAGATTCTTACATAACGGTAACTGACTGACTAATGCAAGACTCTATCGCCTAGGTGGCGTGACAGTGGGAGTCAGGGGTAACAACCTCATATTATAGTAAAAACAAATTATTCCAACAGACTTTTTGCAGGAAGGGGACGATATGTTGTTACATATATTAACTCGAGACGTTGGAATAGTTTTAAGAAATCCTTTTGCATGCACCGCTGAAATTTCGCCCTTACTTGAAAATAAATTTAATTTAATTATTACCACATCATTTACAGCTTCGATGCTGACCTTACGACTCATTTCAGTCCGAGTAGAACATTAATTGCAAATATCATCATAAACATGCCAATGCGAATAAAAATCATCTATTAACTGTTGCAGATCAAGTATTCCGTTGTGGTGGGGGTCCTGATTGGTCTACTCGCTAAAATGCGTATACGTTTCTAAGCGAGTAGACCAATCAGGATCCCCACCGCAATGGAATACTTGATCCTGATTGGTCTCTTCGCTGAGTTGCGTGCACGCAAAGATACGAGTGACTCGAGAGAGGCCCCCCTGATCTCCCGGTAGCTGTCAATTCGGGAGATCGAAGCATCTAACCTCGAAATCAAGTGTACAAGTGATAAGAAATAATTATACGGGTTTCTTCGGTGAGTTTCCCCAAGTGTTTAAAGTAGTTACTCCATTATTGTAATCCAATTCCATTGTATCCCTTATTTTTCTGCCACGACTTTGATTGTTGATAGTGGATGGATCAGCCAATAAATTTGATTTTTATTCACTATCAACTATCAAAGTCGTGGCAGAAAAATAAGGGGTTCACAATGGAATTGGAATACAGTAATGTAGTAACTACTTTATTATTATTTTTTCTTTATCGATATAGTCCCTCTTTCGTATTATACTATCCCACAAGTTCGAATTTATATACCGACCTGTCAAACGTGAAGTGTACATGTACCTCACTTTTATCTCATTAAGTATTACTGAGGACTCTGACATGTCATCTCGTACAGGTGCAACCGAAGAGGACCTAGCTCGTGTAATGTCCGTAAAAAGATGACTCGATGGACATCGGAGAATGTCAGACTTGTCACCGAGCGCCTATTACCCACGGTACATTTATTGCAATATGCGCTTTTCGTTTCAATTATTCCTGCTTTAAATAACTTTCACTTCTTTCAAAGTATTTACCTTGTATAAACTGTTCATCGTAGGGGGCAGCGATCAATGATTGTGACTAATCGTAGACAAATTATTCCTGCGATGATGTTCCAGTTGCAAAGCATACACTAGCAAGTCAGCTTACAGCATCCGATGTTTAGTATCAACTTTACCTCTTTTGGAACACCCATCACCCGAGCATAATCACGATTACGTTAATGTTAATCGCAGAATAGACCGTGAGCTCGGGCACATTATCGCAGTAGTAGTTCGGTACACCGAATTGCCTTTTAGTTTTAATAGACGAACTTGTCTACGACGAGTCGCTAATATCGATCGCTGCCTTCTACCACGAACAGTTCATAAAAGGTTATTACCTTGAAAGAAGTAAAAGTTATTTAACGCTGGAATAGTTGAATGAAACGAGAAGCGCGTATTGCAATTAATGTACCGTGGGTAATAGGCGCTCCGTGACAAGCCGGACATTCTCCGATGTCCATCGAGTCATCTTTTTACGGACAGGACACGAGCTAGATCCTCTTCGGTTGCACCTGTACGAGATGACATGTGAGAAAATCGTGAGTCTTCATGAAAATCTTCTAACGTACTCGTTCTGCAGTAATACTTAATGAAATAAAAGTGAGGTACATGTACACTTCACGTTTGACAGGTCGGTATATAAATTCGAACTTGTGGGATAGTATAATACGAAAGAGGAAATATATCGATAAAGAAAAAATAATAATAAAGTAGTTACTACATTACTCTAATCCAATTCCATTGTATCCCTTATTTTTCTGCCACGACTTTGATAGTTGATAGTGAATAAAAATCAAATTTATTAGCTGATTCATCCACTATCAACAATTAAAGTCGTGGGAGAAAAATAAGGGATACAATGGAATTGGATTACAATAATGGAGTAACTACTTTATTATTATTTTTTCTTTATTTATATATTTCCTCTTTCGTATTATACTATCACAAGTTCCAATTTATATACAGACCTGTCAAACGTGAAGTGTACATATACCTCACTTTTATTTCATCTCTTCTTCGCCTCTGGTATAATCATTTACACCTCACAAAGCACGTTTTTGCAAGTAACTTTTCTGTAACATTTCTGCGATATTTTGCAATATTCGTGAATACTACCGTATATGTTAGAAATATATATTTCTCGATAAATTCGCGAATGTTGCAAAATATCATAGAAACATTTCGGAATCATTACATCGAAAGATCTCCTCGATAAGGTACAGCTCGATAAGATTGTGCTTGTCAGGGCTGAATTATATGGGGTTTTTATAATTATTTTAGGAAGTCTCAGAAGAATACAGGTGCAGCATAATATAGATCTGTGCTAGAGAGAATAAGGAATAACCTTCGACGAGCATTCGATCTGTGGCAACAGAGGTTAGAATCAGCAAGACCATGGCAAGGAGGATATTGAAGGATGGACGCACGTCCATGCACTCGAGGCAGCAAATCTAACTCGCGGAATGAACCAATGCAGCTGGTTTTTGGAACAACAAGTGGACGATCCTTCGTTCGAAAGAAACCCCCTCGGGTTCGCACATGATTTGGAGTCCTTCTGGGTGTGGAATTGAATAGCAGCACGTTTATTTCTGTAATAGATTATAAATAACAAATTTATATCCAGCATTTCACTATTTAAAATATAGTACGAAGGAGGAAATATATCAATAGAGAAAAACTAATGTTAAAGTAATTACTTGATTATTGTGATCCAATTCAATTGATGGAGAAGAAACATCAAATTTATTTGTTAATCCATCGATTCACCCCATGCTCGCATGACGCTGGAAACAAAAAATAGAATTACTACAAAGATATTTGTCCTTCCATCGAAAGTGAGGTTAAAGCTGTCAGATGGCAATTAAACTTATCTAGTGGCAATTCTTCTGAGATACTGCCGTTTCCTTTCCTGCTCTTGATGCACAGGCAACTAGAGAAAAATATCACTGCATCCGTTCACTATCTTCGATTAAACGAAAAAAATACAAACGATTATTAGACTATACGGAGCATCTGTCACATTCACCACTATTGAGATTCATTACTCCGATTACACTGAATTTTCACTTTTTATTAACAAGCGCGTCCGAGGATCGAAATAAACGCGAGGGATATCGTTACGCGAAAATGGAAATATTTTATTCACTTTGAAAACCATGACCAAACATTCAAGGAATATATTCTCTCACACACTCTCACATACATTTGATGGCGTATGCGTGTGCCCGCATCTGTGTAGACATTTCCGATCATGGCCGACTATCGCTAAAGATAGGCGGAATTAGAGTGACATTTTAACATATATATATTGCCCGAGAAATCGGATTCTCTCGACTTTCAGGCGGCAGGGGCGTGGCTTAGCGTTGCTAAGGGCGAATCTCTGTTAATATTTAACTTATAACATTTATTCTGGTCTCTATCGATAGAGAATCGTCGATTTATATGGCGTAACTAAGCATAGTTTTGGTTATAACCGTATATTTATTGAGAAAATTCGATGAAAAATTTGAGGGGTGAAGGGGACAGACATTATTCCTGTAAAGATACACGGGTGCTCGCTCGCTGCGACAGCGCTGTCGGCGTCGTTCTGACGAATTACTTGAATGAACATGCCGCGAGACACTACCGTGTCTCTCGATATATTCGTTGTCGAAAGAAGTACTATACTTGATTCGACTCGGCGAAAATCTGGCTGCCCAGAAATTTGTCGTATGTCAATTGAGTCGAGTAGTGTCGAGTCTAGTGGAGTCCTATGCCATTTAAATACATTGATAATCATATGATCATAAACGCATCTTTAACGCAGCTTTAAGCTAGGAATCCAATACAATCGACACGACGCGTTTCTGAGTAAGGTAGGTGCGGGTAATAAGGCCTAGCTAAGGGAGATTTGAAATAAAATAAAAACTATGTATCCGAATCAACAAATTTTAATGATAATTAAAACTATAGATCAATTACTATAAAATATAAACAAAAAAGTGCAACTTCTGCCGTAAACAAAAACAAAACTAAACATTTAAAATAACCCTGTCAGTAGGCCTTATTATACTATAGTAGGGTAATAAGGCCTAAGACTTTAACATACATAAATAATCAAAATAGGCTCCTTTAATTTGGCAATTGAGATCAATAATAATAAATATGCATTAATCATGCCTAAAGTCTTAAAAATAACAACAAATTTCTTTGTTTAACAGCCATCAGGACACTCAAAATTATCTGTATCATCTGCTGACAAACCGACGCACTCCTCATGATACCACTTCTCTTCCCCTTGTTTTTGTCAAACAGCTCTTTGGTGACTTGAGTCCCTCTGTAATTTATGGCTTTTCTTCTAACTGTTGGTTTTTTTAGTATTTTTTACCGGTGTAGGCATAAGCTGCTGAAATGCTGTTCTTTTTATTTACACCAAGTCATTTTCAGACCACAATGCTCGTTTGGGGGGCATCGTAGTTATAGTCACTAAAAATAACAATAAATAAATAAATAAATCAATCAATCAATTAGTAAACAGTTGTAATTACTTATTTACATTCCTAACACTTTGAAAAAGACACAAAATAAAGTGTAAAATAGACATATGTTGATACAAGAAAAGGAGGATAATAAGGCCTACGGTCAAATTTGGTAGGCCTTAATAACCGCCGACAACATGTATAAAGAAGAACTAAAAAGAACATTATTCGGATAATATATTATTCTAACATCAAAGGCTATAGAATCTTGAAATAATAGAAAACTATAACGCAAAATTACATTTAAGTATGTGTAATATTACAAAAAATATTTACGATGGATTCGGACGATTTCATATTATTCGTGTCGCGCAACCAACCCTCAGAATGAATGACGCGACTCTGGTAGGCAGCGAGCGAGCTAACGCGTCGAGACAAGCTAGAGACGTCATCTATGAGTGTTAGCTATCAGCGAGTATGATCTTGAGCGACATTTATCATTTTAAATAGTGTTTTCGTTACTTAGGCCTTATTAGCTGACAGGCCTTATTACCCGCACCTACCTTATATGATATTCAATGCATTTAAATGGCATAGGACCCCACTAGGCTCGATGTGACAAATTTTTGGCCGACCAGATTTTCGTCGAGTCGAGTCGTGTCCGAGTCAAGTATAGTACCTACCCTCTTTCGACAACGAATATATTATTACTGTCGTATATTTCGAACGAAGAGATGCAGAACTACTGCCGTATCAAGTAGTGTCTAGTCGTGTCGCGTCGATTCAGTGGAATCACCGCGCAAATTTTTGTTATGCTAGGAATCCACTACAATCGGCATGACTCGACTCAACGTGACGCGTTTCTGATCATATGATTTTCAATATATTTAAATGTCGTAGGACTCCACTACGCTCGATACGACTCGACTCGACTGACACGACACGACAAATTTCTAACCACAGATTTTGGTCAAGTCAAGTCGTGTCGAATCAAGTATAGTACTCCCTTCGACAACGAATATATTATTATTGACGTATATTTCGAACGAAGAGATGCAGAACTACCGCCGTGTTAAGTAGTGTCGAGTCATCGCGTCGATTCAGTGGAATCACCACGCAAATGTTTGTCATTGTGTTGTGCCGAGTCGTGTGTCGAATTGAGTTGTGTCGATGTAGTAGATTCCTAGCTTTAAGGTAGTAACAGCGTCACAATCTCAGTGAAAAGTTCTATCTCATATATTTATTTTAAGGTTCGATAATTTAATTGGATTTCGTAGAAAGATTTATATTTATAACATACAATATTGGTGTGATACCTACTAACGTATAATGCAAGGAGTGTTATGTACCGACGCAAAATTTCTCACATATAACTATTTTTCTCACGCCGGTCGCAGTACATTTTTTGTTAGAACTGTTTTTGTGCGCGAATGATGATCATCGCTCCTCCCCGCTACTACACGTCATAGATTGCTCCCTCGATATGTCTAATAATACCAAGAATATAATATTGCTTGAAGCTGTAGGTCCTTCAAAAGTAAACAAAATTATCCTCAAATTTTTTCAGAATATCCATGCCATTTTCCTCTAGCATTCTTTAGTTTTGTATTCAATTGTTACAGTTTGGCGGCAGAAATAATGCGTCTTTGATGTATTGTTTGTGCACGAGTTACTTATAAATTATGTCAACTTCAGGTATTAATATCTCGGCTCTCAGAGACGATGAATTTTATAATATTTAAATTGCATAGAAGATATTCCACGCCACTTCAGCCACTCAAAAAACGAATGAATCTCAAAAGATGCCTAAAAACCAAGTTATAAGAGTATGATAATTCTGAGAAATTAAAGACTAATCCTCCCATAAATCATGGACTAATTGTATCCTTATTGTTATTTTTGAAATTCAAGACCGATCTAGAGATCTATAAGATCGTCGATAACTTTTTTTCTTCATAACAGACATGTAAAAAGAAAATGTAGGTGTAAAGTTACATTGTGGAACTTCCAGTTGTTTGAAAGATACAGCGATTTTTCTATTTTCACTTTTATAAAAATGCTGTATCTCTCAAACAATTGAAAGTTCCATAATGTAACTGCACAAAATTTTCTTTTTGACTAGGTACCTACTCAAATTTGAAAAAAAAAGATAATCGAAAATAAAAATGAAAGGAGACGATTACTTCGTGATTTATGGAAGAATTGGTCCATTTGTCAAAATTGTTGTATTCGTATAACTTGATTTTTAGACATTTTTCGGGATATATTTTTTGAGTGGCTGAAGTGGGGTAGAATGCCTTATAGATGTCTGAGTAATATACTGAATAATGTGTCTGCCAAATTTGAATAAAATCTGACATAAACGATTCCTCGATAGTGCTACTTTAATTCATAGAAAACACTCTTATCCCTTTTATTTCTTAGACCCCTTTTATTCCTGAATAGAGCCTCGTTGAGTTCTTCGACGATAGTTGACACGCTTGAAGATTCCCGATAGCGGGAAATAAAGGAAAAAGTTTGACAAATGACTTTACCATCCCTTTCTTCCTCCTTCACAGGCAGCGGTATCTCAATGACGGACGCCAGCGGTAAACCGTACGCCGGGGCTGCCGGAAATGGTTCGATGGCCTCCGTGGCGACGTCCGGAAGCGCCAGCAGTACCGCGTCGCCACTAAGAAGTTCCCTGAAGAAGCCGAAACCTCTCGGAATCCATAATCCCGGATTCTCCGCGCACAGTCCGACTCTATCGAGGAACGGATCTCAGAAGAAAGTGCGCATTCAGACCCATTCGACGGAGGTGTGATGGTGGAAGATGACGCCGGTACCATCGAGATATCAGTCTGCAGAAACCGCGCGATCGTGGATTTTAGCGCGATGCCATCTCGCTTTTTCCATACTTATTAAACGAGATAACGCTCCAAGGAGACGATGTACGTTTTTGTATGAGACGCGCGATCGCGATTTTGGTCCACCTTTGTGTACCTACTTACTAGAATCCGTCCAGTGATCGATCGGATTCCACGTTATACTTATCGTGCGAGTCTCTGAATACCCGAATTTGCGATGATCACACGAATAACGCGAGTGTACACTTGGCGACAAAGATTCTGCTCGACTCGCTTTAGGCGGCAAAACTTAATCGAGTCGACCATAGCCGAGCGCGGTACGAACGAATCTTATCGGTTTGCACCATAAAGACCGAATCTGATTGGTCCGCGTGGTTAAGCTATCGTGCCGTTTGGCTATGGTCGGGACTTGAGTTACGTTCCGCCGCCAAAAGCGCATCAGTATATCATCGCCGGGTAAACTATAGCATTTTACGTCGATATACTTGTACAGAGAATAGTTTCGAATTTACTCGCCAGTATTTTCAGTCGAATGTCAGTAGGCGCATCCGTCCATCCACATGTTTCCCTACTATAACGTATTTAATATGTAATCCGTCGCGAAGGTAAAAGCATACCTGATCATACAGTGAGAGAATCGTGGAGTGTTTCTTTCCTATTTATTGACTGCGAAGCTCGAATGCGTTGGAAAAGAATTCTATGGAGGAGAAGCGTTAGTGTGCGTGTGAGACGACTGAAAGCAACATAAGAGAAAGAGTGTACATCTGAGGAAGAGGAGATAGAAGATAGAAAGAGGCAAGGGAGATACTTACTCTAAAAAAATGCAAATTATATCCGTCCAGCCCTACGTAGGCAGCTAGTTGTTCCATGGTAAAACTTACACAGAGATCTATATATACACATATTATATATATATATATTTATATTTTTACTAATTATTAATTTATAGCGAAGAAAAAAAAGTGACGGGGGCTCAAAACCTCCTCGATTATTTTACGGATATCACCATCGCGCCTTTAGGGCCCTATTTCACCGGGGCATCACGGTCGCGCGACTGGTTGCGCAACCGTGGTGTCTATAGGCTAACAGACGAGACTCTAGAGTAGACGGCAGAGAAGACGCCAGAAACGTCAGCAGTTTAGAAATGAACGTTGAAGAGAGAGAGCGCTGTTGTTGTACGTACGAGTGAGTGAGACACCATACAGTGCTATATATTTGACTGGCTGCGCAGGCCAGCGTGGTCGCGCCGCCACAGACATTTCGCTGACCAGTCAGGGCCCTATTTCACCGGGCGACTACGATCGGCCGATTAGTCGCGCGGCCAAACCAAATGTATACAGCTCTATGGAGGGTACCTCACTTGGCGACCATGTGGACGCCAGACAAATTTAGTCGCGCTGCCAGCATCGACTGGTCAGCGAAAAGTTACTGGCAGCGCGATCACGGTGGTCGGGCGGCCAGTAAAATGCATAGCGCTGTATGGAGTCTCATTCACTCGGCGACTAGTTGCACTACCAGTGACCCTTCTGCACCCGCCCGACACAGTTAGTTGCGTTAATTGCGTTATTTGTGTTAATTGCGTTGCGTGTTGATACATCGAAAATGGATAATAATTTTGACACAGAGAAGTTTATTGCTGAAATCCAAAGTAGACCAGCTGTTTGGGATACTTCTTCGCGGGATTATTCCAATAGAGACTTGAAAAAGAAATGCTGGGAGGATATTGTGAATTTATTTGGAGAACAGGAGCTAACTGTTGTAGAAAAAAAAGATTTAGGTAAGCGTTAAAAATTATGATTTTATTCATAAATACAATTATTCTGCCATGAAAGTGCCTTTTCTCTTGTGTCTGCGCTGGTTTGGCAGCGCAACCAGTCGCGCAACCATGGCGTTCCGGTGAAATAGGGCCATTACATTCGTTCGTATCCGTCCAATACTTTCGTTTCCGACTACCTATACTCCGTGTTTGTTTTAATTCACGCCAGTATAACGGGTTGCATATCGGTTGGTGTACCCCGTCCGCTGTGGTTTCCTATAATTTCGTAGTAATACCGGCAGCCAAGATTCGAAACAACCCTCATAAAAGAAAACTAAAAACGCGTTAAGGTCGGGACATACATTACCGAGCCGGGGCACGGCCGAGTATCGTCCGTCGTCCGGCGGACGATCTGTCTAATAAAATCAAATGCTTTTGTTCTCACTTTACCGGGCTGTGACCGGGCGTCGCCAACGGACCGTTACCGGGCCGGGCCAGTTAGTTTAGTTTTACTTTTTCACGGTGACGGTCCGGCCGCGCTTCTTTGTTTCCGTAATTTACGTGTTTTAGTGCAATCAACCTAGCAGTTTCTAAGGCAACTGACGACTGACGGACATGTGTGGTTCCTAGATACACGCGCCGTGCAAGTGTTCTGACCATTTCTTCCTCTTCGGCCGTGTTCGACCCTGGCACGGCCCGGTAATGTATGTCTCACCCTTTAACGTGCCGTGCCAGGATGGAACAATGTTGCATGGAAGTGATGTGGGTGTATTCGGTTACAGACAATTATTTAGAAAATGATCGTCTTTTTGTTCTAATAACTTTATTTAACCGAATATACCCACATCACTTCCACGCAACATTGTTCTGCCAGATGTTAACACATCAATTAGATATGTCTTCCTTGCAATCACATACTATTTCACATGGTTGGAAGGAAGAGATATTAAATTGATGTGTTAACATCTGGCAGAACAATGTTGCGTGGAAGTGATGTGGGTATATTCGGTTAAATAAAGTTATTATAAAACAAAAAGACGATCATTTTTTAAATAATTGTCTGTAACCGAATACACCCACGTCACTTCCATGCAACATTGTTCTGCCAGATGTTCACACATCTATTGCAAGTTAGAATGACTAACTCGTTTTTAGTTTTTTCCCACCTACCGTACCTCCACTCGCATTTTTCGCGAGATTCCTATATGAATTCCGCGTAAAGTACCTTCAGTTTGTGAGGGGACATTTTCGACGCAAGTTGAGAAGAATGGGAATGAAATTTTAATTTTCGAATGCCGCGATGTTTGTATACGAAAATGTAGCGTGGAAGTGATGTGAGTATAATCGGTGAAAGGAAAATATGAAAACCAGAAATCAAAGTGTGTGGAATGTTCTACAGGTTTAAGTGTAGTTGTGTATTCATATTTCATTTGTACACGACAATCATTTATGTAGTAATTTGTAGTTTGAACTGGTGAAATGAAATAGTGATTAATAATGTACAGAAATTGAAAAGAAGATGAAGGCAGAATACATGAGAAACTACGAACAAAAAGAAATGTGAGGAGGAACATAAGAATGCAGCATGACATGAGGCGGTTGTAATTGCGAGGTTGTTGTAACCAAATGGACAGACTATTCTGTCAATCGTTTGGTGATTTCAACGTAAATTGTAATTGTCCTGCATATACACCAGTTATTAATAATTGGTTAGACGCTCCGATCTCTCGAATGGACACCGACTCTAACTACCGATTCGATTTCTACCGGTATAAATGACTGGAGTACCGACCGAGCCCGGCCGAAGGTAAATTTCAAGATCCCTGTAACTGGCCAGCACAGCGTGAGAGACTGTGGGCCCGGTGGTGTATGTCATCTGATGGCGGACCGACCAATTGCCGAGCTGACACGGACACGCACTACGCTGATTGAAAAAATGCAAATGAATATTGATATTATATTGGTGCGTTTGTAACTTTAAGATTACCGATATTTCTCGGACTAATAGTTTCATTTGGATCGGATCTTGGCATCGGTATTACCACGAAATTACAGGAACCCACAGCGGATAGGTGCACCACCCGATTTACAACCTGTTATACTGGCATGTGTTAAAACAAATATCCTATACCTACCCGTTATGATATTTATACTATAGAATTCTTTTAAGAGCCGGTCTCGTTAAACCTTTATAGCGAAACAAAATATAATAATTACGTCTCTTTACCGGCGCAAGCACTATGAGAGTTCAGTGCGCAGGAAATAAATGTTATTTCCTGCGCACTGAACTCTCGTTCAAGGCGCGACATCCGCTAAGTCAAGTCTCGACCCCAGTTTCGTTTTAAACAGTGGCTAAATTCCTTATTGCTCCGCTTACGCTCCGTTCTGCATCGCGCTTCCTCCTTTAACGAAGCTCCTCGTAACGTCGAGACAATTTCTTTTTAGCTTTTCGTGCGGGATTTTTGATCTTATGTCAGCACGTAACCTACGTACGCACGGATGCGAAAAGCGTGGAGACGAGTAAACGAGTGCTTGCGCGGGGTGTATATATATATGTATGTATGTATGGTGTGTGTGTGTGTGTGTGTGTGTGTGTGTGTGTGTGTGTGTGTGTGTGTATCTGTCTGTTTGTCTAGTAGTAGTAGTAGTAATAGTAGTAATAGCAGTAGAGTAGTAGTGTAAGTCCGTGATTTCATGTTGGTCTATAAGTTAGCTCGAGGCGTAAAGATATTGTATACGATGGTCGTGATACATATATATATTATGGCGACACTAAATAAAAAGAATATACAAAGGAAAACCGTACGCTTTGCATCATATCCGAACGAGCAATGAGGGTCAATATGTTAAAATTTGTTAGCAATACTTATGTAAACGTCGAAGAGTTTTGTAAAATTGATGAAAAAAGGTGTAAAAGTTATAGCTTATGCATCCATGCAACATTAAAAAAAAATAAGATTACAAAATCATGAGCCTTGCGGACGACGCCTTTTCTCGCACTTATGGGAAGGAGCTTAGCTTTAAATAAAATGATACCGAAAAGGATATAATTTTTATCGCGTTTCTACGACTTTTCTTTAATAAATGAATGTTTTCATAGCGCGTACACTGTTGACTTTCGAACGATGACTCGGAAAAAAAGCATAGCGACTGTAATCCACGGTCTGTCAGACCTTTACGATTCTTCGTCGCGGTTTTAAAACATTTGGAAGTTAACACGTTCACTGCCGTCTCGGTCTGTACGACCGAGAAAAAACTTTCCGCGCACGCCGTCTCGGTCTATTAGACCGAGAATTTTACATTTGCACATAATTTAGTAAAGAATAGGAATTTTGAAAAAATTCTTACGTGAGTCGTTACTACACTTATAAACGTCTGTCTACGCACTGTCGGCAGTCAACGTGTTAACCCGTTCGCTGCGGATGATCTTTCTTCTGTGCGGAAGGGATATTTCGTTAAAGCATTTGGGGTATTTAAATAAATATTGGGGATGACGCCTTATGGCATCATCCGCACATAGTGGGGGAGTACGTTGACGCTATTAGGCGTCATTTGCAGCGAAAGTGTTCATTGTAAGGCATACGCTAGAAACAAACAATACAATTGTAAAGCGTGGGGCGTATACGCCCCACGCGGCGTGTGCGGAAAGTCTTCATAAAAACGGTCTGGCAGGGAACGTGTTAAATATGCATGCTTTCTTAAATTATAAGATAACTTTATTTGATATGCAGATAGTGCATTTTTTGGATAAAAGTGCAACAACCAAAATATTCTGTTTACGAGAAATATAAAATAAGATTGTTGTAATGTTTTGTTGATAACTGTTTTAATTGGAAATGACTAGAAGTGAAGCTACTGAGTGTTTGCGATATTTCGCGCGACAAGAAATTGATAGCTATCTGCCAGACCGGGGATATGGTTGAAAGGTTAAATAGTTGAAAAATTAAAGAATTAAATAACTTTAATTGTTGGAATTACATTAGGAATGTAATCGTCGCCGTTTTTTACTTCTTAATAAATCTACAATTACCAAGTCAGCAGATATATCTCGAAGACAATCTTCATATTCAGTCTCCCTGTTTTGCTCCATCCCCATAAAACTCTCCATGTCATCTGGGGGCTTATAGGCTTTTTTCCAGGTAGGTACAACTAATGATTGGATAACAAAAAATCTTTGTTTTCCAATCCAACTGGAAAAGATCCAACCCACTGATTGGTGAAACCGAGAAAACAACTAATACATCAGCCGTTGAAAACCAGAATGGTGTAAGTCACACATTTCATGTAAGCTGAGATTATTTGACTGCAAAGTTAAGTGCAATTTTAAAAATCTGCTTAGATGATACAAACAGATATTTTAAATCGTACATATCTGTTTTGTATCATCTAGACAGATTTTTCAAAAATCCTTTATCAAAAATTCTGTATTGCACATATGTTCAATGTGAAATTATAAAACAATGCAACTCTATTTTAACTACTTAGGCCCGGTTCCACAACTCCGGTTTAACTATAATCCTTGGTCGGTTGCTATGATACCAGCTTTGCTATTGGCTACTCCGTAGCAACTAACCAGAGATTATAGTTAAACCTGAGTTGTGGAACTCGGCCTTAGTAATCTAAAACCTTTAGGGCCGGTTTTACCAACACGGTATAAAAGCCGTATAGACGGCGAGCGAATATTGTTTAGCAGCGCCTCTCCGCGGCGAACCGAAACATTTATTGCGGGAACTGACCAGATTCACTTAAGTCAGGTGTCCACCGGATCGGGCCGACCAGAATCGGGCCTATCGCTGAGCACTTGAGTATATCTATATATACCCAATCTGTATATATGTATAAATTATAGCATCATAAACATGCCCATGATTTAAGCATCATTATGATGCATAAATTTTACAGCCTGAAAGCCGAAATAAATTATAGTATCCATTGCCAGGAAGTTTATATTGACACATCAGGTCCTACGGTCACTTAACTACAAGGACGGGTGTCCACCGGATCTGGCCAACCACAATTGGGCCGATCGCTGGGCACTTGAGTATATGGGTCATTCCTACCAAAAAGTACAGTTTAGAGTGTAACAAGCTAGCTCTTCCGGTATTTTTCATTTGAAGAAGATTTTCCCGCTCCTAATATCAACTTTATAATACGATTATTTTAATTGCAAAATTACTTTATACATATTTTTGTTAATAATTTTGTTTTATAGCACTTATATCCAGCAAATGTCACCTCCGTGCGCGTAACACCAACTGTGAGACATCCCAGGTAGCACACTAACGTCGAAATGACGTTTTTTGAAGGTCAGTTCTGATTACGAAAAATATGACGTCATTTATCGTCGCAAAGACGGCTTAATTGCACATCCACACGACGTCAGAAAAATCACGTCATAATGACGTTCTACCGTACGTTGTGATGACGTAAAGAATGACGGTTCTAAAAGGTTAGGGGTCTGACGTATATCTTTTCATCGTGAGCGGTCACCCATCTCCCACTAGTGTCCGCACTTTTCGCTGCTTAAGGCCCGGTGCACACGTCCGTCTTTTAACCGTGCGGTACCGTTGCGGCGCCGGAATTGCGGTCGGTGATACCATAGATAGATTGTGTTTAGCGCTGCACACACACCTCCGGTGACGTTGCGGCGCCGTACGTTCCTCTTGCGGCCGTCTTTTGCCGCAGTTCCCTACGACACCGCAACGATACCGCACGCACACCTCCGTCTCCTCAGTAATTTGCCGTCTATAGAGTGCATTGAATTGCTACGGCAACGCAGCGGCACCACAACGACGTGTGCACCGGGACTGATATTACCAACCGCAATTCCGGCGCCGCAGCGGTACCGCACGGTTAAAAGACGGACGTGTGCACCGGGCCTAACTTCGTTGGTCGGTCAGTGTCCTCGAGTCCTCATCTGCTGCACGCTCCTGTGGTTAAGAATATTATTACTATTGGTGTTCATATGAAGTTTGATAAATAAATGTATATTGCTTTTCCTGTCAATAAGAAAGAGCTTGAATAAATAAGATTCTATAATTGTATTATTCTTTTCTCAACATTTTTATAAATTTATGATTGTATCTTTTGATAAATATTCTTGCATAGACGCAAATTGATATTAATATACAATTATATATTTATTATTTATATATGCAAGAAATAAATATAAATAAATAAATAAATAAATAATTATATGAATGTTTATTCATTCTACATTAATTGATTGTCTTTCATTTACTTTAATAATCTGTGCTTTTTAATAAACAGTATAGTTTATAACTTGCTCAACATACTCTGGAGACTCAAAATGAAATAATTTATTGATTTAATAATTGAACAAATTACAATTTTTGTCCATTTATTCACAAATAAATTTTCAAATCCCTATATATGCAAGAGACCGAAATTTTTCTAAGTCTCGTTCGTCATTAAAAATGACGGAAAAGTTCTGTCAAAAAGACGTTGTAAATATGACGTCGCTGTGACGTTAATATTACGACAACTGACGTCTAAACCCCTATACTGACCAAAAAATGACGTCTGAGACGTTATTCTAACGTCAGTGTGCTACCTGGGATATTAAAACTCATTGTAAAGTGTAATTTACAATGTCTAATTTAAAATCGTTATAAGATTAAAGTTGTTACACTTAAAGAGAAAATAACTGTAGGTTTAAAATGTTAATTTGTTTACATATTATGACATTTTATTGCTGTAATATGGCTGTAACGTCTACAGGTGTCACCTCCGTATGCACATTGTAAAGTGTAAAAATACCCGTAAGATGTCTCTATGTTCAGCACCTGAATAGTAAACCAACTATCTTCTACCGCCAATTTGTTCCTCAGGGCGAAATCAATCCTTTGGCGATAAAATTAAGAACTATTTCGAGAAATACAAAAGTGTCGTGCAGGTTTTGTCACCTCCGTGCAATGAATTTCAAGGTAACTGTATGTAGCTATTTTAACTATATGTAAAAATTAGAGCTTAGAGTATGCCAAAAAGTACCATTAAACTTAAGAACCTATCCTCAATCAGCGTGCCATAATTTTGTCACATTTCCTTCACAAATGTTACCTCCGTGTTTGTCAGCTCCGTGTGCTTCAGAATTATTATAATACTCCATCCACGTATTACTATTTTGAACATGCAAATATACTTTGAAAATTAAACAAGTGTCCTTATTTTAGCATTAAAATCACCTAATAATTAGCAACTGCCACCTCCGTTTGTATTCCATATCACTAAGGATTCCATTTTTTACAATTTAAACTAAAAATAATATTCCTCGTGTGAGGTGAACTATAGGTAATTATTGTATTTGTTAAGGTGGATTCAAAAATATATAAAAATGTAATAATTTGAAAAAAAAATAATTTTAAATTTGAAACGTGAATTTTGTACCCTTTGGCAAGAATCACCCATATACAGGGTGTTCGGAAAAAACACCGACACAGAAATAGGGGTGATAGGTTACGTCATTACAAGTATTTTGATATAAGGGACCTATACCCGCAAGCGCGCCCCCTTCTGGAGATATCAACTTTTCAAGTTTATAACGACCGAGGTTGATCAAAGTAGAATAATATTTTTAGAAACGTATCAAGATGGTAACGAATATTTAATGAAAACTCCTTATATCCGCATCATCTTCGAAAAGTACAAGGACTTGAGCCAAGCGGTTATCCTTTCCGCAAGCAGTTTGCGCAGTGGCACATCTATCCAGAATCGTTTCCGATGTTGCATGGACATGGGTGGCCGTCATTTTGAGCATTTGCTGTAGTACATTGTTTTTGTATCTCGTAAAATTAAATATTCGTTACCATCTTGATACGTTTCTAAAAATATTATTCTACTTTGATCAACCTCGGTCGTTATAAACTTGAAAAGTTGATATCTCCAGAAGGGGGCGCGCTTGCGGGTATAGGTCCCTTATATCAAAATACTTGTAATGACGTAACCTATCACCCCTATTTCTGTGTCGGTGTTTTTTCCGAACACCCTGTATAAAGATTAGGTATATAAAAAAACGCGCGTATTCGAATGCAACTTTATGTCCAAATTTCAAAGCAATCAGGTAGTGCTCTCGCCCAGTTTATGACCCTGTGAGACCGGGACGATAGACCTTGAAGAAATGAATATAACATTTTTATTTAAACGTGTATATGGAAGATAGAAGAAGATAGATAGCGGTATTTATTAGAATGGGTATTGCGGAAAGCGGTTCATTCCGACTCGTAATTAATCCTTCCGGGAAAGGTGCATGGCTACGAGCTCATTGACAGCCAAAATTCGCCGAAACCTACCGTTTCGCCAATGTGACCGATTTACAAAATGTATCAAGTGCATTGAGTTTGTGTTAATATGTGTTCCGTCGCAAGGGGACTTCTACGTCATTTTTTACCGCTCACTATCATCGCAACCTAAGTAACGCGCCAATCTAGATCTAATCTCTACATCGATCGCAACGTCGAGGCGGGCGGTATGTTTCGGCGAACGTGATTACGAATGCGTTCTCCGCAGGTTAATTACCGGAGAGGTTAGAATGTGCCATTTCCTGCAGTGCCCACGATAATACCATATGCCCGTCTCTGTACTGGCCAGTTTGAAAGTTACCTTCGGATAGGCTTGGTCGGTACTCGAGTCATTTAATACGGTAGAAGTCGAGTCGGCAGTTAGAGTTGATGTTAATTCGGGAGATCGAGGCGTCTAACCTCGAAATGGTGAATTTGTGAATAATGGAAATTACGAAAATAATTATAATTACGGTATAAATGTCTCGATTACCGACCAAGCCTATCCGAAGGTAACTTTCAAACTGGCCAGTACAGAAACGGACATACGGTAGATACCGCTATACCGCATGTCCTATGGCCAACCGCGCAGGTGAGCTGCGACCTGAATTCTTGACTTCGGCAGTATTTATGGTACAGTTAGAGTGGGCTTCAAACGAGTGCGCTGCATAAGAACGAAAAGTGTCGACAGCTCTTCTAATAGCTGTCAATTCGGGAGATCGAAGCGTTTCGTGTAACCTCAAAATCGTAAAGTTTTGAACTAGTAGTGAATAATTTGTAGAAGTGATGAGAAATAATCATAAATAATCTTCCGAATTGACACCTTAGGTATCGCTCACGCCACTTCGTAAAACTACTTCCTAGACACGCGCGGTGCTAGCGCGGAAATAATTTCTGAAACAAATAGGCATGAGGCATGTAATTCGGTTGGACATCGAAAAAACCCGAATGATTGTTAACTCTCACTTCTGAACATTACTTACCATTTATTCAAAGATTCACGATTTCGAGCTTAGACTTCGATCTCCCGAATTGATAGGCATCGGGAGATCAGACGTTTCACACTTTTCGTAAGAACGCAGCGTAAGAGCGAAAAACGTCGTCTGATTTCCCGATGGCTGTCACAATTCGGAAGATTATTTATGATTATTTCTCATCACTTCTACAAATTATTCACTACTAATTCAAAACTTTACGATTTTGAGGTTACACGAAACGCTTCGATCTCCCGAATTGACAGCTATTAGAAGAGCAGTCGACACTTTTCGTTCTTATGCAGCGCACTCGTCTGAAGCCCACTCTAACTGTACCATAAATACTGCTGAAGTCAAGAATTCAGGTCGCAGCTCACCTGCGCGGTTGGCCATAGGACATGCGGTATTTCGAATTCTAAGTTGGTTTTGTAAAAGGGAGCAATGACAAATTCCAATAGATGACCGATCGGGAAATACGACAAAGCGAAAATTTGGCAGTATTCGTGGCAAAAATTGGTGAAATGTCTGCTGCTTGATGTGTTTTACACAATGGTTTGATTTTTCAGGTAGACAGAGACAGAAATGTGCTCAAATCGACATGTAACTGCCTAGCTGGGGTTGTAGGGTTATGTAAACATATCAGTGCGCTCGTAATTTTTGTAAACACCGAAAATAGTGAAACTAAAACAAGTAGAGAATGTGAATGGAGAGATGGCTTGCTACGAATCGCTCTAAAATTACCTTCGGAGAAAAGTTCGGAACTGCGGCATTTACGACCTAGGTATATTTATCGAAATATTCGTTTCGGCTACGATGCGATTAATTCTAGTCGGCGAATTACTTGTGGTCGATGCTACCAAGAAGCACGAATCAACCCTCCTAATTCCGTCGCTCGTTGCGATGGAACTGGATTGACAGCTGGCACGTCGCAGTCAACTCATTCCCATGGAAACTTTACAAAATTGCCGATGGTGGCGCTAGTAGCAAGTTCGCTCGCCGCCTATAGCGCTATACTGAGGATAACCAGTACGCAAGCGTTTTACCACGATGGTATAAGTCTGGAATAGGATAAACTTTGGAATAAATGCAGGGATAGCTTATCCGGCAGTTTCAGCGTTGGATAAGCTAGCTATCCTCGGTATAACCTAACTTTTTGTTTGCGTCTTTATTCTTCCGTGACAGAATCAGAACCGTGACAGAATCATAATAATTGTTATTAGTTGTGAAATGGAGTTGATTGATGTGCCAGTTTTCGAATCATCATCTGATGATGAAATTGACGTCTTACAAAGAATGAGAAATCCTAGGAAAATACGTGCCCGGTAAATAAATAAAGGATACCTGTACCTACTAATTTATAACCAATATCTAATACAAAACTATTCCAGAGTTGACTATTTCGAAGAATACAATGATGTAGAATTCTTCACTTGATTTCGTTTGGAAAAACAAACCTGTCAGAGATTATTGGGATAAATACGACATTGCATTGCTTCGAGGTCGCAAATAAATGCAGCAATTCAGCCAGCAACGAAATTATTGCCAACTTTAAGATTTCTTGCTTCGGGATCAATGCTAATTACTGTAGGTAATCGTTTTTATCATAATGTTAAAACTTTTAATTAGTTATTATTATAATATGCCGCCACCTCTGCAACCTCCGACGACTCCTAACATCGCGAGGAGAGCTAGTTTACAGGACTACAAGTTCGTCGATCGGCATTAACCGCCACTGATCTCTTTTATTTAGTGGGCACGTATTTTCTTCGGATTTCTGATTCTTGGTAATACGTCAATGTCATCATCAGATAATGATTCCAAAACTGGTACATCAATCAACTCTATTTCAAAATTAATAACAATTTACCACAACGATCAGGTTATGATTATGTCGTGAAAGAATAAAGACGTCAAACAAAAAGTTAGGTTATACTGAGAATAAAACAACTCCGAATTTCATTTATCGCGCCGGAACAGCTGTCAAAACGATCAAATGTCATGCGCAATACGTACTTCTTACTACCAACCTAAAAATAATTTTAGATGGCCAACGCTTATACCTGGAATAGTTATCCCAGGCAAACTTGGAGCTGGTAAAACGCCTGCGCTTTATACCAGGTATAAAGAAGAGAGAGAGAGAGAGAGAGAGAGAGTATACATTTATTCTTGGTATACTTATTGTAGGTATAACTTGGCATTGGTAAAACCGGCTCTTAGTATTAAAAAAACATACAACAGAAAAAAAATACTCTTGTAGGTAGGTACATAACAAAATTTATTGGTAACAAGTTGCAAAATTTGTAATACAATATCAGATTACAATATCAAATTTACGTTTGCTGCAATTCAAAGTCTGGGACTCCAGTGAAACTATTGACATCGTCTCCAAATCCTTCTTTACCACGTAAGGTTCTGAAAAAGTACTTGCAATCTTCAAGTATAAGATGCATTATTGATTTAATATCTTGCACCTTGAGTATCAATATTATCTTTCCATCTGGCCACATAATATGTTGAAGCACCTCGTTGAAAGATTGATTGGTCGGTCTTCCAACTCGTTTTTTCCTATATCTATCTTAACGTGATACATCAGTAAAATCTTTCAAAAATATTGAATATGGTTTGCTTTTGTCAATGTATATTTCTCTTATTTTAAGACAACTAACTTTTTCTTTATTGATATCCACTTTTCGGTTATTTATCAACTACTTCTCAATTTCTGCTGTGGAATAAAAATTTAGGCGATCCATACGCGTTACAGGAAAAAATTTTTTTTACGACATTACCCGAATATAGTCATCCGGGAGATAGAGCCGTTGTTGATGTTTCAACGCACATTCGACATCTGAAAAGTTGAGTCATTAGACAAGAAGCTATGGCCTGAAACTAAAAATCGCATGAAGATTTTTTGAAGAGAGGAATGCGTCTCAAGTACAGTTTTTATCATTAGAGTCTTTTTAATGTTGCGGTTTTGGCCTCCGCAAGAATCAGACCACAGAATTAGCTGTTTTATATCTGTGGTAACTCTTTTATTGATATGCCTACGCAAACAAGACCCGATTTCTTGAGCGCCGCGACCAGCTTCGTTCTCTAACCAAACATAAAAGTACCCTTTATTAGTGGAACCGCTGTGCACACCCAAGTTATATAGCCAGATGTGACGTTAGTAGAATAAAATGCCAGTTGGAAGCCTTGTGGTAAGGGTAATGTTTTTTCAAGATTAAAGGTAAAGGGCCCCATATACGGTACGATTCGTCGCTTCGATCAATCTGAAGAAAATTGTGACGATCGATCGCTTCAAGAAATGCGGCTCACCCATGAAACGATTGGTCGTTGCGATCGATCATTTACTTGTTTTTAACGAAACGATAAAAACGTGCCATCACAGATGGAAACCTAATTTACCTATACTTTAAAAATGGAAAACGAACTTCTTTTCATTACCTATGTGTGGCGGTAAATTTGATCCGGCTACTGAAAAAAAGAAAACCTAGAAAAGTGTGGGTTAAGAAATGGTTATTAAAACGAAATCAATATTCGCATGTAAATATTTTAAAGGAATTAAGAGGTTCCACCCAAACGATTGGCACAACTATATGAGAATGACGGAACTGACGTACGATATTCAAGATCGCATGGGTTTTTGTTGCGATCTCCGATATCGTCTTCAATTAAGGGGTTACACCACCTTGACATTTTCAAGAAATCAAAAAAAATTTTTTTCCTCAAAATACTCTCTATGTGGTATACAAAATGATATGCCGTTAGTTACAAATCGATATCTAAAGTGAAAGAGCAATTTGTGAAGTGTAGAAACAGAAACGTGCATATCGCGCTAATGTTCTCGCGAAAATTGTAACGCGTTTTTCTCAAAACTACATTTTAAAAATCGGTGGGCACTCTAGCTCAGCCAATTTTCAATCAATCGTCTTGATTCTTTTTTTATTTTATTCGTTATATGTTTATCGAGCGAAACACGTACGGTTTTTTTCAAAGTATTGATATTTGCGTTTTTTATGCCACATTAATTAACGAAATTTAGGGCGAAATATGTATCTTTCCTTTCAAATCGATGCCATTTTGTGAAAAATGCATATTTTTGAAAACGGCTACGTATTTCGATAGCTTTTGAGTTACAGGAACTAATTCTTTTTCGTTCATTGTTCTAACTTAAGCCTGGACTGAGTTATCGTGCCCACCGCACGATCATCGATTTTCGCAGCGCTCCAGAAAATCGCCTTTAAAGCCGCTATTTATATAAATAAAAAAAATACAAACAAAATTTGTTGTAGTTTAGTAGTAGTATAATACCTTACTGTACTTTAATTTGGATAAAAACATTTCAATTCTTCAGAAAAATTGCTTGAAAAACCGTAATTTTTGGGTGTTTCAAGGTGGTGTAACCCCTTAAGGGGGGACTTACACCTTGTAGGCCAATTTTGGAGCCAATTTTCAAGAATTTATTGTAAACAAACTAGAGAAGATTTCAATACGAAACTTTTTTTATGTTATTGTATATCAATTGAATTTAACACATGATTTTTTTACATGTCAATGTTGACTTCGGCGCAATTCATACTGAAGTGGCGCGTGGAGGTGGCGTGGAGCGGGCATTTGCCACTTGCATTGAAGCCTATGAAGGACCACGCCAGTCCACACCAGTACCACGCCACTTCTGTGTGAATTGCGCCATAGGCTAACATGGAGGTGGCAAATGCCCGCTCCACGCCAGATCCACGCCACCTCCACGCGCCACTTCTGTGTGAATTGCGCCTTCGAAGACCTGGAGATGGCTTTGACGGCGCCCCTGTTAAAAGTGAAGGGTCAAACGGTGTGCAGGATTGAGTCCACCCTAGTTGTTTGAAATAAAAAAATCAATAAGACTTTTAATTGTTATTACATCAACAAAACTCCTACTTGAAGCTGTCAAAAATCAGAAAAATGAAATTTTCCAAAAATTAACGATCAGGACCTTGCCAAGTGTTTCCTGTAAATTAAAAAAAAATTTATCGCGATACGTTCAGTTGTTCTCCCGTAATCGTGCACACCAGTTTGAAAAATGAAACTGTTGGGAAAACGCGTTTGAAGTTCTAGAACATTACAGCATTACTCATGTGCGCCGTCGTGTTTAACGACATAACTGTCGAACTAGGGAGAAATCTGACAAACCCTCTTACCGGCTCATTCCTGAGACCCTTTAGATTAGGAAAATGAAATAAAAAAAATTTCGATTTTTTGAAACCGACAAGGTGTATAAGTCCCCCTTAAGTAAATCGTTAACGATGCTGACATACACTATCGATTTGTCGTTTCGATCAGTCTGAAACGACGGATCGTAAAAACAAATCGTACTGTATATGGGGCCCTTAAGACACTCCAACCAGCTTGTTTCTTTTGCCTTAGTCATATCTTCCTTCATCTGTTTTCTCACATCTTGCCATTTTTTTTATATGCATGTCATGATCTCCTATAATCTTTTGTTTTTCTTCTTTATTTACAGCATTGTCAATGCTTGCTTGATATGAGTCACATGTATTAGTGTCCTTTTTTAAACTCTTGAACCTGAAATTAAATTCGGAAAAAAATATTCGTCGGTAAGTCATGAAGCTTACAGGGTTTTCGACATTCTCTGTATATTTCAAAGGAAGGGTCAAATCGGGCGGCAAATATTTTGCATCAGAAGTCTGCTCCCTCTTATAATGATTTATGTATTTTGGTATTGCATTTATCTGTTCCATGACTTTTTGTTTTCTTTCTTCCACAATTTTATTTTTCCCTCCTAGCATCAATCCTCGCTTATCAAGTATAGAGCGTGCTCTTAATTTTTTAAAGCAGTGTCGACTCTTTTAGTTGATATGTTGAATATATTAATAAACATGTTACGGCATACTTCTATTTTGTTGAGATGGTAATGTCTAGAAAATTGTCTTGACCGTATTTCCTGTCTATACTTTCTCTTTTTAGGCTCCTCTCTTACTAATGCCTAAAAGGCACAAAAAGGTCCGTGTAATTTCTGTTATTTCATGACAAAAAGTTGCATATAATTTGAGTGACATCACACTCATATGAAGGCGTAGAAGAGACATTGATCATTTATTAACTTTTTATTTTCTAATACCGCGCACATTTAATTTCGCGTTAGCTAACATGGAATTAATCCATTGTTTCTTAATAGGAGGGGATTATTTCCATGTTAACTAACGTGGCACGGTGCTTGCAAATAAAAAACTAATTCAACGTTCTTTCGTACACTTATTTACCTTTTACTTATATTTTAAACCAGATTGGAAGTAACATACTTACACGAAGATATTAGTATATTTGTAACTTGCAAAGAAAAAAGGTTGACCTACAGAAATATAATATAATACATAAACTTATATTGTAAATGAGTTTGACTGTCTCCTTTATTAACTTTATAGTTTTAATTAATGATTGGAGAATTGTAGCCTTGAGAAAACACTGACACACATCATTTTTTTGATAGGCAGATATGAAGTAGCGCTGACGCCACGTGTCCCTATATTTTGCTGTCTGACTTTTGGATTCTTGTTTTATATTATATTTGCTCGTTTTCTATAAATTTTGAGCTTTGAGAAAATAGTTTAGAGACGTTAATTATGACACATTTGCGAGCGTCCCAGCGCCAGGTATTCCGGTACCGGAAGTGCTGACTCTACAGTTACTTTCCATCACTAAAAAGTAACCTGATCTCAAAAAATTAGCTTTGAGAAAACTTGCACATTTTGGACGCCAGCTTCCCACCTATTAGTAAAGCGAGACTACACCGTTTCTCATTTTTCCTGAACCTGCTCCACTCTGTAGCCACGCTCTGTCTCATGCTTCGCTCTCTTTCTCATGCCGGCACAACACTCTTGCCGAGACACGTCGATACAGGCCGACCCCGCGAGAGTGTAGCTCGCCTCGCCCCGCTGTGTCTTCGCTCGCCTCGCCAGCGCTCCATTGAATACAGAAATGACTGATTACGATCACGTTTTTAGGTAGAATCAAAATTCGAATCTATAGCAATTATCAGTTGGACATCTTATTTATCTCTGTAACCCTATTTTTTACAAAAGTACGTTTCTTTGACGTTTTTAAAGCATTTTTTAATAAAATTGTTCAATTAAAAATTTTAATAACGAATTTCATTAAATTCTACATCGAAAACAGTCAAGAATCCGTTTACAGATAAAAAAATGAACTGTTCCTTGGGGAGAAAATTCCTAAGAAAAATTAGCTCATTTTGGTGCTGCTACGTGGTGGCAAAATTTGTAACCAGAGACGGTACATTTAGCCTTAACGCCGTCTGAGCATTATAGATACTTAATGCCTAATATTTCTTGAATTCTTCTTTTCTATTGTCAACACTCATTTTTGTATAACATCTCCTAGCACATGTGCATTGAAAATTTTCTTTAAATAATAATATTTACTAGTTTTCTTCGTTACATTTTATACTTTTGACAACAACCAGATCATAGAATAGAATTCTGCAGGAAAGAACCAACCAACATGGATCGATTCAGCAGATATGTAAACTCCCAAATTATAGATGTTGATTGGTTCACTGCACAGTAGATATCGCTAGAGTGAAATATATTTGGGCTAGATATTTTTTGCAGATACTTTTAGGATACTTAATTAGGATAATATCACAGTAACTCATTTTTTTCGTTTTTGTGAGTTGGATTTTTTCTGTAGAAAGGCGTCCAATTATGCTTAGAAACATGAAAAGATCAAAGAAATCTCTACGTACCAAATCTTAGGAGAAGATGAATTTTGGAGCTTTTTTATATCGTATTACATTCGATATTTTGGATGTCATCTATTCCATAGATTTATATTTAGAGAGTAAAAAACTTCGAACCTACTAGATTTCGTACAAACTAGATAAATGTCGACGTTTTCGGCCCCCTCGTTGGATCCGTCATTTCGAATTTCGGAATTTTTCAATCATCCATTCCTATTTAAAGACTTCTAAGATTTTTACCCGTAAAATTGTACAAGACTCAGGTAAGTTCTAGCGTTAAAACGGATTAAAATCCGTCGTTTTAAATTTTGAAGTTCGATTTATAAATTTGGAATCAATGACTCCAAAAGCTTAGATGATGAGATTTAGAAGACGTGTTTCATATTAAAATAAATATTTTATGATCTTGATTAAAGTTACTCTAAGATCGTTTTCTCAAAAATAGAGGATAACAAAAGAAATGTTTCAGACAAAGGTTATACCTACCTATAAATGTTAGAAAAATTAATCAGAATAGTTTAGTAAGTGTTGAAAATGAAAAAATATTTTCGTTTTGACTCATTTTGAATTGGTAAAGAAGTTTCTGATGAAGATAATATACCTAAAGTACTTTCATTTTTATATATGGAGCATTCCATGGTACTTCAGCCACTCAAAAAATGATTGTATCTCCAAACTTTCTAAAAATTAAATTACATTTATGTAACTTATATATTGTAATATTTATACATTATATATTACATTTATGTAACTTATTTATTGTTGTATTTATAAATATAATAATTCTCTACCAAATAACAGATCAGTCCTATAAATCGCGGAGCAATCGTATGTTTTTATTTTTAATTTTGAAATTGAGGGCCAAGCCCTGTCGATGATACCTTTTTTTCTCATATTCGACAAGTGAAAAGAATATTTCGTGTAAAGTTACATCATGGAACTCCCAGTTGTTTGAGAGCTGCAGCGATTTTTTGATTTTCACTTTTATAAAAACGCTGTATCTTGCAAATGACTAGAAGTTTCATCATGTAACTTTTCACTAAATATTTTTGTCTCTCGTCGAATATGAGGAAAAAAAGAGTATAGTCGGAAAGGCTTGGCCCTTAATTTCAAATATAAAACTAAAAAGATGCGATTATTCCGTCATTATAGGAGGATTGATCTACAATTTGGTAGAATTGTTGTATTCGTATATAGAGGGTAGCCACTCAATTTCGCTCACAAAATTTCCTGATTGAAATGACTAATTTTCCCTGATTTTTAATTTGCGAGATGTGAAGAAACATTTGAAATGCTGCAAAAATATAGTTTCTATCAAGAGACACGGCAGTGTCTCGCGGCATGTTCGTTCAACGTCGCAGCACCCGTGTATCTTTACAGGAAAAATATCTGCCCCCTTCACTCCTCAATTTTTACATCGAATTTTCTCAATAAATATATAGTTATAACCAAAACTATGCTTAGTTACGACATATAAATTGATTATTCTCTATTGGTAGAGACCAGAATAAATTTTATAAGTTACATATTAACAGATTCATCCTTAACAACGCGAAGCCACGCCCCTCCCGCCTAAAACTCGAGGATTTTAGATTTCTCGGCCGATATCTATATGGGGCATTCTCTGTCAAGACAGCCACCTTTTTCATGAGGGTCTCAAAAAAATCTGATTTTTATTTACATAGTCATACTTGATGAAAAAACATTACCTGAATTTTTTAAGATTTTTTTCACGCGCCGTTAATGGTATACATCGATTTGAAAAATAAATTTTAACTTTAAAGAGTTTCAAGTATACTATTAATGGCATACTTCGTATACATGAAAATTTTTTTTTCTCAATTAAAAAAAAATATATCAAATTTTTTAAGTGAGATTAAAAGGCATTTTCTTACAAAAAAGTGAAAAAAAAACAACAAAAAATATTTATTTCGCCAATACGACAGTCGATTTTTCTTAAAAAAATGCAGTATATTTGAAATCAATAAAAACGGTGTAGAAAAAAAATTGGTAGTGGGAGGGCCATTTCTTCATGAAGAAAAAAATTCTTTTTAAGTTTTTTGTCTTAAAAATTTTTTTTTGAATCCGAAAATGTTCTTTATCCTTCTATGCATTTATGCATAGAAAAATAAAGAACATTTTCTGATTTTTGAAAAAATTTTTATGAGAAAAAATTTAAAAAGAATTTTTTTAAATCAGAATATTTTCTTTATGTTTCTATGAATAGATGCATAGAAGGATAAAGAACATTTTCTGATTAAAAAAAATTTTTTTAGAGAAAAAACTTAAAAAGAATTTTTTTCTTCATGAAGAAATGGCCTTCCACTACCAAATTTTGTTCTACGCAGTTTTTATTGATTTCAAATATACTGAATTTTTTTTAAGAAAAATCGAGACTGTCGCATTGGCGAAATAAATATTTTCTGGTGTTTTTTTCACTTTTTTGTAAGAAAATGCCTTTTAATGTCACTTAAAAATTTTGATATATTTTTTGTTGAAAAATTGAGAAAAGACAAAAATTTTCATGTATACAAAGTTGTTTATGCCATTAATAGTATACTTGAAACTTTAAAGTTAAAATTTATTTTTCAAATCGATGTACACCATTAACGGCGCGTGAAAAAAATCTAAAAAAAACTCAGGTAATGTTCTTTCATCAAGTATGACTATGTAAATAAAAATCAGATTTTTTTGAGACCCTCATGAAAAAGGTAGCTGTCTTGACATAGAATGGCTGTCAAAATGTCACAAAAATTCCGGCACTCTTCGGCGATAGTCGGCTATGATCGGAAATGTGTATACATAGATGAAACACACACACGCGCCATTGAATGTGTGAGATATATTCCGGCTTTCATCGTCGATTGTTCGGCGATGATCGGAAATGCGTACACAAATGCGACCACACGCATACGCCATCAAATGTATGTGAGAGAATATACAGGGTGACCGCCGGAACTATACTCATTTTGAATGGGATTGTACTTAGCGTAGAAACGTCGTGGGAGGAGGCGATAGCAGCCTTTCTCCTCCTTATTGTTTGCCATTTCAGTTACGATGGAGCCGTGGTCAGTGCAACAACGTATACTCACGTACGACGCGTATATATTGAATGCCGACTCACAGTGGTTGCAGCTCAGCGGGCGTTCCGACGTAATTTCAATGTCGGTCGACATGGAGCTGTTCCCAGCAGGAATCTTATTTTGAAATGGGTTCGACAATTGCGCACTACAGGTAGCATAGCTCCAAAAAAACCTCCGGGGCCTCAGCGAACAGTGACGACTCCCGACAATATTGAGAGAGTACGAACAGCTGTAATCGCCAGTCCTACACGTTCGGCTCGTCCCCATTCACAAGCGTTACACATTCCAAGAGAAACCGTAAGATCAATTTTGAAAAGGGAACTGAAATTTCACCCGTATAAGATCGTAAACGTTCAAAAAATACTCCCAGGAGATTATGGACAGCGGGAAGATTTTGCTGTACGTATTCTCCACGATGAACCGGAACGCCCGTTGAGCTGCTACCACTGAGTCGGCATTCAATATATACGCGCCGTACATGAACATACGTTGTTGCACTGACCACGGCTCCATCGTAACTGAAATGGCAAACAATAAAGAGGAGAAAGGCTGCTATCGCCTCCTCCCACGACGTTTCTACGCTAAGTACAATCCCATTCAAAATGAATATAGTCCCGGCGGTCACCCTGTATATGTATGACTTCAAATGCCTGTATCTCCTTTTCTAATTACTTTAAAAATATTGTTTCTTTTTCCTTGAGTTCAGAAAATTATAGCGAGCATTTCCATTACTGCAATTATTTCATTCAATAACATATATTATGGTTTCATGCCGATTATATATGTTCAATAGCTCGTTTCATGTGGTGACAGTAAATGTATCAAGCTGTTAAAATAGCTTAAAAAAAGAAGGAAATGACGACTCTCTCTATATTATCGACTATCGGATTATTTATACCTTACCGACTGCCGAAGTCAAATCTCAAGGTATCGGTCATAGGTATGACTTTGATCGGTTTGCCCGCGGACATACGGCAGTTATTTATGGAAATCCTTTCACAAACGAATTGTTCTGGGGAAAATATATATATTATCGAAACATTAATTATAAAATCATTTCAAAATACCACGAGAATAAATAAAAAGTAACGTAGTTATAATTAATTGACTCGTATCGGTATAAAATGTGAGACTTTAATTTTGTGCTAATAAAAAGCTATTCTCCTACATGTACATATTCTCCTCATGAATAAATTCCAAAAAGGAGTGAAATCTTGTCACAAAAACAGATTCTCTGTAAAAAAAAAAAGGCGGCATGTTTATTCAGTGCCAACAAAATTGATACGTAAAATACTCTCCAAAAAAGATTAGAAATCAATTAAGATCGCCATGTTCAAGATTTATATATAAAAAATAAAAGGCATCATTTGAAAGGAAAATTATTTTAAATCAAGTTACTAGAAAAGTCGACGACCAAAAATTTATAAAAAAATTTCATGAAAAAGAACGCCGCGTTTTTTTCCTTCAAATTAAAAAAATTCAGGCAGATAGAAAATTATATTCAATGTTTATGCACTTATGATTTTAAATAGTTTCATACACTTATATGATACCACCAGTATATAGTGGAAAAAATATGAAAACTTAAACGCGGCAAGTTCTTTTTTATGAAAATTTTTTTATAAATTTTTTGTCGTCGAATTTTTTCGTAACATTTGATTTACAATAATTTTCCTTTCAAATGATGCCTTTTATTTTTTATATATAAATCTTGAACATGGCGATCTTAATTGATTTCTAATATTTTTTGGAGAGTATTTCACGTATCAATTCTGTTGGCACTGAATGAACATGCCGCCTTTTTTTTACAGATACTATATACAAAAATGCTTACATATTTGCCCTTATCGGAATATTTCATATTTTGTAACGATAATCGAGTGAGGAGTAAAATTGAAATGCCAAAATTATTATACATGTATACGTACTGAATAATTTTGAAATATGTTGATATGTTATCAGTTATCACTTATAACGCAAATTTATTTGAATTATATAAGTATGAAAACAATATGAATGCATGGTTGGTTGTACTTACATAGATTATAGATTAAAAATACATGGATACGTTTTCTCCATATTTCAATTACTGTTCAGGATTAGGCTAATGTGATGTAATGATTTTAATCAAAATTACTAAAAATTTAACATAAAATAAATAAGGAGAAGAATCTCTAAAACTCTTTAGATTTATCAAAAATGTTTTGATATTTCCCTGACTTTTCCCGGTTCTTTCGGTTTTCCAGTTGAGTGGCCACCATAGCATAACTTCGTTTTTAGATATTTTCTGGGATTCATTCATTTTTTAATTGGCTTAAGTGGCATGGACTACTCCATGTGCTACTTAGGAAGGTTCTACCTAAAAACGAGGAGGAGATAAAGGACAGCACGAATAAGGTTTTATACAAAGAACTCAAATATTCATAAAAAAGTAATATGTATTTCTTCGTCGACGTCCAGTTTTCTTTGAAGAAAGAAACGAAAAACCTTAGAGTGGCGTTTTTTTGCTTATTTTTCTAATATCCATTTGCCTTCTCTTATTTTTTTCAATTCTTAGAAGGAGAAAAAGGAACGCGAAATCATCTCTTACGGTTTGATTTCGTCATTAGAACGATCGTCACCGATAGCCTTCGCGTCTAAGATCCGCATCATCGGCGGGCAGGATCAAAAACGGCTGGAAGACAGTAGGATTTCACGGGACCCGATATATTATGTATATTTTCATCACTAAGAATTCAAAGCCCGTCTTAAAAGAGACTTTCCTGTTCCTTAGGCGCACTGGATATAAGCTCGCGACGTTTCCAAACTGGCGGCGTAACGCCGCGTTGATTCTGCCCAGCGGTGGCGGGTGTCATCGCCGGTAATGTGGAGGTCGTCTTTCCGGCGAGCGTTTCCGCGTCGAGTATGTGCCGCGTTTGGTGCCTCGAGTCTGTGTATCGCCTCTTCGTGTACTTCTTGTTATCGGAAGATGTACCACTGGTGACAGACCGGCTTCCTTCTCGTTGTTGCGTTTCTGATTTTGAGATGTGCAGCATCCTCTCAATGTCCGCGGTTTTGGACCTACGCATCGATGACACACCAATTTTTAAGAAATCGTTTAACTTTATAAAGGATGAACTTGTGAAATGTAGAGTAAAGAAGTGGATAATTATACCTAATATTTTGAGTTATTAAAAAAAGAACCGTTTCGTTTGATTCTTCCGAAAACTTCATCATGATAGTCTATGTGTATTTGACTTATAACATGTATGCAACACCTTTAACACAATATTTTGATTAACTTTCGACAGATTTTACGTATTAAACATCAATGAAGATTATTTTTCGCTGATAAATATTCAATTTTTAAACTATGATATGCGGCACCACTGAACATTACAAGATTAAAAATTTATTTGACATTTCTTATTATTTCTCATTGTTATTTCTCGTTAAGAAATCAGACCTCATAAATCTTTGTATCGCGATGCATACTTTTTAAAAATAACAACACAGGACGAAGAGAGAAGGGAAAGGAATTTCATGGAAACGTGGCAAAGGCACTTACTTCAAAACAGCACCACCGATACTGGTTATACTGGGCGTATAAGGAGCGATCGTAGGAGCATCCTGTAGCGCGCCAGCGACGGACCTCGTCGCAGCGGAAAAAGACGTCCTCTGAAGCGGAGCATGTTGTTCGGTACCCACCGTGCTATCAGGACTCGCTGGAGGACTCGAAGCCCAAGAAGGAGGTGAACTCGGCGGCTGATCGCCGGACAGAGTAGCGGAGGAACCTACCGCGCTATCACTACCGTGTCTCCCTCCTCCTGAAAGAGGACCCCGAGTCTTCAGCATCCCCCGAAGAGTCGTCGCATTTCCTTGTACCTTCTCACCTTCGCTACCAGATATAGACCGTTGCCTGTGCTTACGGGGCGGCGCGGTTTGTTTAGGAGTCTCCTCGATATAAGGTATGTCTGGGTCGTCCAAATTAAGGGTGAACGGTCCCGTCATGGGGATGGTGAGGCTGGCGGTGATGACCATCGGCGAGGATTTTCTCCTCGGGTCCGCAGGATCCTCGCTGGAGCCGCTGTCGACACTGTTGCTTCTGCCCTCCTCCCTCCGTCTACCACTTGGCCTCTTGGATCTTCGCGGTCTGGGTCCGATGTCACCTCCTATTCCTGCGGTTTGGTGGAGACACTGTTCGCGAGTCCACACTTTCCTCCCCGTTGTCGCCTTCGGCATTGACGTTGCCGTTGTTGTCGTTGTCTTCGTCGTGCTGGATGCCTCTTCCGAGACGGAGAATGTTTCGGTCTCGCTACAAGGATCGATCTCATCGCCAACAATGCATTGCCTGTGTAAGGAATGTACATATATTCCAGATAAATCTCAAAGATGAAGAATTTTATTTTAATAGTGAAATAATAATTAAAATTAGTGTAAGTAGAAAAGAATTTTCTAGTGATAGTGAAATCAAGATTTTACCTATTCGACGGCATAATTCAGTGTGTATGAATGGGAATGGAAGGTCATAAACATCATATGGTAGACTTTCGACTTACAATTAGAGAATACTTAATTCTTGGGAGACACATAGGGTAAACTGAGGAGAGATGCCACGTTTTTTCTATTTGTACTAAAACACATCGACAGACTGAAAATGTATTAAATCCTTTACAATATATATAACGAAGATATAAACTCTTAACTTCTTAAAAAATAAAAAGTACCCCGTAACTAATCAAATTGCGGAAGTTACAAGACAGTGTTGCGAACACTACATTTTGGCATCTCTCTATAGTAGAGATGCCAGAAGGTGAGAGGAGATGCCTAATGCTTTATTTGGTTGTTATTAATATTTTTCCGCAAGTTTGACAAACATTCGCGAATTTAGTGCATCTCTCATGTAGCCAGGCATGGCAGTGGATTCATTGTATCCAATCTTCTACCTTCTTCGTCCTGAGATATTTTCGCGCCCCTATTTACTTCATTGACTATTTACTTCATTACTTCAGCTGAAATCAAGTTCGCCTCAGTCCAGCAGCCTCTCGAAGGGCATTTACGCTTCTAAAAAGTCGGCGTCTGTAAAAAATTCATTTTGTACCTCGAGCATCTCACTCTCCGTTCGTGTGGCATCTCTCCTAAACCTATAGGAGAGATGCCACTTCCAATAAATTCAATTAATGTGAAGGTAGATACGACTGTTACGACGCAATACACTGCCTTCACCTATAACATTCCATACCGGTATTTGCTTACGAGCAAATGTTTCATTTTCATAGACAATGAGAATGGTTTGTGTACCCTCTCAAAAACGTTGAGAGTGCATGAAAGTGTTTTTCAGGCAGTACTTACCAGCAACATAGTTTTATCACGTAGCGTTAACACACGCGGATTATTGCAACATAAAGGTACCGACAGACCTGGTGCGAGAGCCATCTGATCCTTATAGATCGAAATATTGCCATTTGGCATCTCTCCTCATATGGCATCTTTCCTCGGTTTACCCTACATATATCCTTGATTTTTACTTCCCCTCTATTCCTTTTCTAGCGAGGAGAATAGATGCTCACTTCAATGTCTAATAATTATGTATGAGTACATGTGTATTGTATCAGTCTCTCTTGCGAATACAATCATCTAATTAATGGGCACTCTTTTAGATTAGTGCCTCTTCTAAGTACATAATTATACAGAGTCCGTAGTATAAATGTTTTATTAACCCTCTGAGCCCTACGTGGGATGTGAGACCACTCCGGGGTAACTTTAAACTGCGTGTACGCTCTTGTTGATAAAGTAGTGGAGTCCTATCTCTACTTGAAAAAAATTGTTGACCCTTCCAGGAAGATTAATGCACCACGGCAGCGTCAGAATCAGTTTTGTCAAAGTGCGGCAGAGTGTCAAAGTAGGCGTGGGGTGGTCCATACAACCCGTTAGGATCGTGCGTTATAAAATCGGTAAAAAGTAATTAATATATTTCTTCTTTTTTAACACATTTTATACCTTCTTCTATGATATTAAACATTGTGGGACAGAAAGAGAAATTTGGACAATTTTTGTTCTTCAAATTTACTCCAGTTTCACTAAGTTATTTATTATATGACTGTTCTTAATCTGAAGGATTTGAAGAAGCTGGAGTTTCTTTAACGCGTTGACCGTTCCATGAGTCACATGTGATTCATACAGAAACGTCGCTGTCCGTCCATGTTTCATTTGCCATTGCCGTATGCATGATGATTTCATTTTTGGACGCTGTGAGATCGAAAAAATTCCTTATGGGGACTTATGAGGTGTTAAGAATGTTGTTGTCAGGCCTTGATGGGTTAATACCATTATTTCTGCGATTCGCGGGTACGGGAAGATCCCCCCCGCCCCTTCCCCCTCATTATCTAATCCACTTTGACTTTAAACTTTCCGTCAGTCCTTTCCCTATAAGACTATCTCTAAAATTAAAATTACGCGGAAGAAAATAAACTGATATATTTACAAAGTTTGTGGTAAATTTTGGGACAAAGCCAATTTATTTTTATAACTACAATTTTAGGAAAAATTTTAGTAGAGTTTGTAGAAGTTTCAAGCAATGTTGTAAGTTTTACTAAAATTGTAGTAATGGTTACAATGAATTGGCTTTTTCATGAATTTTATCAAAAACTTTGTAAATACTACGATTAATTTTTTCCGTGTATACTATCGATATCGATAAAGCAATTTTATTGTTACTTAGATTTTAATCTAACTTTATATTCCTATACTAGCTTTCCCCTCGTGATTTCATCTGCCTGGATCACAAAATAATCTCATTCATTATTTTACCCCTTTAAGGGAGTAAGTATATAAATAGTAGGGGAGATCGGGGGGTTAAGAGACGGGTTTTGTTTTTGTAAAAAAAGTATAAGTAATGAAACTTTTTTTCTGCGCATAAATTTTATCAAATCGTGAGTAAGCATAACAACACTTTAAAAAAAGGTGGGTTTGCTGAAATTTCAAAAAATCCTATAAGTTCGGCCTGTTAGCTCGAAAGTTGGTTTTTCTGGATCTTTACAATGTGTTCGGGGGGTTGTGAGACACGCCTTCAAATCATAGAAAGTGGCATACGTTTATCAAAATTGTTTATTCAAATTAAAAAAAGAAAGCAAATTTTGCGGCTTACAATGTATTCAAGTTTAAAAAGGTTAGATTTCTACATATAACTAATAAACAAGTTTTAGGTGTGACTCGCTACAAAATAAAGAAAAAATCATTTAAAGAAGGCTAAATTAATTAATTAAAAATAATTAAAATTGCACAAAACGTGCAGTGTTCACAAAAAATTGAAAATACGCCCATAAAATACGATTTTTAGTAAATCGCTTTTAGAAATACCGTGTCTCACAACTCTCCGAAAATGTTGTCTCACGACCCCTGAAATTCAATATTTTTAAAATAGCCACCACGTCATGGATACATAAAATATGTATCCAAAATTCTTTTTGTGTGTCAAAAGGCTACTCACCAAGGAATGATTTATATCTATACACTTTTGTGAACAGCTTAAAAACATGAGTGAAAATACTGCACACAAATGGTCGAAAAAACTTTAAAGCACAAAATTGAAGTTGCATCTGAAGAGATACTAAGAATCCGCGTCAACGCGATGAGTGTCAAATGAAAATGGAGATACAGGACGAGAATGAAGTTTGACAGCCTATGGTACATATCGCACTTTTCAATTCAGTGCTGTGAGCTTGTCTCACGACCCCCCGTGTCTCACAATCCCCCGATCTCCCCTAGGAATATAAAAATATGCGCATATTCGAATGCAACGTTGTGTTAAAATTGCAAAGCAATCGGTGAAGAACTTTCGAAGATTTAAGATTTTGAACAAACGAACATTTATATTTTTATTTATTTACCCCCTTAAGGGAGTAGGTATATAAATACAGGGGTGAGCATAAGTCAGTTGTCGCTATCCGTTTATTCTTGCGCGCGCAGTTCTAGACAATTCCGCTAGCATTTGTTCGTACAAACAGGTCTATTGGTTATGTTTCGGTCACATAGGTTCAGTCATCATGGCCGACGCAGCTCGTTATAAGTATTCGTTGCCGATACGCATTTTTCTTCTCACGTGTTATTATAAAGAGAATGCCGATTATTCTTCCATTTTCGCGAAGTTTGCTGAAAAGTTTCCCAATTCGCGAGTGCCTAGCCGTCAAATGGTATTAAAACTGCACAATAAATTTCAAAATGCTCTAAATCGCATCATCTGCCATGTCGAAACACGATGTAAAATAGTCGTCGAAGTTTCTGGTGGCCACATTCAACAACTTTTATAAAATAAAAATGTTTTATATACTATATTTTATTTAGCAATACACGATCGTCATTCACTCAATTGTCGTTTTATTCTTGTATGCAAATCGGACAACTGACTTATGCTCACCCCTGTAGTAGGTAGGTATATAAAAATACGCGCGTATTCGAATGCAACGATGTGTCAAAATTTCAAAGCAATCGGTAATGAACTTTCGGAGATTTAAGATTTTGAACAAACGAACATTTACATTTTCATTTATATAAATAATTTATTTGAAAAAAATTCATCAAACATGAATAGTATGGGACGAGAGTAAAGGTAATGTATATTGAAAAGTTTTGAAATTCAGCAATTTTTATTTCTGCAAAGAATTATACTTTTTGGAATGAATTCATTGGTCATCTGTATCATCAAGTACCTTGATATTTCCCCTCTAGGGGAGAGTGGAGGAATTGTACGCAGTGGGTAATTGTGGGCGTCATGATGGTCATTTCTTCGATAGAAGGAAACGTCATCGAGTCGAAATGTTGAAACGAAAAATTATTCTTTTTGATACAAAAATTATTATTATTATCTTTATTCTTTATGTAAGTTATATCGATTTGAAGCATTGCTAATAACAGAAGTCGAAAAGAGTGAAATCCTTTATTTTTATGTAATTTTGGAGGTCTAAGAAATGAAGCTATAAATCCATAATTTTAATTTGTTTATTTAACTTCGCATGTGTTACTAAGGTATGTTATTTTGCGCGTCTTTTAAACTATTATTAATTTCTTTCCGATAAAAAGTCTGTAAAATTAATTGTTTTTCATATCCAATTAGTTCGTAGTGGGATATTGTACGCATGTATTCTCAAATGCGCAGAATTATTTCTTGTACATATGTATGACTATTAACTGTATTTCTAACTGTTTTCGCATATTCTGGGATTATATTGTTAGATCAGGCGTATCTACCTAAAGAAGTCAAGCAGATGAAGCTGAGAATTCTTGTTTGAAAAAGTAATTTTCCTAATTTTGTTACTAATTTTCAATAAAATAAATATTCGTAAAGTACATTTTCTCGTTTCCGTATTAATATTCCATAAAACATTAATTTCATTCAGATATTTCCTATGTTTTTTATTCTGCGCACAACTATCCGACGCGCGAGATTTTTCGCTTTTGAATTTTTTTCATTTTAACAAAATACACCAGTTAATAAAAAATTGTTCAAGATACGGATGTACAACCAATGATAGAAGAATATTTGGAGTTTCTATTCCCATGCTTACATTGATTCCAACTCCAAAAACACTCCAAGGCAATGTATTTCCCTTAAGTTCGCACAATTCATCCACTCTCCCCTAAGGAATGCACAATGATATTGAAACCCCGTTAAAATAGATAGAGTAAATCGAAGTTGAAAAGAATCTCCCATTTTTCATGTTTTTCGGAGTTCAGTGTTCTTCTACTTCAAACATTACAAAAACTTTTACTCAAAGGAGCATTCTGTTATCAGAAATGTCTTCCTGAGTGTATCGTTTCGATTTATATATTAATCAACTAATTTTGCTTCATTTGTCTATAAATAACAAATGAAAAACGGGCCGGGATGGTCTCACACCCCGTTGCGTTGGTCCTTACAAGTACTGGAAAATATGTTAGGACTCAGAGGGTTAAGAGAGGTTTGTAATAAGAGGAAGAATTCTTTGAAATATAAGGATGCACAAATTTACAGGCATCTATAGGGTGTATTATAATTGCCCTCCATCCTATCAAAAGAAAGAGAAAAATTGTTATGAAAAATTTTAATGTTATTTTAGAAAATTGATACAAAATAACTCAAACCAATCATCAAAAGGAACTGGAGTTTAGCTAAATTTAGTGTTTGGTACCAAATCGTTAAAAAAGTGATAATTGATGAATACATATAAATAAGAAAGATGCACACTCACTCTTCTGCCCGGCGGGACAGTGCCAGATCCAAGTCTACAGGGTGGGTGTCCATCATATGCAAGTAGAGCTCATCGAGGAGAGCGGCTGGTACCGTGAAGAGCACATTAGCGTGTTCCAACAGGGCTCGCACCACGTTTATCACGTCTATTCTTTCTTCTGCTCTCTCGGCTGACACTTCCGTTCGTCCCTGACTGTGCTTCACACAGTGGAGAATATTCGGGGCGAAGACCTGATTCGAAGTGATCAAGATAATCTACTAAATCTAATAGCTTAACACTTTCACTGCCGCTGTCGCTTATAAGCGTTCTATTCCATTCAGGCTTTTTTATCAACTAATGAACTCGGCACTGCAGTTACATGTGTATGTGTAGGCTGGCACTTGAATAAAGGTACTTTGGCGTAAACGTGCACGTGGTTTGGAATTTTGACGATTTTTATATATTTTTTGTTATTGTTAGAATTATTAACTTTGAAGTTGGCATGGGGCAAAAGGTATCTAAATTAGAGCGGCAGTGAAAGTGTCAATAGGGTAAAGTAGGGCATTGTATACGTTCTCTTAAAACCGAGTTGTGTTATGATTAAATATTTACCTGTGCATACTTATAATTTAATCATATATTGTGGTTTCTCATAAGGCCAACTTTTTAAAAATTATTGATATTCAAGTAACTCTAATTTCAGATAGACATACCATTCGAATAATGTGCGAATACTACCATATTGGCTGTTTAAAAGTAGTTTTATTATTGATAATCAAGTCTGTCGTTCTTACGATCAGAACAAAAAGTATATGGGGCATTCTCTGTCAAGACAGCCACCTTTTTTATGAGGGTCTCAAACAAATCTGATTTTTATTTACATAGTCATACTTGATGAAAAAACATTACCTGAATTTTTTTAGATTTTTTTCACGCGCCGCGTTAATGGTATACATCGATTTCAAAAATAAATTTTAACTTTAAAGAGTTTCAAGAAATTGTTCTGATTTAAAAAAAAATTCTTTTTAAGTTTTTTCCTTTAAAAATTTTTTCAAAAATCAGAAAATGTTCTTTATGTTTCTATGCATAGATGCATAGAAGGATAAAGAACATTTTCTGATTAAAAAAAATTTTTTTAAGACAAAAAACTTAAAAAGAATTTTTTTCTTCATGAAGAAATGGCCCTCCCACTACCAAAATTTTTTCTACAGTTTTTATTGATTTCAAATATACTGAATTTTTTTAAGAAAAATCGACTGTCGCATTGGCGAAATAAATATTTTCTGGTGTTTTTTTTCACTTTTTTGTAAGAAAATGCCTTTTAATGTCACTTAAAAATTTTGATATATTTTTTTTTGAAAAATTGAGAAAAAAAAACAAAAATTTTCATGTATACAAAGTTTTTTATGCCATTAATAGTATACTTGAAACTTTAAAGTTAAAATTTATTTTTCAAATCGATGTATACCATTAACGGCGCGTGAAAAAAATTTTTAAAAATTCAGGTAATATTTTTTCATCAAGTAGGTATGACTATGTAAATAAAAATCAGATTTTTTTGAGACCCTCATGAAAAAGGTGGCTGTCTTGACAGAGAATGCCCCATATATAGGTAGTACCATTAAAAAATCTGGAAATCCTGTTCACATTCTCCTAAAATACATGTCAACGTTCAGATAGCCAGGATGACCACAAGTTGCTTTCATATTGAAATGATTTCATGGGAAATCGGATTAGAATGTAAGATTTTCAGTTTCAAAGGTTAAATTTAAGCTCGTATTTGTTTATTCATTTCAAACTCTTATATCATATGCCAATCAAATATGGTAACTCGTACTTCCTCATTTGCTTGAAATAATATATTTTTAAAGTTATTACCTTCTGTACACACACAATATTTCTAAAATGAACATATGCTCTTTAAAAATAAATATGTCTCGCTGGCTCTATCATAGAAAGAATCAAAATACGTACGCGATTTTATATGTAATTAATGGAATAATTAAAAGAATACTCCAAGAACTATGCGGGGCTACTCAATAAAATAACCCCTGTCCCCAAAAGAGTACCTCCCATTTGTATCAAAACGCGGAATATTCCGCGCGCGGCGACTCACAGTGGGGCCAAAGACCGGTTTTCTTGGCCAAAATTCGAAAAATGAAAGTTTGTTTTGGGCACTGTTGAAAAGTTATTTCAACAGATATACGTCCAGTGCATTATAATCAACATGAATAGCACTATTTAGTGGCTTCAGGAGTCGGTTATTGAGTACCAAAGTGCCCATATGTAGGTGTTTCATAAAAACGTCTAATATTGAGACAAAGTTTGAATGCTTGTAGATATTTTTAGGGTAGAAGTATAACTTTCACCTTTTATCCAGCTTGATTTGGGTCCTCCATAAGCACTTTGGTCACTGTCAAAAGTGTATATACTGTTTTTAAAATAATATGCTGTAGGCTTTTAGAAAAACTTGCACATTGAAAAAAAAATCTTGAAAATTAGACCTACAAAAAAAGCCCCACTTTACCCCACCTTCGTTTTGGCATTTTCGTATACCTTAAGGCTTTGTCTAAATGATCTAAAAATTTTAGCTGCAACTATTTGCAACTTTTTAAGTTATATCAATTTTAGTAGGTGACGTTGTTAGGTATACAACTTTGCTTCCGCCGTTTTTCCCATAAGCCATATATAGGAAAACGGCGGATCAAAGTTGTACATCTAAAAATTCGGAATTATCTACATAAATATATATTGTCAAAAAAATATGAACTTTTTACGCTTAGTTTGTTTTTTGCGATCATGTTACAATTTGCAGTCTCGATTATGCCTCCAAACCTCTCGCAACTTGGTAGAGCTATATCCGTGGTTCTACATGCCAACTTCCGTGCATAAAATTTTAATTCATGGCGCACAAATAATAGAATCTGCCATCTTACCTATAGGGCAAATTTCCGAAGACGTGCAAGAATCTAGTAATAAGTATATCAAAAGTATAGAAGAGATTTTGCAGGAAAATCTTCTCGACGAAAAACTATGGAAGACATTTTTTTCAATTGCTGTTAACATCCGACCTATATATTTCTAGTTTGCGCAAATTACCTTGCAAACCATTAAAATCGTTGCTACCAGAAGCAGTCCGAATATTAAAGACACCAAGTGTTGGACTAATTGTAAGGCAGGAAACCTGTAGTGACGATACGGCCGAATCAAGTGATTACGCAACTGATTATTCTTCCTCTGATGAAGAGTACTAAACATGTACTTAATTAACTGATTGTGTTTCTATAATAAACGTTTTTTATGCACGGTTTACTCTTTATATTCTCCCTTTACCATGCAAGGAAGCCTAATAATATTTTGCGACACAAAATAACTATATCTACTGAATCCGCCATATTGTTTTTCGAAATTTTGACTTTGGATTCGTAATCAGCGATCCCAGAAATCCCCGAGTACTCAATTTCACCCAGATTCGATCAATTTTTGAGAAACCTTTCCGCCATATTGGATCCGCCATATTGTTTTTTAAATTTCGACTATGAATTCGTAATTAGCGACCCCAAAAACCCCCGAGTACTCAATTTCACCCAGATTCGATCAATTTTTGAGAAACTTTTCCGACATATTGGATCCGCCATATTGTTTTTCGAAATTTCGACTTTGGATTCGTAATCAGCGACCCCAAAAACGTCCGAGTACTCAATTTCAACTCGATTAATACACTTTTCGAATTTTGGTCAAGAAAACCGGTCTTTGGCCCCACTGTGCGACTGGGCGTTATCACCAAGCGCGGAATATTCCGCGAGGAGAAAGTGAAAGGACCGGGTGAAAGTAATGAAAGGATCGAACGTCCTTGAAATGGACGATGAAAAGTTACAGCACGCTAAAGTAGACGCATGATGCAAATGGGTTAATAATGTATCCACTACGAATTGTGTTGGAAAAAAAAAACAACAAAAATTGCATGCTGTGTTTCGAAGAACTCTTACTCGCACTTAGCCCTTTCGCTTCGAGCGATGGATTCATCAGTCATCCGCGCGACGTCCTGTGTGTACGAGCGACGGATATATCCGGCATCCATAATATGATGTGTACACAAGTACCATCTGTTCAGTGACAGCACTTCGGCGGACTGGACTGCCGAAGCGAAAGGGTTAAGGAGGATCGTCAGTGTTCTACGGGGTGAGGTAGAAGGAGAAAAAGATCAAAGAAACCGATGTGTGTTGCCAATTTCAAATAGTAAAATTTCAAGTTTTATAAAAACTGCAATAATAAGTAGGTATAGGTGTTGAATTCTGTTTTCTTTTTGTTACTTTCAACCTAAAAAATAAGATAAATATTCGAAAACAATTTTATAACTTCAAACTTAATTTATTTTAAATATGTAAAATGTGTGCAAAACGTGGCAACATAGCATTTCAACATTTGTAAGTTGGTAACAAATCGGTAGGTTAAACAGAATTCTTATCGGCGGACAACGCGTTGAAGCGGTTCATGACGTCTGTTTATAACCTCAATCTCAAGTTAGCGAGTATATAAACAGACGTAAAAGAATTGCCAAGCCATGTATAATTTTTCACGTGCTCAAACTTTCCGATGGAAAGAAAAACTGGTTAGTGAGAAAGTGTATAAAAGAAATGTTCGTATTGAAAATGCTGCGAAAGAGAGAAGAGAACAAAATGAAGCAAAATCCGAAGAAATCTTGGACGAGGACAACTTCGTATTTCCCAATGGGGTGAAGGATTTGTTGACGAAGTTTTTAGCCAGAGTACTGAAATGTCGTGTATGTGCAGAAAATGTATTATTAACGAATACACAGTATGTCCCGCGCTGTACTGGCCACCCCGATAGCCAGGTGACTTCACAGTGGTGGCACTGTGAGACCACGCGGTGACTTTGAGAAACATCACAGTGATGTCTTGGTGCGTGCCCACTGGGGTACCACTGTGGCATCACGCAGTGTATACAGTGGATAAAGTAGAATTTTGCAAAAGGGGAACGCACGCAGTGACTTTACCGAGGTTTTTCACTGTGTGCCCGTGCAGTGCCGCCGCCTGCCACACGCCTAGTAGTGTCGCTTTTTTTCACACCCTACCGGGATTCGAACCTGCGATCTTTAGGATACGAGATGCTTCGAAACTGGGAATGCTTTCGCATTGTACCAATTGAGCCACCGACTCTTCAAGCGGTGTCGGTCCACTTCGGTCATAATATAGAAACCGGACATGACAGTGACTGCTCTCGAAGGTTCTCATTAAATTTTTAAAAATAATTTGATATTTTTCTTTTTCAAAATAAATGTCAACATAACCACGTAACATAGACAAAGAATTTGTAAATAAAAGTAGTTTTAAAAGTGCAAGTGCAATAAACCCAATTCATAAGTGATGAATATCGGTATCGAAGATATCTTATCAATTCTAGGAGAGTCAAAAATGCCGCTAGTGGAAGGAGAAGCGGTATTGAAAGCAGGTTTGTATTTTCCTGCGGAATCAAAAAGAGAAACCAAAATGCAGTGAAAATCATCGCTTCTTGCGTACAATCGTCACATGGTACTATTTGCCCTACCGATTTATATACAGAAGCGTTTCAAAAACATGTTTGCGTCGTCTAGCCCAGCTGCACTTGCACGTTACTTCTTTATTGTTGTTTACCAGTAAGATGTTCACTTCAACTTCGTGAGGAGCACTTGTTACATGTGACGATTGTATGCAAGAAGCGATGATTTTCACTGCATTTTGGTTTCTCTTTTTGATTCCGCAGGAAAATACAAACTGCTTTCACAATACCGCTTCTTCTTCCACTAGCGACATTTTTGACTCTCCTAGAATTGACAAGATATCTTCGATACCGATATCCATCACTTATGAATTGGGTTTATTGCACTTGCACTCTTAAAACTACTTTTATTTACAAATACTTTGTTTACGTTACATGGTTATTTTGACATTCGGTCCGTAACGACGGCCATCTTAGGAAGAACGAAACGCCACCATATGGCGGTGTCCGACGCGAATAAAAATTCCGTAAGGCGTCAGCGAATAGACCAATCAGGATCAAGTATTCCGTTGTGGCAAAAACTCGCATTCCGGATCCTCACTGTGGCATCACAGCAATGGCCTTCACACGTGAAAAAACGTAAGCAGTAACAGTAAGGATTGACCAATCAGAAATATAATTCTTACGGAATTATACTTAAACAGGGTTTCTGATTGGTCAATCCTTACTGTTACTGCTTACGTTTTTTCACGTGTGATGGCCTTTAACGTCACTCAGTGACGCCACCGCGTGACGCTTGGGTGAAAGTCACGCTTGGCTATCGGGGTAGCTGCAGGGATCCTGAAATTTACCTTCGGCCAGGCTTGGTCGGTACTCGAGTCATTTATACCGGTAGAAGTCGAGTCGGTAGTTAGTTGAAATTGTCACCATCCAGAGAACGCTGTTGCCACGTTTTTACATATGGCGGCTGATTATTTCGCAGTTTTCATTTTTCCGATACGTTTCTTCTAAATTATAAAAAAACCTAGCGAGTGAAAATTGTTTAATTTTTGCGAACAGAAACTTTACAAGTAGGTAGCCAAATCTTTTAATTACATTTTTAGAATTTTTTTCGTTTCAAAATCAAGAGTTTTGTGGCAATTTAAGCCACTCTTCATAAGACTATGTTATTTGTAGAATTAAAAAAAATTGATTAAAAAGAACTGACGAGTGAAAATTTTCTACAATATTTTTTCTCATCAAAAGAGCTTTAGAAGTGTTTTAACAAATTTTGAGTGAAGTTTTCCATTAAGCCATTTCTCTGACGATCCTCGACATACCAGGCCCACTAGTTTCTCCTGCGGGGCAGCGGTGAGACGAGGTAATGTCAAAACGCTAGAAGGGGGTGGAGCTACGCGAGGTTAGCGATGTTGCCGAATGCATGCAGTGTGGACACGGTCCGGTTAGGTTAGGTCTTACGCCGGCCTCAGTGGCGAGAGCATGGCTCGCTCCCGTTTAGACCGGGATACCGCGTCGCGCGCGCGTTCCAAGTGTCTCCGGGATTGGCGTACGTCATGTCACCAATGCTTCGATAGCGCAACGGTTAAGTTGCCGGGCTGGGGGTCTCGATGTCGCGGGTTCAATTCTTGTTGGGATTTTTTTTTTATTAACTTTTTTCATTCGATTAGAACCTTTTCTTGTTATAGAAAGTGGTTTACATTATCGAATAAAATAAGAGTTTCAATTTTTTTCATAGTTTTACGTTATTTTCTTCCTCGTTGAGGTGAACCAATATTATTAGAAAGAACAGTTGGAAGCATCGTTGCATTTTTTATTCTTACATTTCGTCATGGGAATTTTTGGCTGCCGAAGATTTTATACACGATTTTTTGGATAATAATTGTCGAAAAAACATTTGAAGCACACCGTATTTTGACACCATGAACATTTGACGAATGGAACTTTGCCACACGCACATTTACACTTTAAAAGCGTTATGGGAAAGCAAATTTCATTGACATTTTCGAAAAACGGCCTGGTTGGCAATAATATTGGTTCACCTCAACGAGGAAGAAAAAATAACGTAAAACTATAAAAACAATTGAAACTTTTATTTTATTCGATAATGTAAACCACTTTCTATAACAAGAAGGGATTGTATAATCGAATGAAAAAAGTTAATAAAAAAAAAACCCGACAAGACTTGAACCCGCGACATCGAGACTCCCAGCCCGGCAACTCAACCGTTGCGCTATCGAAGCATCGGTAACATTATGCACGCCAATCCCGAAGACACTTGGAACACGCGCGCGACGCTATTCCAAGAAGTTTTCAAGACAAAATCGATTTGACATCTGCCGGGGTCCCCTTGTGAGATACGCCCTTACGTGATAAGACCGACGATATTCTGCTATTCGTGGCGGAGACAAATCTGACAACCCCGCAGTCCGTACGTAGTGAAGACGCTAGATGGAAGCATTACTCGGCTGATAAAAGTAGACGAGTAATAGGTTTGAAATAAAGGTTTTCTGCAATGGGCTTTCAGAAATCTTTCGTGCAAAAGGTGGTAGTACCTTGTACAAGGTTTATTTTAGGGTCCCATAGAAGAATTCATTTCAATACTTTGATTGTTTCCGCGTTTACAACTTGCAAAATATAGGTATATTTGTGAGGTCGCCGATGGATTACAACAAAGAAATTTATTTATTTTTTTCTATAGGGCCCTAGATTTATGTTTTTTAAGTGTGGTGGCGAAAAGTACAAAAGGTTCTTATGCACCATGTTGGAATTATCGCTTTACAGCCGCGACAACTTTTCGGGCGTTTCCAGACGGGGTGTGTCGGCCTCTTAAGTATCTCTTATATCGTCCACCCTGAAAAATACATGATACAGGTACCTACTTGACATTACAGTCGGATATCAATATTTTTATAAATAAAAAAATTTTAAGGGAAGAGGGGGCTAGACACAGCATGCAATTTTTGTTGAGGCTTTTGCCGATTTAATTCGTAGTGGATACATTATTAAAGATACTTCTTTGGGGGCAGGGGAGGGAGCAAAACGCGGCATGCAATTCTTGTTAGGCTATTTATCAACAAGATTAGTCGGTTATTTTTTTTGAGCATAGTCCCTGCCATATTTCTTCACATTTTCGATGTATTTTGAGGAATATCATTAATCTTTTGAACATTGTTTACGACTTATAGATCGACTTTTACATTTTTATTTATCTCCTGACAATTCAATATACTCTGCATTATAAAAAATTCGTTCATTTTGGTAAATTTATCATCATTTTCGAAATGTTTGCATCAATTCATTGTAGAAATAAATTATTGGTTCATATTCTAAGGTAATACCGTCAGAGTTGAATATTCGACTGTCTGCACATAGTTAAAAAATTTGTTTCGTTTCACCGTATCTCTTCCTGTTTCCAAGATATTTGCAGAACTTTATCGTTTAAATAATTATCGATTCGATTTTCTCGGCAATGTCGCAGCTGAAAGTTTAACCCCCTTTATAACACTCTAAAATTTTCTCTGATTCGCCGTACCTCTGCTCGTTTGCGAGATATTTGCAAAATATCATTGTTTAAATAACTATCAACTCACTCTGCTCGGTAATACCGCCGCGGCTGGACGTTTGACCCCCTTTAATAAACCTTTAAATTTTTCTCGTTTCGCCGTAATTCTCTCTATTTTCGAGATAATTGCAAAAGCTTATTGTTTTAACAATTACCGACCCGTTCTGTTCTGATATTTGTAAAAGTTTATTTTTTAAACAATTATCGTCTTGCTCTGCTCGGTCTTGCCGTCACGGCAGACAGTTCGAATCCCTTTTTATAAAATTCCGAAATTTTCTCCCTTTCACAGTACCTCTCCTTGTTTCCTAGATATTTACAAAAGTTTATTGCTTAAATAATTATTAATTTACTCTACTCGATAATGCCATCACGGTTGGAATTTCGACCCTCTTTATGAAGCTCCTACATTTTTTCGAATTCGCTATATCTCATTGTTTTCGCGATATTTGCATAAATTCATTGTTTAAACAAATTATCGGTTGGAGTTATTTAGTAATACTTTTATTATATATTGAAGGTAATAAAATATTATTCACAATGTAATAATAACTACCCATAACACAGTCACACAAAACAAAAGTGGGGTATACTTTTGATGCGATATATGTTATCCGAAGTAATTTTGCCTCCTAATCACGAATCCGGTGTCAAAATTTGGCCATCACGTCACTTTTTTTTAATCTCAAAAAACAGCCAGAGATCATGATTTTCAAAAAGTTAATGGACAAACCAAATTCGGTATAGGGGGGGTTCTGGATCGCTGATCACGAATCTGAAGTCTGATTTCAAAAATTCAAGATGGCAGATCCAATATGGCGGACGAGATTTTCGAAAATCGACGGATTCATACCACATTTGGTATAGAAGAGTTTTTTGGGTCGCTGATCACGAATCTGAAGTCAGATTTCAAAAATTCAAGATGGCGGATCTTATATGGCGGACGAGATTTTCGAAAATCGACGGATTCATGCTAAATTTGGTATAGGGGTTTTTTTTCCGGTCGCTGATTACAAATATGAAGTTATATTTGCAAAAATTCAAAATTTTCGAAAATCTCGTCCGCTATGTTGGATCCACCATCTTGAATTGTTGAAATCCGACTTCAGGTTCGTGATCAGCGACCCAAAAAACCTCCTATATCGAATTTGGTTTAAGTCCATTAACTTTTTGAAAATCATGATCACTTGATGGTTTTTGAAATTTAAAAAAAGGTGACATTATGGCCAAATTTTGACACCGGATTCGTGATCAGGAGGCAAAATTACTACGAATAACATATATCGCATCAAAAGTATACCCCACTTCTTTTTTTGTGTGTGTAATCAATACGAATTAGGCATCATACTTATGTACATCGGTTAGCGTATGAATATGGTACTATTTAGTGGAGAGAAAGGCCAGATGAATTTTTTGAAACTTGTATCGAGTTTTCCTTGAAGGTACCAAAATGACGACAATGACTTTTGTGAAATATTAGTTCATCTTTGAACCTCTTGGACCTGTTTGTCGATTTGATTCTACATAGGCTCGATTAAAAGCGCCGGCCCTGGATCACATATGATATTAATTTTGTAATTCGAAAAGTCTTAGTTACTGAGAGATAAAGACCTCATTACGAACTGTATGTGGAGTAAATATAGGGTGACTGAGAGTAATAGTGAGAAGCATGAAAAAATAGGGCAAATGTGAGACAAGTATTTTAAACATATTAATTTAATAGTATAATGAGTACTTTAAAAAAAAGTATCTTCAAATTGCTACAAATTTATTTTGTATAACTCAAAAAGAATAAATCTAAGTTTTTCTAAAATATAATTGAAATCAGAGATAAGTTAAGACGAAGCGTTTCTATGCAGAATAAAATTGACATTTGTCTCAAACTTGTCATCGTATCATATCTATGTAGACATCTAGATATCTAGAGATCTAAACGTTTAAATAAAATTGAAGTATTTGTCTGTGATTTCGAAATAAATGCCCGTTTATAGGCATATTGCTTTACTTATGCAATACTTAGGCACGAAAAACTGTTTAAAAAATGTTTGTCTATCTGTTTGTCTGTCTATTTGTCCGGATTTAACTCAAAAACGACTGAACTAATTCTAATAAAATTTGTATTTGTATATGATATTCCGAGTCATGATCTGCTTTTTGTTTCATCTCGATATCTGGAACGGTTACGAAGTTATGAAATTCGAAATTTATAGAAGCATAGATTCTAAATGTTACGGGGTCGTGCGGACTCTGTCAAATACCAAATGACCTGTGCACCACCCCTTGTGTTTCCATTTCAGCACGTGTAGCGGTAAGACCCTTCTTGCATTTTTTCGGGCCAAATTCTAAATTACAATTAGGACTGTGGACTATCTTTGGACTCGGCGAAATTAAAATGTTCTCTTTCTTATGCATTGGAAAGCATTCCGTAAGTATGATTCATGTCGGTTTTATTCGTAAAGATGGAGGACGTGAATCAAGACGCAAGGTCAGGGCAGTTTTTCAGTAACTCTCGTGGAGTTCGATGGTTTTCCTCGCAAGTATTTCCACTTTGGCATGCGTGACCATTCGACCTTTCTTGTTTTTCTACAGTTCAATAAAAGTTCCCAGGCATCTATCAAATTCCAATCCTAAATTACGACCAGGCCTGTTTGCTGCAATCGTTATTAGTAGTTTATTGAAACCGCATTTCAAGCGAACAAAGTTGCAGGCTTTGTTAGTTTATAACATAAATATTTATGATTTATACGTATATCAGAGTACTGGTGCGACTCTTTTTAACGCAAGGATGTTAGCGTTTAAACAAAGATATGTATATAATCTTATATTATTAAAAAAACCAAAAATATAGAGAGGTAAATACAGGGTGCGGCAAAACAGACAGTGTAGTTTTGAAGGGCTATTAAAAAAAACGACACAACTTAGAAAAATGGGATTTATTTTATTTTATTCGGTACATTATGCCATTTTATTTATCAAGCCCTGAAGATGACATCAGAAAGATGATGGCCCCCGGCAGCGATACATTGACGAAGGCGATTTCTGAAGTCCGGATTTTGGCACATCTCGAGGGGTATAGCGGCGATTTCCTCCCGAATTCGATCCTTGAGTTCTTCCATGGTGCGAGGCCGATGTCTGAAAACTTTTTCCTTCAGGTAGCCCCACGGGAAGAAGTCGTAAATGCTCAAATCAGGTGAGCGCGCGGGTCACCCCACGGCGACGAAAGAACGGCCATTTTCAAGAAACGCGCGGACGGCGAAGCCCCGGTGTTTTCGGACTAAACCATGGTAACGACTGAAAACGGCACGACTCAGGGCCGGTTTATCAATGTCCAGTTAAATGTGTCAGATAACTATCTAACAGTTATTCTTATCTGACAGTTATCCGAATAGTGGCGTATTTCAATACTGTTTTATCTGTCAGTTATGTAACTGCCAGTTTAGCAATGTGGCAATTAGACAACACTGTCTTGAAGCATTCCGATTGGTTTAATTTCCGCTAAAGAACGCGGGCTATTCAAAGCTCCCTCAAATTAGAAATTACTCATGCATTAGAAATCCTCGTCGTTGGTATATTTCATTCTTTATGCGTATATTCCTGTAGAAGGAAGGTCACTCGAGGAATGAGATAGGGTAGGTAGGGAGAAGAGGGGATGCTGCGACGTTCTCATAGCCCGAGAATAGCGAGAGGCTCATCTTAAGGCCCCTCTACACGTTGGCCAATGCATTGGCAAGCACGCTGGCCAATGCACATTGGCCAGCATGTAGACGGGGCTATTGGTGATATTGGCGGCATGGCACCAGCGTTGGCGGAGCTGGGCCAAGCGTTGGCGACCGATCTGTCGTGGTGTCGGTTTTTGAAGACAGATCAAAGGCGTTGGCCTTGGAGCTGGCGGACGTTGGTGTCGCGTCCACACGTTGGCCGCATTGGCCTAGTATGTGAATAGCTGTCGCACCCGAGGCGAAATTTGTATATTCATTTTGACATTTTGAAGACACTGCTAATTTTCATTGCACTAGCAGTATGTTCGACTTAAAAGAAGTGTTCATGTCCATATTAAAATGGCACTGATTTTAATACTTCTGAGAGACTGTACATAATTCAATTTTCAGTAGTAGCAGGATCAAGTCAGTGTTTTAGAACGCAAAATTATACTCAATTTAACACCGATGTGTTAAAGATGTATGCGATCTATGTAAACTCCGCAAAAACTATAGGACTACTTTATAGGTCTGTTAAAAGAATTTAGTAATAAAATTATTTATATTTGTACGATAAGGATCAAGGGTTTGTCAACAATTAAAGTGTGACAAATATATTATTTATTTGCCAATTTTGCGGCTTCAAATTGTTGCAGTGCAGTTGTTCATATTGGCCTGCGTCGAAATAAACTGAATTCCATGTCCTTGCCAGTGCGTTGGCCAGCGCGCTGGCCAGCGTATTGGCGGACGCATTGGCGAGCGCATTGGCCAGCGTGTAGAGGAGTTTCCAATGTCCTTGCCAGTGCATTGGCGAGCACGCTGGCCAACGCATTGGCGAGCGCATTGGCCAACGTGTAGAGGAGCCATTAGCCCAAGAGCCAGCGACAGCCAGACCTTCGTTATTTTATAAAGGCTGAAAGTTTCTCAGTGTATGCCCCTAATAGAGGTAAGAACGATCACCGAATATGAAGTTTGGATCATGGTGGCTTTGGCAGGTAACAGGTGGCAAAGGTGTAAAAAATGGACTTTACTTTCGTTAAAGTATAAAGCTCAGTTTTTATATATTTTATTCGGAATAATATTAGAAATCACGTCGTCCATTGCCAGACACTTAGTATGGTTCAAACCCCCTGCCAGACACCCTTAAACTATAATATTTACATTGTAATTAAACTTTCGTCATAGTATAAAAGCTAAATTTTATATATGTTATTTGGGGAACTATCAAAAGATGTTTTTTCAGTAGCCAGACAGTTTCGATGGTTCCTACATCTTGCCAGACACATTGAAAGTCTGCCGTAGGTGCGAGCGCGAGGAACTATATATGCAAGCGGGTGCGAGTGAAATAGTGAGTTCGGTCTATATTGCGATCTTTTGTTGCGCATCTTTCATTTACTCAGTATCATGTGTTGAACAGTGTTTTTTGGATTTATCGGAAAATTTAATTATATAGAATTATTTATGTCTAAGAAATAAATTTTCAAAAAATGATTCAGTAGAATTTTCATGTCAATAAATCAATGCAACAAAAATTTAATAAATTAGTCAATAATGTTTTGATATGATTTCAAATATGTATTACTGGATTCAAAGAAATATTTAATGATTTTCATCGTTGACGTCGATATCTTCATTATCTTCGTCACTACTACTCCACTCCGTGGCAAAATAAATGTTACATGACACCTTTATCCACGTGTGTCTTCGATTAAATTTTCCGATAAATCCAAAAAACACTGTTCAACACATGATACTGAGTAAATGAAAGATGCGCAACAAAAGATCGCAATAGACCGGACTCACTATTTCACTCGCACCCGCTTGTATATATACCCGGGTAAAATTTTGTTCCGGCTGGCATCCGGGCCTGATCAGACTTCCCTATCTACACAATCCGGCCCGGATAAGGCAACTATATCAGGCCCTGATGAGGCATGTAACGGCATTTCGAATCCGGCCATGATCAGACGACTAATCCGGCCCGGATCAGGCAACTACATCAGGCCCTGATCAGGCAACTACATGAGGCCCTGATCAGGCAAGTATATGAAGCCCTGATTAGGCAACTATATGAGTTTATATGTAGGATATAATAATAAGAGAGTACATTTATTTATGACATGTTTATTAAGAGTAGGTCACGCGTCATGAATCGTTGCATTATGTCGCGAATGGTCTTGCTCAGATACTTTATGTCCGAGTTCACGAGAGTCGATATTCCGTTTGTCTGTGGAAAAAAATAGGAACCGTTATTTTTATTCAAATGTATTTATATGTAGTACAACTTTTAAGCTATATATAAAATCTTACAATTTCCTTTCGAATTGATTTGTTTGACTTTAGTTTCTCGTCAAATTCTTTGAAATCGCTCAACGTTTTGAACGGTACTTCACCGCGACTATATTTTTCAATTGTGCTGTCGATCCCAATTACGCGAACAATTGTTTTGTTGCTAAGTCCGGAGATGACAGAAATGATTTCCGTTTGACGGCTCTTCAGATCAGCGAGTTGCGACTGTATTTGCCCAATTTGGGCGGAAAGTCGGCGGTAACATTTCAAAATAACCGCTCTCGTATCGTCCGACTCTGTATAGTGGGTGTAGTGAAGGAAAAATTAACAAATTTCATAGGAATTCTCTATCATTATCTATACTACTGTAAAAATATCTTAAATCTTACCATCTACATCCAAAGTTCCTGTAGAAAAGCTGTGATGCGCGGTGTTAAGTGATCCGTTGCGATCGTTTTGATTTATGTTCTTGCGGCCTGCCACTTCTGAACTGTGTTCTTCCGACGGCGTTCTTGCAATCATCTGGTACCGTGGCGTGTCAATGTCCACTGGAAACCAACTACGGTCATCACCATTATTGATGTCATCTCGTGGAACAGAACTAAATTCTATAACGATAAAAAAAATTAGCAACATAGAATTTATACATTTAAATACATATGGGAGATTCTCTGTCAGTTCAGCCACTTTTTTCGAACATTTCAGATCCGCCCCATAATTGGTTATGTCAAAGTACTACTAAAGGGCATTCTATGTGAATTGTTTCAAATTTTTTACACCAACTTTAGCATTTTTTTTCAAGTGAATATATCTCGGAAACTCGAAGTTAATGAAAGAAATTTCTCTACATAGCAGTTGTAGTTTTGTGTTAGCTTTTGAGCGGAACATTTGAAATAATTTGCACATTCCGGTAACACTGATTTTTTACCGAAAAAGAATGATGATTATTATTATTATTCTTTTTTATTAAATAACGTATATTGAAAAACGTTAAAATTGATGTAAATAATCTGAAAAAATTGATATAGAATGATCTTTAGTAGTACTTTGACATAATCATTTATGGGGCGGATCGGAGATAGTCGAAAGAAGTAGTCAATTCAAATCGAAAGAGAAACCCTCATATATATATATAAATATGTGTTATTATTTTGTACCTAGATTCTCTGCAGGATTGTTTTCCTTCCGGTGACTACGTTCATTTGATTTTTCAAATGCTTTTCGGGTTCCTTTTACCCGAGTGTCTTCATCACTGTCATCATCCGGTTCATAATCCGTTGCACTTTCGTATGCTCCGTACTCGGAATGTTCACTATCAGATTGATCATCCGGCACGATTTTCTTCTTCTTATCTTTTCGTGAACGTCGAATAGATGGACACGGCTTCAGTTTCTTCGCCACTTTGGAAGAAACAACTTTTTTCTTCGCTTCAGCCAGTTTTCCCGCATTCGATGCTTTGTTTGTGATATCGGTAACTGTTGAAAAAATGTAATTCAGATCCGACAATTTCTTGTAGATAACGGCGATTCCTTAGTGTTCGAATTTTATAGTTATTACTTTTATTAAATTAAATTTAAATGAATACTATAAAAGCAGAAAAGTTAAGAGCAACTAAACAAAACCAAGACTCATATCAAGTGAAATTAATTTTCCAAGCGTAAGAAAATTACTTGATCGGATTATGATAAAGTACATACCTGATTTTTCAGCTTGCTCATTTTTCCCAAATGCAGATGCTGCAAACAACTCCGAAATATCCTCCGTGCCATATTTTCCCCCCTTCATCTTATACTTCTTGGTTATATTACATTCTCTCGCTTTCGCGTGTTCCTCGCTGTCTGTAGTGAATACAAACGATTTTGTCGAGAGATCTTGAATTTTCTTCTCAGCCTCGGTGTACGACGCTGAAAAAGATAAAGTTCAGTTAAGACTAAGTTTTTATTAAGTTGTAAAGTAAGATTACGTTGTAAACTCAAAGCAAGGAATAAAAAATATATAACTTACTCGCTGAACCTCTAATAGAAATTCTATGTAAAGCCCACGACTTGAGTGGTTCACCCTCGGATTGCACAAGATCATTTAAAATTCTTGTATTTATTTTTGTGCAATTTGAGATGAATGGTGTCACCAGACGGCAATCGCCGTGAAATTGTAAACGAGAGGCAGGAACCCGGTTTTGACAGAGATACGAATATTGAAGGTAAGAGAGGTTAAGCAGAAGATAAAGTATACCTACCATATGTCTGACGGCAAGCGCAATACGACTTCGGCAGTATTTACCGACGGTGCTCGAACACCGTCGGTAAAAACTGCCAAAGTCGTGTTGCGCTTGCCGTCAAACATACGGTGTAAGAGAAGAACCGTATTAATTTATATTCATATTTACGTAGGCGAAAATCAGCGTGGAATATGCGAAGTTCAACCCCCAATACATGTTGACGATGAGAAAGTGGAAGACGAAGACGATTTTTGCAGTGAAAATAGTTCCAATGGGGAAAGAGAATTTATTGACCAATGGGGCGCAAATAATTCCGATGGAGCGAATGAATTTAATGACGAGGCCCCTCCTGTTTTATTCGATGAAGAAGAAAGTGACGAAAATGAAAACGAAAATGCTGAAATACAAGATTTGCGGATGTGGGCGCACACAGCGAAGATTCCTCATACACATCTCAGTCAATTATTGTGCATTCTGAGACGGCGGCTATTACCCGAGTTGCCGAAGACAGCGGTAACCTTTCTTCGTACAAATGACGCCGTATATGATATTCGAAAGATTCGCGGAAAAGATAATCAAAACATAGGTAGCTTCGTGTATTTTGGCATTAAAATGTTTCTACTGCAAATGGTTAATATTCAGTTACATGAAGAACACGTGCTTCATTTGCTCATTAATATCGACGGTTTACCACTTTTTAAATCAAGCTCAATGCAATTTTGGCCGATATTGGGTAAACTGTTTTTTCAGCCAGATATATATAAACCCTTTCCAATTGCAATTTATGCAGGCATTGAAAAACCACCGAATTTGGCCGAGTTTCTCGAAAATTTTATCGTAGAGATAAATGAACTGCTACAAAATGGCATCCAGATTAAAGGGCAGCTTTTTGAAGTACGAATAAAGTATTTTATTTGCGATCGATTTATATTAACCGCACTGTTACCTGATCCGGCCCGGATACAGGCCTAATTCGGTTACCCTGATCAGATATGCCGTGTTGTTACCTGATCCGGGCCTGATCCGGTTACCCTGATCAGGCATGCCACATTATTACCTGACCCGGCCCTGAACTTACGTCAGGCTGCCGGAACAAATTTTTACCCGGGTAGTGCCTCGCGTTCGCACCTATACTAGCCTACGGCAGACTTTCAATGTGTCTGGCAAGATGTAGGAACCATCGAAACTGTCTGGCTACTGAGGAAACATCTTTTGATAGTTCCCCAAACAGGAATATGCACCTATTTTTTTTACATCAAAAATGGATTGAGCACGTAAAAAAAGTTGGGTTGTATTTTTTTATTTTTGTTTCTGACACGAAATTAAGCCGTAAGAAATTAATAAAGTTTGCGCTAAGCTCCGCCCACTTGAAACGGCCGGTCGAGCGGCACGCCGGGTCGTGACGTCACTATGCACTCTCGGATATCGCATTCGTGTTGACGGCGTCTGCAGAACCGTAAGCGTGTGTTATAGTTCTTCGTTTTGAGGACTGTTTAACTGTTTCAAGTACGAAGCTTGTGTTGTGCTGTGAAAATGGACAGTGGATTTGTACAAGGGAAATCGGACAATTTGCCGCAAATCGATGCTTTGTCAGTGTTCGCTTTTCTTGGATCAAACCCAGATTTCATTGGAGCAGAAACGCGAAATATTAAAGCAATAAGGTAAGATTTAAAGATACGGTATGAATAAGTCAGATTATATACCTCAAAATAAAATAAATAGCAGTCTGCCTATATGTAATTTGTAAATATACACGGTGTCGCCTTTTCGATATACCTACGGAGTTTTGGGAAAAACGTTATAGAAAAAATCCAGTTACACATCCTCGGGGCTGATTTTGAAAACAAATTTAATGCTGTCAAAATCTCACCGCTAACTAGATCCAGTATTGAGGTACAGGGTGTTTTTCATTTTTTGCCATTTCCTTCATGGCCTTATATTTCGGTTATTTTTAAAGGTAGAAGAACAGTATAACGGTGATTTTTCGTAGATCTTTATGTAGTTGTTTACAATAATATTTGTTTTTAATATATGATTGGTATTAGATATTTATAAATGGTATTATTTCATTCAATAGATACTACTTAGTTGTTATAAGTACTTTAAATTTGTATAAGTACTCTGCTGTTTTTCAACTATGTTGTTGGTAACTTTCTTTAAATTTACGTTATCTTAATGTAAATTTTTGGAAATATGCCATTAATAAAATATGTACAATATACAGTACAATACAGTTGCAACAATGTGACAATATAGGTATATAACTGTACCTATATAACTTACATTAAAATAGTCCTCACAACAGTATAGCGAGGTCTTTAGAGAAAGTGGCGGGTTCTTTTTCTTATCCCTCTTCATTGCCGTACACCACTTCTCTTCCGAATATCCTGATTTTTTGAAACGGAAAAGAATATTTTTTCCGGTATTGCCACAGATATGTTTGTACATCTCGGTACTATACAATATTTATAAATCTTTCTTCCTTCCTTCTTCGACATTCTACTATCAAACGTCAAACAAAAATAGTCACAAAAAATAAACAAACTTCCACTTCACTTGCACTCTTCCGATACGCAAGGTATTGAGAAACAGACTAGAAGGTGCACTGGCGGGCCGGTTTCGTGCATAGTGACGTCACGAGCCAGCGCCTCCCACAACGGAGCGTTTTGAAATACGTCACTGGGAGGCGTGGCCGTGCTACTTTTAAAGTAATGTTTTTGGGGTAGGAGTTTTTCTTATCAACTTTTTACTATTGGTACTGTGTTTTGAATAACCTTAACTATTATGTCTGCTGTGTTTCATGCATATTAAAATTTCATGCATATTCCTGAATATCATATACAGGGTGTTCGGAAAAAACACCGACACAGAAATAGGGGTGATAGGTTACGTCATATTACAAGTATTTTGATATAAGGGACCTATACCCGCAAGCGCCCCCTTCTGGAGATATCAACTTTTCAAGTTTATAACGACCGAGGTTGATCAAAGTAGAATAATAAGAAACGTATCAAGATGGTAACAAATATTTAATTTTACGAGATACAAAAACAATGTACTACAGCAAATGCTCAAAATGACGGCCACCCATGTCCATGCAACATCGGAAACGATTCTGGATAGATGTGCCACTGCGCAAACTGCTTGCGGAAAGGATAACCGCTTGGCACAAGTCCTTGTACTTTTCGAAGATGATGCGGATACAAGGAGTTTTCATTTGTTTTTCAATTGTACAGGTAGACAAAAAACTCAATATTATTCTACTTTGATCAACCTCGGTCGTTATAAACTTGAAAAGTTGATATCTCCAGAAGGGGGCGCTTGCGGGTATAGGTCCCTTATATCAAACTACTTGTAATGACGTAACCTATCACCCCTATTTCTGTGTCGGTGTTTTTTCCGAACACCCTGTATAAAATTTAGCTTTTATACTATGACGAAAGTTTAATTATAATTTATTATAGTTTAAGGGTACCTGGCAGGGGGTGGGAACCATACTAAGTGTCTGGCAATGGACGACGTGATTTCTAATATCTATTATTCCGAATAAAATATATAAAAACTGAGCTTTATACTTTAACGAAAGTAAGGTCCATTTTTTTACACCTTTGCTACCTGTTACCTGTCAAAGCCACCATGATCCAAACTTCATATTCGGGGATTGTTCTTACCTCTATTAGGGACATACACTGAGAAACTTGCAGCCTTTATAAAATAACGAAGGGGTCTGGCTGTCGCTGGCTCTTGCTCTATTACGGTCCCTTCGCGGAAAACTCTCTCGCCAGCGCAGGACGAAATGTTCTTCCCGTGGTAAAACTCTGTACGTTCTTCTTTCGTGTTGTACGAATTCAACAATTTCTTCATCGTCGTCGCTAATTTCCAAAAAGTCTCCAATATTATCTCGAATATTATCCATTTTAGACTGTACACAAACACAAAACCAGAGATAATTCTAACCTATAAATTGCGATAACTGCCAGTTTATTCAGTATCTGGCACCAGTACCTTCTAGTTAAATTTACTTCCAGTTATCTTAATTTAAGTTCTTAGTAAACGTTAGTTGTATATTGATAAACAGTTTAGCTACCACTTTAATTTTATTCACCAGTTAAGACATTTAACTGGACATTGATAAACCGGCCCTCACCCGACACAAAGAGACCCTTCCCACGTTCCTAATCCCACCACACGAGATTTACCGCCGCTTCAAAATTACACTGTCGGTTATGCCGCACCCTGTATGAGACACCAGGGGAGGCAAAAGTGAGAGAAACTGAAGTCGAGCGCATGACATTCGCTTGTAAATCAAGTGTGTTAAACGCGACGTAGACTATTTGCGTACGATGAGCAGAGAAACATGAAATTCAATTTTTCATATCCAAACTGTAAATGCACGCTGTCAATTAAGGAGAGCCATGCTTTATTTAATATTAGAGGATATGATTTTGAAGTGATACATGTTTTTAAGTGGAAAATGACAGTACATTTCAAGTCACTTTTTGAAATTATATCAGTATTTTAAACTATTTAATATTTAATAATAAATAGTTTATTAATTAATAGTTGTGACAAACGATTAAGGTACTTCCAAAAAAGTATTTATATTCTTTCAATATTCTTCAGACACCTTTATATACTTCAATGATGCCAAAATAAGAGTGTCTCACTTTTGTATTATTGGTCTCTCTTTCTTGCCTTTCGGAGAGGCAAATAAAAGATACATATGAACGATAAAAATATATCCCTAGGTGAAAAATCTCACGTTTTTTCAATTAAAATACACTTCGGGATGTTCTTTGCATCCTCTAAGATCAAAAATAAATATTTTCATATTTTTCTTTAGGTATATCTTATGAATAACGAGTTTCACAAAGTGTCTCATTAACCCCCAGGCACCCTCTGAGCCTTGCGATGGGGGCGTGAGCCTTTATCGAAGCTCTCGATATATATAATAAATAATTAGAATTTCTAATCACATTTTTATTCAAAATATGACCTTAAAAATAAAAAAAGACTATTAATTTTTCATTAAAATCTAAACAAACATTATATTTCTAAAATTGAGTAACAATGAACTTTTTATTTAAAAAATATTAATTAAAAAGAAGGAAAATGTCGGCGTGTCTGCGAAATTCCATAAATGCCAGTTTTTATTTTATTATTATAAATACATTTTTTAATGAACATTTTCGTACTTTAATTTATTCTATGTTTAATTGAATAAACGTTTAGAAACTTTATATATCACTAATTAACTTGGTACGATTAAAACGGGAAGTTCATATTTTCTATGCACTTCGTTTTCACATTTCTTAATTATATAGCTTCCATATTCGGAATATTAAAATCCTTTCGCTAATCGAATAAATAATTCGACGTTTTTATAGAATCATGTCTTTGAAGAATGCCAAATCTTTGCTTCTTTTATTGCCAATCTTCTGATTGTATTGCCTGTGTAAAGTTAGTAGGTACTGATCTTTTTGAAAATGAACATTTTCTTTCCTGTACCGGATTGTACTCAACTTCTACTGTATTGTACCATTAAGAGTATTTTGATATTGGGAGCCATTTCCGAGGAAAATAAAGAATCAAAAAATTTACTAGCACCAACTTCTTCGAAAATCGAATTTCTTCTCCTTGTACCGGATTGTACTCGATTACACGATTGTACCGTAAAGAGAATAAATATATTTCCCCCCAATCGCTTTTCAAATAATGAAAGAAACATTACGCAAGTCGAAGATTACGAAACTCGGTAGAGTTTTAGATGAACCATAAAAATACTAGGGGTTCGGTGCTAGCACGAGTTTTGTTTTCTTATTTCGGAAACGGTTTGGGATATCGCGTTATTCTCTTTGTCGTACAACTGGATACAAACCAAGTAGAATCCAGTATAGCAAAAAAAAATTTTAATTTTCAAAAAAATTGGTGCTAGTAATTTTTTCAATTTTTGTTTTGTTTTATTCGGAAACGTTTCCCAATATAAAAATACTCTTAATGATACAATACGGTACAAATTGAGTACAAACTGATATAGGAAAGAATTATGCTTTTCAAAAAAGTCGGTGCTAACTTCACTCAGGTAATCGTACTGCCAATGCTGTATTTTTGAACTTATTACACGGGACATAATTTGGCGAGTTCTCCATACATTCTTTATGCATTTGTTGTGAGAATCTTGCATCGTAAAGACTGCATTTGCATTGCTTTATTTCGATTGATTAGCTAGCTTAGCTTAGCTTAGCTTTTTGCTTTTTTTTTGATTTAGCTTTAATGTTCTAGAAAAAGTTCGACAAACTTCAATAAATTTATCAAAATAGGAAGATACACGGTATGTCCCCAAACTATTTGAACCCCATGGTCGCTGGGAGAATAATGCACCATTTCGGAAGTTTTTACGCCCTTTATACGCTCATGAAACAGTCGAAACCCCTTCTGCATCTACCACCATTCAGGTCGCTCTCCTTGTCGATTACAACGAATCAATACTTATCGGCATTCCAGTACGTGGCGCACGGGTCGCGGAACTTGGCGTAAGACATGTCCGTATTCTGAAGTGCACCAGCAGATTAGCATTATCGCGCACGAGATGCTTGGGAATGCGAGCGTACGCCTGACAGGGATAGAAGCAGTCGATGCTCCTGTGTCTTCCCATGCAGAAAAAGGCTCTGATGTTGTTCTGCTTCTCACAGGCGATGTTGTCGAAGATCGTTATCGAGTTGGGGCGTGGATCCTCCGGCATCACCACCTCTTCTTGATCATTGAAAGGATGATAGCCAATCAAGAGACACGGCAGTGTCTCGCGGCATGTTCGTTCAAGTAGTTCGCGCTCAGACACGACAGCGCTGATCTCGCGGGCACCCGTGATTTTTACACCACAAATGTCTGTCCCCTGCACCCCTCAATTTTTACACCGAATGTAATCAATAAATATACGGTTATAACCAAAACTATGCTTAGTTACGCCATATAAATTGAGTATTCTCTATTGATAGAGACCAGAATAAATGTTATAAGTTACATATTAACAGAGATTCTTCCTTAGCAACGCGAAGCCACGCCCCTCGCGCATAAAAGTCGAGAATTCGATTTCTCGGCCAATATATACAGGGTGTAACAAAATAAGTGTAAAACATTTCAGGGGGTGATTCCTCATCGAAAAAGGGATAGGATCTTTCATATAAAGAAACTTCATTTGAGCATCCTTTGTTAAGATACAGTTCCTTAAAGGGGGTACATAAAATTTGTTTTACAATTTTTTTCACAAACACTAAAAAAGTTACAAAATTGAAATTAACGTGACATTTTCTACTATCAAAAAGACACTTAGCCAGTAATTTATTTGGTTTACCCCATGGTTGTAAGGGGTGGAAAACGCAACCCCTAAAATTTATTTCCAACGTAACTTTTTGTCTTATTATTTGTTTACCATTTAAAAATGTATTTCCAATAGCTTGTTTCATTCTAAACAAAAAATGTCTTGAATTTTTTGCCCAAAATTAACCAGTTCGCAGCAAAAAATTATTTTACGAACAACTACAGAGATACATCGTCAGAAATGCGAACTGGATTAGGGATGCTCAAATGAAGTTTCTTTACATGAAAGACCCTATCCCTTTTTCGATGAGGAATCACTCCCTGAAATGTTTTACACTTATTTTGTTACACCCTGTATATGTCAAAATCACAAAAATTCCGCCTATCTTCGGCGAAAGTCGGCCATGATCGGAATAGATGCGACCACACGCACACGCCATCAAATGTATGTGAGAGTGTGTGAGAGAATATATTCGTTGAATGTTTGGTTATGGTTTTCAAAGTGAATAAAATATTTCCATTCGTGAAACGATTTCCCTCGCGTTTATTCCGATCCTCGGACGAGCTTGTTAATAAAAAGTAAAAAATCAGTGTAATCGGAGTTATGAATCTCAATAGTGGTGAATGTGACAGACGCTCCATATTGTTTGACAATAGTTTACGCTTTTTTTCGAATAATCGAGATAGTGAACGGATGCAGTGCTATTTTTTAGAAAGGAGACGGCAGTATCTCAGAAGAATTGCCATTAGATAAGTTACTTTCTATCTGACCACTCTAACCTCACTTTGATTGCGTATGAAGGACAAAATCTTTGTGGATATTCTATTCTTTGTTCCCAGCGTCATGCGAGCACGGGATGAATAGAGGGTTTTTTTTCTCTGTCAACAAGCTGTGGCAGAAAAATGGGAGATGCAATGGAATTGGATCACAATAATTAAGTAATTACTTTATCATTATTTTCTCTTTATCGATATATTTCCTCTTCTATCTATCACAAGTTCTAATTTATACACCGACCTGTCAAACCTAAAGTGTACATGTACCTCAATTCTATTTCATCTCTTCTTCGTCTCTGGTGTAACGACGGAATCACTGATACCGATTAGGGTTTTCGAGGGTTATTCCTTATTCTTTCTAGCACAGCATCGATATTTTACTGCACCTGTATTCTTCTGGGACTTCCTAAAATAATTATAAAAACCCCATATAATTCAGCCCTGACAAGTACAATCTTATCGAGCTGTACCTTATCGAGGAGATCTTTTGACGTAATGATTCCGAAACGTTTCTATGATGTTTTGCAACATTCGCGAATTTATCAAGAAATACATATTTCTAATATATACGGTAGTGTTCACGAATATTGTAAAATATCGCAGGAATGTTACAGAAAAGTTACTTGTAAAAACATGCTTTGTGGGGTGTAAATGATGATATTTCGTAATTTTCATCGTTACACCAGAGGCGAAGAAGAGATGAAATAGAAGTGAGGTACATCTACACTTCACGTTTGACAGGTCGGTATATAAATTGAAACTTGTGATAGTATCATACGAAAGAGGAAATATATCATTTTTAATAATTCTGTCATTATTAGAATTGATTAACTCAGATTAATATAGTTTCTTAATTTCTACGTTGAGTAAGTTCGGTATATTTTAAATAGTGAAATGTGCTGCACATGGTTGTTATTTACAATTTGTTACAGATCGTATGCGAACCCGAGGGGGTTTCAACGAGGGATCATCGACTTGTTGTTCCAAGAACCAGTTGCATTAGTTCATTCGGCGGGTTGGATCTGCTGCCTCGAGTGCATGGACGTGCGTTACTTTAAAAATGGGTGAAAATTTTCATTATTTAATATCCTCCGAACCCTAGATTTGCTGATTTTAACCTCTGTTGCCACAGCCGGAATATTCGTTCGAGGGTTATTCCTTATTCTTTCTAGCACAGCATCGATATTTTTTATGCACCTGTATTCTTCTAGGACGTCCTAAAATAATTATAAAAACCCCATATAATTCAGCCCGAACAAGTATAATACAATCTTATCGAGCTGTACCTTATCGATGAGAGCTTTCGACGTAATGATTTCGAAATATTTCAATGATGTTTTGCAACATTCGCGAATTTATCAAGAAATATATATTTCTAACATACGGTAGTGTTCACGAATATTGTAAAATATCGTAGGAATGTTACAGAAAAGTTACTTGCAAAAACGTGCTTTGTGGGGTTTAAATGATGATATTTTGTAATTTCCATCGTTACACCAGAGGCGAAGAAGAGATGAAATAGAAGTGTACATGTACACTTCACGTTTGACAGGTCGGTATATAAATTGGAACTTGTGATAGTATAACACGAAAGAGGAAATATATCGATAAAGAAAAAAATATAATAAAGTAGTTACTCCATTATTGTAATCCAATTCCATTGCCTCCCTTATTTTTTTGCTACGACTTTGATTGTTGATAGTGAAGAAAACTCAAATTTATTGGTTGATTCATCCACTAACAACAATCAAAGTCGTGGCAGAAACATAAGGGGTAGAATGGAACTAGATTACAATAATGGAGTAATTACTTTATTATTTTTTTTCTTTATCGATATATTTCCTCTTTCGTATTATACTATTACAAGTTCCAATTTATATACCAACCTGTCAAACGTGGAGTGTACATGTACCTCACTTCTATTTCATCTCTTCTTCGCCTCTAGTGTAACGATGGAAATTACAAAATATCATTATCATTTACACCCCACAAATCACGTTTTTGCAAGTAACTTTTCTGTAACATTTCTGCGATATTTTACAATATTCGTGAACAATACCGTATGTTGGAAATATATATTTCTCGTTAAATTGGCGAATGTTGCGAAACATCATAGAAACGTTTCGGAATCATTACGTCGAAAGATCTCCTCGATAAGGTACAGCTCGATAAGATTGTACTTGTCAGGGCTGAATTATATGGGGTTTTTATAATTATTTTAGGAAGTCCCAGAAGAATACAGGTGCAGCAAAATATCGATGCTCTGTGCTAGAAAGAATAAGGAATAACCCTCGAACCCTAATCGGTATCAGTGATTCCTCATTGACCGTTGTTACACCATAGGCGAAGAAAAGATGAAATAGAAGTGAGGGGTACATGTACACTTCACGTTTGATAGGTCAGTATATAAATTGAAACATGCAATAGTAGTATAATACGATGTCCGATTTTTGCCAATAACTGTTGCTTCAACTTCCAGTGATATTAAGTATTACTGCAGAGCGAGTAGGTTAGAAGATTTTCATGAAGACTCATGATTTTCTGACATGTCAGCTCGTACAGGTGTAACCGAAGAGGATCTAGCTCGTGTCCTGTCCGTAAAAAGATGACTCAATGGACATTGGAGAATGTCAGACTTGTCATCGAGCGCTTATTACCCACGGTACATTAATTGCAATACGGGCTTCTAGTTTCAACTATTCCAGCGTTAAACAACTTTTACTTCTTTCAAGCTCATAACCTTTTATGAACTGTGTTCGTGGTAGGAGGCAGCGATCGATAATAGCGACTCGTCGTAGACAAGTTCATCTATTAAAACTAAAAGGCAAAAAAAATTCGGTGTGCCGAACTACTACTGCCATCACAGGCACACAAAAAAAAAGGCCTTGTTCCCGGAACAAGAACAGTATATCTTTATATTTTTGGGGTCGCTGAATCCGAATCCGGTGTCCGTTTGTCTCCATCACATCTCATTTTTTTTTAATCTCAAAAAACCATCAATAGATCATGATTTTCAAAAAGTTAATGGACTTAAACCAAATTCGCTATAGGGGTTTTTTTGGGTTGCTGATCACGAATCAGAAATAGGATTTAAAAAATGCAAAATGGCGGATCCAATATGGCGGACGAGATTTTTTAAAATCGACAGATTCATGCCGAATTTGGTATAAGGGGTTTCTTTGGGTCGCTGATCATGAATCTGAAGTCAGATTAAAAAAATTCAAGATGGCGGATCCAATATGGAGGACGAGATTTTCGAAAATCGACGGATTCATGCCAAATTTGGTATAGGGTTTTTTTCGATCGCTAATGACGAATATGAAGTTATATTTACAAAAATTCAAAATTTTCGAAAATCTTGTCCTCCATATTGGATCCGCCATCTTGAATTTTTAAAATCTGACTTCAGATTCATGATCAACGACCAAAAAAACCTCCTTATACCAAATTCGGCATGAATCTGTCGATTTTCAAAAATCTCGTCCGCCATATTGGATCCGCCATCTTGAATTTTTGAAATCCGATTTCAGATTCGTGATCAGCGACCCAAAAAAACCCCTTATAGCGAATTTGGTTTAAGTCCATGAACTTTTTGAAAATCATGATCTATTGATGGTTTTTTGAGATTAAAAAAAATGTGACGTGATGGACACAAACGGACACCGGATTCGGATTCAGCGACCCCAAAAACATAAAGATATGCTGGTCTTGTTCTGGGAACAAGATCTTTTTTTTTTGTGTGCCTGTGAATGTGCCCGAGCTCACGGTCTATTCTGCGATTAACGTTAACGTAATCGTGATTATGCTCGGGTGATGGGTGTTCCAAAAGAGGTAAAGGGGGGAGGGGGTAAAGTTGATACTAAACATCGGATGCTGTAAGCTGAATTGCTAGTGTATGTTTTGCAACTGGAACATCATCGCAGGAATAATTTGTCTACGAGTAGTCACAATCATTGGTCGCTGCCCCCTACGATGAACAATTCGTACAAGAGGTAAATACTTTGAAAGAAATGAAAGTCATTTAAAGCAGGAATAGTTGAAACGAAACGCGCATATTGCAATGAAAGTATTATGGGTGATAGGCGCTCGGTGATAAGCCTGACATTCTCCAATGTCCATCGAGTCATCTTTTTACGGACAGGATACGAGCTAGATCCTCTTCGGTTGCACCGGTACGAGATGACATGTCAGAAAATCATGAGTCTTCATGAAAATCTTCTAACCTACTCGTTCTGCAGTAATGCTTAACACTCCAGTACTCGCGCGGGGTATCGAAATAACCCAACTCCCTTTAGCGGGCTATTTAGAAATGCTAACGCGAGTACTGGAGTGTTAATATCACTGGAAGTTGAAGCAACAGTTATTGGCAAAAATCGGACACCGATTTTTAAACACTTGGGGAATCTCATCGAAGAAACCCGAATGATTATTTCTTATTACTTCTACACATTATTCATCATTATTTACAAAGTAACGATTTCGAGGTTAGATGCTTCGATCTCCCGAATTGACAGCTACCGGGAGATCAGGGCCTCCTTTCTCGAGTCACTCGTAAAAGTTACGTATACGCATCTCTCTTAGCGAGTAGACCAATCAGGACCACCACCACAACGGAATACTTGATCCTGATTGTTCTATTCGATAAGATGCCTATACGTAACTTTGCGAGTAGATACTTTAAGCATGTCCTAAATTTTAAACGTATCCGTATACGCAACAGTCTGCGCATGCGCAGAATAGATACGGTGGTCCCGATGCATTACGTTGCCCGTATCGTTACGGGTCTACCGTCGTATCCCTATCCGAATACGTATCCTGTCGCGTATGATTAGAAAGTCTAACGTTTCATCGCTTTTGGTTTCGTATACGTATGGGTCCATCGATGCTTGATTAAACGGTTATTTTGTGGCCAACGTAAGTCAATAAGGTTACGGATACGGATATAGATACGGAACAAATTTTAGGGTTTGCTTAGAGTGTCTAGTGATTCGAGAAAGACCGCAGCGCACTCTTCAGAAGCCAACTGTAACTATAAATGACTAGACCACTGACCCAACCACTTCCGGCCAAATGTCAGGGAAATTCAAAATCCGGGGTTTTCCAAGGGATATACGGTATACAGAACTTACTCTCTATGTAGACATTAAGAAACTATCTTAATCTGAGTTAACCAACTCTACAGATAATAATGACAGAATTATTAAAAATTATATATTTCCTCTTTCGTATTATACTATCCAAAAAGTAATGAAATCTTGCCACAAAAACAGATTCTCTATAAAAAATGGCGGCATGTTCATTCAATGTCAAAAAAATGGATACGTAAAATGCTCTCCAAAAAAGATTTGAAATCAATTAAGATCGCCATGTTCAAGATTTATATATAAGAAATAAAAGGCATCATTTGAAAGGAAAATTATTGTAAATCAAGTTACTAAAAAATTCGACTAAAAAAATTTATAAAAAATTTGCATAACAAAGAACTTGCCGCGTTTAAGTTTTCACATTTTTTCCACTATACAGGGTGTTCGGAAAAAACACCGACACAGAAATAGGGGTGATAGGTTACGTCATTAGAAGTATTTTGATATAAGGGACCTATACCCGCAAGCGCCCTCTTCTGGAGAAATCAACTTTTCAAGTTTATAACGACTGAGGTTGATCAAAGTAGAATAATAAGAAACGTATCAAGATGGTAACGAATATTTAATTTTACGAGATACAAAAACAATGTACTACAGCAAATGCTCAAAATGACGGCCACCCATGTCCATGCGACATCGGAAACGATTCTGGATAGATGTGCCACTGCGCAAACTGTTTGCGGAAAGGATAACCGCTTGGCTCAAGTCCTTGTACTTTTCGAAGATGATGCGGATACAAGGAGTTTTCATTTGTTTTTCAATTGTACAGGTAGACAAAAAACTCAATATTATTCTACTTTGATCAACCTCGGTCGTTATAAACTTGAAAAGTTGATATCTCCAGAAGGGGGGGCGCTTGCGGGTATAGGTCCCTTATATCAAAATACTTGTAATGACGTAACCTATCACCCCTATTTCTGTGTCGGTGTTTTTTCCGAACACCCTATATACTGGTGGTATCATATATGTGTATGCATTTATTTAAAATCATAAGTGCATAAACATCGAATATAATTTTTTACCTGTCCGAATTTTTTATTTTGAAGGAAAAGAAGGAAAAGTTCTTTTTTATGAAAATTTTTTTATAAATTTTTTTAGTCGAATTTTTTAGTAACGATCGTAAATCTTGAACGTGGCGATCTTAATTCATTTCAAATCTTTTTTTGGACAGTATTTTACTTATCAATTTTTTTTGTATTGAATGAACATGCCGCCTTTTTTTACAGAGAATCTGTTTTTGTGGCATCAAGAGACACGGTAGTGTCTCGCGGCATGTTCATTCAAGTCGTCAGAACGACGCCGCCAGCGCTGTTTCCGCGAGCACCCGTGTATCTTTACAGGAAAAATGTCTGCCCTCTCTCTCTCTTAACCCCTCAATTTTAACATCGAATTTTCTCAATAAATATACGGTTATAACCAAAACTATGCTTAGTTACGCCATATAAATCGACTATTCTCTATCGATAGAGACCAGAGTAAATGTTGTAAGTTACATATTAACAGAGATTTTTCCTTAGCAACGCGAAGCCACGCCCCTCGCCCCTCAAAAGTCGAGAATCCGATTTCTCGGGCGATATATATATGTAAAAATGTCACAAAAATTCCGCCTGTCTTCGGCGGTATTCGGCCATGGTCGGAAATGTGTACACAGATGCGGCTACACGCATACGCCATCAAAAATGTATGTGAGAGTGTGTGAGAGAATATATTCCTTGAATGTTTAGTTGTTTTTCAAAATTAATAAAATATTTCCATTCGCGAAACGATTTCACTCGCATTTTTTCGATCCTCGGACGCGCTTGTTAATAAAAAGTAAACATTCAGTGTAATCGGAGTAGTGAATCTCAATAGTGGTGAATGTGACAGACGCTCTGACAGCTAGCTATTTTCAAATCGTTTGGATTTTTTTTTAATAATCAAGATAGTGCACGGAAGCAGTGTCATTTTTCTCTGGTTGCTGGTGCATGAAGAGCAGGAAAGGAGACATCTGTATCTCGGAAGAAGTGGCATCAGATAAGTTACTTCCTAACTGACTGTCTTAACCTCATTTTCATCCCTTATACAGAACAAATATCTTTGTGGTTATTCTATGTTTTGTTTTCAGCGCCATACGAGAACGGGACGGATTGATGGAAATTTGATTTTTCTTCGCAGTAAAAAATCAATCTAGGTAGAAAAGAATTCTCTAGAATTGCGGTACAATGCCACGGTATGAATATCAGGTTCTACCGACATGACATGCTTCGACAAGGTCTGTATCAACTTTAGCGGTATATTGGGGGCACTGCACTAATCCTGTGGCACATTTTTCTATCTGGGAAAGCATATTATTATGGTAGTACAGCTGTACAGCGTTCCGATAATATACCGTCTTCCCGTACTGACAGTATACATGCATTTTTTTACCTCCAATATGCCGGAATTAAAAATCTCTAGAACTCTGCGGTACAATGACACGGTAGGAATATCAGGTTCTACCGACATGACATGCTTCGACAAGGTCTGTATCAACTTTAGCGGTATATTGGGGGCACTGCACTAATCCTGTGGCACATTTTTCTATCTGGGAAAGCATATTATTATGGTAGTACAGCTGTACAGCGTTCCGATAATATATAATTGGAACTTTTGATAATACGAAAGGGGGAATATATCGATAAAGAAAAGATAATACAATAATTACTTCATTATTGTAATCCAATTCTATTGTATCTCCTACTTTTCTACCACGGCTTTCCCAGATAGAAAAGTGTGCCACAGGATTAGTGCAGTGCCCCCGATATAATGCTAACATTGATAAAGACCTTGTCGAAGCATGTCATGTCGGTAGAATTTGATACTCCTACCGTGGCATTGTACCGCAGAGTTCTAGAGATTTTTAATTCCGGCATATTAGAGGTTAGTAAAACCCCACAAAAACAGATTCTCTGTAAAAAAAAAAGGCAGCATGTTCATTCAGTGTCAACAAAAATTGATACGAAAATATTCTCCAAAAAAGATTTGAAATCAATTAAGATCGCCATGTTCAAGATTTATGTATAAAAAGTAAAAGGCATCATTTGAAAGGAAAATTATTGTAACTCGTTACTAAAAAATTCGACTAAAAAAATTTAGGTATAAACAAATTTTCATAAAAAAGAACTTGCCGCGTTTAAGTTTTCATATTTTGTCCACTATACCGAATAATTTGCAGTGCTTGGACGGTGCTAGAGTGATTCATAAATTGCACTGCCGAAGTCAAATTCAGAGAAATTCAGAAGGCCCCCGCCTGATCGGTTTCTCGTGCGACGTTCGGTATACTGGTGGTATCATATAAGAGTGTATGAATTTATTTAAAATATCTCATAAGTGCATGAACATCGAATGTAATTCTCTGTAAATTTTTTATTTTGAAGGAAAAAACGCGGCAAGTTCTTTTTTATGAAAATTTGTTTATACTTAAATTTTTTTAGTCGAATTTTTTAGTAACGAGTTATAATAATTTTCCTTTCAAATGATGCCTTTTACTTTTTATACATAAATCTTGAACATGGCGATCTTAATTGATTTCAAATCTTTTTTGGAGAGTATTTTACGTATCAATTTTTGTTGGCACTGAATGAACATGCCGCCTTTTTTTACAGAGAATCTGTTTTTGTGGGGGGATTTCATTACTTTTTGGAATTTATTCATGAGGAGAATACGTACCTACATGTAGGAGAATAGCTTTTTATTACCACCAAATTAAAATCTCACATTTTATACCGATACGAGCTAATTAATTATAACCACGTTACTTTTGATTTATTCTTGTGATATTTTGAAAGGGATTTATAAACTAGAGTGCCCTTATATTTTTCACTTTGCTTTAGTATTTTGGAGAAATAAAACATACCGCTTTCGAATTTACAGGCCATCGGATTTTTCTTATATCTTGGTCGTCTTCAGAAATCCACATGTAGACATTTTACCTTTAACTCTAACAATAAGTATACTCTTCCAATAACCGTGACAAATTGTTTCATCACATGTAAAGATACTACTTATGACAGTATATATGTTGTTACATATTAACTCGAGACGTTGGAATAGTTTTAAGAAATCCTTTTGCATGCACCGCTGAAATTTTGCCCTTACTCGTAAATAAATTTCTCAAGTCACTCGCAAAGTTACGTATACGCATCTAAGCGAATAGACCAATCAGGATCAAGTATTCCGTTGTGGTGGGGGTCCTGATTAATCTACTCGCTAAGATGCGTATACGTTCCTTGATACGGAATACTTGATCCTGATTGGTCTATTCGCTAAGATGCGTGCACGCAAAGATACGAGCGAGTTCGAGAAAGGGGCCTCTGATCTGCCGGTAGCTGTCAATTAGGTTGGCTGGTGGTCGAGGAAGTAAACTTCGGCGCCACCGAGCTAAACACCTTTTTTGACCGCCTGATTTGAAATATCGATACCTTGCTTTGAAAACCTCGAAGTGCAATTTTTGACAAAAATTGCACTTACGAAATTTTCAAAGTAAGGTATCGATGGTATCGATATATCAATATGGCAGCCTACTTCATAGTAAGCATTGCAGGAGTAAAGAATGAAAATATAACCTTAATTTATGAATCTATATGTAGTGAAATTGAAATAAAAAATGTAATATATAATAAAATGGTTTTTTCGTGCGCAGTACCGAGTTGTAAAAATAAATCAAGGTTCATGGTTCCTTCTGTAAAAAAATCGAAAGATATTCGTCAAAAGTGGCTCGATTTCTTAAAATATGCACCTCATCGTAGAAAAGGATTATGCGAAGTTCATTTTACTTCTGATCAATTAATAACTTTTAGCGGTGATGCAGGTAAAAATAAAAATTATTTAGAGCGTGTTCATAAATTGGCTGACAGTATACTGTATTCCCATTCCGAAGTATGGGAATGCAGTACTGTCAGTCAATTTATGAACATTTCTGATTTAATTAAATATGTATATTTATAGTACATATGGGGATTTTGTATTTGAATTTTATTTTGTAATTCATTTTTACAATTTTTTTTACCAGTCACATTAGTCACATTAGTGCAGCATTAATAATATATTATAACCGTTTAAATTTGCCCGCGGGTGTTTGGCTCGGTGGCGCAATCTGCTTCAGTTTTGCCCAGCCAACCTCATTCGGGAGATCGAAGTCTCTAACTTCGAAATTGTTAATTTGTAAATAATCCTGAATAATGTGTAGAAGTGATAAATAATTATTCGGGTTTCTTCGATGAGTTTCCCCAAGTGTTTAAAAATCGGTGTCCATAACTGTGGCTTCAACTTCCAGCGATTAAGTAAGTAATTACTGCAGAACGAGTAGGTTACAAGATTTTCATGAAGTTTTTGACGGTTTTCTTACATGTCCCCTTTCATAAGGTGCAAACAAAGAGGATGTAACTTCTGTCGTATCCTGAAGAAAATGAGTCGATGGACATCAGACATTGTCGAACTTATCACCGAGCGCCTTTCACCCACGGTATTTTCATTGCAATATGCGCTTTTCATTTCAACTATTCCTGCTTTAAATAACTTTCACTTCTTTCAAAGTATTTACCTTGTACGAATTGTTGATCGTAGGGGGCAGCAATCAATGATTGTGACTAATCGTAGACAAATTATTCCTGCGATGATGTTCCAGTTGCGAAGCATACACTAGCAAGTCAGCTTACAGAGCGTCCGATGTTTAGTATCAACTTTACCTCTTTTGGAATACCCATCACCCGAGCATAATCACGATTATGTTAACGTTAATCGCAGAATAGACCGTGAGCTTGGGCACATTATCGCAGTAGTAGTTCGGCACACTTGTCTACGACGAGTCGCTATTATTGATCGCTGCCTCCTACCAATAGTTCATAAAAGGTTATTAGCTTGAAAGAAGTAAAAGTTATTTAACGCTGGAATAGTTGAAACGAGAAGCGCGTATTACAATTAATGTACCGTGGGTAATAGACGCTCGGTGACAAGTCTGACATTCTCCAATGTCCATCGAGTCATCTTTTTACGGACAGGACACAAGCTAGATCCGCTTCAGTTGCACCTGTACAAGATGACATATCAGAAAATCATGAGTCTTCATGAAAATCTTCTAACCTACTCGTTCTGCAGTAATACTTAATAATATCACTGGAAGTTGAAGCAACAGTTATTGGCAAAAATCGGACACCGGTTTTTAAACACTTGGGGAATATCATCGAAGAAACTCGAATGATTATTTCTTACCACTTCTACATATAAGTAATCATTACTTACAAATTAACGATTTCGATCTCCCGAATTGACAGGTACCGGGAGATCAGACTTTTGACACTTTTCGCTCAGCTCGTAAGACCGCAGCGCACTCTCCCGAAGCCAACTCTTAAAGCACCGAGCCAACAACTTCCAGCCAAATGTCAGGGAAATCCAAAATCAGGAATTTTTGCCAGAGGACATTTGGTATATGTTGTTACATACAGAAAAGTTATGATATTTTGAAATTTCCATCGTTACACTAGAGGCGAAGAAGAGATGAAATAGAAGTGAGGTACACGTACACTTCACGTTTGACAGGTCGGTATATAAATTGGAACTTGTGTGATAGTATAATACAAAAGAGGAAATGTATCGATAAAAAAAAAATAATAAAGTAGTTACTCCATTATTGTAATCCAATAACATTGTATTACTTATTTTTCTGCCACGACTTTAATTGCTGATAGTGAAGAAAAATCAAATTTATTAGTTGATCCATCCACTATCAACAATCAAAGTCGTGGCAGAAAAATAATGAATACGATGGAATTGGATTACAATAATGGAGTAACTACTTTGTTATTATTTTTTCTTTGTCGATATATTTCCTTTTTCGTATTCAAGAGACACGGTAGTGACTCGCGGCATGTTCATTCAAGTCGCCAGAACGACGCCGCCAGCGCTGTCGCCGCGAGCACCCCGTGTATCTTTACGGGAAAAATGTCTGCCCTCTCTCTCTCTTAACCCCTCAATTTTAACATCGAATTTTCTCAATAAATATACGGTTATAACCAAAACTATGCTTAGTTACGCCATATAAATCGACTATTCTCTATCGATAGAGACCAGAGTAAATGTTGTAAGTTACATATTAACAGAGATTTTTCCTTAGCAACGCGAAGCCACGCCCCTCGCGCCTCAAAAGTCGAGAATCCGATTTCTCGGGCGATATATATATGTCAAAATCTCACAAAAATTCCGCCTGTCTTCGGCGATATTCGTCCATGGTCGGAAATGTGTACACAGATGCGGCTACACGCATACGCCATCAAAAATGTATGTGAGAGTGTGTGAGAGAATATATTCCTTGAATTTTTAGTTATTTTTCAAAATTAATAAAATATTTCCATTCGCGAAACGATTTCCCTCGCATTTTTTCGATCCTCGGACGCGCTTGTTAATAAAAAGTAAAAATTCAGTGTAATCGGAGTAGTGAATCTCAATAGTGGTGAATGTGACAGACGCTCCGTATAGTTTAATAATCGTTTGTATAAGAAACCTCCTCGCGTTCGCAAACGATCTGTAACAAATTGTAAATTACACAATTATATGCAGCATTTCACTTTTAAAATATACCGAACTTACTCAGCGTAAAAATTAAGAACCAATTTATATACCGACCTGTCAAATGCAATGAATGCAACTAAGCAACTGGTTCTTGTTGGAACAACAAGTAGATGATCCCTCGTTCGAAAGAAACCTCCTCGGGTTTGCATACGATCTGTAACAAATTGTAAATTACATAATCATATGCAGCATTTCACTATTTAAAATATACCGAACTTACTCGAGCGTAGAAATTAAAAAACTATATCTGAGTTAATCAATTATATTCTAATAATGACAGAATTATTAAAAATAATATATTTCCTCTCTCGTATTATACTACGTTATTCAGCACTTATCTGCCTAATCGGTATCAGTAATTCCTCATTGACCGTCGTTACACCGGAGACGAAGAAGAGATGAAATAGAAGTGCGGTACGTGTACACTTCAGGTTTGACAGGTCGGTGTGTAAATTGGAACTTGTAATAGTACGAAAGAGGAAATATATCGATAGAGAAAAATAGTGATAAAGTAATTACTTGATTATTGTGATCCAATTCCATTTCATCTCCTATTCTGCCACGGCTTGTATTGATGATTGATTTTCTTCGATTTTTCCCGTGCTCGCATGACCCTGAAAACAAAAGATAGAACGAACACAAAGATATTGTCCTTCCATTGTGTGAAAGTGAGGTTAAAGCTGTCAAATGGCAATTCTTCTGAGACCGTCTCCTTTCCTGCTCCTTTCTTGATGCACAGGCATTGGAGAGAAGAATACCACTGCATCCGTTCATTATCTCGATATTCGAAAAAAATACAAACGATTATTAAACTATACGGAGCGTCTGTCACATTCACCACTATTGAGATTCACTACTCCGATTACACTGAATTTTTACTTTTTATTAACAAGCGCGTCCGAGGATCGAAAAAATGCGAGGGAAATCGTTTCGCGAATGGAAATATTTTATTAATTTTGAAAAATAACTAAACATTCAAGGAATATATTCTCTCACACACTCTCACATACATTTTTGATGGCGTATGCGTGTAGCCGCATCTGTGTACACATTTCCGACCATGGACGAATATCGCCGAAGACAGGCGGAATTTTTGTGAGATTTTGACATATATATATCGCCCGAGAAATCGGATTCTCGACTTTTGAGGCGCGAGGGGCGTGGCTTCGCGTTGCTAAGGAAAAATCTCTGTTAATATGTAACTTACAACATTTACTCTGGTCTCTATCGATAGAGAATAGTCGATTTATATGGCGTAACTAAGCATAGTTTTGGTTATAACCGTATATTTATTGAGAAAATTCGATGTTAAAATTGAGGGGTTAAGAGAGAGAGAGGGCAGACATTTTTCCTGTAAAGATACACGGGGTGCTCGCGGCGACAGCGCTGGCGGCGTCGTTCTGGCGACTTGAATGAACATGCCGCGAGTCACTACCGTGTCTCTTGAATACGAAAAAGGAAATATATCGACAAAGAAAAAATAATAACAAAGTAGTTACTCCATTATTGTAATCCAATTCCATCGTATTCATTATTTTTCTGCCACGACTTTGATTGTTGATAGTGGATGGATCAACTAATAAATTTGATTTTTCTTCACTATCAGCAATTAAAGTCGTGGCAGAAAAATAAGTAATACAATGTTATTGGATTACAATAATGGAGTAACTACTTTATTATTTTTTTTTATCGATACATTTCCTCTTTTGTATTATACTATCACACAAGTTCCAATTTATATACCGACCTGTCAAACGTGAAGTGTACGTGTACCTCACTTCTATTTCATCTCTTCTTCGCCTCTAGTGTAACGATGGAAATTTCAAAATATCATAACTTTTCTGTATGTAACAACATATACCAAATGTCCTCTGGCAAAAATTCCTGATTTTGGATTTCCCTGACATTTGGCTGGAAGTTGTTGGCTCGGTGCTTTAAGAGTTGGCTTCGGGAGAGTGCGCTGCGGTCTTACGAGCTGAGCGAAAAGTGTCAAAAGTCTGATCTCCCGGTACCTGTCAATTCGGGAGATCGAAATCGTTAATTTGTAAGTAATGATTACTTATATGTAGAAGTGGTAAGAAATAATCATTCGAGTTTCTTCGATGATATTCCCCAAGTGTTTAAAAACCGGTGTCCGATTTTTGCCAATAACTGTTGCTTCAACTTCCAGTGATATTATTAAGTATTACTGCAGAACGAGTAGGTTAGAAGATTTTCACGAAGACTCATGATTTTCTGATATGTCATCTTGTACAGGTGCAACTGAAGCGGATCTAGCTTGTGTCCTGTCCGTAAAAAGATGACTCGATGGACATTGGAGAATGTCAGACTTGTCACCGAGCGTCTATTACCCACGGTACATTAATTGTAATACGCGCTTCTCGTTTCAACTATTCCAGCGTTAAATAACTTTTACTTCTTTCGAGCTAATAACCTTTTATGAACTATTGGTAGGAGGCAGCGATCAATAATAGCGACTCGTCGTAGACAAGTGTGCCGAACTACTACTGCGATAATGTGCCCAAGCTCACGGTCTATTCTGCGATTAACGTTAACATAATCGTGATTATGCTCGGGAGTAGTTAAGCTAGGACAGTTCTGGGCCACCCTGGGGACCCTAGACTTATCCCCATCCCCTCCTAGGGACCCTAGCCTTACCCCCACTCCCGGAGCGCCGCCATTGGTAGCCTAACCCCGCCCCCGGAGTGCCGCCATTGGTAGCCTAACCTTACCCCCCCACTCGGTCACCCCCACGCCCACCTGGGGATCCTAGCCTTACCCCCACTCCTAGAGCGCCGCCATTGCTAGTCTAACCTTACCCCCACTTCTATAGCGTCGCCATTGCTAGTCTAACCTTACCCCCCCCCCCCCAACCCCCGGTTACCCCCACGCCCACCTGGGGACCCTAGCCTTACTCCCACTCCTAGAGCGCCGCCATTGCTAGTCTAACCTTACCCCCACGCCCACCTGGGGACCCTAGCCTTACCCCCACTCCCGGAGCGCCGCCATTGCTAGCCTAACCTTACCCCCACTCCGCCCAACCGATCCACGCGAGCGATGACGTCACAAGGCGCGCACGCGCACGCGCACACGCAGATGCGAGCCTCACCGGTCCTCCGACCGCGAATCTCGCGGATCCCCTAGCCTTACCACCAATCCCGAGGCTCCGCCATTGCTTGTCTAACCTTAACCCCACCCCCGAGGCGCCGCCATTGCTAACCTAGCCTTACGCCACACTCGAGGCGCAGCCATTGCTATCCTAACCTTACCCCTACTCCCGGAGCAGAGCCGTTGCCCCCAACCCATCCCACCCCCACCCCGGCCCGTGCGAGCGATGACGTCATAGCCCGCGCACGCGCTCATGCAAGCCTCACCGGTCCTCCGACCTCGAATTTCGCGGATCCCCTAGCCTAACCACCAATCCCGAGGCTCCGCCATTGCTAGTCTAACCTTAACCCCACCCCCGAGGTGCCGCCATTGCTAACCTAGCCTTACGCCACACTCGAGGACTGTGCATCAGACCCAGGTGACTGAAGATGTAACCCTATAAATGAATGTAAATATAGGTGTGGCTGGATAAGATTACGATTCTATAAATATGAATTTGGAGGAATTATTTATTTATCCAACTGTTGTGTGAATCATTGAAACCCAACCACTTTACAAATAGTCTATTTCCGCGTCTCTTGAGCACCCGCTCCACGAGGTAGATGTCGGGATGTTTGACCGCGGCGAGTTCTTCCTCGTAGAAAGCACCCTCGATGGGTTGATCCTGGTAATCCTTCAACCGGTACGTGACTGGATCGGTGCTCTTTACCCCAGCGACGGTGAATATCTCCGTTGTCCAGTTGGGTGTGTAACCCTTCTCGAAGACGTGCTTGTACTTGCTGACACGTACTTTATCACCGAATCGGAACTTTGGCTTCTTCCGCGTTCCCGCATTATGATTCTTGTACACGCGTTGCAACAGCTCTTGGGCGTTTCGAGCGGTGACCTCGCGCGGTTTCATCCCGATGGTTCGATGTTTGCTGTCGTTGTAGGCGGACACCAAGTCGGGTAAAATATCTGTCCACTTGTAATTTCCGCGTAGACTGAATTGCATCCACATCTTGCTCTTCAGGGTGCGATTGAAACGCTCACAGATGGACGCTTTCAGGTTGCTGAAGGTCGAATACAGGTTGATGCCGTGTCGCTGCATGAGAGCCTCAAACTTGGTGTTGTAGAATTCCTTGCCAGAGTCGACTTGCAGGTTCTTCGGTGTACGGCCTTGCTCGAGAACAGTTTTCATAGCGGCCGTAACGTCATTGGCATTCTTGCTCTTGGTTGGCACGGCCCAGGCAAATTTCGAAAATACATCGATAACCGTCAGCAGAAAGTGATATCCTCCGTTAGCTCTCGCGTAAGCCGACATGTCGACGAGATCCGCTTGCCAAGTCTCGTCCAGGCCGCGAACGTCAACTCGCCGACGTGGAAAATTTCTTCGTGCAGGCTTGTGAAGTTCCGTCACCACAGCTAACTTCTCTTCGTCCATCGGTCCTCCAGTGCTTTCAATCTGGCGTCCAACTGGTTAATGAGTTCGGAACTGCGCAACGTCAACTCTTCAAAGCTCACGTTGTCCACACGTTGTTTCTTCAAATTCTCCCGAAAGTTGGAATCGAGAACTTGAACGATTGCATTGACACTATCGATTTCGCTTCGCATGGCCGTTGTGATCTGGTATATGGTACGAATTTCCTGTCGTATCAGACTCTGCATGACGCTCAATGTAACTGCATCATGCTGCTGTGTGGGATGGGCGACATTGCACAGTCTCTTGTTCTCCACGTCGTACTGCCCATCGGTAGTAAATTTGAATCCCGCACCAGCAGGTCCCGGGGGACCGCGTCCACTCCTGCTGTTCAACTGTCTTCCGAACACGTCAATGCTCATGATGGTACTGATGAAGGAACGTCGCGCCACACCGCTAATAAATGATGTCGGCTTCACGCAATTCCTCGATGATGGATATGATCTCGTTGGAGTGACCAGAGTTACCGGCAGCCTGAGACGCCAGGAGCAGACGAAGGCGATCCACGAGTTCGTTGGGATCATCCCAGTACGTGTAATCCACACGTTTGCCACTCTCGGCGACCATGTATCGTGGCAGTCTCGCTCCTCCGCGTTTCGGCGACTCAGCGTGGTAACCGATAGCTCTCGCGATAATGCTGTTGAACTTGATGCTCTTGCTATCGCGTATCAGTCCACTCTCGGTATAATACTTTCTGTGCGCATTCGTCGCAAGGATGATTTTTCCATAATTGTTCAGATCATCCCGACTCACGAGGGTCTCGTCGGGCGTCTTCTTGAGCAGTAACTCGATCAGACCTCTGGTGTTAGGATAAACTACGTCACCCACGCGAATGAGATTACGTTCGAAGACTATCGGAGAATTGCCAATCATCAACCGCCCTCCGGGTAGCTCGCGCACGCCGTAAATCGTGTCCTGATCTTTCTTTTCCAGCTTCCCCAAGTCTTCCTCTTCATCCTCCACCACCTCCTCATCCTCCACCTCCTCCTCCTCCTCCTCCTCCTCCTCCACCTCCTCCTCCTCCACCTCCTCCTCCTCCTCAACGTCACCCGTTATCGTCCGGAAGGATACATCGTCTTCCTCCGACAGCGGCTCCTCCTTCTCCTGCTTCGGTTCAGTCTTAACGGGTGCCACGGACCGAACCAATTTCTCCAGGGGAGTCACCATAGGTTTGAAGACTTCACTCATCACGCGCTCGGTCCTCTCTCTGCCCATTTTTATCATTCGATGCTTTCGTCGAATCGCGTCACTGGCTTTCACGATTTGACGTAAAACGTCCTTCTCCTTGCGTATCTCACTGTGCATGTTGACGTGATCGGATGCAAGAGTCAACTGATCAACACTTCAACAATCACTGCATATTTATCAGGTTCACGAAGCAGTCAAAACCCCTTCTGATCTATTTCCGCATCTCTTGAGCACCCGCTCCACGAGGTAGACGTCGGGATGTTTGACCGTGGCGAGTTCTTCCTCGTGGAGAACATCAGAGATATATCTGGGGTGTATCCTCAGAGATACATCTGGGGTGTATCCTCAGAGATACATCTGGGGTGTATCCTCAGAGATACATCTGGGGTGTATCCTCAGATACATCTGGGGTGTATCCTCAGAGATACATCTGGGGTGTATCCTCAGAGATACATCTGGGGTGTATCCTCAGAGATACATCTGCGGTGTATCCTCAGAGATACATCTGGGGTGTATCCTCAGAAATATATCTTCGGTGTATCCTCAGAGATACATCTTAAAATTTTGATTTAAATCCAGGGTGTAACTGAATGATCAATCTATATAAACGCGCAACTTATAGCCCTCGCACCAGTCATGACAGAACTACGATTCGACCAACAGTCTACGAGGCTGCCCGTGGTGAACTTTGATGAGCTCGCGCAACGGAGTGCCGAGAAGAAGATGAAGTAGCACGGTGATATGCTGCCAAATAGCGTGCGGGCAGTGTTTTGCGGGCCATCCAATTGCGGCAAGACGAACGCGCTGCTCACCCTCGTGACACACCCCGATGGACTGAGATTCGAGAACGTATACGTCTACTCGAAATCGCTCAATCAGCCCAAGTACAGGTTCCTGGAAAAAGTGCTCGATTCGGTGGACGGTGTCGAGTATCTTGCTTTCAACGAGCACGAGCAGGTGATGTCGCCGGAAGAGACACGTCCAAACTCGATAATGATCTTCGACGATATCGCTTGCGAGAATCAAGACAATATCAGAGCCTTTTTCTGCATGGGTCGACACAGGGATGTCGACTGCTTCTACCTCTGTCAGACGTACGCTCGTATTCCCAAACACCTGGTGCGCGATAACGTCAACCTGCTGGTGCTCTTCCGGCAGGATGACATGAATCTCCGACACGTTTACGACGATCACGTGAACACGGATATGCCTTACGCGAAGTTCAAGGACATATGCTCTGCTTGCTGGAATGCCGACAAGTACGGATTCGTTGTCATCGACAAGGACCGGGAGCTCAACGAAGGCAGATACAGGAGGGGTTTCGACTGCTTCGTGAACCTGACAAATGCGATTGTATCAAGACCCGAAAATGACTGCAGTCTTGATAAGTTAGACCATTTTCCCATATATGGACAAAAAGGTAGATGTAGAAACTGCAAATCAGGTCAGACACAAGTATTTTGCAGAAAATGCAATGTAAGACTATGTTTTGCACTTAACAGAAACTGCTTTGCGGATTTTCATACTATATTCTCATAAAATTTATAGAGTTTATTGAGACTAATAAAAAATGTATAAGATGAAATGCCCATCCATGGAACGGTTTTTGAGATATTTCCGCTCAAAGTCGTCGATGTCGCATACATCACCGGGTGCCGAGAGGCAGAGGCGGTCCACGACCCATGATCAAGGATTGCATTTATTGTCGAAAAGCCTAATTTTTTTTTAGCAATAAAGGTAAAAGAATAAAATGTTGGCTCATTATTTAAACTACGATTCCCCGATGGTAGAATAGTTAACGGAAGAAGAAGAAGAAGAAATGCTTTAATACGTAGCAGCAAGTCTGAACCTGCACGCATGACGTCACCATGATTCCGATAACATCCTCTTATTTAAGCAAAGACGTTGTGGTGGTAGAGGTGAGGTGGTGGGGGTAAACGGGTTCGTGCCTGTCGAGAAGCTATGACGTCATCGCTCAGGAATGTGACGCGCGCGGATCGGTCGAAACTGTACAGTAGCGCGGAGCAAGTCTGAACCTGCATGCATTCCAAGGTCTGTCAACTGCGCAGTAGCGATGCTATGACGTCATCGCTCAGGAATGTGACGGGGTCGAAACTGTACAGCAGCGCGGAGCAAGTCTGAACCTATATGCATTCCAAGGTCTGTCAACTGCGCAGTAGCGACGCGATAAGGCATGACGTCATCGCTCGCACGGGCCGGAGTGGGGGTGGGATGGGTTGGGGGCAACGGCTCTGCTCCGGGAGTAGGGGTAAGGTTAGGGTAGCAATGGCTGCGCCTCGAGTGTGGCGTAAGGCTAGGTTAGCAATGGCGGCGCCTCGGGGGTGGGGTTAAGGTTAGACAAGCAATGGCGGAGCCTCGGGATTGGTGGTAAGGCTAGGGGATCCGCGAGATTCGCGGTCGGAGGACCGGTGAGGCTCACATGTGCGTGTGCGCGCCTTGTGACGTCATCGCTCGCGTGGATCGGTTGGGCGGAGTGGGGGTAAGGTTAGGCTAGCAATGGCGGCGCTCCGGGAGTGGGGATAAGGCTAGGGTCCCCAGGTGGGCGTGGGGGTAATCGGGGGTGGGGGTAAGGTTAGACTAGCAATGGCGGCGCTCTAGGAGTGGGGGTAAGGCTAGGGTCCCCAGGTGGGCGTGGGGGTAACCGGGGGTTGGGGGGGGGTAAGGTTAGACTAGCAATGGCGACGCTATAGAAGTGGGGGTAAGGTTAGACTAGCAATGGCGGCGCTCTAGGAGTGGGGGTAAGGCTAGGGTCCCCAGGTGGGCGTGGGGGTAACCGAGTGGGGGGGGTAAGGTTAGGCTACCAACGGCGGCACTCCGGGGGCGGGGTTAGGCTACCAATGGCGGCGCTCCGGGAGTGGGGGTAAGGCTAGGGTCCCTAGGAGGGATGGGGATAAGTCTAGGGTCCCCAGGGTGGCCCAGAACTGTCCTAGCTTAACTACTCTCGGGTGATGGGTATTCCAAAAGAGGTAAAGTTGATACTAAACATCGGACGCTGTAAGCTGACTTGCTAGTGTATGCTTCGCAACTGGAATATCATCGCAGGAATAATTTGTCTACGATTAGTCACAATCATTGATTGCTGCCCCCTACGATCAACAATTCGTACAAGGTAAATACTTTGAAAGAAGTGAAAGTTATTTAAAGCAGGAATAGTTGAAATGAAAAGCGCATATTGCAATGAAAATACCGTGGGTGAAAGGCGCTCGGTGATAAGTTCGACAATGTCTGATGTCGATCGACTCATTTTCTTCAGAATAGGACAGAAGTTACATCCTCTTTGTTTGCACCTTATGAAAGGGAACATGCAAGAAAACCGTCAAAAACTTCATGAAAATCTTGTAACCTACTCGTTCTGCAGTAATTACTTACTTAATCGCTGGAAGTTGAAGCCACAGTTATGGACATCGATTTGTAAACACTTGGGGAAACTCATCGAAGAAACCCGAATAATTATTTATCACTTCTACACATTATTCAGTATTATTTACAAATTAACAATTTCGAAGTTAGAGACTTCGATCTCCCGAATGAGGTTGGCTGGGCAAAACTGAAGCAGATTGCGCCACCGAGCCAAACACCCGCGGGCAAATTAAAACGGTTATAATATATTATTGATGCTGCACTAATGTGACTAATGTGACTGGTAAAAAAAATTGTAAAAATGAATTACAAAATAAAATTCAAATACAATCCCCATATGTACTATAAATATACATATTTAATTAAATCAGAAATGTTCATAAATTGGCTGACAGTACTGCATTGCCATACTTCGGAATGGGAATACAGTACTGTCAGCCAATTTATGTGAACACGCTCTAAATAATTTTCATTTTTACCTGCATCACCGCTAAAAGTTATTAATTGATCAGAAGTAAAATGAACTTCGCATAATCCTTTTCTATGACGAGGTGCATATTTTAAGAAATCGAGCCACTTTTGACGAATATCTTTCGATTTTTTTACAGAAGGAACCAAGAACCTTGATTTATTTTTACAACTCGGTACTGCACTCGAAAAAACCATTTTATATTACATTTTTTATTTCAATTTCACTACATATAGATTCATAAATTAAGGTTATATTTTCATTCTTTACTCCTGCAATGCCTACTATGAAGTAGGCTGCCATATTGATATATCGATACCATCGATACCTTACTTTGAAAATTTCATAAGTGCAATTTTTTTCAAAAATTGCACTTCGAGGTTTTCAAAGCAAGGTTTCGATATTTCAAATCAGGCGGTCAAAAAGGGTGTTTAGCTCTGTGGCGCCGAAGTTTACTTCCTCGACCACCAGCCAACCTAATTGACAGCTACCGGCAGATCAGAGGCCCCTTTCTCGAACTCGCTCGTATCTTTGCGTGCACGCATCTTAGCGAATAGACCAATCAGGATCAAGTATTCCGTATCAAGGAACGTATACGCATCTTAGCGAGTAGATTAATCAGGACCCCCACCACAACGGAATACTTGATCCTGATTGGTCTATTCGCTTAGATGCGTATACGTAACTTTGCGAGTGACTTGAGAAATTTATTTACGAGTAAGGGCAAAATTTCAGCGGTGCATGCAAAAGGATTTCTTAAAACTATTCCAACGTCTCGAGTTAATATGTAACAACATATATACTGTCATAAGTAGTATCTTTACATGTGATGAAACAATTTGTCACGGTTATTGGAAGAGTATACTTATTGTTAGAGTTAAAGGTAAAATGTCTACATGTGGATTTCTGAAGACGACCAAGATATAAAAAAAATCCGATGGCCTGTAAATTCGAAAGCGGTATGTTTTATTTCTCCAAAATACTAAAGCAAAGTGAAAAATATAAGGGCACTCTAGTTTATAAATCCCTTTCAAAATATCACGAGAATAAATCAAAAGTAACGTGGTTATAATTAATTAGCTCGTATCGGTATAAAATGTGAGATTTTAATTTGGTGGTAATAAAAAGCTATTCTCCTACATGTAGGTACGTATTCTCCTCATGAATAAATTCCAAAAAGTAATGAAATCCCCCCACAAAAACAGATTCTCTGTAAAAAAAGGCGGCATGTTCATTCAGTGCCAACAAAAATTGATACGTAAAATACTCTCCAAAAAAGATTTGAAATCAATTAAGATCGCCATGTTCAAGATTTATGTATAAAAAGTAAAAGGCATCATTTGAAAGGAAAATTATTATAACTCGTTACTAAAAAATTCGACTAAAAAAATTTAGGTATAAACAAATTTTCATAAAAAAGAACTTGCCGCGTTTTTTCCTTCAAAATAAAAAATTTACAGAGAATTACATTCGATGTTCATGCACTTATGAGATATTTTAAATAAATTCATACACTCTTATATGATACCACCAGTATACCGAACGTCGCACGAGAAACCGATCAGGCGGGGGCCTTCTGAATTTCTCTGAATTTGACTTCGGCAGTGCAATTTATGAATCACTCTAGCACCGTCCAAGCACTGCAAATTATTCGGTATAGTGGACAAAATATGAAAACTTAAACGCGGCAAGTTCTTTTTTATGAAAATTTGTTTATACCTAAATTTTTTAGTCGAATTTTTTAGTAACGAGTTACAATAATTTTCCTTTCAAATGGTGCCTTTTACTTTTTATACATAAATCTTGAACATGGCGATCTTAATTGATTTCAAATCTTTTTTGGAGAGTATTTTACGTATCAATTTTTGTTGGCACTGAATGAACATGCCGCCTTTTTTTACAGAGAATCTGTTTTTGTGGGGGTCTGTATTACGTACTGTTTTTCCGCAAACACTCCTTGGCCTTCTTCAGGCGATCTTTGCCTTCGGCGCGCACGCTATACATCTTGCTGCGAAGCAGCACGAACTCCATCATCACTTCGCCGTTACATTCGTCCTTCATGAAACCGACGATTTTCTTATTGACGCGAGGAATTTTGAAGACTTTCCGAACGGGGTAATCGAACGCCTCGAAGCATCCGATGTTTCGCTTCATCACCTCGTGAATATCCTCCTGAGACTGTCCGTGTCGGTATACAGTAACTTGGAGTTTTCCCGAAAGTTTTGACCATAAAGTCACAGTGGGAGGCGTACACACATGTTTTGGAGATGTTCTGTACACAGAACCCCACATAAATTGGTTTATCGAGGAAAACTTTAATCTTGCCGGGCTGCACGGCCACGAGATTTTCCGCCAAAATGGCACGGTGGTGGAAGTAGGGTTTGGCGATGAGCGCCTCAGCGCTATACCTTCTTTTCCACTGCGTTATCAGTTTGATGTTGGTACGCTTACGCACGTTCTCTATGGTTTTGCCGAAGACCGCGTCGTTCATGATTTTAAACAGGTTCTTCTCGAACTCATTGGCGGCTCGTTTCTTCATGCTGTTGTTGAAGTCGATGTAGCTCTTGAGCCACGGTGATTGGTCAAATTTCAAAACTCTGTGGATCTTGATGAGTTTGAGACCGTAAGTCAGAGCTTGTCTCAGGTTGCGCTAGTAAATGATGTATCGCGACTTAGGATGCAGCGTCGTCAGGAGCTTGGATTCCCTCGATCCCGGCGGTTTCATCTGCTTCGGACACAGTGGCAAGTCACGATGAGCGTCGTGGATAGCTTACGGGTAGTCCAAATCCACTTCGAGTATGTAGTCGATGGGCGGGTCGTCGAGAACGTTCCAGTCATCGAGAATCTCCACCCACTCGAAACCACCGTACGGAACATGTTGCGTCATCGCCCAGCCGTAAAAGTTGTTCCTGTCATAGTAAATGAGATACTTTCTCTCCTCGTCCGGATTGTAATCATTCATGTACTCGTTATTGGCTCGAGCGTAGTGGTTGCTGCATTGGCTGATCCCGCCTCTGATGCCTCGTTCGACGAGCAGCAGCATGTCGATGTCGGTGATCAGTTCCAGCTCGTTCCCGGTATACTTCAGCATAATATCTTAAGTGAGACCGGGAGTTGTATAGTAATGTGCGGGATTCAAGCCGTACGCTTCACGGCAGTTGTCACGGAAGTTCAGAAAAACGTCGGCCAGGAGTAGCACATCGGTTTTCAGGTAGAGGTCCGAGTACTCGTCCGGGGTCCCGATATCGAACTTCCTCCAGACCCGCTCAGTATGCTCGTAGTCCCCGTCGGTGATGTCGCTGCCACTGAGATGACTGTAGAATTGCTCCTTGGTCAACAATTCCGACGTGTCGAGCTTGTCCCCAGTGTCGAGGAACTCGTAGGGAAAGACTTTCTTCCTCGAGGGCAGCTCGAACGTCGTCGAGTTGCGAGACCTAGCAGCGGAGAATCTTGAGATCGGTGAGGTACGATGCCAATTTCTCGAGCGACGATGCCATGAAGGAGAAAGAGTTGACGAATCGGAACAATTAGTCGCTCTACTTCAGGTGTTTCGTGAACGAAATGTATTGCTCCATATTCAGCGGCAGGAGGTTGATTTCGTTGACAATAAAATAAATATCGTAGCCGTAAATAAGTATTGTAGCACCCCGATATCTTCCGGTGAGGTGGCCCTGATCCTGAACTTTCACACCGCCTATCAGTGGTTTCTTGCAAATATGGCAGACCTCGGTATCACGATGAGCCCTCTCTTGTTTCTCCGTAAGCACATCCATGGGCATGAGATGTTGGAAGACCAGTTTAATCTGCTCGGCCAACCGCAGTTGTTGCGCGAACCATTCGGCGGGTTTCGGTCCCCGATAGCTGTCGTAGCGGGACAGCGCATCATCGTAACCACACTGCACATAGTATTCCACGTTGAAAGGCTCGTACACTTAGCACTTTCGTTTTGCCCGTCTGTTGCTGCTGCTGAACGACACTCTTCAAGAGGCACTCGAAGTTGGTGTACACGATAAATGGCACCTTTTCCTTATTATAGAAATTCTTAAATTTCAACTTGTTACGGCCCACGGTGGGCAGCTTGACCTAGCATTTATTAATCTGCTTGTAAGCCGTTTCATGAGCGTCCAATTTTTCGCTGCTCATGAAATAATGGAGGCAGCGATCGCAGTTGTATTTTTTCTCTTTGTGCTTTGAAAGTTGCATGCTGACAAGCCGTGATAAATCTTTGATCTAGACGTAGTGATAGATGAACGGTGTTTCATCGACTTTACCGTCCTGCTCATCTGCTTCCTCATCTACGTAGTAGTTTTGGATTATGAGTAGATTGACGTGTCTATCCTTTTTGAGCGAGGTGATATAAAATGGTGCAACCGTCAGCTTCTCCCTTTGCTTCTGCAGAATGTAGATATTTATGGAGATGTCGTTCTGCTTTCCGAATTTGGCTACATCTTTCGGCGCCACCAGAAATTCAATTGCATCGAAATGCAGTTCATCTCTATATAGTTCATACTTCGGAATACGAGTTGGATTATTTCCCCAATTGACCGGATAGAGTACCGAAAAGAGTGCCTACTTGAAACACTGATCGTCGATATTTCGCACGTTGATGCAGACTTTCTTCTTCGCGATGCATTCGAGAAGCTCTACGTAGGACCTACCCCTCATCGGGTTGTACCTGTTAATGTTAACGGTCAGATTAACGATTAATCACAGCGTTCGACCGCAGTCCCACTCCTGGAATTCCTATATTTGCACGAGAATAGGGTCTCGCACTTTTTCGCAGAACCACACATTCAGATCAGTAGTCTGGATAATCGGTGCATTTTTTATGTTGAACGCCTTCAGTTCGATGATCTTCTTGTCGTTCTTGATAATTTTAAATTCACCCTCCAGCACGACGTTCATCTTCAGGACGTTCTCCCTCTTCAACGCATTCTTGATGCGCAGTGCGAAGAGGGCCTGCGCATCCTTCGAGAAATCCACGGCGTCGAAGTGCCGCAACTGAACGATGACTCTCGTCCGGATGCGTCCGTCGAACGCCGATTGCAGATCTTCCCAGGCGACGCGATCGCTGCGTCTCTCGCGCTGGCCCAAACGTCCTCCTTTCGCGAGCAAGTACTTGAGTTTCCGATTGTAACTCTTCACTTGTCGGATTGCGGCCAGGTATCGTTGTGTTGCCGATACCGTCACTCCCTTTTTACGTATCAGGTGGCCGAGGATGCGCAAATTGTCGGATCCATGCTTCAATCATTCTGTGAACTCGCGAGGATTCGCATTACAACGGGCGATGAGCTCGAAGACTTGCCTCTGGATATTCACGATGTTCTTGCACTGATCGGCCGATATGTTGTCTTGCCTGCTAAGGTAAAACAGTACATGCGATATATATACTGTATGTATCATACAGAGTGAGCTAAATGTATGGAAACGGTGGAATAACTTTCGAGGGAGACATTTTGCAGAAAAATGTTTGAAACAAAACATTTAGGATTTTTCCCTGGCCATCCAATGGTGACCTTGAATTTGACCATGAACTCGACCTTGAAGGTCATTCCAAGGTCAAGGTCGCTTTTTTAAATGGGAACCCCTATTTTTTATGGCGGATTTGGAAGGAGCGGAAAATTTTACGTCCGAATATGACCATTGACCTTGACCTTGGATTCAAGGTAAAAGTCAACGATCAAATAGGAAAGTTTTAGGTTTTTTCCCTGGCCATCTAATGGTAACCATGAACCTGACCTTGACCTCGACCTTGAAGTTCATTCCAAGTTCAAGGTATCTTTTTTAAATGGCAACCTACATTTTTTATCCACCGATTTATCTGAAATTTGGTACGGGGTTTTTTTTGGGTTGCTGATTACGATTCTGAAGATAGATTTTGAAAATACTTCAATACAAGATGACGGATCCAAGATAGTGGCAAAATTTTGGAATATCCACCGATTTATCCAAAATTTTGTGCTCATGTCACCTTGCCTTAAGTGGCCGGTTGCTAATACCATAAAAAATGTAGGTTGCCATTTAAAAAAGATACCTTGAACTTGGAATGAACTTCAAGATCGAGGTCAAGGTCAGATTCATGGTTACCATTAGATGGCCAGGGAAAAAACCTAAAACTTTCCTATTTGATCGTTGACCTTTACCTTGAATCTAAGGTCAAGGTTAAAGGTCATATTCGGACGTAAAATTTTCCGCTCCTTCCAAATCCGCCATAAAAATAGGGGTTCCCATTTAAAAAAGCGACCTTGACCTTGGAATGACCTTCAAGGTCGAGTTCATGGTCAGATTCAAGGTCACCATTGGGTGGTCAGGGAAAAATCCTAAATGTTTTGTTTGAAACATTTTTCTTCAAAATGTCTCCCTCGAAAGTTATTCCACCGTTTCCATACATTTGGCTCACCCTGTATACCCCCTGTATACTGTTTTACCTTAGCAGGCAAGCTGTTGCTTCACTATCGACTAGTGCGACTAACAGCGCGAACGCGATGATGTGCGGTATTTATGTGCAATACTTTGTGAATTGCGCGGACCTGTCTCGAGACGATTCCAGGAATTGTTTTGCGCATGCATCATGTCCCGAGAACTTGGTCTCGACCAATCACCGTCGCGAACGTGTTGGTGAAGGAAGACATAATTCCTGGAATTGGTGCAAGAGGATGCAACGGGAATCGAAGGTGACGTCATCACTCTTCCAGGAATCGTTTCGTGCATACGCAGGACCGACGGTAAGCTTGTTAGATCCTGTCTCGAGACGGTTCTACCTTTTGGTGATGTATTTAAACGTTCAATAGTCCATCCAGCTAAGGACTCTGTGACCCTCCGGTAAATGAGAGTCACAGATTATAAACAGCATGCCATATCAATGTTTACACTGCCACCTCGAATCCCTCCCAATTCTGGTTACTCCCCACAATCTTTGCGTTCGACCACAGCGACGTTTTCCGCTGCACGCTGTGGTGCAGGGAGGGGCTTTCACCTAGGCATGAGGACTAGCTCCGCACGTTCGAGTTTTTCCAGCATCTTTATGGCACTCAGACTGTTGATGCCGGAACATTTGCCTAACCGACACTGGTTAGGTCGATCGACAAATCGTAGCTCTGTCTCCCGGTTGGGGATCACACTCCCCTGCCCCGGTTCGGCACTCATTATGGCGACCGGAAGTGACGAAGCCTGCGGGGGTGACGTCATCGGGCAAAATTCAAAATAGCCGCCGTTGTGTTTTACCACGCCGCTCCCGACGGACCATGATGTTTTGAGACTCTCCCGCGAGAAAGCGTTGCGCGTAAATTCAAATTGCCCGCCATTTTTATATGTAAATCCATGCAATTAAAAGATTTTAATTAATGAAAGATGGCCACTATAAAGCGAGCAACTCTGCGAATGTTTCCATGAAATCCGCCCGCCTAAATTCGTCCGAAATTTATTACGTTACAAGAAGAAATTAATGTTCCTTATAGATTTTTGAAGGCCGAATCCATTTCCGTAAGCAAAATTTAACTAGCACGTTGCTAGAGAAATAAGCTTGATCTCTACTTAAAATGCAGTTTTTTTGCTATTACTGTTTTAAAATATGACGTTTTTCAGAGTAAAATAAAAACATGTCTTTCAAGTCAGCGACTCCAATGTTATATCTCTTCTCTCTATTCTATAAAATAGTTTTTCGGATCGACGACCGACCAACCCACCCGAAACCTCCTCCCCACCAATCCCGTCCCCCCACCTCACGTCGGCCGCCAATGAGATGCAGTATGCTATCGATCGTCGATCGGTGCGTTGCAAGCCAGTCGAGTAGAGGCCCGTCTATCCGTTTGGCCGGCGTTTTGTCGAATTCGAGCGACGCGAGATAAGTCCGTTGACCGACCGGACCGCCGTCCTCTACAAACTTGGTGGAGTGCCGCGACAGCGGCGCGGGGGCGACAGCCCCTCGGGGATTGGCGAGTGAAGCGAGCAGGGGGCGGACGCCCCCTAGTAATCAATATAATATTATTTTTTAGAGAAATAAGCTTGATATTTACTTAAAATGCAGTTTTTATTCTATTACTGTTTTGGAATATGACGTTTTTCAGAGTAAAATAAAAATATATGTATATTTCAAATCAGCGACCCCAGTTTTATATAATCAATCTAGTTTTATTCTCCTGATGAGATGAAAGGTCTAATTTTGTGGGCCAGTGTAAATAGAGTATGTGAAAAGCGGCCGTATGAAATTAAATGTTGAAAACTATATAGGTGATTAATTTGTAAATATAGACGAGCTTTGAGTGTATGTAGGTCGGTAATTTCTTTCCAGCATGAAAAATATAATATAAAGCTATTAGTTGGAAAATCGAAAACCCGAACGTTCATCATCTATTTGTAATGTTTTTATATAAGAATCGACTGATCGTTTCAAATTCCAAAAATTGAATGCTACGTATTCAGATGTTTTTTTTCTTTTTATATGTCTAGCTAAACGATTGGACTTTCGGCTTCGACGGTCTGGAATTTTTTTTGGAACATGTAGAACAAAGGAACAATGAAAAAAGTTCGATTTTCAAAAAGTGGGGGGCTTGCTTCTAATCTCGTTTTTCATTTTTCTGATCTAACTGTTGGTTTTTTCGAAGTGCTGTTTTTAAACATTGCGGTAAAAAAGTGAGAATAATCTGGAACAATCGAGAAACTTTAAAATTTCAAAAAGTGGGGGGCTAACTTCATACAGGTAAATATTTTACGTAATACTGTAGAGTAATACGTAATACCCTACTCTCTTCCCTATATAAATATAATCACTAACATTTTATAACTTACAGTCGCCAAATTAGTGGCGTCCATTTTATTCCCCGAGATCCATTCGCCAGTTTCGCTTTTGGTGTCCTCGCTATGGGCCACGATTTCGTTGAGGAAGTTCAGAAGTGCCCAGAGAGTCTCGCGATTTGGCGTCGGCAAGAGCTGGATCAGATGTTGAAGTGCTTCTTGCTGCAACTTCCTGTTCCTGATCTCTGAAAAGAAAATTTGAAATTTCCTTATACGATTACTGTGGACAAGACAACGTTGGATGGGAGAAAAGAAGACTGCATCGGTACTCACTTTGAGTATGTACGAAAGCCTGATACAAGTCTCTGCATAGCAGTGGATCGGGTAAGTCCCGGAAATATTCCTTGAGGAGGGCGGCAACGTCGTGTGGACATTGTTCTGGTCCGATTTTAGTTTCCCGGCCGCAATCAAAGTCTTCTCTGAGCTGCAATTGATGAGACTTTGTAGAAGGCTTCACGATTGGTAGTTACGCAAGAAATTACTATTATAGCAGTTTCTGATAAACTTATAACTCATTTATTGTCGGCTCTTTGTACAGGGTGGTCCAAAGAATCGTTAATAGTTGGTTGCGTTGTACAAAATTTTGTAGGAGGGGTAGAAAGGTGGGGTCTGTCCTAAACGACAGTTCAACGTAGGGAAATTTAGTCACCATGCAGCGCTATACGGGAAAGGAGCGTGCGTTTTGTGTGCGCGAGTATTATCGCAACAACGATTCCGCCACTATTGCGCGCCGTAAATTTCGACAACATTTCAATTTGCACGATATTCAACAATGCCCAAGCCTTCAGTTGATTAAGCAATGGGTTCGTAAGTTGAGGAAACTGGTTTAACGTTAAATAAACGCGTCCTCGGCCGTCGAAGGTCAGTGAGATTTGATGAAAACATTGAGAGAATCAGAGCGTCCGTGCACGAACAAGCCAACTTATCGACCCGAAAGCGCGCAGCTGCTTTAAATGTGAAGAGATCGTCGGTGCTTCGCATCCTTCACAAAGATTTACGCATGCACCCGTACAAAATTCAGTTAGTGTAAGAATTGAAGCCGACGGTCCCCGCTGACAGATTGCTATTGGCTAACGAAATGCTGAAACGATATCCAGAAGTCGACAACATCTTATTCGCCGACGAAGTTTATTTCCATCTTAATGGCCATATCAATCGCAATCGTCCAACCATTCTGGAAGATCTAAAGAACAATATTCAGCACGAAATCGAAGCTATAACTGCAGATACTTGCCGCCGCGTTATGGTCAATTTGAGAGGTCGGCTTCAGGAGTGCCAGGACAGAAATGGGGCACATTTCGACAACGTAATCTTCAGAACATACATTTCCACGAATTTTTGTAAATTGTAAGATAAAGTTAGTAAAATTGATCAGCTTGTTTTTGATGTGTAAACATCTATGCTATGGCTCTGCGGTACGACCTTCCTGGGAAATTGAGCGTCAGACGTAAGTCATGTAGATGTGACTGCGTCAGTGTGTGTGTGGCGCTACTGCGCATACTATTCGCGCAAGCTGGATTATCTCAACGGGAAAACATTTTAGAGAAAAATGTTTAATACAAAACTTTAAGGGTTTTCCCTTGGCTACCCAGTGGTCGTATTGGATTTGACCTTGACCGTGACCTTTAAGGTAATATCAAATGCCTTCCTAAACCGTTCATCCGATTGCGATGAAACTTTGGGGAATAGTTGGACGTATGCCTGCGAAGGTTTCTGAGTTAGTAAATCTTATACATGGTGTACAAAAAGTACCGGTACGGATGATTATTATGCCTTCCTAAACCGTTCATCCTATTGCGATGAAACTTTGCGGAATGGTTGGACGCATGCCCGCGAAGGTTTCTGAGTTAGTAAATCTTAAACAGGGTGTTCAAAAAGTACCGGTACGGATGATTATTATGCCTTCCTAAACCGTTCATCCGATTGCGATGAAAATTTGGGGAACAGTTGGACGCATACCCGCGAAGGTTTGAGTTAGTAAATCTTATACAGGGTGTTCAAAAAGTACCAGTACGGATGATTATTATGCCTTCCTAAACCGTTCATCCTATTGCGATGAAACTTTGGGGAATGGTTGGACGCATGCCCGCGAAGGTTTCTGAGTTAGTAAATCTTATAAAAGGTGTTCAAAAAGTACCGGTACTGATGATTATTATGCCTTCCTAAACCGTTCATCCGATTGCGATGAAAAGTTGGGAAATGATTGGACGCATGCCTGCGAAGGTTTCTGAGTTAGTAAATCTTATTCAGGGTGTTCAAAAAGTACCGGTACGGATGATTATTATGCCTTCCTAAACCGTTCATCCGATTGCGATGAAAATTTGGGGAACAGTTGGACGCATATCCGCGAAGGTTTCTTAGTTAGTAAATTTTATACAGGGTGTTCAAAAAGTCGAACTATACTTGACCTAAATTTGACCTCCGCTGACAATAAAGGTAACATGAAAAAAATGGTCAAGGACACATTTGAACGTGAAAAATAATTAATTTGACCTTGATATAACCTTGAAGGTCATGGTCAAGGTCAAATCCAATATGACCATTGCGTAGCCCGGGAAAAATACTAAAAGTTTTGTATTAAAAATGTATTTAAACAATGGTGGACGGACAAAATCAATCCACAATCTACCCGTGCGAAGCCGGGACGGGCTGCTAGTAAGTTATAAATCTAATATAATGATAATAAATATTTTATTATAGAAAAAATTTAACTTCTTTATGTCGAACTACGACGTCATATTCCCCAATTAAACTCGGACCGCAGATAATTGTAAGATGTTTACACATCCTCCGTGAGTACAACGGCACTCACACCTTTTTTTTTATTTCATTTCAAAAATTTAACAACTCTTTGGACCACCCTGTAGTAGGATCGTTTAAAACTTTAGTTAGAACAAAATTCCTTAGAATATTTATACATTTGTTAAGACTATATGCAGCACAAAACCATACTAAGGGATAATATATTCAAGATATAAAGTGTTTCTACTTCATCTAGGCACTTATTTACTTTTCTGAAGTTGCTGATTATCTTAGAAAGAAGTACCTAATTTAAGAATGGTTTACACATGATGTTACAAATATACGATGAACTGTTATTATATTTCTAAGATCTACATATGTGTAAGAGGGATACGAAGGTTAATTATAGATTTTAATTGGAATTGTATATATTTTTTAACTTGATATCGTATATAAGAGAGGTACAAATGAATTTAACCACATCTATAATTATCATGACAATTAAAAATTTCTGACTAAATAAATATGTTCCTAAAAACTTGCTTTAAACGAGCAAGAACGATTTGATCACATGTACTTTCTTCATATTCTGATACCTTATGGGAACATTTCCCATTATCCCGTCAAATTGAGATTTAAATTTACTGTCAAATTCTAATAATTTAATATCGTCTCTCTAAAGTTAAAAATATTATTAAGTTGATTGCTCATTGTCTCAATAACAAATGTATCTAAAATAAATTAAAGAATTGATCTTGTAAGCTAGGGCCGCACGGAGAGCTATACTATAATATATATTATTACAAAAATATCGCTCGACATTATAATGAATGAGACAAAATGTACCGAACTATAATATATAGCTATATCCGAGCGATATATTTTTACATGCCCTATAACGCTTGCTTGAGCGATATTTCACCAGGAAACTATAATATGTATATATTATAGTATAGCTCCCCGTGCGTTCCTAGCTGTATAGGTGTACAAAAAATTCAATATTTATTTTTGAAAAACTAGGGGGCATTCGCCCGCTACTCGCTTCGCTCGCCCCCCCCCCCCCCCCCCTGGGCTGATAGCATACTGCATCCCGTTCGCGGCCGACACGCCGGTAGGCGACTGGTAGGGGACGGGGTTTTGGGTCGGTCGGTCGTCGACCCAAGAAAAGGAGGAGGAAGGGGGAGGGGGGGGGGGGGGTAAAATAATTTATTCATCAAAATAATCCCCCTCACTTTCAATGACCTTCAGCCATCTTTTAGGCAATTCACGGATGCCTTCCGCAAAGAGAGGCGAGATGAGGAAATTAGCGACCTATTTTTGGACTTCTTCAAATGTTTTGAATTGCACATCAGACAATTCGTTTTGCATTTTCCGAAACAAGGGAAAATCAGTTGGAGTTAAGTCTGGTGAATACGCCGGGTGTAGTACAACTTCCCATCCAAGAGCCATTAACGTATCTTTGACCGGTCAACCCACATGAGGCCTGGCGTTGTCATGGAGCAGTTTTACTGGACGTTTTCCTTTGTCAGTAATTGGACACTTTTGGTCAATTTCTTGGTTCAATCGTATTAATTGTTCACGATAGCGATAGGCAGTAACTGTCTGACCAGGTTTCAGAAATGTGCAAAAAATTATTAATCAGAAATATTCATTAATGAACTTATCAAACATATATTTAATGAACAAAATCGTATTTAAAAAAATAATATATTCGAAGATTCGTTGATAAAAAACAACAAAACGTGTGGCCGCCACACGCGGAAGAAGTGAAACTTCGATACCAGTTTCTCTGAATTTGATTCCGGTGGTATTAGTTTCAATTGGCTCTATACAAGTCTTTTACTATGCTTCTTCGTAGAGCCAATTGAAACATACCACCGGAATCAAATTCAGAGAAACTGGTATAGAAGTTTCACTACTTCCGCGTGTGGCGGCCACACGTTTTGTTGTTTTTTTTTTCACCCTCAACTGTGCTCAGATCCATCAATGTTTGATTGTGTGAATTTAATTCTTTCTCTCCATCCTCGATTTCGTTCTGTAGGGTAAAGTGGGGTGATGTGAACCATATTTTTAAGAAGTCCACTATAACTGACAAAAATTTCTTTTTTTGCAAATCTGCTGTCAATATCCTTTAGAGAGAGTGGCATAGTACGTTTTGGTACAGTTTGACTTAAAAGTATCCATTTTTTGTTAAAAAATTTCCATTTCTCGCTATAGACGTTTTTTCTCAATTTCAAAAAATGGTAGGGTGATGTGAACCACCACTGAAATTCCGCTGTAAAACGTATATATATCAATAAAAATCGTTGGTAATGTTCAATTAAGATTTTTATACAGTAACAAATGGTAATATGTCGATAAAATCATTTCTATTTTCATATAGCATTCATTCTTGCGATGCAATGCATTCTTGTATGTTCGTGGCATGTTGGCTAAAAAAGTTAAAAACGTTCATTAAAAACAATAAATATGTGCATATAAACAAATAATAAACGATAAAATAGCGTCAGCAGAGTAATTCACATCACCCCACCAAGAATGGTTCACATCCCCCCACTGACGCTTTTTTATTGCGAAGAACGCCACATTAACATAATTTATTTATTTATTTATTTATTTATTAAACGCCAAGCGGCTTTATACTACAGAGATTGCATAAGTTTGAATCGGAGACGTCAGTATGCGTGGATAATACACTTAAATTGAGACAAGACTGACATTGATAACAATTTCGCAATGCCAGGGATTCAGGGATCAGCTTCAATATGGCAAATAGAACGTTTCACCGTTCTTACAAAGTCGCAGTAATTACCACCGAAGTAGTTTACAGAATTACAGTGCGCATTCACCGAACTAGATATTCTATTAATAGAGCCATTCCGAACATACGATTTCGACGTATAAAACTCGGCTAGAATACGATTAGACCTCAAACCCTGTCGCGGGACACACAACGAAAAGAGCTCTAACAACTCCGGCGAATCAATTAAACCATTAACAATTTTATAGAAATAGCAAAGATCAGTCTGAGTTCTCCTGTCAGCCAGCTTGCTGAGGTTAAAACGTGCGTACACTTCATTCACACGACTAGTAGAGCATTCGGAGAACATAAAGTACGACAGAAATTTACAAAACTTATATTGTACTCTCTCAACCTCACCAATATGAACATCATAGAGCGGAGACCAAATGACAGTGCAATATTCCAAGACTGGTCTCACTAGCGCTGTAAACAGTTTGACTAACGTATAAGGATTTCTGAAATCCCTCCCAGCTCGAAAAATGCAGCCAAGCACCTTGAATGCTTTCACCGTGACATACTCAATATGTTTAACAAAGCCCAACTTATCATCCAAAAGGACTCCAAGGTCCTTAATCACACTTTCCACTCGCAAAGGTTGACCTCCGAGAGAGTAGATTACCGGGCATTTATTACGTTGACGCGAAAATCGCATAACAGCGCATTTCTTTGCATGTAGCTTGAGCTTGTTATTGTCACACCACCGTTCGAGACACTCGATATCATCTTGTAGCAGCAGCACATCACGTGGTTCGGAAATAGCTCTAAACACCTTCAAATCATCCGCATACAGTAGATACTCAGACTTAAAACCCCTGCCAATGTCATTTATAAAGATGTTGAAGAGAACTGGGCCCAGATGCGAGCCCTGAGGCACTCCAGATATAGCCGGATATTCCTGGGACACATGACCATTAACACGTACTCGCTGCCACCTCTCAGACAGATATGAACGAAACCAATCCAGAGCTTTGCCCCTCACACCATAACACGCCAGCTTATCAATCAAAATTCCGTGGCAGACAGTGTCGAAAGCCTTACTGAAGTCGGTGTAAATGGAGTGCACTTCCTTACCCACATTGAACGCGCCAAGCACATAGTTAGTGTACAGCAAAAGATTGGTAGAAGTTGACTTGCCACCCGTAAAACCATGCTGTCGTGTTGTAATGATATTGGAGAAAGCATGAGTAATCTGGTTCAAGATAACCTTTTCAAGCAACTTCGGTAGGGCAGACTGAATGCAAATGGGCCGGTAATTGGTTACATCCGATCTCGTGCCCGACTTATATATGGGACTAATAAATGAAGTTTTCCATGAGAACGGAAAAACTCCCACCCGGAGCGACTCACTAAACATATGAGTTACCGGTTCGCAGAAGCCACTCGCGCAGCCTTTTAAAAACACATTCGGGAGACCATCAGGCCCAGCTCCTTTTCTCTTGTCCAGTGCGCAAAGACCATCATAGACCTTATTAAAATTGACGCTCAGTGTAGTTAAGTTGGCATCAATGAGACCGTTGCCATTATCACGTGACAGGCTGAAGTTGCCATCTGAGGGAACACCATCCCTTGTAAACACACTCTTGAAGAAGGACGCGAAAAGGTCGCTAACACCCGCGCCATATGACACCGCATCGTCCCAGTGCATACACTCCGGGATATCCCGATCATTTCTCGCCTTATCCTTCAGGAATGACCAGAAAACGTTAGCGTCCTTATTCACAGAATTCTCAATCTTGAGCAAATAATTACTATAACATTTCATACTAAGCGCCTTACATTGAGATCGAAGAGAGCTGAAGGCTCATAATGTAAGCAAATCAGTAAATCTCTTCGGATTATAAAACCCATCAATATGAAACCAACATTATACATATGAAGGGTCCAGTGGAAAAACGATGAAGGTCCATTTTTTTCGAAATCGATATTTTAGCGACATCTGTTAGCTTGTAACATGAAGTATCAACATATCAAACCTTACAGGGGACGAACACTGAGATTCCACTAAAAATTGTGGTTGAAAATAGGCGGCACAGTGGATTCCCGTGCGTTGTGAAACTTTAAATGTCGTGTTTCTCAACTTTTAGAAATATGGACCTTCATCGTTTTTCCACTGGACCCTTCATATAGTTACCTTGAAAAAGCGACGAGATTTACTCAAGAACACGTCTTCTTTGAGCACTTGTCAAAACTTTCGTGATAAATTTTTTCGGCCGTGTTTGGTATAAAGACTTGAACAGTTGTGCACACTCGAACTATTCACCACAAAAAAGTTAATCACAAATGGAACCGATGGCAGTACTATGTCTACGCGGGTGTCAATTTTAAATAGGAAAAATCGGCGTGGTTCGCGTTACCCCACGGTTCACATCACCCCACTTTACCCTACTATTTAGTTTTCGGTACCTGGTACCTTCGTCATCGCTGTCTTTACACGTTGCCTCTCACGAAACTCTTTTGCCCGTTGTTTTCCTGTTTTTGCCATAATAATTTTAATATAACACACACGCGAAAGAATGTTCAGTGTTCTTTGACGTTTACGAAATGGAAAGTTTATTTAACACGTTGCCTGTCACTGTACTATTTCGACCGTTCTGTGGCCTTTTTTGCAATAATAATTATAAATTAACACACATACAAGCGCGCGCGCGCGAAAGAATGGACATGCACGGTGGTTACTCGAGAAAAGTCGCGACTCCGATCGCAGACTACACGAGCTCGGTATGGCCGGCCACTCGACGCGGTAAAATCCGGAAAACTAAAAATGCGACAAACGAAATACAAACAACTCACAAGTAACTCTGCGCCCTCTAGTCTGGCTTCTCCCAAGGATACGCCCAAAAAGGGTCCTAAACGCTAGATTTATGGTGAGCCTGAACAAGGTGCGACACTGCGTCGCCTCGTAATGTGAACAATAGCTTCCATTGCCCGAAGAAACCCTCTCGAGCAACACAAACCAGACCTCCTCTGTACAGTCTAAACAGCGATGGATTTTTGCTTCATTTATTCTTCAGTTTCAAATTAATAACTATAACATGTGCGATCAAGAGTAGATCTCCTCGAGGTCGTAAATCCCGAAGGCACTACTGCGTGACACGACTGGTGGATTTAAACCGTATCGGTTATTTGAAATGATTTAACACTGCACTCACAATATTACTGGCGATTATATTGGATTCAAAGAGATACAGTAATTCCGTGATGTAGCCGTGGTTTACAATTAGATACACTGCGAGGTTGTTTTGAGGGAAAGGTGTGGGACTGCGAACGCATTCGCAACCCCCATTCACCAAAACATACCGCCCGCCTCGCTGTTGCGACCGATGTACAGATTAAATCTAGATTAGGTAGTGCGTTACTTAGGTTGCGATAATAGTGAGCGGTAAGAAATGACGTAGAAGTTCCCTTTGTGATGGAACACATATATTGCGAGGCTGGCTCGCGAGACGCCGCGCAAGGCAGCCTCAAGACATTTTTGCCTCGGAATATGTAGACAAACGAACGGCGGCAGCTTCCCTGTGCAAGGCGATCCAACACGTGGCACGCTTCGCGCGGCGGCTTCGCGAGCCAGCTTCGCAAAGTCGATACATGGCTTTATAGTCGGAGAGCTGGCGTACAAAATGTGCAAGAGTTTTCTCCTATCTGGTACAATTCTAGTGAATTACAATTGGGCTGTAAAACGTCACTGTACAGTTAGCCGGTCTGGTTTTGGGACACCTGGCATTCGCGCGCTACCAAAGGTGTCAGAATAATTAGGTTCGTGCAACTGTTTTCTACTAGCTCCAAATTCATTTGTAATTAGTCTATGCAATAAAAAACTCAAAACAAACAGTCAGCCAGCAAAAAAGTGGGACACGGCCAGTCAGCATTACTGTAAAGTTGTAGAAAAAATTAAGTTCATGCAAGTGTTTTCTCCAAACTCAAATTTTTCAATATGTTAATTCATTCAATAACAACTATAAATCAACCAGTCAGACCTCATTTATATAGAACCCACACAGTCAGCAGTTCAGAGAAGTTGCGATAATAAGTACGCGCGACTTCTCAAAAACAATCATCCGCGCAAGGGATGACCCTTGCTCTAAAACAAGAGACTACGTAGTTAAGGCATCTGGCGACCAACTGTATCTCGAGCGAAGCGGAGAACAATGAATAATAGTTATTTTCGTTATTAGGGCGTGAAGCGCTGTTTCTAACGAGTGTGAAGTTTGCCGCACGAGCGAAGCGAGTACGGCAATCACACTCGTTAAAGCGGCGCGAAACAACCGAATAACGAATTCTATTTTTTGTCACAAGTGTCAAATACGAGGTTGACGATTTCACGCACTGCGCAGGTTATTTCACGCACTGCGCAACTTTTCACGAATTGGTGTGTGAAAGATGACTTCACATGCGTCGAGGACGCCCATGAAACCGAGTATTTGACACTGAGTGACAAAAAGAATCTTTGCCAGCACTGCTGTAGAGAAAGAAACGTTTCCTCAGTTTTTCTCGTATCGGGCCAGGGCGGATTCGAGGTGTAAGGCTCTGGGGTGCATGTATTTGTGTGTTAGTTGGGGAGAAACGAATTAAAATCTTCGGTACTGCCCTTAACAGAAAGTAATATTGCAAAATGCCAATCATTTTTAAAAATTCGTCGGGATAATAGTTTATCGTTTAATAATGTAGTGCTGCCATCAGTTCCCAATGACATCGATGGTTATCATGTGCCATGTTATAGAAAATTTACGGCTTTGAGCAAGAAAGTGAGAGAAGTCCTGCGGGATAGAATTAATATATCTGAAAAGAGGTAAGTCAATTAGACTCTATATTATTAATACACTTTCCTGACGGGGCCCGCAATTATTTTTTTGCTGTTGTCAAAATCATTGAAGCGATTTCTATATTATTTGAGTACATTTACCATAAAATTGAAATTTGAATAAAAGAAATAATAAAAGAAAATTGAATAGTTGTTATCCCTCTTCTTTCATTACACCTTCCTTCATTACTTTTGGTGTAATCATTGTTTATGTCTTGATTGTAATCGTTAATTTTCATTTTGTTTAAATTATCATATTTTTTATGATGTTTTTTTGAATATGAGTACAATATTTCCAGTAAAATTATGATTCTTATGATTGTTATTGACAAGTCGCGCGTACTTATTATCGCAACTTCTCTGAACTGCTGACTGAGTGGGTTCTATATAAATGAGGTCTGACTGATTGATTTATAGTTGTTATTGAATTAATTAACATATTTAAAATTTTGAGTTTGGAGAAAACACTTGCATGAACTTAATTTTTTCTACAACTTTACAGTAATGCTGACTGGCCGTGTCCCACTCTTTTGCTGGCTGACTGTTTGTTTTGAGTTTTTTATTGCATAAACTAATTATAAATTAATTTGGAGCTAGTAGAAAACAGTTGCACGAAGCTAATTATTCTGACACCTATGGTGGCGCGCGAATGCCAGGTGTCCCAAAACCAGACCGGCTGACTGTACAATGACGTTTTACAGCCCAATTGTAATTCACTAGAATTGTACCAGATAGGAGAAAACTCTTGCACATTTTGTACGCCAGCTCTTGGACTATTAACGTACGCACGGTCAGGAGCGGTGGAACGGGGCAGGATCGCGGGCGGTGGAATGGGGCAGAGTCGACAGCGTGTTGGGACAGGGTCGAGTATGAGTGAGACACGGTCGAGAGTGGTAGAGTGTGTGGGTTTCGTTACGATTTTCGTCTCCTCGGGCGCGCATTCAGTACCCTCCGCAAAGAAGTTTCACTTCAAAAGAGTGGATACCTTCTTCACTACGAAAATAAGTGTTAGAGTAAGTCCGCAATTTCCACTGCCGGCTGGCATACTACAGCGAAGTACCATCTAGAACTGTAAGTTTCTACCCCCCCCCCCCCCCCCCCTTCAAAACATCGACGATGTATGATAGCACGAATTAATAAAATAGCTTCCTTTCCAAAGTAATCATGTAACAACTTACGAATCACCAAAGATAATGAAAAAATTATGATAAAATTAATGAAATCATTACCGCCAAATTAATGAAAGCAAGTGTGTTGTCAAGGTATGTTGCGTTAATGAGAGAAATAGTACATAATTCCATACAATGGTTAATTGAGGATATATTCTCAGTTTCAGTGGAACTTCTCTCTTGGTTTTTTTTCCCTCTATATTATTTTTAGTCTCTGTAGTAAAGTTTACCATTGTATGGAATTATGTACTATTTCTCTCATTAACGCAACATACCTTGACAACACACTTGCTTTCATTAATTTGGCGGTAATGATTTCATTAATTTTATCATAATTTTTTCATTATCTTTGGTGATTCGTAAGTTGTTACATGATTACTTTGGGAAGGGAGCTATTTTATTAATTCGTGTTATCATACATCGTCGATGTTTTGAAGGGGGGGGGGGATTTAATTTCTTTTTTCGTTAATTTTCTTTCGTGCTCTTTTGTCAGATAAATATGAAACATTTTTTTAAATGATAGAATGTGGTCAGTTATTATTATTGCCGAGTTCGATTGTGTATTGAACTGAAGCGTGATATGAAGCTTATTAATATTATACATTTACTGTATGGTTTGTTATCTACTTGCTTTAGTGGATAGAAAAAAAATACACAACTGTACGCATCTGAAGCTCAAGACCGACTGCTTTTCCAGCGAAATTCCGTACACCGTGAGACAAAGGTTCGACGAGGGACCGACATATGTACCTCTCGGGGTACGGAACGCTGCGATAAAGCTGCCAATCGTAAGGGCCTTTGCACACGACGTTTTTTAAACTAGCTGGCGATGCGCCTTTTTGATGAGCGCGTTCGCTGCGCGTCATCAGCGCGTATTAGCAGGCTGTATTAGCAAGGATCGTGTGTAAAAGTCACAACTTGCCGACTGCCTTGCGTTTGCTGAGCGTCCTAATCGCGTATAACACGCGTCGTCAGCTAGTTTAAAAAACGTCGTGTGCAAAGGCCCTTAGTTGTCACGTAGGCAGGGTTCTCAGGTAAGGAGACCCCTGGGGCCCCTTTCTCTTACTCACTCGCAAGAGAAACGTATACGTTTCTTAGCGAGTAGACCAATCAGGACCCCCACCACAACGGAATACTTGATCCTGATTGGTCTATTGGCTAAGATGCGTATACGCAACTTTGCGAGTGAGTTAGAGAAAGGGGCCCCTGATCGCTTTATCGCGTAGTTTCCGACAAGGCGGAGAAAAGAGCGGCGTGGCGCGTCACTACACATTCATTGTTGTCAGCCGACGTATCGTGTGTTAACAGTTTGAAAACAATTGAACATCGAATTTCGCAACTAGAACGCACTCAATGATAAACGGAAAATCGGTAAAAATGTTTTCAGCCTAGATGACTGATTTAAAAATTATGAATGATAAATAAAATCACCAACATGTAATGATTTTATAATTAATGTTTCGATAATATTTACATTTTCCCCAGAACAATTCGTTCGTGAAAGAAGTCATAAAAATCGTAAATAAACAAACTATGCGGTTTTTTCACCGTTTCAGTAATTTTAACGAATCGGTGGAAACCGGATATTATGTTCATAACATAGCATTCGATTTGCACCGATTTGTTAAAATTATCGAAACAGTGAATAAACTGCACAGTGTTTACGGGCTGTAAGCCAACTCTATCGACTCGATCTCTGCCGGTATAAATGAAAAATTTATTCTGGTCTTTATCAATCTATCATTAGAGAATAATCAATTTATATGGTGTAACTAAGCATAATTTTGGTTATAACCATACATATATTTATTGAGAAAATTCGATGTAAAAATTGAGGGGTGGAGAAGGCAGACATAAAGATACACGGGTTCTCGCTGCTCACTTTACGCCAAGATGAACGAACATACCTACTACACGCTTACTGTATTGGTGTACGAAGCAGTACGGAGCGTTCTTGTACGGACGCCGTGTTCCAGTGTGCGAGCCTTCGTACACACGTACATGATGTCGCGACCCGAGCAGAACCGCACAGTTACAGGGACCTTGAAATTTACCGTCGGCTGGGCTTTGTACAAATACCGACTGGTCACGAGTCGTCGCCACAAAGGGAAGAGTACGTGAGTATGAAGGCCGGACGGTGGCGACGCCAGCAGGCTAGTGGCGAAAGCACGAAACCACGAAATCTCGTATGGATGGATTGACTATTGCACGCAAAGGCGTTCCAATTCCTGTATAGATACTCTCGGTCGGAGGGTTCGGTTGGACGGTCGGACGGTTTTATTAATTCGATAATCTCGACCGAGATTATTGACTATAGAACGTTCTGGATAAGCGCACGCCTGGTGCGTTAGTCTAGCGCCTTTCGTGTATGGAGACGGTCTGGTAATAAAGCTCGGTAGTGATCCGAACAAAGGACCATCTCTTTCCTTTTTCTAGTTTCCTCTCCTCGTTGTAGAGCCTCCAAAATAGTCACTACACTGCCGCTCTGTTTAGCTCTAACAGGTTATGGGCCCAGGCTCGAGTGTTTTTCGTGTGGTTGAGGTTGAGTTTAACTAGAGAAAGAACGCGAGATACGAACACGTGGTTGGGAACGATACGCAACATTTTTCTAGTGGTTTTCGTGATCGAGTTAGGATCGTGAGTGGTGAAAAATGGCAGGCGAATTGTCAGTAAGACACGTGACGAAGTTCGACGGAACGAACTTCTTAGGCAGGAAGTTTCAAGTGATTCAGGTGTTTATGGCGAACGAAATACTCGATGTAGTAAATGGCGATCTTTTTTCCCACAAAAACAGATTCTCTGTAAAAAAAGGCGGCATGTACATTCAGTGACAACAAAAATTGAAACGTAAAATACTCTATAAAAAAGATTTGAAATCAATTACCACGTTACTTTTGATTTATTCTCGTGATATTTTAAAAGGGATTTATAGACTAGAGAGCCCTTATATTTTTCACTTTCCCTTAGTATTTTGAAGAAATAAAACATACTGCTTTCGAATTTACAGGCCATCGGATATTTCTTATATTTTGGTCGTCTACAGAAATCCATGTAGACGTTTTACCTTCAACTCTAAGTATCCTCTTCTAATGACCGTGACGAATTGTTTCATCACATGTAAAGATACCATTTATGACAGTATATATGTTGTTATATATATCATTCGGCGGGCTGGATATGCTGCCTCGAGTACATGGATGTGCGTCACTTTAAATGGATGAAAATTTTCATCCTTCAATATGCTCCTAACCGTGGATTTGCTGATTCTAACCTCTGTTGCCACAGCCCGAATACTCGTTCGAGGGTTATTCCTTATTCTTTCTAGCACAGCATCGATATTATGCTGCACCTGTATTCTTCTGGGACTTCCTAAAATAATTATAAAAACTCCATATAATTCAGCCCTGACAAGTACAATCTTATCGAGCTGTACCTTATCGAGGAGATCTTTCGACGTAATGATTCCGAAACGTTTCTATGATGTTTTGCAACACATTCGCGAATTTATCGAGAAATATATATTTCTAACATTAGGCCAGTCGACAAGCGCATTGATAGCGGCAGCAATTCCGGACAAGCTGGAAATAATTTTTATTTGTTTCATTTGGTGTTAAAAAGCACGTATTAAATTTGTACCCCCCAGAAAAGGCTCGGATTTGGCCACCATCTTAAGAAAAGGGGTTACAAAACGTTTTTTCTTTATTATTTGTCAATGACTCGATTTCTATAAACTTTAGAGCAAAAAATGTAGTTACGAAAATTAAAGAAAATTAAATTATCTATAAAAAATATTCTATATGTTTTTCCCGTGCGACTATCTGGTTCGAAGTTATATGGGCATCAGAAACTGGATATATATTATAGGAATTTATTATTTTCTTTATTCTAGGCACATTTAATCCCTTTCTGCATGATTTTTGTAAATTCTATGAAAAATATATATATATGACAGCTTTGCCCCTATTATTCATAAGAAAAATAATTTAAAAAATATTTATGTAAAAAAAAATTATTAAAAAAAAATTATTTATGCTATATATATGGCACACCATACATAGGAATAATAAAGCTATGAATCCACTACACTCGACTCGACTCGACTCGACACGACACGACTCGACACGACACGACTCGACACGACACGACTCGACACGACACGGTGACAAAAATTTTCGTAGTGAATCCACTAGAATCGACGCGACACGACTCGACACGACGGTACTGCTTCGTCCTTTTAAATTTTAACGTACAAGGATACATCCTGTATGGCTCTATAATTTTTTCAATTATTGCTTCTCTGTAACATCTATACAGATAGAAATTTACTTGGTCTATTCAAGACTTTTGAGATTTCTTCTCAAGCTTCGTTGCGTATATTTTGGTCTCTATATTTCATACTATGTATATTTTACAGCATCTCATGTGCTCTAACTTTATTAATGAGATCTTCCTCCATTCCCCTCTGCGAAATTGATGTAAAATCTTCGAACTGCTCTTTTCGACTTTCCAAGCAAGACTGCCGCAATTCAACTGTTCGCTCATCGGTCCATATCTCGACGTGCACGCAAACCGTGTCCACTAGGCTCGACTCGAGTCGCGTCGAGTCGTGTCGTGTCGAGTCGAGTCGAGTCGAGTGTAGTGGATTCCTAGCTTAACGTACGTACAAATTGGCTACTAGTACATATAACTTTTTTATATATATTGCAGTCGAGAAGATTTACAACGATTTATGGTAGCACGCACATCAGGTAGGTATCAGTGTACGTGTCATATATAGTAATAGATGCAGGAAGGGGTTAAAAAATAGTAACTGCTGTTATGCTTCCATGATTGCATTCATATTTGTTTTTTTGTCGGCCAACCCTACTTCTGTTGTATATGGAATGTTTAACTCAAGGTCATTAACCCTGTAAGCACCTAGACAAGGAATGTCGGGTGTAAGAATCTATACAGGGAAAGTCGGGCTTTCCCGATCGAGCCTCCCGCTATGCTCAAAAAGGGCCAAAAAAAGGAATTGTTTCTTAATATTAGCAAATATCTCGATTAGTATCAATTTTATAGCAAAATATGTAGTTATAAAAATTAAAGAAGAGTAGATACTCTATTAAAAACGTTATGTTGGTACATTTTTTTGTACGACTACCTGTTTTGAAGTTATTGGCGTTGAACTCTCGAAACTCAATAATTTTCTTATTGTAGGCACTCTTAAACACATTCAATTGCTTTTTGGTGATACACATTTTTATTTGGTAAAGAAATCATATCACACATACATACTTGTACTTGCTTCCACACCACCTGGAGGTAAAGTACCCGGCGCGTTTTTTTTTTAAAGCGGTTTCCCCAATAGGCCTAATCCACTATGCCATTAACTTAGATAACTTCAAGTTTCTTTTGAGGTTGTAGGCTCATCAGAATAACTGAAACTTATTTCTTGTAAATGCGCTAAAGATTGTAATGCAGCTTGTAGCTGCCGCAAAGCAGGTTTGCATTGCTCAGTACTGTGTGCATTTTGCCGGGGCAAATCTTATTCGAATACTTCGGAAGTGGTTGAATTAGACGTCGGAGACTACGAGGAGAATTTCCCTATCGATATAGAAAGAGATATGAACCAATCAATAGAGTATGCTGCACATTATGAACCAGATCCGGAATATGGGACAGATGTTGAAGACATTCAGGATGATATTGAGGGTTATATTGAACAACCAGTAACATCAAAAAGGCGAAAAAACTCTGATGAGCCTACAACCTCAAAAGAAACTTGAAGTTATCTAAGTTGGTGGCATAGTGGATTAGGCCTATTGGGGGGACCACTTTAAAAAAAAACGTGCCGGGTACTTTACCCCTAGGTGGTGTGGAAGCAAGTACAAGAGAGTACGTGATATGATTTCTTTATCAAATAAAAATGTATATCACCAAAAAGCAATTGAATGTGTTTAAGAGTGCCTACAATAAGAAAATTATTAAGTTTCGAGAGTTCAACGCCAATAACTTCAAAACAGGTAGTCGTACAAAAAAATGTACCTACATAACGTTTTTAATAGAGTACCTACTCTTCTTTAATTTTAATAACTACATATTTTGCTATAAAATTGATACTAATCGAGATATTTGCTAATATTAAGAAACAATTCCTTTTTTGGCCCTTTTTGAGCATAGCGGGAGGCTCGATCGGGAAAGCCCAACTTTCCCTGTATAGATTCTTACACCCGACATTCCTTGTCTAGGTGCTTACAGGGTTAATGACCTTACGCTAAACATTCCATATACAACAGAAGTAGGGTTGGCCGACAGAAAACAAATATAAATTCAATCATGAAAGCATAACAGCAGTTGCTATTTTTTAACCCCTCCCTGCATCTATTATCATATATGACACGTACACTGATACCTACCTGATGTGTGTGCGACCATAAATCGTTGTAAATCTTCTCGACTGCAATATATATAAAAAAGTTATATGTACTAGTAGCCAATTTGTACGTACGTTAAGCTAGGAATCCACTACACTCGACTCGACTCGACTCGACACGACACGACTCGACGCGACTCGACTCGACTCGACACTTTTCTGACTGGCCAGAAATTTGTCGCGTCGAGTCGAGTCGAACCTAGTGGACACGGTTTGCGTGCACGTCGAGATATGGACCGATGAGCGAACAGTTGAATTGCGGCAGTCTTGCTTGGAAAGTCGAGAAGAGCAGTTCGAAGATTTTACATCAATTTCGCAGAGGAATGGAGGAGGATCTCATTAATAAAGTTAGAGCATATGAGATGCTGTAAAATATACATAGTTTGAAATATAGAGACCAAAATATACGCAACGAAGCTTGAGAAGAAATCTCAAAAGCCTTGAATAGACCAAGTAAACATAAATAGGTATATATAGTAAATTTCTATCTGTATAGATGTTACAGAGAAGCAATAATTAGAAAAATTATAGAGCCATACAGGATGTATCCTTGTACGTTAACATTTAAAAGGACGAAGCAGTACCGTCATGTCGAGTAGCGTCGAGTCGTGTCGCGTCGATTCTAGTGGATTCACCACGCAAATTTTTTTCACCGTGTCGTGTCGACTCGACTCGACACGACACGACTGGACGCGACTCGACACGACGCGTTTCTGATCGCATGATGTTCCATGTATTTAAATGGCGTAGAAATCCACTAGGCTCGACACGACTCGACTCGACTCGACTCTACTCGACTCGACACGACACTTTTCTGGCTGGCCAGAAATTTGTCGCGTCGAGTCGAGTCGAGCCTAGTGGACACGGTTTGCGTGCACATCGAGATATGGACCGATGAGCGAACAGTTGAATTGCGGCAGTCTTGCTTGGAAAGAGTCGAGAAGAACAGTTCGAAGATTTTACATTAATTTCGCAGAGGAATGGATGAGGATCTCATTAATAAAGTTAGAGCATATGAGATGCTGTAAAATATACATAGTTTGAAATATAGAGACCAAAATATACGCAACGAAGCTTGAGAAGAAATCTCAAAAGCCTTGAATAGACCAAGTAAACATAAATAGGTATACAGGGTGACATTTTGAAAACTTGCCACCCCAATATCTCAGAAAGTTACAGAGATTTTCTAAAAAAAAAAATACGGTTTCAGCAGTGGAGAGGGGGAACCAAAATGACATAATCGGAGACGCACCCCCTCCAACCCCCTTAGGGGTAGCCCCCCCAATTTTGTAATCTTAAATAGCAACCCCCCATGTGTGATACAGCGTTGGAAAGCTCTTTAAAAATGCTTTACAAAAACCCCAATTTTTTGTATTTTTGGATGAGTAGTTCTCGTGCAAATGGAGAAAGAACTTTTTCAAATACAATATAAGTTAGGTGCTTTGAACGCGTTGACAAAACAAAAGAATGTTCTAAAACCTATTGAAAAAATCGGCAATCACTTAGTTGCCCCCCAACGCGATAAATAGTGCACTTCTTACTTCTCACATTCATTTGTAAGCGTGAAATAATACCTACAACTGCACTTTGCAAAATGGTTTACACTCTCGCTGAACGTGTTGAAATGGTCTTGTGTTTTGGTGCCGAAAATTGTTTTCGAAGAGTAGCAGCTATTTTTAATGAAAGACATCCCGACAAGAATGCGAGCCACGAGTATATTCGACAGTTGATCAGCAAATTTCAAGAGACTGGATCTGTTGGCAACATTAAACGAAATCAAGCAAGAGTAGTTGATGAAGCTGCCCAAATAGAAATTCTTGGACATTTTGCTACGAATCCAAATCTGTCAACTCGACAAGCTGCTGCAGCAACAAGAATTTCCCGAGAAGCGATCCGAAAAACACTTAAACGCCATAAAATGCACCCTTACAAATTACAAGTTCTTCAAGAGCTTACCGACGATGATCCGGATAGGCGTATTCAATTCTGCGAAGTTATGACCGATAAAATTGTAGCTGAACCACAATTAGTAAGGAACATTTGTTTTAGTGACGAGTGTACATTTTATTTGAATGGAAATGTAAACAAACAAAACTGCAGATATTGGAGCGACGAGAATCCACACATTTTTAGAGAAGGTCACACACAATACCCTCAAAAGATCAACGTCTGGGCTGGTATATTAGGAGATAGTATTGTTGGCCCACTCTTCATAGACAGGAACTTAACAGGGGAAATTTATGCTGAGATGCTGGATACAACCATTGAACCCTTAATTATTAATGAATTAGAAAATCAGATAACCAACGACGAAACTCCTTTTCTAACTGAACGTCTATTACATTTCCATCACGATGGAGCACCACCTCACTATGTGCTTCCTGTGCGTCAGTGGCTTGATTTATATTATCCAGATCAGTGGATTGGTAGAAGGGGACCAGTTGAATGGCCACCCAGATCACCTGATCTTACTCCCTGCGATTTTTTCTTATGGGGACATTTGAAATCTGTTGTTTTTCAAACTCAACCAGCAAGCATTAACCAACTGAAACAGAGAATTACGCAAGAATGTCGCAAAATTTCAAGAGCAACATTTGAAAAAGTTCGAGAGGAATTTCAGAATAGGTTATATTTTTGTCTTGCTAACAATGGAAATCATTTTGAAAATTTATTGTAACGTAATTGAATTTTAACAAATAAATTGACAAAACTTACTTCTAGCAGTTTCTTTATCGATTTGCACGAGAACTACTCATCGAAAAGTACAAAAAATTGGGGTTCTTGTAAAGCATTTTTAAAGAGCTTTCCAACGCTGTATCACACATGGGGGGTTGCTATTTAAGATTACAAAATTGGGGGGGCTACCCCTAAGGGGGTTGGAGGGGGTGCGTCTCCGATTATGTCATTTTGGTTCCCCCTCTCCACTGCTGAAACCGTATTTTTTTTTTTAGAAAATCTCTGTAACTTTCTGAGATATTGGGGTGGCAAGTTTTCAAAATGTCACCCTGTATAGTAAATTTCTATCTGTATAGATGTTACAGAGAAGCAATAATTGGAAAAATTATAGAGCCATACACGATGCATCCTTGTACGTCCAAATTTAAAAGGACGAAGCACTACCATCGTGTCGAGTAGCGTCGAGTCGTGTCGCGTCGATTCCAGTGGACACACCAAGCAAATTTTTGTCACCGTGTCGTGTCGAGTCGTGTCGTGTCGAGTCGAGTCGAGTCGAGTGTAGTGGATTCCTAGCTTTATTATTCCTATGTATGGTGTGCCATATATGGCATAAATAATTTTTTTTACATAAATATTTTTTAAATTATTTTTCTTATGAATAATAGGGGCAAAGCTGTCATATATTTGTTTCATAGAATTTACAAAAATCATGCAGAGAAAGGGGTTAAATTTGCCTAGAATAAAGAAAATAATAAATTCCTATAATATATCCAGTTTTTGATGCCCATATAACTTCGAACCAGATAGTCGCACGGGAAAAACATATAGGACATTTTTTTATAGATAATTTAATTTGTTTTAATTTTCGCGACTACATTTTTGCTCTAAAGTTTATAGAAATCGAGTTATTGACAAATAATAAAGAAGAAACGTTTTTTAACCCCTTTTCTTAAGATGATGGCCAAATCCGGGCTTTTTCTGGGGGGTGCAAATTTAATACGAGCTTTTTAACACCAAATGAAACAGATTAAAATTATTTCCAGCTTGTCCGGAATTGCTCCCGCTATCAATGCACTTGTCGACTGGCCTAATGTTAGAAATATATATTTCTCGATAAATTCGCGAATGTTGCAAAACATCATAGAAACGTTTCGGAATCATTACGTCCAAAGATCTCCTCGATAAGGTACAGCTAGATAAGATTGTACTTGTCTGAGCTGAATTATATGGGGTTTTTATAATTATTTTATGAAGTCCTAGAAGCATACAGGTGCAGCATAATATCGATACTGTGCTAGAAAGAATAAGGAATAACCCTCGAACAAGTATTCGGGCTGTGGCAACAGAAGTTAGAATCAGCAAATCCACGGTTAGGAGGATATTGAAGGATGCAAATTTTCATCCATTGAAAGTGACATACGTCCATGCACTCGAGGCAGCAGATCCAACCCGCCGAATGAACTAATGCAGCTGGTTCTTGGAACAACAAGTGGACGATCCCACGTTCGAAAGAAACCCCCTCGGGTTCGTATATGATTTGAAGTCCTTCTGGATGGAATTGAATAACAGCACGTTTATATCTGTAACAAATTATAAATAACAAAATTATATCCAGCATTTCACTATTTAGAATATAGTACGAAGGAGGAAATATATCAATAGAGAAAAAATAATGATAAAGTAATTACTTGATTATTGTGATCCAATTCCATTGCATCTCCTATTCTTCTGCCACGGCTTTGACAGAGAAGAAACATCAAATTTATTTGTTAATCCACTGATTCGTCCCGTGCTCGCATGACACTGAAAACAAAAAATAGAATTACCACAAAGATATTTGTCCTTCCATCGAAAGTGAGGTTAAAGCTGTCAGATGGCAATTAAACTTATCTGATGGCAATTCTTCTGAGATACTGCCGTCTCCTTTCCTGCTATTTATGCATAGGCAACCAGAGAAACATAGCACTGCATCCGTTCTCTATCTCGATTATTCGAAAAAAATGCAAACGATTATTAAACTATACGGAGCGTCTGTCACATTCATCACTCTTGAGATTCATAACTCTGATTACACTGAATTTTTACTTTTTATTAACAAGCGCGTCCGAGGATCGAAATAAACGCGAGGGAAATCGTTTCGCGAATGGAAATATTTTATTAACTTTGAAAACCATGACCAAACATTCAAGAAATATATTCTCTTACACACTCTCTCACATACATTTGATGGCGTATGCGTGTGGCCGCGCATCTGTGTAAATATTTCCGATCATGGCCGACTATCGCCGAAGATAGACGGAATTTTTCGGACATTTAGACATATATATATATTGGCCGAGAAATCGAATTCTCAACTTTTAGGCGCAAGGGGCGTGGCTTAGCGTTGCTAAGGAAGAGTCTCTGTTAATATGTAACATAATATTTATTCTGGTCTCTATTAATAGAGAATACTCAATTTATATGGCGTAACTAAGCATAGTTTTGGTTACAACCATGTATTTATTGAGAAAATTCGATGTAAAAATTGAGGGGTGAAGAGAGGGCAAACATTTTTCCTGTAAAGATACACGGGTGTCCGCGACGACAGCGCTGTTGTTCGTTTCTGACGAATCTAACTTGAACGAACATGCCGCGAGACACTGCCGTGTCTCTTGATCGAGTCACACCTCTGCACAGAACGACGGCAGAAGGGAAAGCATGGGTAAAGGATAATACGAAGGCCATGTTCCTCATCTCATCGACAATGGAATATTCCCAGCTTGAGCCGCTCCTGACATGCGTAACTGCTAAGGAGATGTGGGACAAGTTAGGAAGAATTCATGCTCATAAATCTGCCTCGAATCGGCTTATGCTGACGCAGCTTTTTCATGAGTATCGGATGAGTCCGACGGACTCGGTGGTCAAACACATGGCGAAAGTTCAGAACATGGCGTCTCAACTCAAAGATGTCGGCGAAGAGCTCTCGGATGTGACGATTAGGGCCAAAGTGCTAGCGAGCTTAACAGCTAAATTCTCGGCATTCCAGACGGCTTGGGAAAGTGTCGAACCGGGACGCCAGACGATTGAAAATCTCCAGGAACGTCTACTTCGCGAGGAAAGCAGGCTAAAGGCTAGTCTACGTTGGTCGAGTAACTCGGCCCACTCACTGGGCCCAGTTACTCGACTCGCCTCAGTCGACCGCTTACTTACCTGCTTAACCACTCGACTCACTCACTCGTCCAATCGTTTACACTAGTCGAGTAGACATGTTTTTCTTCAGTCGCCTTTCTACTCGCCCATCTACTCGGCCAATGTAAACTAGGCATAAGCACCGATACGGATAAGACAACCGCGTTTGCCGCGATGAGGATCAGCAAGGCAACGGGTAACAAGCAATCGTCCGATGCAAAATCGAGACAAAAGGAGAAAAGGCAGAAGAGGAAAGGTCAAGAGAAGAAAGAAGTAGAGTGTTTTGTTTGCCAACGAAAAGGACACTATGCGCGGGAGTGCCCTGATCGAAGACAAAGGAAAAGTGACCTCGAAAGAGGTACGTCGCATGGTTGTGCTTTCGTCGTGACGAGCTCGAGCAGTGAGTGCGAGAGAGGCATCAAGAGCCCGAGAGCGCAAGGATACGTGTACAACAGAGAAGACGGACCGTGAGAGAGACGTATCGCGCAAGGATGCGTGCACAACAGAGAAGATGGACTGTGAGAGAGACGTATCATGCAAGGATGCGTGCACAACAGAGAAGACAGACCGTGAGAGAGACGTATCGCGCAAGGATGCGTGCACAACAGAGAAGACGGACCGTGAGAGAGACGTATCGCGCAAGGATGCGTGCACAACAGAGAAGACGGATCGTGAGAGAGACGCATCGCGTAGTGGTGTGTGTACCACCATGAGCTTGATAGAGAGCAGCGAACGCGGGGGAAATGTGTCGCCCAGTTGCGCGCTTGTAGTGACAAACTCGACAGCGAAATCCGAACATGTGTGGTCGGCACAGTGAACCTTCACCTACCGAAAGTCGCGAGCTACTGGAGGTCGGTCAAGAAGACGTCTGGTACCTGGATAGTGGGTGTTCGAAACATATTACGTCACGAAGAGACTGGTTCGTGGAGTTTTGTCCAAAGAACGACGGCGACGCGATAATACTCGGAGACGACGGAGAGTGTGCTGTGACCGGCGTAGGAACTGTAATAGTGGACAAGTTGGTGGATCGCGTATAGAACGAGGGTCGTATTGAGCAGGTGCTCTATGTGCCGACGGTCAAGGAAAATCTCATCTCAGTGGGGATGTGCACATCGCACGGATATCTGGTCGCATTCTGAGAAAGAGATGCACTCACTCTGCGAGGTAATGAAGTGGTTGCGCGTGCGGTCAAGCAGAGCAACGAGATTTTCAGGCTGTTTTTCCGAGCAAGGGTGCAGTCTCAAATTAGTGAAGTGAATGTGTCAATAACGAGTCTGAAGGTCTGGCACGAACGTCTCGGACATTTGAATAAATGGGCGCTGTCGGAATTAGTGTCAAAAGGTGGCGTCAGTGGTGTGAAACTGATGGACAAACGTGATTTCTTCTGCGATGCCTGTCAACTCGGGAAGGCACATAAGTTACCGTTCCGGAAGGATGCTGACAAAGTGAGAAGGCAACCAGGTGAATTCATTCACAGTGACGTGTGTGGGCCGATGCCAGTGGAGTCGATCGGGGGCGCGAAATTCTTTATGATGTACACAGACGAGGCATCTGGATTCAGACAGGTGTTCTTCATAAAACACAAATCTGATGTGTTTGAGACATTCAAAGTGTTTGAGCGTGCCACGGCGAATAAATTCGGCCGTACAAGAAAAATACTTCGATCGGACAATGAGCGTGAGTACTGCAATGATTCTATGAAGAGGTACATGCAATCGAGCGGGATTGTACATGAAACTACGGCGCCGTACACACCCCAGCAAAATGGCAAGGTTGAACGCGAAAACAGAATATTGTTGGAGTACGCGCAAACGATGTTGGAGGCAAAGAAAATCGAGAAGAAATTTTGGGCGGAAGCTGTTGGAACGGCTGTCTACCTGCTCAATCGAGTTCTAGTGGCTGGAGAAATCGGCGTAACGCCGTATGAGACCTGGGTAGGCAAGAAACCCGATCTCAGACACGTGCGAGTCTTCGGGGAGGAAGGTTACATTCACGTGCCAAAGCAGTTTACTAGAAAATTCGATGCGCGAGCGAAGAAAGTAATCCTCTTGGGGTATGATAGTGAGTCGACGAACTATCGATTGTATCATCCCGACACAGACAAAGTGACTGTGTCAAGAAATGTTATTTTCCACGAAGAGGTCAGCGAGCCAGCATCGAACGTGTCACAGGACGAGAGTGACGAGGATGAATACACTGTCAACGAGACAGAAGGAGTGCCAGCCGAGCCTCAAGAAGTTCAGCAGCAAGACGATGTTGGAGAACAGGTACAACGAGTCGATAGTGCACAAATCGAAGGACGAGACGAGGACACAGGAGTCCTACCCGAATCCGATAATGCAGCGATCGATGCAACAAATGTACCTGTTGCTGAATCAGGTATATGCTGAGGAATCGAGCTACGCTAAGGAGACCAACAAGGTTTGCGGTCGATGATGCTGTCAATATCGTTGAGTATCCCGTACCTGTGAATTAGAATGAAGCCGTGCGTGGCTCTGACTCTTCTCAATGGATGGAAGCCATTCGCCAGGAACTTCAAGCACATGAGGAGAATAACACGTGGGATCTAGTTCCCAGAAATCGGTCAAGGAAGACGATCGATACCAAATGGGTCTTCAAAGCAATTCAAGACGCTGATGGCAGCATACGGCGGTACAAAGCAAGGTTCTGTGCAAGGGGCTTTCTCCAAGAAAAAGGTGTGGACTACACAGAAACGTTCGCGCCGGTTGCGGTTGTCCGCTACGATTCTCTGCGCGTGCTATTGGCAATAGTAAGACGCAGGAGGATCTCGAGATAGTGCAATTCGATATCAGAACCGCATTTCTCTATGGGGAGCTCGAGGAGGAGATTTTCATGGAAGTACCGGTGGGTCTGGAGGTCGAGAGTACAAGCGAAGTGGTGTGCCGACTGAACAAGTCTCTGTACGGCTTGAAGCAAGCACCTCGGTGTTGGAATCGTAAATTTTGTAAATTTCTCAAGAGTTTCAGGTTCAGTCAAACAGCTGCCGACGAGTGCATATTCTTCAGTGACTTTAAGGAATGTAAGGTATATTTGGCATTATTTGTTGACGATGGCCTTATAGCGTGCGAGTCGAAAGCGGTATTAAGAGAAATAATTGAGAAAATGCGAAGCGAATTTGAAATGACGATTGGTGACTGCACCAACTTCGCGGGTGTGCAATTGTATCGTGATCGGAATGAGAAAACGATGTTCCTACATCAAAACGCGTACATTCGGAAAATTTTGGAAAAGTTTCAAATGACCGAGGCTAAGGCCGTTTCTGTGCCGGCAGATCCAAATGTAACGCTGGAGCCGGTAGAGTCGAGCGACGAGAGCATGAGTAGCGTACCATACCGCGAAGCCGTAGAGACATAGCGTACGCGGTTAACTTAGCAAGTAGATTTTTAAACCGACATAACGAAAGTCACTGGCGCGCCGTAAAAAGGGTTTTTGCCTATCTAGTAGGAACCAAAGATATAGGGATAGTATATCGAAGCGGCGGAAGCGAATCGGAGCTACGGGGCTACTCAGATGCGGATTATGCGAGTGATCTACAAACAAGGTGCTCCACAACAGGGTACGTGTTTAGTGTGGCTGATGGTCCTGTTATGTGGTCTTCTCAGCGGCAAAAGCTTGTTGTATTAAGTACAACTGAGGCAGAGTATGTTGCTGCGTCAACTGCCGCAAGGGAAGCTATTAGGCTCAGAAGACTACTAGGTGAAATCGGACATCAATGTGGACAACCAATGGTATTGTATATCGACAACCAGAGCACTATACGTCTGGCCAAGAATCGTGAGTTCCACAAAAGAACCAAACCCATTAATATCCGTTATCATCAATTACGCGAAATAGCGGAAAAGAAGATAGTCCAGGTAGAATATACGTCGTCTGAAACTCAATGAGTGGATATTCTCACAAAGGCTCTCACAAGGGAGCGTTTTCTGACTCATAGCGAGTCTGGGACTAAGCGAGCGTCATTGTAAATTTAAGACGGCGGAAGTGTTAGAGTAAGTCCGCAATTTCCACTACCGCCTGGCATACTGCAGTGCAGTGCCATCTAGAACTGTAAATTTCTATTAGTACAGGCAACGAAGACCAAAAAGGGCCAAATAGCGGAAAAAATTCATGTAAAAGCGAATTTTGGCATAGTTGTAGGGGAAGGTGTCAGTAACAATATACTAAAAGTACTGATGGGTGGGAGTTGTGCTAAGGGAGGGGGGGGTCTCTAAAGGTCCCCTTTTTCAGTTTTTCGTTAATAACTCGAAAACTACTGCCTCTAGCGAAAAAAAGTTAAATAATAAATTAATCTATATAAAATTCTCTACAAAAAAGGTCTTATACACTTTTTCGCTAGGATCAATACTTCAGGAGATATGGAGGGGGAAATATGGAAAATTAAAAAAAAATCTGTTTTTCTGTTAAAAATCAAGGTTTAATGATAAATTAACGTTGCTCAGACCACGTTTTAATGACTCTAGCGCATATAAGTGTAGTCATGTAATATATCGACGTTGTCAAGTTAAAACCTGCTATGTGAAGAACCTGCTATATGCCGCGCTTGGCAGTTTTTAACTAGGAATAACTCTCTCTTTGATTCATGTAACATTCCTTCAAAAGTAATCCTAAATGATAATCCTAATTACCTTCTGGGGGGTCGTCCGGTAATCATATTCCAGGAAAGGCGCGGGACCGAATTATAATGACCTATGTTCATAATACTTCATATAGCATATTCTCCACACAGCAGATTTTAACTTGACAATTACGATATAACGGAAGAATTGTGTGCGGAGGGGACCACAATAATATGCGTCGTTGAAGCCTGTTCCGATAAACGGTAGTTGGAATTTTGAATATTCATTTATACCGCTTAGGATACCGATCGTGATAACGATCGCAAATACCTCGCAACCCTAGGGTTGATCTTTCGATCAGTGACGCAGGTTTATTTCGGCGAATATAGGTCGTTAATACCTCGGTTCCGCGCATTTTCCGGAATGTGATTACCGGACGACACACCGAAAGGTAATTACCGGATTGCTCGTAATGAGTGTCATAGTCCGTTCCACCGCCACTCCTCCTTCAGTCAATCAGGGTACATAGCGTCGTCCATGCAATCCCTTCCATCGACCAATGCCGCTAATATATAAGCTGGGACAGACCGCATCTGTATTATCACTCATCATAGTATCGTGTTCCGCGTCTTAACCTCACTCAAGATAACCTGAACAAACATCGGTACTCGGCATTTTTGAAAGCGTCAACGAAGCCCAAATCAGACATGGCCACTCTTCCTCCCACCAGAGGAGCTTCAAAGCAACACTCGCTCAGAGTATATCTACAGGTAAACTCATTTACATATAGTTATTAAATACTGGTTTCTTAAAATTACAAATATCAATTTCTGCTAAATACTTACCTTGGTCTGATTACTTTCTTACAGATACAACAGTGGCTCAGCAACCCTCTACCACCCACCCAATGGGGCTGGAAGATGGGGGAAGATGGGATCCTCAACCCAGTTACCACGAAAGACCCTGTGGCACCCGACTCCGTTTTGAACATGATCTTTTGCCGATGCACGACTGGGTGTGGAGTACGCTGCGGTTGCCGCAAAGCAGGGATAACCTGCTCCGGAACCTGCGGCGTGTGCCTCGGCTCATGTACAAACGGAGCCCCCATCCAAGACATCATCGACGATGATGAAAATTTAGATTCTGATGAAAATTAGTGTTTAAGATACATCCTTGAACATTAATTATTTCATTTTTAACGGAAAAACAGATTTTTTTTTAATTTTTCATATTTCCCCCTCCATATCTCCTGAAGTATAGACCCTAGCGAAAAAGTGTATAAAACCTTTTTTGTAGAGAATTTTATATAGATTAATTTATTATTTAACTTTTTTTCGCTAGAGGTAGTAGTTTTCGAGTTATTAACGAAAAACTGAAAAAGGGGACCTTTAGAGACACCCCCCCCCCCCCCCCCCCCCCGCCCCCTTAGCACAACTCCCACCCATCAGTACTTTTAGTATATTGTTACTGACACCTTCCCCTACAACTATGCCAAAATTCGCTTTTACATGAATTTTTTCCGCTATTTTTCCTTCGTTATCTGTACTATATAGGACGTTCTGGATAAGCGCACGCCTCGTGCGTTAAGGCCAAAGCACATCTAGGCGAAGCGAAGCGACGCGAAGCGAAGCGACGCGCCGCGAAGCGAAGCTACCTTTTATATTTCCATTGATTCTTATGAGGTAACGCACACTTGAGCGAAGCGACGCGACGCGAAGCGAAGCGAAGCGCCGCGACCTAGGATAAGCACACTTGTGCGACTGGAAGCGCAGCGAAGCGACGCGCCGCGAAGCGAAGCTACCTTTTATATTTCCATTGATTCTTACGAGGTAACGCACACTTGAGCGAAGCGAAGCGCCGCGAAGCGAAGCGCCGCGAGAAATGTTTATCGTGGACGGAATGTAATTCCTTAACGGATGTAAAGTTTCGTCGATCACTTCCGTTAACGATTCGAAAATCCTTTCCAAGATAGATCTCGTCAACGAAATGAATTTTCTCACACGAAATAGTATCTTATATCATAAGGCGGAAATTCGAGATTTTTTCAGACTGTGTTTAATTAGGTAGTAACACGAGGCATGGTTTGGGGAGGAGTCTACGATCTATATAAACACAGTCTTAAAAATCCGAGGATTTCCGCCGAATGACATATACTATTTTTCCTCACGAATGCCCATTTCTCAAAACAAAACATGTACACGGCTCATTTCACGTTGCGTTCATCAGTTTGAAAAGGGCGAAAATGAATGAAAAAGGCGAAAAAGGTGAAAATGACTGACATTTCACGGCGCTTCCCTTCCCTCCCTTCTCTACCCGGGTATCCATATATGGATATTTTCAGGTATAGCTGTTTATACCTGGTAGAGAAGGGGATAGAATTCGCCGCGCTTCTCTTCGCCGCGCTTCGCTTCGCCGCGCTTCGCTTCGCCGCGCTTCGCTTCGCGTCGCTTCGCTTCGCCCAAGTGTGCGTTGCACAGCCGCGCTTCGCGGCGCGTCGCTTCGCTTCGCCTAGATGTGCTTTGACCTTTAGTCTAGCGCCTTTCGTGTATGGAGACGGTCGGGTAATAAAGCTCGGTAGTGATCCGAACAAAGGACCATCTCTTTCCTTTTTCTAGTTTCCTCTCCTCGTTGTAGAGCCTCCGAAATAGTCACTACACTGCCGCTCTGTTTAGCTCTAATAATAAGTGTAAAAGAGTGAACTTACTGTTAGTGAATTTGGCGAATAGAAATTTATATTCACAATCATTTTCTTATATTGCAATACGCTTAGAGAAAAATGTAGTAAATTTGACTAAATCGGCGGTTACGGGCGAGGAGAAGCAGATTTAGTTACGAGGCTTGTCCAGAAAGTAAGTACCGTTTTAGAAATAAACACACGCAATTTTTTTTTCGAACAAAATTTATTTTTATAAGAAAGAGGACATCCTAAACTATTTTTCTACATAGTTTCCACCATTCTTTAGACATTTGTCGTAGCGAGAAACCAACTTTTCTATACCCTCTTCATAGAAAGATGCCGCCATTGACGAGAGCCATTGCCGAACACCTTCTTCAACGCCGTCATCGCTGTCAAAGCGTTCTTATGGTGAAACGTCTGTTTCCACGAATTTTCTCATTCACTTTTTCAACCAATTCATCATTGACAAGAGATGGCCGCCCGCTGCGAGCCTCGTCATGAACATTGGTTCGCCCATCATTGAATTGCCGAACCCATTTTCTTACCATGCCATCACTGATAACGTTTTGTCCATAAACTTCTGTGAGTTGACGATGAATTTCAGCAGGCTTCACATTTCTTGCATTCAAAAATCGTATTACAGATCGAACTTCACTGTCGGCGGGATCAGAAATTGTTTTAAACATTTTGAGTGAACACTAGCGAATGTAAACACAACAGAATTTTGCCGAGATTGCGTCAGCTGTTCGACAATGAACCAAGGAGACTAGAGCGCATGCGCGGAACATCGTCGCTAGCGCTGTGGCGGCGGTAGAACAAAACGGTACTTACTTTCTGGACAAGCCTCGTACTTGGACCAATAATGGACACAAATAGACTACAGCCTGTTTCCTTCAAATAGCCGTTAATCGTTATAACTAAATTTATTAGTCAGAGCAACTAATTCTACATTCTCCCACCTGCAAGCACAGATTTAATTAAACCATTAAACCATTTTTTCTCTCAATGTAGACAAATTTATTTCCTTTCAATTATTGATTTTTATTTGAAATATAACGTTATACATTTACAAATACGCATATAATTAATCATTACGATTTCACAAAGGGTCTCGCCGTATTTCCATATGAAAAATGCCCCGGCACTAATTAACTTTGTTAAACCTTTTATTTATTGCTTTTTATCCAAAATACCTCCACAACAAATTTCAGACCGCTAACTTCACGTACAAGGGAAATAGGGGGTTAACAACAATTAATGTTACTATTTTTTTTCTCTGGAACTATAAAAGATATCAAAGTCGTTCAAAAACTAAATTATAGGTCTTCGTGAGTAGTATATTATATATTTTTTCGACGGAATAAAAGCACTGTTTAAAGGTGTAAATTTAAAAAAATAGGTTTTGCAATGGAAAATTTATAACAATTGCTGGAGATACACCAACCAAAAAAATCATATAGAATCATCAATTAGTGAGCTGTTATATAAAAAAATTGTCAAATAGTTTAATTTGGTGGAAGACAGTAAAAAAATTGAATAACCTTTAACGCGTTCACGCCGGCGCAGCGCGGTACTCAGTGCCAGCGTGAACGTGTTAATTCATATTATATTATGTATATTTATTTATTAATTAATTATGTATGCACAATATCTATATTGTTTTATAATATATATAATATACAATAATGTGTACAAAAAACAAATAATTCGTATGATTTACATAATCTTGGTAGATGAGTTGGTTACATCAAATATAGTGGTAAATATTTCGGCAGGTCTAACGATTTTAGATTTTTTACATTTAGCGGGTACGTGACTAATAATAAATTATAGCAGCTATATGCAAACTGCATCCTACTGTCCTACTATTAACAGGCCCTGTTCATGACTTTAGTCATCATCACTATTCTCCTCAACGGTGGTAGATAATGTGGTTACGTCAAATACATTTGTCAATATTTCGGCTGGTCTAACGATTTTAGACTTGTAGCGGCTGTATGACAAATAATAAATTATGGCAGCTACATGCGAACAGCACCCTACAGTCCTACTGCCATTAGCACAGTCACAAGTGTATCTTAGCATACCCTTGTAGCTATTCACGTTTGGCCGATATTCAATGTAGCACTGGTACATTTTACTATTTATATGGCGTGAACGAACTTTAATTTTTTGATAATATTTTCAGAGTCCATTAAATATTCGACATTTAAAGTGTTCTCGTCATGCATTATTTCCGCGAGATAACATATTGCTTGTGACATTTGATATGTGCCTGTAAATAGTATCTTGAGATCGTCTTCAGTAAATTCCCGAAATAATTGGTAATAAATTAATTGGATTACGGTGGGAGTAGCGTGGATTGATGCATTGCACCCTGATTGGCTAGAAGAAAGTTTAGAACAAGGGCTGACATTGGGTATTTTCCGAATTCCAATTCTAGTTAGCAATGAGTCAGGCTACGCGGAATGATAAAGAGACTTGATAAGACAGGTATTATTACATTTATCCGATCGGTCATCTATTGAATTCGTCATTTCTCCCCTTTACAAGCTGACTTAGCATTCGAAATATAGCGGTACCTATCTATTAGAGTGTGTACTGCGAAAAACATTCGTTAATTAGACTTTTCGGGAAAGGCGCGGGGCTACAAGCTCATTAGTATCCTAGATTCACGGAAACATACCGCCTCACCGTTGTGACTGATGGCGAGATTGACTCTAGATTAGAGAGGTACATAGATCGCGATGTCGAGTGGTAAGAACCGACATGTAGAAGTCCGTTTATTGTGCGACGGAACAAGGTTGTGTTTGGCTCATATTTTCATTACATATGGAATATTTTTATCGTAAATGTGTGTGAAGAAAAAAATCCCAGCAATTTAGCCAAACGTGAACAGTTACAAGGATGTACTAAGGTACACTACTTTTGATTGTGCTAATGGCAGTAGGACGGCAGGATGCAGTTCGCATATAGCTGCTATAATTTATTATTAGTCACGTATCCGCTAAATCTAAAAAATCTAAAATCGTTAGACCTGCCGAAATATATACCACTATATTTGATGTAACCAACTCATCTACCAAGATTATGTAAATCATACGAATTATTTGTTTTTTGTACACATTATTGTATATTATATATATTATAAAACAATATAGATATTGTGCATACATAATTAATTAATAAATAAATATACATAATATAATATGAATTAACACGTTCACGCTGGCACTGAGTACCGCGCTGCGCCGGCGTAAACGCGTTAAAGGTTATTCAATTTTTTTACTGTCTTCCACCAAATTAAACTATTTGACAATTTTTTTATATAACAGCTCACTAATTGATGATTCTATATGATTTTTTTGGTTGGTGTATCTCCAGCAATTGTTATAAATTTTCCATTGCAAAACCTATTTTTTTAAATTTACACCTTTAAACAGTGCTTTTATGCCGTCGAAAAAATATATAATATACTACTCACGAAGACCTACAATTTAGTTTTTGAACGACTTTGATATCTTTTATAGTTCCAGAGAAAAAAAATAGTAACGTTAATTGTTGTTAACCCCCTATTTCCCTTGTACGTGAAGTTAGCGGTCTGAAATTTGTTGTGGAGGTATTTTGGATAAAAAGCAATAATTAAAAGGTTTAACAAAGTTAATTAGTGCCGGGGCATTTTTCATATGGAAATACGGCGAGACCCTTTCTTAGTGAGCATTCGCAAAATTGACTAAATTTACTTATACATTTTAACACTAACTTCAAAAGAGAATTTTCGACTACCATTTTCTCTCTCTTTCCCATCCCTCTCTTATATCCGAGAGCATATTGACGTGTCACGTAACTCGGTGTTGTAGTTAGAAAACACGTATCTCAGTATGAGTAGGTAACGTATTTCTCAACTGTTACAATTGAGATACGTGTTTTTTAAACGCAACGTCGAGTTACGTGATTTCTTTTAGGGTACGTCGATATGCTCTTTAAAAATTACGCCCTATTTTTCCATTTAATTGAAATACACAAAATATCAAAATTAAATTATAAAGCATTATATTTATTGCAATTTCACAAAATTTATCTTCTCTTTCCGCGCATAAGTTTTCCAAATATTCACACTTCTTAGAAATTCTCTTCGCACGGATATCTTCCAAAGAATCTCGTGTCTTAATTTTGTGTATAGTTTATTATAAGATTCCAGTGCATAATAGTCCAAAAATATACATGAAAGGAATCGGATTAATACATATATCATAAATTGACCCCACAGTCGTAATATTGGTAGCAAAAAGTACATGTGTGGAGTTTTACCTTCTGCTCCATGGAACGTTGCTTTACTTTTTAACAAAAATCATTTGAAACGTAGATTGGAAAATAGATTCTTCACTTAAAAGAAAATAGGGAATGGATTGGAAATATTTTTATTATGTCACAGCTTAATAAAAATTATATAAAATTGTGTAGGGATAAAGTCAATTTCAATTTGTTAAATTATTACTATGTCCCATCATAATTTTAATTCGTTAAATCATTATGTCCCGTCATAATTTTAAGGAGTTTGGGGAGGGATGTAATCGGGGGTGAGGTGCAGGGGAAATCTATTGTTCTCCTGCAAGTTTTCAATCCCTGAAACTGAAAAACTTGAAAAATATTATTTACAAAAAATAATAAGTACGAATGGAAAAACTGTTTTTCACGTCTATTTAACTTTCAATTAATTTTTTTTATAATTTAGATAATGTATAATTATGTAAAAATGTTTTCTCTAATTTATGAAAAAATATCGAAAATCCGTCGGAAAACTGGCAATGAGGTGGCAAAGGTAATTTTTAATGCAGTAGTTGGCTATATTGAGCACTAGATTTTAGTGCTTATGATGTGTGTTTATAACCTGTCTTAACCTCGATTTTCGAGAAAAAATTTATGCGTGGAAAGTGATTAGAGTGGAAAAGAAGGATTGTAAGTGCGTGAGGGAAAGGGGGAAGTGTCTAGGGTGAATAGAAAGTATAAATTAGAATAGCTACGGCGGTATATAGACAACAGTTCGCACAGGAAAACAACGGCAGTTTCGAGGCTACGATTGTGAGGTTACACGATGTCGAAAACAGTGAATCAAGTAGAGGTAAGAGCGGGAACCGCGGTGGATGGCGGTGAAGCGGTGCCGCGGGGAAGCGCGGATTGCTCTTGCGAAAACCGCCGCGGATGGTTGGTCACTATGAAAGTGTCCGCGCGGTCTCCGCGTTCGCCGCGTCCGATGCCGGCGTCCGCTCATCCGCACGGTTACGCGGATGCCAGTGCATTGTGTGCCATAGGTATTTTCCTATAATAAACTAACATCCGCGCGACCGCCATCCGCCGCGTTCGCGGCTCGTGCGTTCTGCTATTAAGAGAACCAAACGTTGGAAAGGTAAATAGCGTTTGCATTTCTCAAGAACTTCGTTTTCTCTACAAATAACATTTTCCCTATATTACTTTATTTAATTTCTCGACAACGAAACACAGGAAGAGTTTAAAAATAATACAAAATTAAAGTTGATTAATTATTCTATAACGTTTAATTATTTCAGAAATTTACCATATTGAAACGCGGGAAAATACAAACGTCGCCTGCGTGACGATTCAAGACGGTCCCAGTGCCCGCCATTACCATCGCGGGCCTACGGGACTCTTTCAAGGCTCATGCCGCAACGACACTGTGGCGCCCTCCGTTCTTTATTCGGCTGTCCGCGGAGACTAAGGCAATTCGCTTGTGACCGCGCTCATGAAAAGGTCTACGGAGTGCGTGTATCCTTGCCAAGGTTTTCTACTTAAATAAACGTATTCATTTATATTCTAGATAAATCGTGTTTGTTATTCACACCCACGTAGCGCCATACCAACAGGTTATGGGCCCAGGGTCACGGAAATAGTGCGAAAACGGAAAACACGTGTGTAACGCATTAATGGCAGAGCGAATTGCGTCATATCTTTTGTCTCGATACCCGGCGGAATAAAAAGTGATAAAAATGGCGTCGTCGAATGTTACGCGGATCGAACTGCTCAACAAAGACAATTTTGACACCTGGAAAATCCAGATGGAAGCCATTTTAATCAAAAACGATGCGTGGGGATTCGTTAGCGGTGAAAAAATAAAGCCCGAGATTCAAGAAGGAAGCGCGGCGTCCGCGGCCGAAGCGAAAAAGTGGGACATCGAGGATCGAAAGGCAAAGTCGGATATCGTCGTCGCGATTAAACCGTCCGAGCTTAAGTAAATAAAAGGATGTGATACGTCCAAGGGGAAGTGTGGGAAAAGTTAAAATCCATTTATCAGTCGAGCGGACTCGCACGTAAGGCGACATTGCTGAAGCAACTTACGCAACAAAAAATGACCGACAGCGAAGACGTGCGCGAACCCATTCGGAAATTTTTCGACACAGTGGACAAGCTAGGTGAGATGGAGATCGAAATAAATCGCGACTTGTTGACCGTGATGCTCCTTTATAGTCTTCCGTCGACTTTCGAAAATTTTCGATGTGCAATCGAGTCTCGCGACGAGCTGCCGGATCTCGAAGCTTTACGCGTAAAAATAATCGAAGAATATGACGCAAGAAAACACGAAACGCATGACGGCGGAACGAACGCGATGTTCGCGAAAAGACAATGGAACAAATCCAAAAAGGCTACGTGGAAAAGTGCTAGTGAGAAAAAAGAGAGAGGTAAAAACGAAGATAAAACGAGACGCGAACCGTTCAAATATAAGTGTCATCGGTGTCGCAAGATCGGTCATAAAGCGGCCGATTGTACCGCGTCGAAGAAGGACGTCGACAGCGCCAACGCGGCGGGCGGTGCAAGTCTGTGTGCGAGGGCAGAAGAATACGCGCTAGCCGCCGAAACCGTCGAAGCAAAGGTCGCGCGAGGCAACGAGAGATGGTGTTTAGACAGCGGGTGTACGACGCATATGGGAAAAAACGACGCCGAATTTTCGAGTGTTTTCAAACCCTGCAACGGAAACGTAAAACTCGCGAGTGAAATGGCGTCGACACCGATCCAAGGAAAAGGATCTGTGACCATACTGACGAACGTCGACGGTCGAGCAAAGAATGTCAAGGTAAATGGCGGTCTGCGCGTTCCCGAGCTACGCACGAGTCTATTGTCCGTCGGAAAAATTACGGATAAAGATAATATAGTGGTTTTCGACAAGGAAAAGGCGGAAGTATTCGACAAGAGCGGGCGTACTGTACTGATCGCCGATCGGAATGAAGGATTGTACTACGTACGTGAAGAGAACAACGAGTGCAGCGCGAAGGTCAACTTTACCGACGGAGCAGACAAGGGAAAATCGACGAACGAGTGGCATCGAAAAATCGGTCATCTCAATAATCACGATCTCGTCAAGTGCGATCGGGACGGCACGGTGCGAGGCATGAAGATCGAAAAATCAACAGGAATCGAACTGCGAAATATGTCTCCGAGGGAAGATGACGAGGACACAATTTCCGAAGAATTCTACGAGGGATTCGAAGTTGCTGGAAATAATCCACAGTGACATCATGGGACCGATGCGCGTCGAGTCGAACGGAAAATCGAGGGAGTACAAATCTATGGCTGAAAATCGACATGGAAAAAAAATTCAATTCCTTCAAACGGACAACGGAAGGGAATATTTGAACGAAAATTTCGACACGTTCCTCAAGGAAAACGGTATTCGTCGAAGATTGGCGGTCACCCACACACCCGAGCAAAACGGCGTCGCGGAGAGACGAAATCGGACGTTAATGGAGATGACGAGGTGTCTTCTGGTACAATCGCGGCTCCCTCCGTCATTCTGGGGCGAGGCGATAAACACCGCAAATCATATACGCAACCGATGTCCGTCGAGAAGTCTCGGAGGAAAAACTGCCTACGAGCAATGGACGGGAAAAGTTCCGGAAGTGAGTTACTTTCGGGAATTTGGATCTCAGGTGTTCATCGTCGACCGAACACCCGCGAAAGGAAAACTGGAACCTCGTTCGAAGAAAGGCACGTTCGTCGGATATTCAGAGGAGTCAAAGGCGTACCGTATTTGGCTAACGGACGAAGGACGTATAAACATCGCGCGAGACGTGAGATTCGTCGGAATTCCGGAAATCGCGTCGAGAAACAATGACTCCACCGAAAGTTTCGACTACAACGACGAAAATTTTACGGAGATCGAAACGATATTTCCTGCGGTGGATTGTCGAGACGGCGAAGACGCCCAGAATCGTGCGAAAGTCGGTCGCAATCGACAAGACGCCCCCGTAAACGAGGATGCGGACGAAAGCACTGACGAAGATGCAAATGAGTATGTCGTTACCCCATGACGAGGCCGTGGAAGACCCAGAATCGAGAGAACGGGACTCAGGGGGAGACCCAGGAAGATTTTCCAAACGGCAAATCTCATCGAGGAAGCTACATATTTGGCTGAGATACCGCTGGAACAAGCCGTTCACGGGGCGTGCGCCGACGAGTGGCGACAAGCAATAACTTCGGAGATCAAGTCAATCATCAGGAACGACACGTGGATCATCGCAGAGAGACCGAAGGATCAGAAGGTCATCGGCAGTAGAATCGTGCTGCGGAATAAGTACGGGAATGACGGGGCGTTGATTCGTCGAAAAGCTCGACTTGTTGCAAGGGGGTTCGCGCAACAGCCTGGCGTAGATTTTTATGAAACATTTGCGCCTCTTGCGCGACTCGGATCGGTCAGGACATTGATGGCGCTCGCTGCGGAGAACGGAATGACGGTGAATCAATTCGATATCACTACCGCATATCTCTACGGAACACTCGAGGAAAGAGTATTCATGGAGGTACCGAAATACACGGTCGAAGCCCTGGAAACAATCGTTCAAATGGAACCACGCGACAGCGACATCGGAAGGAAGGCCGCGAAGATGCTCGACGAACTTCACGGAGACGACAAGTTGTTTCAGGACCGAACACTGGGTAGCCGCGAAGCGTGTTCTGAGGTATCTGCGCGAATCCCTGAACATTGGACTGCAATTTCGTCGTACCGGAAAGTTGCTCGAAGGTTTTGTCGACGCGGATTGAGCAAATTGTGCGAACGACAGGAGGTCGTATACCGGTTTCGCCTTTGTTTTCGCCGGTTGTTCAATTTCGTGGGAAGCCAGGAAGCAGAAGACCGTGGCGCTCTCATCCACAGAGGCTGAGTATATGGCCCTGTCGGAGGCTGCGAAGGAAGCCACGTATTTGCGACGTATCCTCTCAGAACTCGGAAAACTTTGCAAAACTTGGAAAAATTAAGATATTCTGCGACAACAACGGAGCTCGAAAACTCGCTGAGAACGCGGTGTTTCACAACAGGAGAAAATACATCGACGTTCGTCACCATTACGTACGCGAGGTTCTCGAAAACGGCGAGATCGACATCGTGTACACGCTGACAGCTGAGATGGCAGCGGACGTCCTGACTAAAGGACTTGCAAAGCAGAAACACACAAATTGCTTGGATCTTCTCGGCATGAAGGTGATTGGAGCTACACGTTCATCGCGTCCTGAATCGAGGGGGAGTATTGAAACGCGGGCAAATACAAACGTCGCCTGCGTGACGATTCAAGACGGTCCCAGTGCCCGCCATTACCATCGCGGGCCTACAGGACTCTTTCGCGGCTCATGCCGCAACGACACTGTGGCGCCCTCCGTTCTTTATTCGGCTGTCCGCGGAGACTAAGGCAATTCGCTTGTGACCGCGCTCATGAAAAGGTCTACGGAGTGCGTGTATCCTTGCCAAGGTTTTCTACTTAAATAAACGTATTCATTTATATTCTAGATAAATCGTGTTTGTTATTCACACCCACGTAGCGCCGTACCAACATACCATTATTTCTTTTCAAAATATCGAGTTTTTTTCATCGACCCTGCATTGCAGAATTGTAAGTACTGTCATTATTTTAACAATAATTAATCAAAATTTGATGAAATATTACATTTTAGTATATTTTAAATAAATGTTGAATAACTTTAGCATTGGTAAAGTATTTTCTGTAGCATGAAGTTCAGATGAAGTTAGAAAAGAAATGAAATTATTTATTTTTTTTTTCGAAAACAGTACACATGAAAAATCTGAAAAAATTACAGTCATTAGAATAATTCCATAATTATTTGATAATTTTTTCAGATTATTTTCATCATTTTGACTTTACTCCCCAAACTCCTTAATTCATTGAATTACACAGCTCCACAAAAAAAAACGAAAAAATTGCTTCCTCTGACCAGACCAGTATATCTTTGTTTTTGGGGTCGCTGAATCCGAATCCGGTATCCGTTTGTCTCCATCACGTCACGTTCAAGGTCATTTCAAGGTCATTTCAAGGTCAAATCCTGGAAAAATAGTCAAATCGATTCAAATTATTATTCCTATATATTTTTGAGGTCGCTGAATCCAAATCCGATATCCGTATGATCCAACAAGGTCAAATTCAAGGTCATTTCAAGGTCAAATATATTTATTTTGCCAAAAATGAATTTTTGACTGCAGATTCTGAAAAAACGGGAAATTTTACGTCTAGATATGTATTCAATTTTTTGATAACAACCGCCAAGGTCATTTCAAGGTGACTTCATGTTATTGTATGGAAGGTTCATATGACAATTGCAAAAATAAGAAAATGTGTCTTCACGGGAATAAACTACTACGTTAATATGTTTCCGAGGTCACTGAGTTAGAATCCGAGGTTCGTTTGCCTCCAGTATGTCAGGGTTAAGTTCATTTCAAGGTCAAATCCAGCAGTAATTATTCAACACAAAAAATCCCAAAGCCATTAAATTCTTAAACTCCATAACCCATAAACCTCATAAATCCTTTACCCCATAACGCTGTAAGAAGGAGAATTGTATATCATTAAACCTCGAAACTTAGTATGTACGAGCCATATGTGTACTTTAACCACTCAAATGATAAATTTCATAACACCATGACCTTCCAACCTCGTCACCGCATAACCTAGTAATTCATTGGCACCATAGTCGTGTGAGGTAATGATATTTTATGCTAAAACCCCCCCCCCCCCCCCCCCCCTACTATCAGCCTAACCCCGGAACAATGACGTGGACGTAGTAGATTTCTGTTCCCTTGGGGTACTTTTTTAACGTGAGTTCCCCTTGCCTCTCACTAATAATAAAACCGACAGCAACGAATAAAAATAATAAAAATTGAATATATACGAAAAGGAAAAAGAATAAAAGAAAATTTCATTAGTCCTTACTCCGTTTGTGATACCTGACTTGCTTGTCTTCAAACGATCGTCGCTTATTACTTTTCTTATCCTTCACAACATTTCGTTTCAAACTCCAGCAATAGTCTGCCATCATATTGACACCCCACGTCCCTTGATATCGTTTTTCCATGTCCTTCATGTCTTGATGGCACCTTTCTCCATGTTTTTCACTGAAGTCACCTAGATTTTTTTTGGAAAAAAAATCGATATGTGAATCTAAGAAATGCATTTTAATAGTCATATTGCAACCTGGAACTTGAAATTGTTGTATCATGGCACTCACCAGCTTCTTATAATTTGGACTTTTCTTATTTCCAAGAAAATTCTGGCATACATCGCGAAAACTTATCCATGCAGCTCGCTCCGTTTTCGTCATATGATCTGTAAAAGTGACATCGTTAAATAGTTGCCGAATTTTCGGGCCATTAAAAATACCTGCCCCTAATTTGGCGTCACTGAGAGAGAGAGAGGGTATGAATTTTCTGCGCAATATATTTAAAATATTCGCCCGACTTATCCAAAGCTTTGACGAACTGAGTCATTAGGCCAATTTTGAGATATAAAGGTGGAATAAAAATTTTTGATACATCCACAAGAGGCGATTTCAAAACATTTGGTGATCTGGGTTGTAAAGACTTGCGCTCTGGTCATTCCTTCTTTTTATAGTGATTTGATCGATCTCTGCTGTCAAAGAGACATAAAAAGCAGGGATATTTGATGTTTCCGCTCTGCATCCCGAGAACGATCCCTATCATTTTTAAATCACCACAAAGAGGCCAGCTATGATCAGAGTATTTTATTTTATCAAAAACTATACTCACGTTATCATAAAATTCCTTCAAGGCTGTTGAATGAGCTATAGGTATCGGAGCTAGAATGTTCGTGTTGTGGAGTAGTATAGCTTTTAGGCTATGGATTGAGGAGTCCATGAAAAGACGCCACTCTTCTGGCTTATATACTCCAGTCTCCAAACTATTAATTAGTCCGGTGACATTGTCACAATATACTAAATCTAATTTCTTATCCTGTATAAAGAACTTTCTCAATTTTTTCTCACGATTTCTATATACAGTTATCTTAGTGCCTTTATCCAAGAGATTTCTCTCTTTCACAACCTAGAGGCCAAAAGCTCATGTGCTTCCTTTGATAGACGCAGCTCTGCCTAAATCACTCAATTCGGCTTGGCTAAATTTCTGTGGTGCTTCATTTCTTTTTCTGAATTCATCATCACTTGAACTTGATTCCAGATCACTTGCACTCACTTTCATGTCACTGTCTTCATCAAACCCTCCTTCACTTACATCAATAGCTGGGTCTTCTAAAAGTTTCTTCCGATGACCACTATTCTGTTGAATAGTAATGGCTGGATTCACTTTGTTTGTGTACACATATTTGATTTGATTTCTGTTTTTGGAATTATATCCCGTAGTAACTGTCATACAGAAGAAACAATCTTCTCTTCTGTTTGGTATGCCCCATACGACTGGTGATGAAATTTCCAAATTAGAAAGGTTCTTCGTACTGTGACATGTCTTTAAAATTCTGTAGCAGTTGGCACAGACAGTGTGAGGGACCCAGTCTTTATCTCGATTCGAAATGTTAGATACAAAACAATATTCGTATGCATCTTGAACTTTATCGTTGATTTTTTTTCTGGTTTTAGGAGGGGTAAACAAACCGCAGACATAACAAAAGCTGTCCGGCTTGTTTTTATCATCATGAATGTATCTTGTAGCTTTATACTCCGTAGAAGCCAAGGAACCTACTTCTACGAAGCTGCGGTCGCATGATGACGACGACTGCGGGCCTGCTTGCTCACCCTGACCAATCGCCGATACTGGGGTTTCTTGTGAGAACCCCTGTATCGTAACACATTTCCGTGTGCCTGCCATGACGGCTTGGACGCTTTCACCTAGGGATTTTTCCGGAAAAATAAACAATAAAAAAAACCGTTGCCCGCCGTCACCGCGTGGAGGTACCCTGGGTGCAGGCATACCACGTATATTCGCTGTATCAAATTTACAACGATGAGCTCCAATTCACTTGAATTGAGAGATCACGTGACTGGATTTCAACATTTATTTTGCGGTACGAGAACAGATTTATTCTCGCTCGGAACTGAGTGAGTTGATGCTTGGAAAAAAAAACTTGGCAGATCTCCAAATAGACCTCCGCGTCTTTTAAACGTCAAAGACGTATCCCGCTCAATGGATCATTCGGTCATGGATGCCGATCCGCAGTAATGCATTGAAGACACGAGAGACCTGGGAAACCGCCACAGGTGACAGCCTTCCGACTGACCGTTCCGCCACGGCCTCTCTTACCACAGACCCGAGCCGGCGCGATCGAAGCTCCACTATCCACTCCACGCGCGACCCGGCGTCCTATGAGTGGAAACACCTTGACCGGCACTCCCATGGAGGGGGTCAGCTGGGACTTTAGATTTGAATATTTTTGCTGTATTTGACCTTGAAATGAACTTGACCCTGACATACTGGAGGCAAACGAACCTCAGATTCTAACTCAGTGACCTCGAAAATATATTGACGTAGTAGTTTATTCCCGTGAAGACACATTTTCTTATTTTTGCAATTGTCATATGAACCTTCCATACAATAACATGAAGTGACCTTGAAATGACCTTGGGGGTTATGTTATCAAACAAATTGAATACATATCTAGATGTAGAATTTCCCGTTCTTTCAGAATCTGCAGTCAAAAATTCATTTTTGCCAGAATAAATACATTTGACCTTGAAATGACCTTGAATTTGACCTTGACGGATCAAACGGATATCGGATTTGGATTCAGCGACCTCAAAAATATATAGGAATAATAATTTGAATCGATTTGACTATTTTTCCAGGATTTGACCTTGAAATGACCTTGAACGTGACGTGATGGAGACAAACGGACACCGGATTCGGATTCAGCGACCCCAAAAACATAAAGATATACTGGTCTGGTCAGAGGAAGCATTTTTTCGATTCTTTTGTGGAGCTGTGTTATTATAATGCCCGGCGCGACGGAGTCTGTCGCTGATTTTTTAAAATGTCATTTTTAAAAGTAGTAACCAATTATCAATCAATCGTCATGCTTTCACTAACCAGGGCAGACACCACCGTAGCTAACGGGAGCATGAGAATTAATCGTTCATTGGTTAGTATATTTAAAAATGACATCTTAGAAAGTCGCCAGCGACAAAATCCGTGACGCCGGGAGTACGTTAGGACGTAACTTTAGTTCGTTTCTATAAATTATAATTCATAATTGGCGAAATTTCTTTTGTATCATTAATTAAACAGAAAAACGGCGTATTATACTGGTCATCATCAAACCTTTTAATGCGGTTAAGTAACTTGTCTTGTTTCGCTAATTTCTTTTATTGCAGATTTGACAAATATGGACAGTTATGTATTTCTCCTGCATTTTTTAATTTTTCATTATAGACCTTATTTGAGCCGGAAAACGGTATTTAAAGAATGCAGCATACCTCCTCATGTCGCGTATGACTATTTTTTTCTCGCTCTTTGCTTGGCACGAGTGTGTTCCTTTCTACGACATCGTGACGTCGGCAAAAAGCTAAACTTAAAATCGTTGTGACTTCACCAATCATGATTACCTCGAGGATTTGCTTTTTGATCTGATATTGCATATATATACAGTAGAACCCCGCACTAGAGGAAGGCTCGGGGGATATTTCCACTAGTGCGAATTCATTAAAGCGTGAAGAAAAGCAGCAGGCGGTCGGACTCTCGGTGCCTCAACAGTGTCGTATCAATGAACTGCTATGGAAAAGTGTAAATTACGGGACTCGACGGTCTACCTAGGAAGGTCCGGAACGTGCCTTTCGACCAATACGCTTCATTACAGTCCACTAGTGCGAATTCCTCTAGTGCGGGGTTCTACTGTATATATATGTGCGGATTACACATCGAATTTAAATATATGCGGGTATTGTTTTTATGAGAAATCAGTCTTGATTAGACCACGAAAAAAAAAACTAAAAATTCAGGCTCTAGAGAAACTGATTTATGTAAATTCTTTCATCTACGTCTTTAACAAATTAGCACAAATAGAACTAGCGGTCTTCCAAAGAACGAAGAAAGCTTAAAATGTGTTACATAGCATTGCCGTAGAAACGGCAGTACCTGTCTGACTCTCTTCTTCGACGGCGATACCCGAAAGACGCCTAGAGTATAAAGACCTATGGCCTCGAGGTGCTTTATACATTGTTGCACGATACTAGGTACGGTGTCACATTCACCCGGTGGACCGTCGCTGAGATCCAAGATCCCCGAATCGCTTCCTGTCGGTCCGCTACCCAATTTCGAAGAAAGCGACTCGCAGGAGCCACCCTGAAAGGAAAAAATGAGAGAAGGCGTGAGCTCTCTGAATTCAGTTCTCTCACTAATTTGTTTTATTGTAGATTTGAAAAATTTGGACAAAATTATATATCCTATATTTTTTCAATTTTTATTTTCGATCTTACTGAAACGGTAAAACGATATTTAAAAATGCAGTATACGTCATTATTTTATAAGTCTATCTTTCTCGCATTCGTTTCTCGGCATAAGTGCATCTTTCTCGTTTTCCGATGACGTCATAATATAGTAGGGAGAAACGCACTTATAACTGTGAATAATTTTCTTTTTTTCCTGGTATTTTCTTCTTTATGTGATATTTAATGTACATGCAGATTATAAATTGAATTAAAATACATGAATACTTCTTTTATGCAAAGACCGAATTGGAAAAGTAGGAAGTCCAGCGGCGCTAGGTTTATCGCGCCCGCCGACTGTGCTGCCGTTGTAGTGATGGCGGCGGCGATGACTGTAGTGCAGGTTAAATAAAGATTCTTGCAAAATTGCGTGATTTTAATTAAACCGACCGGAGGAAATTAGCGACCTCGGCCCCATTCTATTCTTGGCCGCAAACTGTGACGTCGTGCGACGTAGATCGTGACGTCCGAACAAAATGCAGCGCCTTCCCGTGCCGTCGAACAGTGGAGAGTTGTTTTCTAAAGATCTACAAACCTTTGGTGCGCTCAAACTTGCGTGTGAGGCGTTTTATATGGGACTTTCTCCGCCAGATCGAAAAGCTTCTGATCCTCACGATTGCAGATTTACTTCGCGATTTTTTCCCATGTTGTGCTCACCCTAAACGACTCCAGCTGTTTAAACAGATTTTCTCTATCATGGCGTTCATGAATTATAATTTTTTAAGACGATCAAAAAATGCTATTTTTTTAAATTCTGAAAAAATTTTCAAAAATCTTCCGAGAAATTTTAACCAGTTTAAGACGCGCTTGAAAGTTGTATGTTATCTGCTTTTTCGAGCCGTTACAGTAGTCTGAGCCCTTAATGCTTTGAGAGGCACATTTTTCTCTTGAATGGGTTATTTAAATTAAGAGAATTTATATATTTTTGAGGTCGCTGATTAGGATTGTAAAACGATTTTCAGACTTTTACAACTGCGCATTCAAGCACAGTTGATTTTGTAGTGAGCAGACGTTTGCTTACAAACATTACTTATTAATAACTGCCAAACAATATATGAACATAATTTTTCATAGAAATTACATACATCAGATCCTGATAACTCCGAAAAGTTCTAATACATCAATTGGAATCGCAAGGGACAAAAAGAAAAATAAGAAAAACTAAGAGAGAAAGGTGACACGTATAGGTACCACTGCCCCTGAAAGGGTTAAGTAAAATTTTAAGAAAAAAAAGTTCTGAATGTGAATAAGATTAAAATATAGTAAGAAGTAAATTTCTTTAATTTTTCATAATTTCACCATTTACAAAAGTTAGATCAATAATGAATTTGAAAATAATTTTTTTATATGCATATTTTTGGTAATTTATAATTTCAATAATACCAATTATAGAAATATGAAATTGTTTTTAAGAATGATGATATTTCTCGTAGGAATTCTTCATTTTTCATACAAAAATTTGTTTGACTTTTCGGAATTATAACTAGTAGATAACAGAGTTGAGCTTTATAAATTTTGCGAAACTTGGTATAGTTTTACCCATATAGCACATGAGGTTTTAAACATATTTTTAAAAGGTTTTCATCCTTTCATAGCATTTTAAATATTTTTGTAACGTTTTATAAACATTTTTTTTAACATTTTATTTCAAATATTTTTGAAATGTCCCAGAGATGTATATTCTGAAATATATCGGTTGAATCGTTTAAAAAATTTATCTTCATATTCTTGTTAGCTGATCAATATAAGTACCTACCTATTTCATTTTTGGAAAAATAAGTAAATCTATAATTGCAAGTGTTTATGTTGACTTTCATTTGTACAGTACAACCAAGCAAATATATACTTGAAATTTTCAAGTAGGTATCTACCTACATTTGCAACTATTTTTTAAATATTATTAATATTTTAAAATAAATGCCCGTATATACAGGGTCTTCGAAAAGTCCCGGTACGGCTGATTATCTCAGCGGGAAATCATTTTAGAGAAAAATGTTTAATGCAAAACTTTTAGGATTTTTCCCTGGCTACCCAATGGCCATATTGGATTTGACCTTGACCATGACTTTCAAGGCCATATCAAGGTCAAATTGATCTTTTTAAGGGGTTACATCTAGTTGGCGGCCGAAAAAAAGGCGTTTTTGTGAATTTTTTTCGGGAAAATAATTGCAGGTTTCGAACTGTTTTTTTTTCATAGTAAACGGTATATCTTTGACTATGTTTCATAATTTTTTCATTGGAAAAAATTCACAAATGTAACAGATATAATGTATTTCCCGGACCGCTGTTCATAAAAGGCTTTCCGCGGTGACCACTGTAACTTCCACACCAATCATCTGACATCAAAAAACCAAATAAATTACGTTTTTGTATCGTATTATTTAGTCCTTAATCGAAGAATTTGATAAAACATTAATTTTTGAAAAAATGGTCGGCGATCGAAAGTGAGTCTAAATTTCGGTGAAAAATCACTTAATTTTCCTTGATATAAAAAAAAGTATGCATTGAAAAAAAAATCCTTCGATTAAGGACTGCCTTTTGGTATAAGAAAAAAGTATGCAAAATTTCAACTAATCGGTCCACTCATTTTTGAAATATCGTAGTCACCGATTTTGAAGAAGCCGTTTCGAGAAAAACGCGTTTAACGCGCTTAACTCTGTTATACTTGTGACGCGCGGCTCGCAGAACGTAACTGTAAAAACGGCCGTAACTCGCTCAATTTTGAACGGATCGATTTGAAATTTTCAGAGAATATTTTTGAAAGGTTATACTTTAAGAATCTGTCGAAAACGAAAAATCGATTTTTTCGAAAATTCTGACTAGATGTAACCCCTTAAATGCGAACCCCTATTATTGATACCGGAAATGAAAAGAGCGGGAAATTTCACATTCAAATATGTTCTTGACCATTTTTTTCATGTGACCTTTATGGTCAGCGGAGCACAGTGGGAAATTTCCTTGAATTAGAAGGACAACATTCTTAATGGCTTATTCAACTTAAACCAAATTCGGTATAGGGGATTTTTTGGGTCGCTGATCACGAATCTGAAGTCAGATTTCAAAAATTCAAGATGGCGGATCCAATATGGCGGACGAGATTTTCGAAAATTGACGGATTCGTGCCAAATTTGGTATAAGTGGGTTTTTTGAGTCGCTGATCACGAATCTGAAATCGGATTTCAAAAATTCAAAATTTTCCATCTTGAATTTATCGGGCTCTAGCGTACTTCCGTAAGCGTAGCTCTTGTTTGTGTTAGATATGCACATATAAAGAATTTGCACCCAAGTTTCGCCAAGAAATCCAGTTTGGCAGCGCTGACTTTCCATATAACATTATATAATACACATTCGTATGTTTGATAATGTGCATGGGAGATACGCTTGAGCCCTATAGGCGTATTGCTTTACTTACACAATACTTGGGCATAAAAAACCGTTTTTACAATTTTTGTCTGTCTGTCTGTCTGTTTGTCCGGATTTAACTCAAAAACAACTGAACCAATTCTAATGTAACTTGCATAATTTATACATGATATTCCGGATCATGATCTGCTTTATATTTCATCTCGATCTCTCAAACGGTTCCAAAGTTATAAAATTAAAGATTCATAGGAGCGTAGATTCTAAACGTTACGACTTGTGCGGACTCAGTTAAGGGGGAAAGCCACTGTGACGACCGGAAAATGTAGGATAACTTTGTGAATTTTTTCTGATTAAAATAAAAAGCGGGGGAAAAAACTTTTATAACTACATGAAAGTACATATATTTTAGTATATTAGAAAAAAAAGCAATACAAAATATCAATAAATTACACTGTAACACGCGATGCCGTAAAGCTCTTCTGAAAAATCCTTGGCGCATGGGCGCCATTGCTGTGTCCGAACGGTACATCCAAACCAAAAAAATCAATTATTTCCTTAAACTACATGAATCTAGCTTCAGTTAAGCGTACGGATTTATAAAAATTTTAATTTTTAACAAAGTAGCGCATATTTAACCCTCCGTTAGTCGCGCGGGTATCAAATTGATACATGTGTGGCTTTGCTTTACGCAGATTTCTTAGAAATGCAAAAACTTACGATATTGAAATTCTTAGTAGTTGCACCGAACATAGACTAGACAAGAAGGGTCACTCGGCGTCGGTACTTTGAAGTTGGGACTACAGAGGCGAGCCGCGTTGCTGGACGCCACATGTTCGGTGTCGACGTTTACGGTACTTCGTGAGCGACTACACCGGGTGGCAAGTAGAAATGAATTTTGAAGTATCGGTAGAATTTAATTATTTATTAAACTGTTCAATCGAATTTTACTTTTGTTAAAATAAGACTATATAATACTATGCAATTAACGTCACCAATCAACCATAATAATTGTGTTTCGTTATTGACCGCTTAACTTAAAAGCTCGAGATAACTCGGGCTTTTAATTCTTGCATAAACTTAAAAGCCCGAAAATACTGGTGTATCATGAAAATATCCTGTTTATAATTTTTTCCCTAAATACGAGTATACTCGGGATTTTAATATAACCTTCCTTGAATATTATTTAATTACCCCTTATATTAATTAATTAGTGACATTATTGTTTGCAATAATCTATATTCATAATAAAGTTTGTAATTTAGCAATTAAAAAAATTGGAAAAATATGGACAATTTTTTATAAAATAATTGTTAAATTAACCGGTTAAACACACCGGTATAGTTATCCGATCGTCAATGCCCCCGCGCGATATGTACGACACCCCGTATAAGAGTTCCGCCACCGCGCGCGCTGAAAATACACCAAAATCTCCCAAAAAAGAGTGGCGACAGAGAGTGAGCGAGACAAGCAACACTGGTGGCGTGGCTTAGAGTGACCCTTCTTATCTAGTCTATGTTCGGTGGTAGTTGTCTGCAGATGTGTTTCAAACAATTTCGTGGAATTACAAGCCCCGCCCATCAACGACAGAGCCTCTAGCTACCTAAAAGGGACGAGTGGTGGTAGTATTTGTATCAGTTTGATACACGTGCGACTCAATGTGTTTGTTTTGTGGAATCAGTTTCAGTTACGTTCATTGCGACCTAGGTAGTTAAAACAAAATTGTGTAGCTTTTAGACAGTGGTTTGTGTGTGTTTTTTAATTGAACTGAATATCCCAATTTAACACGTCGAATGCCAAGCCAGTTTTACAGTAATTGCCCGTGGCGTCACGATGAATTTTCTATTATGCGATACATAGGTATAATTTCCTGCAGTGTGTATAATTATAAATGTAATTATTTGTAATATATACACTTTGATAAGTATGCTTGACTTTTTTTATTATAAGGCACATTTTGAATCATTAGAATGTTTCTTTTCAGGAAAATGCACCGCCTTTTAAGATGTATCAATTTGATACAAGCGCGACTACCTGCGTTACATATACCCGCGCGCCTAACGGAGGGTTAAAGAAACAACTTCGAAATTGATAGAAAAATTGATCAGCTTTTTTAATTATATCTCAACAAGTATCAATCGGGTAAATTTGACTGAGTTATGATGGCGCCCAGTTGGCAAAACGTAGTTTCGAGATAAAAGCCTTTAAAGCCGCACGGTCGAGTTCGAGCGTATGCGCTTACTCGCACAAAACCTTTCATAACTCCATCAAATTTTCGAATTTCGGTTTGAAACTTAGGGAACAGATTCTTGAAACCTCAAACATTAAGAAAATGTAAAAAAAATCGATTTTTGGAACGTATCACAGTGGCTTTCCCCCTTAACCTTCTGGAGATAGCGTGCCGCGTCAAGACAGGAAAGCTAACGTCGTTCTGACAGACCAACCACCAAGAAAAGTAGCCACCGTAAAAATATAGAACTTTAAATAATTTTGCGATTGATTAAAGGTGTTTAGAAAAAGACTTTTTATGTTACTACCTTTTAATCATAAAAATTAAACAATTTACGATACTCTTTAACTAAACGATAAAAAAATACTTGAAATGCATCAGTAGTAGAAAAGTCACATTCTATTTGTTATATATTAACTGTATACCGATTGTACATACATTTAAACATGTAAGTGTGAAACAATATATCTATTGTCACCCTAAAGTTATTGTGGAAGTGAAATTTTATTCCCCAATTTCGTGAACATTTTCGGTACATTCTTTGCAGATTGGGTTTTAATGCTCCAGGCACATAAACTTATGGCATCTGTAGCAACTATATATTTAGTTTTTCTATTTTTCTTACTTGAACAGTAAAAATATCGGCCAGGTATATACTTTCTTAGAAGCGCAATATTATTATCCTGAATGCTACAGATCTCCCCAATTCGTAATCTAATATCACTATCATCAACTACGTTTGATTCATTGGGTTCTAATTCGTTCATAAGAAGTTGTAGATAATTCTGTTCTTCTTCATAGTTCCTTGTACACATTTTACCCCAATAATTTTAATTAATTATTTACATTAGCCAAAATACAATAACAAATTTTCCCGACTTACTGTTTCACATACAAACAAGAAAGCTAACGTGGATCTCTCAGACTGAATCTGCCAATAACTTAACAAATGTACTTACTTGTACCCAGGATGAAAAATACACACTGCGTAGAGTAGCTTGCCGATTTGTTTTTAATATTCCAGGAATATACCATTAGCAAATGCTATTTATTATTCTAAAACATTCTTAGAATCAGTTTATTTGTTTTTTAGTAAAAGAAAATCAAAGATACTTCTAAAATATTGCTGAAACGTCGAAAACCAGATTATTTAGCGAACATTTTTATATTTAAAAAATAGTTCTACACCATGTTTCAGATATATTTTAAAATATTTCCGCAATATTACAATCTTTTATGAAAATATTTTAATATTTTTTAAATATTTTTGTGCTATGTGGAGACGAACTACATCTTATTCGCAATAAGTTGTTAACAATTGTTTATAGTAATAACAAATATTTTGCAGTAAATTACTATTTACTAAGAATTCAACTGTGTCAAAAGCGCATTTAGTTCTTCAAATTCTTTAAATGTCATAGGAAAGGAATAGTCACTCGTCGTTATGTTCCGCTAAGGGTTTTTGAAAAAATACGTCGCCTGATTTAGATAGTCATTGATGAAATTACTCCTTATATACCCTTCTTGATACTAAACAACTTCCTCCTGTGGCATTCTTTTGCACCACTAAAAATAACGAAAATAATGTTTTCATAGGTCAAGAGACTCCGTAGCGTTTCGCGCCAGGGGCTAAAATAAGAAGCGAAGCCCCCGCCTGCCGGCGAGACGTACGGAGTGTCTACTCCGCGATATAGTTCGTACCTGTAAAGTGTGGTCCCGATTTCTCAGGAACTATATTAGAATATTCGCGGATGCAAGAATCCATTATTACAAGTTAAACGTTTCGAAGAATCGAAAGAATCGAAGAATTGAAATCTGAATAGAAATTAAGCTACACAGAAGCATAAGCTACCAACGCGTGCACACAATTTATAGATATCACAATTTTAGAAATTGTATTGTTAATCAATTCAAATATGTCATCATCGATATTTTTATACAATGTCTGGTCATGATGCATTGAATGCAGAAAAATTAGATTTTAAAAGTACCAGGTGTTCAAAGTCTACAATTTTTTATTTCAAAATTATATCAGTATTTATAATGAGGGGCCTACGCTTGCTTTCGACAAGTATAATAGTATAACGTATATAGTAGTATAACGTATCGGTTATTAACTTACATTTATCCTTACTTATCGGACTGATCCAGAGGACGCTTAATCAATTGATTCTTTACCCACAAGCACAAAATATTAAAAAATATTGTTTGGGAGCCGTGCGATCGTTGGTAGATCTCCGCGGGGTCGTAAATCCCGCAGACACTCGCTCGTGACACGACTACTGGCCAAACATACCGCTAGGCGGATTTTGAGGATTCCACGGTGAATTGAGTTCGACGCGTGGTGAGAAGGAGCGAGACCGAGCGGTTAATGGAATGAATTCGACACTGCACTCACTATACAATTAATGATATATTTGAAATAACGAAATACAGGTGATACCGATTAACCGTGGTTGCAATTGACTGTTTCGAATGCACTTAAATATAACTGATGTACACTTAAGAGAATCGCGGAGTAAGTTGAAGGACTTACGACCTGAATGCGCTGGATAGACTGGCAGACTGAGGCACGGATCCTATGCTGACTGAGGCACGTTTGCACATTGACGGATTTACACTTAAGAGAATCGCGGAGTAAGTTGAAGGACTTACGACCTGAATGCGCTGGATAGACTGGCAGACTGAGGCACGCTTACACATTAACGGATGTACACTTAAGAGAATCGCGGAGTAAGTTGAAGGACTTACGACCTGAATGCGCTGGATAGACAGGCAGACTGAGGCACTGATCCTGGTGCAGACTGAGGCACGCTTACACATTGCACATTGCACATTGCACATTAAAAAAGATACATTCAGTAGCGGTTTATATACAGAGAAACTAATAGCTAAGTGGGGATAGCGTGGGTAACGCGGTGCACGCTAATTGGTTGGGTGGGAGTGATTATCGACGCGTCTCGCTTGGCCAGGAAAGTGAGTAGCTCCCCTGGTAAGGAGGGGACAACTTCGTAATATTCCGAAAGGGCTGCGGAGGTTTTCGAAGAAATGCAAATGCGTTCCGTACGTGGAATTTCGCGTGACGTATTACATATCGTTCGAGGAACCAAGCTAATGGCTAAAGGATAATCCCTTTTGGAAGACATCGAGGTTCGAGGGTCCGGATATGCGCGGTAATTAAGTTATACCTGGATGCGCGTGTAGTCAGATCAACGGATATCGTTAAAACGGACTACTAGAACAAGAATAGATACGATTCGCGGAATATACCCTTCGTTTTACCATCGAAATTAACCTAAGTGTCGCGTTCCTACTAATTGCTAAGAACTGATATCATTGCGGATAAATTCCGACCAACGTTTGTCGGAACAAATATTATTAAAATATTTTCATGAAAGGTTAAAATATTTCAGAAGTATTTGCAAATATTTTAAAAATATGTTAACAATATCTTTTAATATAAAAATATCCACTAAAAGATGAATAATGAACGTTTCAGCAATATTTTAGAAATATTTCTGTAATAGTATAGATATTTTTTTTAATGTTATCTAATCCTTGTTTTATCAGTTTAGTTTTACAAAAGAAATAACCGATTAGAAGAGTGTTTTAGGGTTATGAATAACATTTGTTAATGGTATAGGTATTCCTGATATATTTTTAAAAAAGGAATCGGATGAATATAATATGATTTTTCATATCATAGTTGGGTTCTCTGGAATTTGAATCCGGATCCTTTACATAGGAGACCCCGAAGAGTCGACTACAGAGCTGCATAGGCTGTTAAAATTTGTTGTCATTTTATTCTATATCAAGTTACCTGCAGTGTGAAAAAAACTCATCCATTCATTAATTTAATCATTACCCACTAATTCATTATATCATTTAAGAATTACATTCTGTCCTCTATTAACATTATTTTGCGTTAGTAATCTTTAAAAAAAATGGTTACAATGTACTTGAAGTATTTCAGACAGTTATTTGCTCTGGTGTAGTGTACAGATGAAGATTCATATAAACATTTGTAACACGTATTATTTCTTCAAAAATTAAATATTTATAATAATCAATTGATAAGAATATAAATATATGTTTGTTCTTAAAATATTTCAGTAGATATATTTCCAAAAACACATCTCTGAAACATTCAGAAAAAAAATTTGAAATAAAATATCTTAAAAAACACGTTTACGAAACGTTACAAAAATATCTCAAATGCAATGAAACGGCAAAAATGTTTCAAAGATATTTTTGACACCTTATGTGCTATGTGAGTAATTTTTAATTCGATTGCTTTTTGATACTAACGACTATGACACTTTTTCAAGGTTCGAGCCAATCAGGCTAGATATGGAACTATCGATAATGACACCAAAGCCTCGCGAATAAGGATCTCCGTTGTTATGTTCTGATAATCATGCTCTCTATATTCTCTCTTAATGTATTTACTCGTAGCTTCGACCAACCAACACGAAGAAAGTTTTTGTCAGTCAATCAAAACAAAAGCGCTTACCTCTTCTGTTTTAGCGGCAGCGCTCGTCGTCTCGATTAGACTTGTAAAACTTGTTCTGCTGCCATGTCTGCTACTTTGTGTCAGACTGCCTACGTCGCCAATCTCGCCTGCCGCTATTCTAGCGAGCCTGTCATTCTCCAGGCACTGCGACAAAGGAATTCCAAAAACGAGACCTCCAGCGGCGGATTCTGAGAAATAAAATGTAGGAGAAATCTTAAAGGCATTTAATTATATATATATATATATATTATATATATGCACCTCTAGACCTATATAGCTCAAAAATATATAGGTATTGGTGTCTGTCAGAAAGCTTAACGCTGATTTGCTATTTGCTCGCTCATATTTATCTATATTTTTTCTCGCAGTAGATGCCCGAACATCCAGTATACCAATTATCCTAAAATATACATCGTAATAAAAGGGCTATACCCGTAAAGAGAGACAGCCAAGGGCTAATCCCAGTAGCTTAAATACCTTTATGGCTGCCGGAATTGGTGCATACAGCCACCTCGAAATCGTGAATTTGTAAATAATGGTGAGTAATTTTTATAACTCCTACAAATTACTCACCATTATTTACAAATTCACGATTTCGAGGTTAGACGCTTCGATCTCCCGAATTGACAGCTATCGGGAAATCAGACGTTCGACACTTCTCACTCTTACGCTGCGTACTCTTCTGCTAGAAATGACTCGAGCACCGTCCAAACACTGCCGAAGTCAAATTTCAAGGTCTCGGCGAGCGCTTGGTTTGCCGTTGGAAATACGGTATACGAGAATAATATATGGGATACAGTACAATCTCGTTATAAGGAACCCCAAGGGCGGTTAGGGGAAGGTAATCACGAAAAATTCTAGGAACAGAGGTTCCCCCACTACTCAATCACACCGCGCGTGTTGAGTCTATCCGTGTTACTTCCAGACTCTCGATAAAAGGGGCGTGACTCACTCGAGCCACAGTACAGTGGTCCCTCTATTACTCGCGCCGTTCATTACTCGCGCGAGAGGGGAAGTGATTGCCCCCACTCCTCCCGTGACGCCATAACTGCTGCCATAGCATGAAGTGCGCACAGAGGTGCGCATGAAAATATAGAGAGGGGAAGCCGGTACCGTAGAATGGTAGAAACCGCGCTGTCTCTTTCTTTTGCCACGCCTCCATTGAGGTGAGTGGGGGCTGAAGCGAAGCTTCTCTAATTCAGAATTCTGCGAGTTTACAGCCCCGAGACGCGCAAGTAATAGAGGGACCACTGTACAAATGTAACGTGCTACGGAGTGGGGGACGCCTAATGCTTAGTCAACCGTGATGCAGGGGAAGGTTCTTTATATCGAGGGTTCCTTATAACGGAATTGTACTGTATCTGGCTGTAAGGGTGGCTATGAACCAATTGCGGCAGCCATAAAGGTATTTGGGTTACTGAGACTTTTGCCCATGGCTGCTCTTACGGGTGGCCCTCTTATTACAGTGTATATTTTAGGATAATTGGTATACTGGATGTTCGGGCATCTACTGCGAGAAAATGTATGGACTCTAAAGTGTGAGCGAGCAAACGGCGAATCAGCGTTAAGCCATCTGATGGCCACCAATTGAGCTATATAGATCTGGAGGTGTAGAACTTATTGACATTCGACCCAACAATACAACATATCAATGACACGTGTGAGTTATCTTTAGTGACAGATAAGCATGGCGTAAACTAACCAATCGAAACATAATATTCGGAGACGTGGTAAATTTAAATATGATTTTGAAAACAGCTCATAGGAATTTTCCAGGCGATGGTTAGTCAGGGTACACCGATTTATCAGATAAAAACTGTTGAATCGGTATTCAATCCTCATTGGTTAACTATTTTATATCATCCAATAAACATTGAATTCTTACTGAGCAAGTACATCTGTTAAACTAGTGTACCTTGAATAAAATTGGACATTTTCTAAAAGTAAAAACATCGAAAATATGCCATATACAAACATATGTTACGTGGACTGTAATAATTCCACATAAAAAGCAGCTACGATGCTGGAAGAAATTGTATTGGGTTCAATGAAATAATGCGAAGGCCGCTACCGCGCGTCCAAATTTACTGTAAGTACACAAGAAGTCTAATACTGCTCGAAATATTGTCGCCTATGAAAACCTTTTGAAACGGTTGGAATCTTTTGTGCCTTTTTTTAATTTGTAATACATTTTTTGACATTTAAATAAAAAAAAGGTTTGAGTGCCGTTGTACTCACGGAGGATGTGTAAACATCTTACAATTATCTGCGGTCCGAGTTTAATTGGGGGATATGACGTCGTAGTTCGACATAAAGAAGTTAAATTTTTTCTATAATAAAATATTTATTATTATTTTATTAGATTTATAACTTACTAGCAGCCCGTCCCGGCTTCGCACGGGTAGATTGTGGATTGATTTTGTCCGTCCACCATTGTTTAAATACATTTTTAATATAGAACTTTTAGTATTTTTCCCGGGCTACGCAATGGTCATATTGGATTTGACCTTGACCATGACCTTCAAGGTTATAACAAGGTCAAATTAATTTTTTTTCACGTTCTAATGTGTCCTTGACCATTTTTTCATGTTACCTTTATTGTCAGCGGAGGTCAAATTTAGGTCAAGTATAGTTCGACTTTTTGAACACCCTGTATAAGATTTACTAACGCAGAAACCTTCGCGGATATGCGTCCAACTGTTCCCCAAATTTTCATCGCAATCGGATGAACGGTTTAGGAAGGCATAATAATCATCAGTACCGGTACTTTTTGAACACCTTTTATAAGATTTACTAACTCAGAAACCTTCGCGGGCATGCGTCCAACCATTCCCCAAAGTTTCATCGCAATAGGATGAACGGTTTAGGAAGGCATAATAATCATCCGTACCGGTACTTTTTGAACACCCTGTATAAGATTTACTAACTCAAACCTTCGCGGATATGCGTCCAACTGTTCCCCAAATTTTCATCGCAATAGGATGAACGGTTTAGGAAGACATAATAATCATCCGTATCGGTACTTTTTGAACACCCTGTATAAGATTTACTAACTCAGAAACCTTCGCGGGCATGCGTCCAACCATTCCCCAAAGTTTCATCGCAATCGGATGAACGGTTTAGGAAGGCATAATAATCATCAGTACTGGTACTTTTTGAACACCCTGTATTAGATTTACTAACTCAGCTTCGCGGGCATGCGTCCAACCATTCCCCAACTTTTCATCGCAATCGGATGAACGGTTTAGGAAGGCATAATAATCATCAGTACCGGTACTTTTTGAACACCTTTTATAAGATTTACTAACTCAGAAACCTTCGCGGGCATGCGTCCAACCATTTCCCAACTTTTCATCGCAATCGGATGAACGGTTTAGGAAGGCATAATAATCATCAGTACCGGTACTTTTTGAACACCTTTTATAAGATTTACTAACTCAGAAACCTTCGCGGGCATGCGTCCAACCATTCCCCAAAGTTTCATCGCAATAGGATGAACGGTTTAGGAAGGCATAATAATCATCCGTACCGGTACTTTTTGAACACCCTGTATAAGATTTACTAACTCAAACCTTCGCGGATATGCGTCCAACTGTTCCCCAAATTTTCATCGCAATAGGATGAACGGTTTAGGAAGGCATAATAATCATCCGTATCGGTACTTTTTGAACACCCTGTATAAGATTTACTAACTCAGAAACCTTCGCGGGCATGCGTCCAACCATTCCCCAAAGTTTCATCGCAATCGGATGAACGGTTTAGGAAGGCATAATAATCATCAGTACTGGTATTTTTTGAACACCCTGTATTAGATTTACTAACTCAGCTTCGCGGGCATGCGTCCAACCATTCCCCAACTTTTCATCGCAATCGGATGAACGGTTTAGGAAGGCATAATAATCATCAGTACCGGTACTTTTTGAACACCTTTTATAAGATTTACTAACTCAGAAACCTTCGCGGGCATGCGTCCAACCATTCCCCAAAGTTTCATCGCAATAGGATGAACGGTTTAGGAAGGCATACTAATCATCCGTACCGGTACTTTTTGAACACCCTGTATAAGATTTACTAACTCAGAAACCTTCGCGGGCATGCATCCAACCATTCCCCAAAGTTTCATCGCAATCGGATGAACGGTTTAGGAAGGCATTTGATATTACCTTAAAGGTCACGGTCAAGGTCAAATCCAATACGACCACTGGGTAGCCAAGGGAAAATCCTTAAAGTTTTGTATTAAACATTTTTCTCTAAAATGTTTTCCCGTTGAGATAATCCAGCTTGCGCGAATAGTATGCGCAGTAGCGCCACACACACATTGACGCAGTCACATCTACGTGACTTACGTCTGTCGCTCAATTTCCCAGGAAGGTCGTACCGCAGAGCCATAGCATATATGTTTACACATCAAAAAATCGCGCGGTACTGCGCAGAAAACAAGTAGTATAGGTAATGGTCTAGGAGATCCAGTCTTGGATATGATGAAATCCCATGCTCCAGTAGTTTGTTCCATGCCATACATTCTACTTACATACAGGGTGATATTTTTAAAACTTACCACCCCCAATATCTCAGAAAGTTACAGAGAATTTCTAAAAAATAAAAAACGGTTTCGGCAATGGAGAGGGAGAACCAAAATGACATAATCGGTGATGCACTCCCTCGAACCCCCTTAGGGGTAACCCCCCCAACTTTGTAATCTTAAATAGCAACCCCCCATGTGTGATACAGCGTCGGAAAGCTCTTTAACCCTCTGACGCTAAACTCTTAGCAATCCCTGTCGCGTGAGCTGGAGAAAGGGAACACCAATCGCGCGCGGTCTCTTTATGTGTTAGTGACTGACGTCACGGAAATGGCCCCCCACTCTCATTCAGCCAGGCTCGTAGTTAGGGGCCTGCTCACTCATATACCGTGCTCACTCGCACTCACGGGATTTCGCGCGACGGCACGGCAATGAAATAGGGGCCCCATACACGGTACGATTCGTTGCCTCGATCCGTCGTTTCAAACTGATTGAAACGACGAATCGATAGTGTATGTCAACATAGTTAATGATTTACTTAGTCGAAGACTACTTCATTGTCACTATTAAAAAAAATGGCTTATTAAAATCACACCGCAGGTAACTTTTAACGTTTCGTCGGTGCCCAGCGACCATACGGGTTGCGATGGCCCTGTCACTCTCTCCCCACTACACTAACATCTCACGCTTGACTCTGCCCCGCGCAGTGGTGGGGAATCGAGCTTTGCCGTCAGAGGGTTAAAAATGCTTTACAACAACACCAAATTTTGGTACCTTTCGATGAGTAGTTTTCGCGCAAATCGAGAAAGAAACTGCTAGAAGTAAGTTTTGTCAATTTATTTATTAAAGGTCAATTACGTTACAATAAATTTTCGAAATGATTTCTATTGTTAGCAAGACAAAATTATAATCTATTTTGAAATTCCTCAATCGGAACAAAACTAAGTCATAGACCTTTAAGTCTCCGCTCCTCTAATACTGCGGAGCAGCACGAACTCGGCGCTTTAAACGCTTGTTTCTGGAAACCAAGTTTTAAAAGTCCGTGGACATCGTCATTTAAAAACTACTGCACCGATTCTTTTCAAATGTTGTACACACTTTCTACATATAAAATACCAGACCCCTACGTTTTTCTTTTTCTTTTTCTGTTACATTAAAGGGGTTTTACAGCAACAAAATGACGGATTTTTTCGTGAAAAATCGCAATTTTTACTTCAAACAACCACCAAACATTTAAAAATGGAACAAAAAATTAAAGAAAATCTTAGGGGTCTTGAAAAACATCTATTTTAACTAAATTGCTTTGATTTTTTGATTTGAGATAATTCTACGCTGAAATATAGTGTCCACCGCAAATCATCTTTTCTAAAAGGCGTCTTCGAAAATGCTTCGTAACCGGCTTATTTCTCAATATTTTTCTATAAAAAAATTACAAAATGTTGTTCGGATGATGCTTTGTAACATGCGAAACATTAGAATATATCTACTTCAACAATAGCTCTAAAAAAAATTCGTAAAAATAGTTATTTTTCACACGTTAGACACCCCTTAAGCAAACTCTAAAATTTTCTCCGTATCCGTATCCGTATTCGTTAACTCATCGACTTATGTTGACCGCAAAATAACCCTTTAAAACAAGCATCGATGAACCCATACATATACGAAACTGAAAGCGATGAAACGTCAGATTTTAATGACAACATTGACAAAACTCACTTCTAGCAGTTTCTTTCTCGATTTGCACGAAAACTACTCATCGAAAGGTACCAAAATTTGGTGTCGTAAAGCATTTTTAAAGAGCTTTCCAACGCTGGATCACACATGGGGGGGTTGCTATTTAAGATTACAAAGTTGGGGAGGCTACCCCTAAGGGGGTTGGAGGGGGTGCGTCTCCGATTATGTCATTTTGGTTCCCCCTTTCCATTGCCGAAACCGTTTTGTATTTTTTAGAAAATCTGTAACTTTCTGAGATATTGGGGGTGGCAAGTTTTAAAAAGGTCACCCTGTATATGTATCTGTACTATATTTTTTGTAGAAACATTTATTCAATTATTTTTTCAAGGGAAACAAAATGTAACATCTATTTCATAGTTCTGACCTAAGTAGTAGTTTTGATCAAATAAAATCTATCAAAAACATGTATGGTATGTATATGTTGTATGTGCATATATTATATGTATAGTATGTGTATGTTATATTGAAAAAATGATTGGATAAATGTTTCTACAAAAATATGGTGTAGATACATATATACAGGGTGTATTCGAGGAAGCTTGACATAGGCGATATCCTTTGGTACACTCTAAACCGTAGGCTATTGGTTGTTAACTTGAGGATGCTCTAATGATTGGTTCTAATGACCTACCAGTACCCGGCAATCGTTTCAGTAGAAATTCCTATGCCCTATCCCTCTAGCAGCCGTAAAAACATGGCGGGGGTCATGTCCGAAAGCGTCGTTGAATATCGTAGCACTCAAATTGTTAAAATGATACAAACTTACTAGGTTTCGATATACTTATATCCTTAAAATTAAAATATTTTTCTTTTTGGCAACTATTATAACGCGTCTCATTTTTGTGATTGTAACCGGTGGGCTAATTTCGGAACGCAATAACCTTAATTAATTTTTGACATTTCCCTCGTGGATACGTGTTTACGTCTGCCTGGCAATCGGGGCTTAAAAATTTTCTACTGAAACGGTTGCCGGGTATTGGTTAGTCGTTAGAATCAATCGTTACATCCTCCTCAAGTCGACAACCAATAGCGTACGGTTTAGAATGTACTACGGTATATCGCCTAAATCAAGCTTCCTCGAATACACACTGCAAGTAAGTAGAATGTATGGCATGAACATATGGGGCAAACTACTGGAGCATGGGATTGACGATATGGGATTTAATCATATCCCAGATTAGATCTTCCAGACCATTACCTATACTACTTTATTTTCTGCGTGGGCTACGTAGCGGCCTAGAAATAGTCCAATAGAATCAATTAAAATTGATTATAGTGCATACAAATAATAGGCCAGGCAACATAGGCCAAAAAAGGGGGTGTAGGCGAAATAATTCTCGGAAAGCTGGAAATGGTTTTAATCTTTTCATTTGCATGTGAAAAGAGTTTTTTAAAGTTTGCACCAATTTTCTGCTTGTGCTGTATGACGGGTGTCCCAAAAACTTCGAAATTTTTCGACTTTTTTCAGTTTTTCACTAATAACTCCTAAATGATGCATTTCTAGGAAAATTTTACTCTTTTATAAATTAAAGTACATAAAATTCTACGTAAAATGAGCCCCACATATTTGAAATTAAGTCAAGTAGTATAGACGATATGCATGTTTGAAAAACAACCATTTCTTAAATTTTGGAAGGAAAAATCATATTTTTTGGATTTTTAGACCTTATTTCCATTACGTAAAATGTATTATATGAAATTATTCTGTATTTGGAATTTATATTACAGCGAGTGCTGTATCAGATATACGTAAGCTGCATTCTTCTGCCCTCTCCCTTGCTATTAGTCTATCCCATAAGCACAGCTTACACAGCTAGCCAACTCCCACGCGGCACCTTTGAAATTAGAAACGCCGATCCGTTGACCTTGAGTCGTGCTGTCTCTTTCTGTTTCGGGAAAGATCAGGACCGAACTGCGGTAGTCTCCGACTCGCTCGGGAGAGAAGTCAGGGTCGATACTATAAGTAGTTGTTTCATTTTACAAAGTACGGCCCTGAATTCTTTCCCGAGCGAGAGAGAGATAGCATGCGTCCAGGTTTAATGGTCCGGCGTGGGAGTTGGCTAGCTGTGTAAGCTGCGCCATAAGTTTCTTCCGCGCCACGCTATGAATGACTCTAGCCGGCTATTATCCAGAATAACTAGAGATAACAGTGACTGCAAGAAATTCGTAGACTGGTTCCTTTGCCATAATCCCTTTCCAGTAGGGGAGTAGGTAATGTCACTGTCTACTGGAATTGTAGGAGATGAAAACGTAAATTATACCATCTGTCAGACCAAATCGGAAATTCCAATCTCGAAAGCATTATTGGAAGCAATTTTGGTCAAGTGAAGTTTTCCAGAAAGAAAAGAGTGTTACCAATGCGAGGCTTCACTAGCAGTGTAAAGTTGCATGACGAAGTAGTGCCAATAGATTTATATACCATTTTCAGGAGAATCTCATTTCATAAAAAAACAGAATACAAACTCAGAAATTACTTCACATATGAATTGGCTCCATATCCACCATCTTTATTTGATGAGCAAGGAATGATGAGGAAGTCACGTAAATCTATTTTTTATGATTTATTTGATCCAGTTGAAACCCCGTCAAATATCGGAACTGCTCTCTATTTGATTGACGGTGGATTCCTACTTCACCGAGTACCGTGGGAGTTAAGAGAAAGGTTCTCTTCAATCCTCAATAAATACGTAGATTATGTCAAAAAATACTTTGGGGCGCGATTAATCATAGTATTTAATGGCTATCCAGACGACCCTACAGGGAAGAGCACAAAATCTGCAGAACACCTTAGAAGGAACAAGTTTATTGCAGCGACCGTTGAATTTGTGAAACAATGTTATTAACAATGTCAAAAGATAAATTTCTCTCCAATGAAGGGAACAAAAAACGTATCATCTCAATGCTGATTCAGAAATTTGCAGATGAAAACATCGCTGTCGAACAAGCTGTAGAAGATGCCGATACAACCATTGTCAGAAGGACTATAAAAAATGCTACACACTCCGAATTTGTGATTGTGGTAGGAGAAGACATTGATCTTTTAATAATATTATTACTGCATTAGCTCCTAATGGCGATCCATTGTTTTTGATGAAGCCTGGAAAAGGAAAGTCAGAGACCATCTTCTATTTCCCAACACACTTCAAAGCGTCAAACAAAGTTAAAGAAAATATATTATTTCTTCACGCGTTCAGCGGATGCGATTCAACATCAGCCATTTTCAGACAGGGGAAGATGAAGTTTGTAAAGCTTCTCGACAAAGATGCAGAGGTATAAAGAACTGTCGAGATATTCAAAAACCGTGACGCGACTACAGATGAAATTGGTGCTGCCGGCGAAAAAGTAATTACGGCTTTGTATTTTGGATCACTTCTTCAATCTTCCTCTCTGAATGAAATACGCTTTAAACTGTTCACCAAATCCTTAGTATAGAATACTTTCAACTTATTGTTAGCTACTCTTCCTCCAACTGAAGAAGCTGCTAGACTGCACGCAATGAGGGCTTTTCTACAAATTAATTTAATGGTCATTTGATGGACCCAGTTCAATGGGGTTGGAAGGTTACTAAGCATGGGCTGCTTCCAGTACCATCAACAGCCGAACAAGCCCCGCAGGAACTGCTTAATAACACTGCCTGTAAATGTTTGAAAGGGTGCCGAAAAGCTTGTGGTTGCAGGAAGCAAGGAATGAATGTTCCCCAATATGCTTTAATTGCAAGGGAGCGTCCTGCACTAATACACCAGATGAAATTGATGATGACTCAAACTTAAACGACGACGAAGTGATGCTACCTGACAATGATGACGAATTAAAAGACCTCCTGGATGACGAGAACCTTAAAATGGACCAATTGCTTCAGTCGGCTTCTACTTCCAAACGTAGCAAATTGAATTAACGTTGTATTTATATAATTTTTAAATTTTGTTATCAATTTTACCCACACATCGAAACTTACATCAAAGCTTTTTGTACTTCAACTCAATTTTTTATGTTTTAATTACATATTTTCATCACAATGTGCATTTTTATATTTCAATCCCTGGATTCAGCACCAAATATTGTACCAGTGTTCGCATATACGATATGATAACTGTAGGATATCCAGCTATTATATTATTTATTTCATATATTACATTTTATATTGCAAAAATAAAGCAAATAATCTATAAGCTGTTTATGGGGTCGGTTGCAGTCATCCTAGAGCTCTTTCACAGTGCATTTCACATTGGTGACAAAGTCTCTTTAAAAATTTTTCTCTACACCATTTAAAATGGATGGTCAACATAAACATTTACGACATATTATGCTTCATTGCTTTAAAAGAAGTAATAGTGCAAAGGACACTGCAGACGAGATTTGCATCGTTTACGGGGGTGGTACTACGACTATTAGGATCGTCCACAATTGGTTTAAGAAATTTAGAGCTGGCAATTTCGACTTGAAAGATGAAGACCGCAGCGGCCGCCCAGCAACGACGGATATGGACCTTATCAAGAGTATGTTCCACACCTATTAACGGAGACCGGCCTTATGAACCGTGTCTCTACGTGCGATTTGCTTCTTCAGCGACATGAAAGAAATTCTTTCTTAAGCATATTTATATAAACATAGCCGGCTAGAGTCATTCATAGCGTGGCGCGGAAGAAACTTATGGGATACGCTAATAGCAAGGGAGGGGGCAGAAGAATGCAGCTTACGTATATCTGATACAGCGCTCGCTGTAATATAAATTCCAAATACAGAATAATTTCATATAATACATTTTACGTAATGGAAATAAGGTCTAAAAATCCAAAATATGATTTTTCCTTCCAAAATTTAAGAAATGGTTGTTTTTCAAACATGCATATCGTCTATACTACTTGACTTAATTTCAAATATGTGGGGCTCATTTTACGTAGAATTTTATGTACTTTAATTTATAAAAGAATAAAATTTTCCTAGAAATGCATCATTTAGGAGTTATTAGTGAAAAACTGAAAAAAGTCGAAAAATTTCGAAGTTTTTGGGACACCCCTCATACAGCACAAGCAGAAAATTGGTGCAAACTTTAAAAAACTCTTTTTAGATGCAAATGAAAAGATTAAAACCATTTCCAGCTTTCCGAGAATTATTTCGCCTACAACTCTATGTTGCCTGGCCTATAAGTACGAGTAGAAAAAGAAATATCACGGTCCCCCCCCCCCCCCCCCCTACTAAATGGTGTAAATTTTGGTAACTTCCAAAAATGCTAAAAAAACGGCTCTTAAAGGCAAAATTTTTTGTCTTTTTCCTCACTATGTATGTACACCTGCAGCCAATGATTCTGATCGATCCACTTGGAATGATGGTGCTTTATCGAGTCGATCATAGCTACTTAAACGGAACGAGCGGATCTTCTTGTTTTGTCATAATAGTCCAGGCAATAGAGTTTTACCCTAGAAAAATCAGGGAGTTTTGAAATTTGGTAGTTCAGCTCAGTTTCACATCCTGAATAACATACTAAATTTTCAGAATCGTAGCGATGACAACAGCGCCGCCATATTAACAAAATGGCGTCCAAATCCGGTTTTTTGCATTAGGTATCTTTTTTCCAGCGCCTCCTAGGTAAAAGTAGTTACTATGAAAATTGTAGAGGATACAATTCTCTACAAGTTTTGTTTAAAACTTTTTTTCTCAAACAAATAATTTCAGTTACGCTTAAGTAAACTGGAGCGCTTTTCTTAAAATTGCATTCACGTACCCTTTTCACTTTCAACTTTGCTAATTACCGATTCATTATGTTTTCATAATCAATTGTACTCGTTGAGTGATCATTGAGTAGGTATCCGTAAAAAATTTTGGTAGTGGGAGGGCTATTTCTTCATAAAGAAAAAAATTCTTTCTCTTAAAAAATTTTTTTTTATTCAGGAAATGTTCTTTATCCTTCTACGCATCTATGCATAGAAACATAAAGAACATTTTCTGATTTTTAAAAAACAATGTTTTTTCTCTTAAAATTTTTTTCAAAAATCAGAAAATGCTCTTTACGTTTCTATGCATAGATGCATAGAAGGATAAAGAACATTTTCTGATTAAAAAAAATTTTAAGAAAAAACTTAAAAAGAATTTTTTTTCATGAAGAAATGGCCCTCCCAATACCAAAATTTTTTCTACAGTTTCATTGATTTCAAATATACTTAATTTTATAAAGAAAAATCGAGACGCATTGGCGAAATAAATATTTTCTGGCGTTTTTTTTCACTTTTTTGTAAGAAAATGCCTTTTAATGTCACTTAAAAGTTTTCACATTTTTTTTGAAAAAATGAGAAAAAAATTTTCTTGTATACAAAGTTGTTTATGCCATTAATACTATACTTAAAACTAAAGTTAAAATTTATTTTTCAAATCGATGTATACCATCGGCGCGTGAAAAAAATATAAAAATTCAGGTAATGTTTTTTATCAAGTATGACTATGTAAATAAAAATCAGATTTTTTTGAGACCCTCATGAAAAAAGTGGCTGTCTTGACACTGAATGCCCCATATGTATGTTATAATATTATATAATAAGTACCTGTGCAATTCTTAGCAATTTCTTACATGATTGCACGATTATGATTTTTTAACTTTACTAAATATATATATAATAATTATTATTTGATGGTTAATCATTTAATAAAATTTATATAAATAAATTATTATAATTATAAATAATAAATAATGAAAAATACAAATAATTAATTAATGAATAATAATAAGTAATATTCGATTACGATTTTTTAATTTCATTACACGTATAAAAACCTACCTTTTTTATTGTACTTATTTCGCATGATTACTAATGAAATATAGGGGAAAGTGTTGTACCTTGGTCTACTTTTTGTAATTAGTGCTGCACTTTTTTGTTTGAATTTTTTCAACTCATTTTTGTTGAGCTAAAGTGACTAACAATAAGGCATTACTTTATCAATTTACTTTATTTAGACATAAATATGTTACAGCAGAAATTAAAAAATACACTGTTTATTAAGTACTGCAAAACGGTCCGAGGTACAAACTCGTCATGTACCTAGGTCCATAAGCGATTGTACCTTGGTCCAAACAGAAAAATAATGATAGACACAAAACTTTGATATTCTTGTCATAAGAATAACATTAATTGACATCGTAGCCGTCAAAATTAACTTCAAAATATAAAAATGAGCTTTCTCGAGCAGTACCTTTTAGGGGTTTTGGTTGTGGTAACTTACAAACTATAAATAAAGAAATACTGGTTTATTTTTAATATAAAATTAAAAATACCGCAATTTTCAACATTTCAAAAAAATGTATTGTACCTTGGGCCGGTCCGAGGTACAACTTCTGCACATGGTCCAAGGTACAATTTTTGCAATAAAAGTTTCTGGAGGTTAAATAAACAGTTAAACTGCGTGTATGCAAAACCTTTTTACACACATGCATGGAGAATAAAAAGTTGTAATAAAGTCTCCAAAAACTGGTTACTTACCCTTAAAGATGACACAGATGAGCAGAGATTAATTTTGAACTTAAATTTACTTTCACACTTGACAGAACACAAACATGCTATTACTGCAATATACTTCACTGTATGTTTAGTGTGGAGTCGCCGGCAGTGGTCGAGTGGTCAAAGTGCTGGCCTCTCGAAGACTGCTTGGGCGATAGGTCTAGGGTTCGAATCCCAGCTTGCGGAAAAAGAATTTTTCCGGGATCCGGGGATCGAGCTAAGACAAGCTGTACTCGGGGAGGGGAGGGGGGCTTCTGCATGGAGGACCCCCTTCCCCAGTGATTGAGGACAGAGAGAAGGCCCCCCCCCTGGTTGAAACACCTGGGAGGGCTAAGGAGCTTCTGTATGGAGGCCCTGGGCTCACCGGTGGTTGAGGGCGGAGGAGGGGACCCCTCTCTGCCTGAGTTGCCCCAGGTGTGACTCAGGTACAATGGTCCAAAAAGGACTGAGTGCCCGGTAAAACGCCAAATACAGATATTTAGTTTGGAACTAGGTAACTTATTTACAATATCGGTAAAAGGAAACTGCAACACATAAAGCGGCATTTGAAGTGGACCGAGGTACAGTATGGTCCAAGGTACAACACTTTCCCCTAGTTGGGGAGTACAATGATGTATTGGTAGTTGGTCACAATACCAAAACTGCATTGTATTCCCCAACTATATTTCATTAGTAATGAATTTCCATCCCGGGTTCCCTAATCTCCGTAAAGGAGAGCGGGGAACATAGGGTGAGCTCCAACCGGGCGCGTCTCTAGGTGGCGGATAGGAGGATGGCCAGGTGACTGAAGTGGGCCCCAACAGGGCTCCCTGTTGGGGCCCATGGAAGACCCTGGTTAGCGGGTGCCATACAGCACTCCGGGCGATGTTAAAATCGCCTCAGGGGAGCTAAAGCCCCGCCGCAGACCAGCTCCCAAAGCTAAGGCGTAAGCTATCGTACCGAAAGCTGGATGGCACTGGGGTTACAGTGCATAGAACGATGCCCTTGGGGAACAAGGCGATACCCCATTGTATTTAGCCTTACCCTCGCATGGCAGGTTCTGCGAGGGTGGACAGCCTCATTCCTGCCTGCCCCATTCGGGAGGGAGGCTTCTGCGAGGAGGACCCCCCCCCCCCCCCCAAGGTTAAGTGCGGAGAGAGGGACCCCCCTTCTGGTTGGACGCCTGGAGGGGCTAAGGAACCCTGTATGGAGGCCCTGGGCCCCTCAGGAGCCCTGTTTGACACCCTGGGTGCCCCGGGAGCCCTGTGTGGAGGCACCCGGCTCCTTGGGAGTTGGGAGCGGAGGGCCCCCCCCCCTCTGTCTGAGTTGCCACAGAGTGTGTGACTCGGGCACAATGGTCCACTAGGACTGAGTGCCCGGTAAATCCCCAAATTCATTCATTCATTCAATGAATATCCATCCATTTCATAAAGCCTACTATATATTTATCTGATTTTGGTTTTAAAATATTCCAGAAGCGTCTGTGTAATATAAAATGTCCTATCCCAGCAGTTTCCATTAAAAATTTCTTTAACAACGATATGAAACATTTATGCAATGAAGAAAAATTCGCTTCATTATATAAACATTTCAAAATGCATGATACAACAAAAAGTATTTTCTGAAAACGTTACTGGAATAGAGCATTTTACATTGTGCCGATATAGTTTTGAAATAAAACTAAAAAGAATATTTAGTTAGAGAGTAATGCATTAATACACTGAGAACAAAAATTGCTTTATCGAAGTACATGTGTTTTTGAATGGCTTTAAGAGCATATTTATTCGATTAGAATGAATATTAATTGGACGTATGTAAATTTAATTAAATATTAGTCAGATCAAATCGGTATTCATTCGAATCGAATAAATATGCCCTTAGATTATCCGAAATCACGTTTATTTCGATTAAACACAATTTTTTCTTTATTATAAGAGTTCTTTGTAGGAGCTCTACTAAACTCTTTTTAACATGGTACATAGTTTTGCTATATTAAATTTCGTTTGTACGCTGTAAATATTAACCAACACAAAAATAATTTCCTGTAATCCTCAAAAAAAATGATTACCGAAAATAAATAAAAACATATTTGCCTAAAAAAGGATTGAAATCCGAATGTAGTACCAAGCACTAACAAATACTCTAGTAGCATAGCTAGTGTCGTTGAGTACTATTGAAATTCAATTGATTCAATTAGGTTGCGTCTTGTGTCAAACCCTTCAATGCCACTCGCAGTCAATGTTCAGCAACGTACCTAGCGAGCCCGTGCCTCAAGAAGTTGGTAAAGTCATGTAATATATCGAGTGCATATTTTATCAGCAAGTCTATATTGCACGTTTAATAGTATTATATCTTATTTAGAGGATCTGTAACTAATAAATTATGATCCAAATTCTTTAAAAGCTCAGAAGGAAGCAACCATTGAACATAATCGCTTAAAGAAAACGTACGAACCAAATCTATCGACAATTCATATTTCAAATATACCTACGTGATATGAAATACATGATTCAATTTGGGCAGTTCAAAATGGTCAATGGTTCACGGTCTATTGATTCTATCTAATCTGATGTTTTGTACGAGAGTTAAGCAAGATTATCATCAAATATAAGTGAGAGAGAACTTGGTCAAAAAATCAAAAGTTAAATTACTTATTTATCTGAATGATACTTGCATAGGTATACTTGATTTTTATAAAATATGTACTATTTATTATATATCATCTATAATTTATTTTATAATATTTTAACATTGAAAATGTTTATGTTCCCGTATATGGGGGGCATTTCTAGGTTTTCGACGAGCCAGTTTAAGACGGATATATCGCGCTCCCCACTCTAGTGCTCTCGTGCGTGCGCCACCGGAAAGCCCCCACTCTAGCGCTCTCGACCGTGTGTATGTAGCAGACTGAGAGTGGGTACAGGTAATGGTACTATGTAGTGGTACGAGTGGTGAGGCAGCTACGCGGGACGAAGAAAGAAGAACGAGCTCGAAGAAAGAACTCTATTCGGCGTTTAAGGTATTTCCATGGTTTTGCGTTTTTCTTACGAATCTCACGAAATTTTGCCAATCAAAAGACTGAAATATTACCCATCGATTCCCAAAATTTCAAAACGCTGAGCCATGTAGTTTAAAAGAAAATGTTAATTCAAAGTAGCATTTTCCACTGACTTTCAATGGCTAACACGTAGAAAGACGGTACCTCAGTGACGTTTTGAGCTATAACTACAGAACCAGTCTTACAATGTTAAAGAAAAACTAACGGCGAATAAAATGATATTGTAGGATTATGTTCACAAAAACTGGAAGTGCTGAGCCATATAGTTTCAGAGAAATTATAACTTAAAAACTGAGATTTTTCTTGAAACTGCAAAGTGGTGGGGACGAGTAACGATGATGTGGCAACAATGCGCACAGCTGATTTATCCCTCTCCTGTGACTATGGGAGTCAGTAGTACTTTTGCTACCGGAGAGGGGATAGCCAGTGGCATGGCGCGGCAGCCCCCACTACGGCACGTAGTGGCAGGCACATAGCGGTATTCTAAGGAGAGAGAAGCATTGTTGCCACGATTATCGGGCCAGGCAGTGTATATGTGTGAGGTACATTTATACACAGGAGGTCTCTGTGTAGCAAGGAGCTCAGAGTACAGAGTTACTCAAAAGTTTCGTTCGTGCGTAATACAGTTTGTGATCAGTTGTACTAAGTCCTGAAGCAAAAAATTTGAATACGACTGTCACCATTGAAATACCTTAAAGGCCCGTGTCCATTTATAACAGATGACCCGTAACGTAACACCGAACCTGTTACGTTACGGCTAGTGGAGACGAAATTCTGTTGCATGTTATCCGTAACCAATTTGACACGCGTAACCGTTACAAGCCGAACCACCACTTGTCGGTTTTTAGCCGTCGCATCAAAGGACTGCTACGTTACGCGCGGCGACTAGTTAGGACGAGTGCATAAGTTTCGTGTATCGTTGCCTGTTGCGTGCGTAGGGTGCCCGCCTAATTTTTGCTCGCAATGCCCATATATTTCGACGATAATGGGACGAATGATACAATTGAAAATAATATTGATGAGGAAGATGATAGAGATAAGTGAAGAATAATAATTTATATGGGGCATTTTCTGTCAAGACAGCTACCTTTTTCATGAGGGTCTCAAAAAAATCTGATTTTTATTTACATAGTCATACGTGATGAAAAAACATTAGCTAAATTTTTTTAGATTTTTTTCACGCGCCGTTAATGGTATACATCGATTTGAAAAATAAATTTTAACTTTAAAGTTTCAAGTATACTATTAATCTCATAAACAACTTTGTATATATAAAAAATTTTAATTGACATTAAAAGGCATTTTCTTACAAGAAAATCAAAAAAACACCAGAAAATATTTATTTCGCCAATGCGACAGTCTCGATTTTTCTTAAAAAAATTCAGTACATTTGAAATCAATAAAAACTGTGTAGAATTGTGTCGCATTGGCGAAATAAATATTTTCTGGTGGTTTTTTCACTTTTTTGTAAGAAAATGCCTTTTAATGTCACTTAAAAATTGTTGTATATTTTTTTTTGAAAAATTGAGAAAAAACAAAAATGTTCATGTATACAAAGTTGTTTATGATATTAATAGTATACTTGAAACTTTAAAGTTAAAATTTATTTTTCAAATTGATGTACCGTATGTCCCACTGTACGGGCCAGTTTGAATTTACCTTCGGGAAAGCTTGGTCGGTACTTGAGTGATTTAATACCGGTAGAAGTCGAGTCGGTAGTTAGAGTTGGTGTCAATTCGGGAGATCGAAGCATCTAACCTCGAAATTATGGATTTAAATGGAATGGAAATTACTCACCATTATTCACAAATTCATAATTTCGAAGTTAGAGACATCGATCTCCCGAATTGACACCAACTCTAACTACCGACGCGAATTCTACCGGTATTAAATCACTCAAGTACCGACCAAGCCTCCCCGAAGGTAACTTCAAACTGGCCCGTACAGAGTGGGACATACGGTATACCATTAACGGCCCCTGAAAAAAATCTAAAAAAATTTAGGTAATGCTTTTTCACCAAGTATGACTATGTAAATAAAAATTAGATTTTTTTGAGACCCTCATGAAAAAGGTGGCTGTCCTGACAGAGAATGCCCCATGTACATATATAAAACAAAGTCGGGTTAGTTACACTGTTTATAACTAAAGGACGGCTGGACAGATTTTTATGACCTTTGATTCTTGGATTTGTCTCCACCGCGAATAGCAAAATAAGTATTAAAACATCTGAAAAATTTACGAAAAATAAATTTATTAAGAAATTAATTTTTTTAGAGAAGTTTCCTCGCGTACTGGAAAGTAAGAAAATTAAAAAAATCTGGTGGTGAATAACAATATATGAAGCTGCTGCTAGCTGTAATTGCAGAGCTACGTCCATTGCTGTAGTCAGACTCAAACTGAGGGTGGAAGTCGTGGCGTTGTGTCATAACCTCGTTCGGCTACGTTACGGGATGGTTGACACGGCCAAAACTTCCGGAGCGAACCGTGTCATCTTGCAACGAGCCGTATCATGTTCGGTGTTACATTACGAGTCATCTGTACAGATGGATACGCGCCTTAACGCGCTCCTCTGGAGGGGGTACGGCACCGTAGGCCCACTGGAGGTGGAAATGGTTTGCGCATGCGCACCGCATCCCTGTAGTATTGGGACCGTGCAACTGGTTGGAGGGGATACGGCAAACGATCGTGCGTAACTAGTGGTGAAGTCTAGAAGTTAGTAGGCACGTCTCTCCATAGAATATCAAGTGTAATTGTTTAAACATGGGTGTGCGCAAATGCTGTGTTGTTAGTTGTGGAAATACTTCAAGAAACAGCAAGTATAAATTCTATTATTTCCCAAGAGCTCAGCATAAGTTGATTCAAAGAGAAAAGTGGATTGCCATCGTAAGAAAGCAGAAGTAAGTATCATAACCTCAATTGTTCATTCGAAAAATATATACACGATAAATCATTTAAAATGATTATTAAGTTTTATTAAAATAAAGAGTAAGTTAATTCTTTACTTTTTAGTGGATATGAATGCAGTTGGAACCCCAAACCAACAGAAACAATCTGCGCAGTTCTCATTTTATCGGGGATAAAAAGAGAGACGAAGAACTGAGTCCCAATTATGTACCAACGAAGTTTATTTCAACTAATCCTGGACAAACCTTGAATGAAACTGCAGCTCTAAAAAGGTAATTATTCTATTCTTATTATTAAACTAAAACTAATACAGTTAAATGTAACAATTGACAAATAATTTCAGACACCAGCGTTTCCTAAAGCGTAGGATACCGTCAGGATTGTCAGTGGTGACTGCAAGCAGTATGAACTCCGAAAGTGATGTAAATGCCGAGGTTCCAATGGATTCCACTTCAAAAGGAGAAGAAAATGATATGTGTGGTAAACGTGATCAAGAGTGTCAAGCAGATATTTTTGTGCCGTGCGATAAATTTGAAAAACTGTTATGTTGCAATAGATTTAGCTTTGGACGTAACACCTGTGAAGCTGAAACTCAAACTGAAATCAATATGCCAACTGGTACAATAGAAAGAAATTGTTCGAAGAAGTTCAAAAATAAAAGGTGTGGCACACTGCAAAAAGATGATGTCGATACGGGAGTTGGATCTGGTTCTGTATACAATGAATTTGATGATGGAATTAATTTCCAAGGATCAGTTGAAAACGATGAACAACTGACAGATCTTGCTGGTGTGTCATTTGATACTTTCAACTTTTTGATGGAGAAACTGACTGTGTCAGAAAAAATCCAAATTCCAAAAAATATTAGGCTGTTTATTTTTCTTTTCAAAATGAAAACTGCTTTAACATTCGCAGCAATTAGCGCAATATTTTCTATTTATAGAACAACAGTTTCCAGGATCTTTTATTCAACTTTGGAAAGTCTAACTCAAGCGACTGCAACTTTAGTATTTTGGCCAGACAAATCATGTGTTCGAGCAACAATGCCTGATTCCTTCAAGCCACAGTACAGTGATACTCGAGTCATCATTGACTGTACCGAGTTCAAAATAGATATTCCTTCTACATTGGATGATCGAATTTTTTGTTATTCTCACTATAAAAAGGGGTTTACTATTAAAGTGTTGATTGGTATTACTCCTGGTGGTTTTATCTGTTTTAAGTCTCCTGCAGCCGGTGGCCGAAAAAGTGATTCTCAAATAACAATCGAATCTGGTTTCATTGATTATTTAGAAGAAGGAGATACAGTACTAGCAGATAAAGGATTCCCGGAAATTAAAAATATTATTGACAGTCAAGGTAACAAAGTGATTGTGATTATGCCACCATTTTTAGAAAAAAAAAAGAATTTTCAAGAGAAGAAACTAGGGACACTTATACTGTGGCTAGAGTTAGAATTCACGTGGAAAGGATAATGCAACGTTTGAGGACTTACCATATTTTAAATAAAATACCGGAACATTTATTCGATCATGTTGACAGTATTATACATATGTGCTGTGTACTTGTTAATCTACAACCGCCAATATTTGCATCAATGTAGTAAAACATATGTTCAGGAATTTTATTCAAGATCTGATGAGTTCTTAAACGCTGCATGATTCTTTCGACGTGTATTCTAACTTTTGCAGTAGAATAAGTTTGTTCAGTTTTCTCTTTGGAAAAGTGAAAGTTCTTTTCCAAAAAAGGTGGCATAACTAGAATTACCTTTTTCCCTGCGCTGTCGAGTGTGGTTTTTATTTCTGGAAATTCTTTATCCGCCAAAACTATATCGCCGTCCTGTAACAAGTCTATGAGACCGGTCTCAATTGTTATCTGTGAGTCACTGTTTCTACCGCCCTTATTTTTTATAATGTAACAATACACACGATCATCAACAGCAGAAGGAACGTCAATTCTGAACTCAGAGCAGTCAATGATCACTCGAGTATCGGCATATTGGGCCTTGAAACAATCAGGCATTGTTGCATTTCCAAAAGTGAACAAAAAATTAGGAAATGAAAATGATCAAATGATACACCAGTACGGTCTATGAGTTGTTCATCGTTTGTAACTGATCCGTGAAAATGAATTCCTCTATCTTTACATTCATCCACCGCTGAATCATTTCCAACTGCCACATCTAAAGTAACCTTCTGCGCTGTTCCGCATTCTCCTATTTGCTTATTGTAATTCTATACATATAAATAATTGCTATAAAATACACCTGATAATATTGCATTTTTTATTGTATACTAAGGGGCTATCGCTCTAGTACCGCTGTCGCGGCGCTCCCCCAAGCTTTTGCAGCAGCATGACGTCGTTGCTGTCTTCTCCATTCAATATGTCGCCGTCCTCGTCTTCGTCGTTGTCGTCCTCCTCGTCGCCGTCCTCGTTGTCTTCATCTTCGTCGTCGCCGTCCTCGTTGTCCTCATCCTCGTCGTCGCCGTCATCGTCGTCAATTAGCCAAAAAATGAGAAAAAAGTCTAAGAAAATATCAACACCAGTAAACTTACGTTTCGGATTAGCAATGCAATTACTACTCGCCATTGTCGTCGTCTTCGTCGTCGCCGTCCTCGTCATCAATTAGCCAAAGAAATGAGAACAAAGTCTAAGAAAATATCAGCACCAGTAAACTAACGTTTCGAATTAGCAATGAAATTACTACTTTGATCCCTTTTTTCTTTCTAATATCTTATAAACTTCTGGTAAATAGTGTGTGAAATAAAAACTTTCACACTGTAGAACAACTCTTTCTATAAATGTTTCATCACGATGAACAGGTACGCAATAGCTTCCTAATGGCGACCAGAGAAATAAATCGCAGACACTTAGTCCACTAATATATAATTAGATTTGGCACTGTGTATAATATATGTGACTTTCTTTCAAACAAATGGATCCATCTCTAAATTCTAGATAGCTAACATTGCATACATCTCCATCTACTATTTGCTTTTCTTCGCAGCTGATAGGACACTTAAATTCAACAATTTTTAAAATCATGCCATCTTTAACAATTCATTAGGAGCCGTCCGGCAATTAGCCTTCCGAGAAAAGTACGGGATTGCGAGCGCATTCACAGCTCCTGCTTGGTTTTAACATTTTCATAACTTCAATTTTGAAAGTGGACCGCTTTATTCACCTTCTGATAAATTTACTTGAAAAATAATTTCTGTTGAAGCAATTGTTGGACCGCGTTATGCAAAAGTGGATTAAGCGACATGCTATGCCATAACGCTTAATCCGTTATTGCATAACACGGTAAAATTGTATCCAAGGTATCTGCTGGGTAAATGTAACTCGTTCACTGCCAGCCACCACCGCTGCCGAGTTAAAGTACATTATATGGCAGTCAACGTATCTGAAGGTGAATAAACCGGCCCTAAATGTTATACTTACTGTTTATTGCAATTCTATACATATAAATAATTGCTATAAAATACACCTGATGAAAAACATTCATATTGTTGTTCACTAATTGGTTTTGCCGAGGATTTCTATATTCTTATCGTATTTGGTACTGTATAAAAGTGCCGATTTTTCGCCGACTACTGCCACCAGGTGTCACTGTACGGATGTTGCACGGTCCCAATAGTGACGGGCGCCGGGTCGCAAGCGAAGGGCCCCTCGACCGCGCGCGTGCTCAGATTTCAGGAGCCTGGCGGGAGGGCACAGAAACCCTCTGCCTTTCGGTCTCCTCGGACAAAGTGCAAACCCGCAATAAATTCGACTATTGCGGTGCACGTGCACTTGTTCGAGGATAACACCAGCCGGACATAGACAGCGCCGAATCTGCGTACTCTCCCGGCGCCAATTCTCATGCTCCATCTCGGTGGTTTCGAAGAATTTTCTTATCCCACCATGCATAGAAAAAAGCCGAAGCATACCCCTGCCCCGCTAGCCGCTTTTAAAATCAGAGTTGATGGTAGAAATGTTCCCACTACGATAGGAGGCACTACGATTGATGCAGTTTTTGTGAGAAACATTGATACTATCGGGGGGAGGGGGGAGGGGGGAGGGGGAGAGAGAGAGAGAGAGAGAATGTATATTCAATTCGGCCTTTTATTTCCTCGCCTGTTTTCATAATTTCTTTACAGTTTTTCCATGCTTATATCCCCTACTGATTATGTTTCCAATAAGTTTCGCTTCCACCGAGTGTCATAACACTCACTGTTTTTTTATTTACGTTTGAAGATCTTTTCATTGAAGCACGCGACATAAAAATGTAGGATATAACATCAGTTTTGGAAAAACACACGATTACGATGACTCCAAAAATTTAGCTGCATTTATCGCTGCTCTTAAACAGAATATGAATCCTTTTAATTGCTTGGAAATTAAGGAAAATTTTTAATTTCATATTAAAATAGGTCGCCGTGCGTCGGAACCCGTGATTGATTTTCTTTTAAATATAGAAGAACATGGACGGGCAATGCAAGACATATTTATATCCGAATGTTCGTAAGATGTTAGCAGATTCGAATCACCAATCAAACAAAAAATTTTGAATTTTGCGAGCTGTAATAACGAACAAAAAGTAACAATTAATAATAAAGTACACGAGGTGATCTGTTTGGTCGGATGTTGGGTATATCGATGAATGAGGCAGCGGATATCGAAATAGTATCTTATGTCATAACGCGGAAATCCGAGGTTTTCTGACTGTATTTAATTAGGTCGTAACACGAGGCATGGTTCGGGCATCCCCCGAACTATGCCTCTTGTTACGACCTAATTAAACACAGTATTAAAAATCCGAGGATTTCAACCGAATGACATATACTATTTTTCCTCACGAATGCCCATTTCTCAAAACAAAATAAACAGAACTATACATGGCTCATTTCACGTTGCGTTTATCAGTTTGGAAAAAGGACCCACTTCAGACTAAACAATCTTTTGACAGCCTGCGGACTCTCGGTCGGTGTCACGCGGGAAAAACGCCAACTTATACGGTCTAAAAATAGGTTGGAAAAGGACTCGAAATGGGTATGAGTGAGGAAAAACTATTTTATATACTTAACACAGAGATTTTTATTACCAATAAAGGTACCTACTTCTCGAGTTTGCTAGTGTGAAATCAGAAAAACGACTAAAGCTTCTTTGAATTCCGGAGGAGGAGGAGGAGGAGGATGCTAATTCGGTGCTGAAAATGATGACATGATTTACGACAGCGATGAGGATATTGAGTTTGAGGATTATATAGAAAATGAGTTACGAAACAGAGTAATTTTAGATTTGATTAGTGTTAGAGATGTATGTTGTATTCGAAGTAGAAAGAAAAAAAATGTAATGAAAAAGAAAAATCGATTTTTCACTGTTTTTGAGTTTTCAAAATTCGTGAGCGACCTCTAGAAAACTTTTTATCGTGCAGATCTTTGGTGACAATTCTTAAAACATGATAAACTAACATAATCTGACGTGCCACCCCAATGTATATATTGTAGGTATTGTAATAGTTTATATATTTCCTGTTCATTGTATTCGTAAAACAAAAAAAATTACTTTGTATATAATATTATATGATTATATATCTTTTTTGCATTGTAAGACAGTTAATAAAATATCATTTATATATTTTTCGAATCATTTTCAATGTCCCCGATAGTTGCAAGGATTGCGAGATCTGTGAATTTTTTTTTTTAATATTAAAGCATTTCAGAAAAGAATGATCACACTTGACTAAGTATGGACATCCTTTTAGAAAGATCTCTCAAAGGTTTGTAATAAGTAATGTATAACTATCATGGCAAATAACTGTATATAAATACACTCAATATATATTACATGACAAACTTACCGACTTCTTGATGCACGAGCCCGTCAAGTACGTTTCTGAACATTGACTGCGAGTCGCGTTGAAGTGTTCGACAGAAGAAGCAACCAATAGACTGATTGACTCAATTAAATTTCAATGGTATTCAACGACATTAGCTATGCTACTGGGGTATTTGTTAGTGCTTGGTACCTACTACATTCGGATTTCAATCCTTTTTTTTTAACCAAATATGTTTTTATTTAGTTTCGGTAGGTAATCCATTTTGTTGAGAATTGAAGGAAATGATTTTTGTGTTGGCCATATAGTCCTTGGCGTATTTTTTACATGTAAATGTTTTTTTGTGGAGATATCACCAGTTTTCGGAGTTATATCTGTATTACTTATGTGTGTACTTTCATAAATGAAAAATTTATAAAATTTTTAACTGTCTCAATAAAAAAAATAATCCGTTTCGTTATCCCGACCTATTACACCATAATTATCATTGGCCAGGTCTTTCGGTCAATATATGGGAGCATAGATAAATGGGACATCAATCAGTCTCGTATATCTTGCAGGTTATCATGCCTATACGTATGAGCCGTTGAAAACCAGAATGGTGTAAGTCACATTTCATGTAAGCTGAGATTATTTGACTGCAAAGTTAAGTACAATTTGAAAAATCTCTCTAGATGATACAAAACAGATATTTACGATTTAAAATATCTGTTTGTATCATCTAGACAGATTTTTCAAATTGTACTTAACTTTGCAGTCAAATAATCTCAGCTTACATGAAATGGGACTTACACCATTCTGGTTTTCAACGGCTCATATAATGACAGTTGATTTTACAGATCTAATCTTCCGTTCTGATTTTCTGATTTTACGAAAGTAGCTCCACTATTGGAGAATGCGTGAGGAGGAATAACAAAAAACCAGGGTAACAGCTAATCCTTGGATTCTCCCGGGGAGATGACTCTTACAGATTATTTCGACATTTTTAAACATCCTCATATCTCCGAAATTCCTGCACCGATTTGTTTATAAATAGGTTTAACTGAAACCGCGGTTGTAGATCCATACACTGATGTTCACACATAATATCACAGCGCCATATTCTTTGAGAAATTGAACACGTTTTACACGTATGAATTATACGCAGAATAATGATAACCTCTGTGAGTCACGTTTTTAGTCCTTTACGCGAGACTCTGTCGAGTCCCTTGACTTCATAATCATTGTTTGTTATTCACCAAAAAACATCATCTACTCGATATGCAGTCAGAAAACTATGCGTTACCGACGAGACGCCTATATCCCGTACAAGATTTAAACCATTTCGTCACTAGTTTCTAACTAATTCTAATCTTACTGTCCTCCATTTTTCAGTCGTTTGCATTAAGATACAGATATTAATACTGAGTAGGCCATTAAAGTGACTTAAGTAAGCAAAATAATACAACATTCACATAATCGAATTTGCACTTGGGGACCCGTTACCGACGTGACGATTCATATAATTTAGGCTCTTCCGCTTCCATGTATTAAAGTAATGGTACATATTTAGAATACACATAGAATAATAAAACTGTTCAGATACTTTCAAATCACCGCATTAAAAAAGTAACAATGTTATTCTTATAGAACTTTGGTATATCTGGGTCATGATTTTACAGATTTCGTGAAGTTTACCCATATAGATCTCGGTATCCAGGTCTAACGCATTATAATTTTCGGTATCGAGGTATACCTACCGCTTGGTAGTTCTCGACATTTAAGTCTTCCGTTCCATAGTTTTCGGTGTCCAAGTCTTCCACTCCATAGTTTCCGGTATCCTGATCTTCCGCTCCATAGTCCTCGGAGTCCAGGTCTTCCGCTTCACAGTTTCCGGTGTCCAGGTCTTCTACTACGGGGTGAAAGACTTACAAGGGAAGTTAGGGAACCCGAAAATTCAGAAAATTCCGCCATTCCGTGTGCAAGTAGAGTAGTTCAAGCGTAATATAAAAATACATTTCATTGGTGCGGAATTCCAGTTTTAAAGGGTGAAATCATCCCTTGAAAAAAATGCAGATTTTTCTTCTTCACGGAATAACTCCCGAACGGTGAAAGATAAGGGAAAAAAGTTGAAACAAAAGTTTTATGGGTTTTTCCGATCTATAAAACTGGGGCAAAAAAATTCTGAAAAAATTTTTTTTTAAGTTACCCCCACCACCGACCCATAAAATGGATTTTTGGATTTCTTAAGTCTATGTAAAAATACCTCTTAATATAACCTCTTTCCATACATGTATCCGCAGTCTATTATGTATCCTTTTTTTTAATTTAGAAAATCTCGAACTTTAAGGCCGTTTTGACTTAAACAGTGAGACGGTCTTATGAAACGATATCTACACTTTTATTTATATACATTTCTTACAGTTTTTAATTATTTTAGCAAAACACGTACTTATAATTACATGAAGAATGAAACTTATTGAAATGAATCAATGACATGTATTTTTCAAACTACACAAATAAGATGTCGTATGAACCTCAATGATAACGTTGAATGATGCAGGATCTATGTTGACATTGACGCCGATAACGTTTTGCATAATAGGAATGTGTTTGACTAGTGACTATAAGGCCCGCTGTACACATCCGACTTTTAAACGCTGCGGCGCCGGAATTGCGGTCGGCGATACCATAGATAGAATGTGTGTGTGTGGCGCTGCACACATACCTTCGGTGACGTGCCACAATCTATCCATGGTATCGCCGCCGCAATTCCGACGCTGCAGCGGCACCGCACGTTTAAAAATCGGATGTGTGCACCGGGCCTTATCACTGCATGCTGGTGAGATATCCCTTCATCATTCGTTAAAAATCTAATGTAAGTACGTTTTATGATTATTATATTTATAATATACATACATATAGCTTATCCGCAGTTACATTAATCAAATTATGACATATAAATAAACAAATTCATTCATTCATTCATTCAATGAATCCTGATAAACACAAAATATTTGTATCTATTTTACATATTTTATTAATGGATTCTACATTAAAACAGTTGTAATGGTAGAAAACGGCAAATACACTAAAATTACGGATTATAATTTGTACAGTAGTGATATTGTTCATAGAAATGTTAAAACAGAAATACTCGGCACACCATGCACAGCGTATGAAAACAACTTCTCCACAAATACTACATCTGGGTATGTGCTTTACACTCCTAAAGTAACAAAAATCTACAGGGTTTTGAAATTCACCGGGATGCGTTTCTAGATATCCGCTTTTAAACCAAGCATATCGGAAAAGATTTTTAAATCTAGGCGACGAAAGCTGGTTGTGTGTTAATGATTGCGATTTAATTATTTCATTGCGCGAGTGTAAACTAATATCTTTCTCTTGAAGAAGTACATTATCAGAAAATGTTCGAACGAAATTCTTCCAAATCCGGAATCCAAATACATCTAAAGGTTGAATAATGCCAGTCGTTTTTTTTTGGAATCATTGAAAACTGTACTTCATTGTCTTGTGGGATCAACGTCTCTAGCTGACTCGAACAATGTCCCGTCCATGAGTCGAGTAGTAGCATGCTTTTATGGCCAGTATTCGGTAAATACACCTGGATGAACCAAGTTTTAAAATGTTCAGACGTAAGTTTACCTGATTTTGAAGCTTGAATGTAAATGTTAGCTGGGGACGAAATAGAGATTCTTCCACCCTTGGGCCAAATGTTCCTGTAGACTCCTTCAAAACTATGTACAGTGGTGAAACAAGACGTCCACTTGCCGAAATGATAGGCATTATAGTATAGCTGTGTGTCGTAGATGATACCGATTGGACCGTTGCTTCTACCGTTTTTACTCCTAATTTTGCCAATGTTCGCCCTGAATGTACTTCGAGGTTGAAGCCACTCTCGTCTGCGTTATATATTTCTTCAAATCCAATAGTTGGTATATTTAATTTTACGTTTGATAAGAACGTCTTCGCAATATTTTGCAGGTTGTCAATATCTTGGAACGTAGATTGCGTTCTGAATGTTGTTATTTTACGAGACACAATTCTATGTACTCTTTTAAATTTCCAAATCCACCATTTACTTGCCTTGAATTCGGAAAGGTCCACGAAGTCCTTCGCCCTCAGAGCCCATAATCTTAAATCCATATCGTGAATAATAATAGATCTTCTGTCACAAGCTTCTTCAAATCTTTGCAGAACGTATTCCGTAATAAATGCAATTTTATCTGCATTCATTCCACCTTTTTGTACACATTCTTCCCATCTATATAGCTGTGGCAAAGATTTAACTTTGCGAAATTTTGTCTGCACACTAGTGAGTGATCGTCGGGCTTTTTTCCGCTTTTCCAAAATTCAACAGCTTTTCTCTTATAACTTAAGTCGACTTTTTCACCTTCGTCATCAACAATGCATTCTGCAGGTTCAAAATTATCTTCCTCTTCTGCTGAAACTGTAGGGTACTCCACAACCTGCGCTCCATGGGGTTCAGATGGATTAGCAAAATCCAATACGTAATCGTATTCAATTAATGGTATGAGATCTACGTTTCTAAAAGTGTTTATAATGTCACGAATTTGATTATGAACTTCAACTTCATCTGATGTTATAGGGGTCTGTTCCAACTCCGTAATTTGAAACGTAGTCGTTAACATGTTTATTACGTTTGAAACGTTAATCGGCGCCATTTTATAATGAAAAGCCTTTGGAGCAATGATTAATAACTGTTTCCAATAGAATGGTAACTAATTGCAGACGTAAATGTAACTGGAAATAAGCTACATCTTTCAGCCATATTTATATTATACTAATAAGAAAACATGTTTCCATAAGATTTTTTACGAACAGAAGAGGGATACCTTATCAACATGTAACGATAATAGTCACGAGCCAAACATGTTTGCAGTACGCAAACCGGGATGTTTGCTGAAACGTTATCGGTGTCAGTGTCGACATAGATCCTGCGTCATTCAACGTTATCATTGAGGTTCATACGATATCTTATTTGTGTAGTTTAAAAAATAAATGGCATTGATTCATTTCAATAAGTTTCATTCTTCATGTAATTGTAAGTACGTATTTTGCTAAAATAATTAAAAACTGTATGAAATGTATGTAAATAAAAATGTTGATATCGTTTCATAAGACCGTTTCACTGTTTAAGTCAAAACGGCCTTAAAGTTCGAGATTTTCTAAATTAAAAAAAAAGGATACATAATATACTGCGGATGTATGGAAAGAGGTTATTAAGAGGTATTTTTACATAGACTTAGGAAATAAAAAAATCCATTTTTATGGGTCGGTGGTGGGGGTCTTAAAAAAATTTTCCCAGAATTTTTTTGCCCCAGTTTTATAGATCGGAAAAAACCATAAAACTTTTATTTCAACTTTTTTCCCTTATCTTTCACCGTTCGGGAGTTATTCCGTGAAGAAGAAAAATCTGCATTTTTTTCAAGGGATGATTTCACCCCTTAAAACTGGAATTCCGCACCAATGAAATGAATTTTTGTATTACGCTTCAACTACTCTACTTGCACACGGAATGGCGGAATTTTCTGAATTTTCGGGTTCCCTAACTTCCCTTGTTAGGCACCTGAAATTACGGAGTGGAAGACCTGGATACCGAAAACTATGGAGCGGAAGATCGGGATGCCGAAAACGATGGAGCGAAAGACCAGAACATCGAAAACTTTGATGCGGTAGACCTGAATACCGATAACTATGGAGCGGAAAACCTGAACCTCAAAAACTATGGTGCGGTAGACCTAGACACTGAAAACTACGAAGAGGCCGACCTGGACACCAAGAACCACGAAGAGAAAGACTTAGACACTAAAAACTATGGTATAGTAGACCTGAACATCGAAAACTATGGTGCGGTAGACCTGGATACCGATAACTACGGAGTGGAAGACCTGAACATCGAAAACTACGGTGCGGTAGACCTGGACACTGAAAACTACGAAGAGATCGACCTAGACACCGAAAAATATGGAAAGGCAGACCTAGTCCAAGGTTTATAGAGACGAAACGTTGCCTGGTAACTGCTTGGAGGGGGAAACGTGAGGGGAGAGTAACGCGTCACTCGGGGTGCCACTAGAGACTAATTGACTAGAGTCCCTAGTGCGACATCACAGACCTCGTGAAGTTTATACACTGTTTGCGTATTCTGAAGAGTGTTTTCCTGTTTTGGCTTTCCTTTCAATTGTAAATAATTAAAATTAGTAGATATTATTGTGTCATATAGACTGGTAAATAGGAGTTTAAACTGTAGTGTCCTAAAGTTAAAGTGTAGTGTAGTAATGCTGTAGCCTCTTTTGATATTCAAGGTAAGATTTTAACTTTTTTAAATTATAAACAAGTAGTGCAGTCATTTTTAAAATTCATTTTTATTAATGCAAATGCCTGGAGGAACAGTGTGCAGTGTAAGCACCTGTAAAAATAATTCTAAAACAGCGAAAGAGAGAGGCGAAAATTTGATTTTTTTTACATTTCCTAAAGATGTTAAAATACAGAAAGATTGTGTATGTGTGGGCCAGAAGATGCTACAGAAAAGATAAATGGATTTGTAGTAACAAACGGATATGTAGTAAACATTTTAAACTCTAAGATTTTGAAGATGAATTGCAGGCAAGATTATTAAATATGCGCCCAAAGAGACTGAGAAAAAGTGGTAAGTTTTTAATTTTATAAAGGGTATCCTTAATTGTTCTTACGAAAATTCAAAATTTTAGCAATTCCTTCACTGTTTTTGCTGCCAAATAAGGAGCCAAAAGAGGAGTTGTCTGAGAGATCGAGGCGAATGATTAAGAAAGAAGCTAAGGCTGCTGTAAAACAATTAATGTACTCAGACAACCTTTCTCATTATCAAGAACAACAGTTAGATGTATCAGCTAAGAGCTCAGTCAGTGAAAATATCGTTGAGATATCTGAAATCCCGTCCAGCAGCAAAGAGTCAGAATTAGATTTAATGAAAAGAAAGTTGAGTGATTAGAAAAAAAATTGTAATCTTGAACAAAAAATTGAAGAACAGGAAAAAAAGGAGAAACTTCTAACAGAAATAGTTTCCCAACTAGAGGATGAAAAAAAGAAAAATGATGTCAGTTTTGAAGAAAAAGCGAAGTTGACCTTTAAAGATATATTAACTGCCAATCACAAATAGAGATAGCTTTTTAAAAAAAGAAAAAAACTCGTTGGGCACAGGATGAATTGTCAAAAGGTTTCGCCCTGTGGTATTTTAGTAAAAGAGGGCATATATTTACCTTCGAGATAGTTTACATTACCCTTTGCCTGGATTGTCAACATTGCAAGAGTGGACTCCAAATATTAATCTCACAAATGGAATACTGAATGACATTCTTCGGTTATAAATATAACGAGCCAGCCAAAATCGGAAAGATTTAAATTAACAGTATTGTCTTATGATGAAATGAAGATGTCGTCTGTTTATGAATATTGTTAGAAAAAAAATGAAGTAATGGGCCCCCACTCATATATGCAAGTAGTAATGGCACGAAGTCTCTTCGAACAATGAAAGCAACCAGTGTACAATATGTCCGCGATCAAATCGACCATAGGAAAATTGCGAGTTTTGCATGAGCACCCCCGTGGGTCTCCTCGTCTAATAGAATCACCGAAGAAGCGTGAATGCGCATGCGTAGTCATTCGCGTTGGCGTAGTCAGCATGTTCAGATCGGTTATCGAAATAACAGCATCTCCCGCGCAGAACCGACCAGTTGCAGGGACCTTGAAATTTACCTTCGGCTGGAGCTTGGTCGGTACTGGAGTCATTTATACCAGTAGAAGTCGAGTCGGTAGTTAGAGTTGGTGTCAATTCAGGAGATCGAAGCGTCTAACCTCGAAACCGTGAATTTGTGAATAATGGCAATTACTCACCATTACTCGGTTCTGCGCGGGACATGCTCTATATATTACGGCATATATATATATACAAACTGTCCCTTTCATTACACGCCAGCGTAGCACATTACATATCGGTCGGATCCAAGATGGTTCCCTAAAATTCCAAGATAGTTCCCTAAAATTCCAAGATGGTTCCCTAAAATTCGGTGACAATACCGACAGCCCGGACTCGAACCAAATAGCAGGGACTCGAACCAAATAGCAGGAACACGAACCAAATAGATGTTTCAGTCCGAAAAACATCGGTCATATCAATAGTGGTGAATGTGACAGACGCTCTGACAGCTAGCTTGATAATCGTTTGCTTTTTTTAAAAATAATCAAGATAGTGAAAGGAAGCAGTGTCATTTTTCTCTGATTGCTGGTGCATGAAGAGCAGGAAAGGAGACATCTGTATCTCGGAACAAGTGCCATCATTTTAATGTCTTAACCTCATTTTCATCACTTATAAAGAACAAATATCTTTGTGGTTATTCTTTTTTCTGTTTTCAGCGCCATACGAGAACGGGACGGATTGATGGAAATTTGATTTTTCTTCGCTGTCAAAAATCAACCTAGGTAGAAAAGAATTCTCTAGAATTGCGGTACAATGCCACGGTATGAATATCAGGTTCTACTGACATGACATGCTTCGACAAGGCCTGTATCAACTTTAGCGGTATATTGGGGGCACTGCACTAATCCTGTGGCACATTTTTCTATCTGGGAATGCATATTATTATGGTAGTACAGCTGTACAGCGTTCCGATAATATACCGTCTTCCCGTACTGACAGTATACATGCATTTTTTACCTCCAATATGCCGGAATTAAAAATCTGTAGAACTCTGCAGTTAGTACAGTGCCCCCAATATACCGCTAAAGTTGATACAGACCTTGTCGAAGTATGTCATGTCGGTAGAACCTGATATTCCTTCCGTGGCATTGTAGTGCAGAGTTCTAGAGATTTTTAATTCCGGCATATTGGAGGTAAAAAATGCATGTATACTGTCAGTACGGGAAGACGTTATTTTATCGGAACGCTGTACAGCTGTACTACCATAATAATATGCTTTCCCAGATAGAAAAATGTGCCACAGGATTAGTGCAGTGCCCCCAATATACCGCTAAAGTTGATACAGACCTTGTCGAAGCATGTCATGTCAGTAGAACATGATATTCATACCGTGGCATTGTACCGCAATTCTAGAGAATTCTTTTCTACCTAGGTTGATTTTTGACAGCGAAGAAAAATCAAATTTCCATTAATCCGTCCCGTTCTCGTATGGCGCTGAAAACAAAAAATAGAATAACCACAAAGATATTTGTTCTATATAAGTGATGAAAATGAGGTTAAGACAGTCAGTTAGGAAGTAACTTATCCGATGGCACTTGTTCCGAGATACAGATGTCTCCTTTCCTGCTCTTCATGCACCAGCAGCCAGAGAAAAATGACACTGCTTCCTTTCACTATCTTGATTATTTAAAAAAAATGCAAACGATTATCAAGCTAGCTGTCAGAGCGTCTGTCACATTCACCACTATTGATATGACCGATGTTTTTCGGACTGAAACATCTATTTGGTTCGTGTTCCTGCTATTTGGTTCGAGTCCCTGCTATTTGGTTCGAGTCCGGGCTGTCGGTATTGTCACCGAATTTTAGGGAATGATCTTGGAATTTTAGGGAACTATCTTGGAATTTTAGGGAACCATCTTGGATCCGATAGCGCCAACCGATATGCAATGTGCTACGCTGGCGTGTATTGAAAGGGACAGATTGTATAATATATAGATTATATAGACAGAGATACAAGTGTCAGCTATTTACGGAGTGCGTGGGGAAGCGAGGAGAAAGTGACTAGGCTTGTGTACGTCACCAATGCTAGCTGCGCTATTAGTAGGTTGTACAGTACTCCCTCTATAATTCCCTCCTCGTTAATTCAGAGCGTCCGAAGCACAAGAGGGGAAGCATTCCCCACTCTTGTTATTGCGCGCAGAAATGCGCCAAAGGGGAATACGGGTTTACTTCACGCGTTTATTTTGATCGGACAACCAGCACCTAACCTCAAAATAGGTACGATGGAGAAACGAAGGCATAAATCAGTAGAATTGCATGCCAAATTGAAAATTTTGGAGGAACTAAAAAATGGCGTTACCAGGGAAAACATTGCAGCAGATTTGGGTGTTCCCGTGCGTACAGTTGTTGGTCGGGTAAAAAATGAAAATAATTTAAAACAGTGGCAAAGTGATCATGACGGTGAAATTCCAAAGAAAAAAGAGCGCTTGAGAAAACCTATGCATGAATTCGTTGACAAAGCCACATGGCTTTGGTTTAAAGAACGTCATACTGCTGGGTGTCCTTTGAGTGGTACATTAGTTCAAATGCAGGCCCTAAGATTTCATACTCAGCTCAATGTTTCAACACCCTTCACTGTCAGTGGAGGCTGGCTTCAAAAGTGGCAGATAAGACATGGGATAAGGTATATTACGATCAGTGGAGAGAAACTGTCAGCTGACAAGGAAGGCGCTGAAGAATATAAAGGAAAGGTTGCTGCGTTGGTGGCTGAAGAAAATTTAACACCGCATCAAATGTTTAATTACGACGAGACTGGTCTTAATTATCGGGCAATGCCAAACAAAACTTTGGAAGCAAAGTCTGAAGCTGGAGCACCTGGCCATAAACGCCAAAAAGATCGTGTATCGATTCTAGCATGCAGCAATGCCTCCGGATCCCTTAAACTTCCATTAATATTAACAGGTAAATCAGCAAAACCTCGGGCAATTAGAAATTTGATGACTTCACTCCCAGTGACGTACAGAAGCCAAAGCAGTGCATACATGTCAACAACAATTTTCACTGAATGGTTTGAACAGGAGTTCGTTCTCAAAGTGAAACATTTTTTACTTGAAAAAGGTCTTCCATCAAAGGCCATTCTTTTCATGGATAATTGTTCTTCGCATCGCAAAGATTTATCTAAAGATGGAATTCGCGTGGAATGTCTACCACCAAACACGACATCCTTGATTCAACCTATGGACCAGGGATGTTTACAGAGAGAGAATCTGAAATTATTATATCGTCGACAGCTTATGGCATTTATTTTGGACAAGCTCGATAATAAAGTTCCATGGACAGAAATTTTGAAGAATGTAACGTTGAGGGAAGTTATTCACTGGGTTGCTGATGCCTGGAAACAAGTTACTAATGAAACTATTATGAAGTCATGGAAACCGGTATGTATAACATTCATAAAAGAGCTATTTTTGCTGGAACCATCATTGCTTTTTTTTCTCTTAGTTTTAATAAGTTTATTTCATTTTTCAGCTTTGGCCACAGATTACAGAAATCATCGCTCAATCCAGTGGAGACACTGATCCCTCGATTTTAATATTACAAAATCAAGCAGAATTGATTCGTTAGTTTCGTGAACGGCTGAATCAAACAGAAGAATTTACAGGAATTGAATCTAATGCCATTGATGAGTGGCTCCATCCAGCAACATCATTACAGCCAGATGAGTGTCTGGACGAAAACGAGATTGTTCAGCTCATTCGAGAAGAAAACGGAATCATTGATGCACCTGCTGATTGTGATAAAAGTGAAGACCACACTGTGTCTCTTCTGGAAGCGAAAATAGGTTTAGAAAAAGCTATTTCTTATTGTTCAAAAAGTCCATACTACACCAAGGAACAAAATTTAACATTGGTTTCAATTCGAGAATCAATGAGAATTGAGTCTCTTATGTCTCAACCCTTCCCTCACACATATTCCCTCTTCAGAACAATAAGAAATTTCAAAAAAAAAGGTTTTATTGTTGACATTCTTGTTTATCTTTAAATGTATGCTCTGCGTTGTTCCTACTGAAAGTTTATAGAAATGTAAATTTATAATGCTTTAACTAATTTTGAAAACAAAGTTATAAAAATATTATTAAACAGTCATTAATAAGTTTATATCGAGGGTATGGAGCGAAAATCCTGTAAGTGACGAGAAGTTAGTTTCGAAATAATCGCAATTAACAATTTTATCAACTTAGGTGAGAATTAACTATTTAATTCAATCAGCCTCATAGAGAATTTAATATTGATTAATATTAAATAGTTAATTCTCACCTAAATTGATAAAATTGTTAATTGCGATTCTTTCAAAACTAACTTCTCGTCACTTACAGGGTTTTCGCTCCATACTCTCGATATATAATAAGTAAAATTTACTTATTATATATCGAGAGTATGGAGCGAAAACCCTGTAAGTGACGAGAAGTTAGTTTTATATTTTCAAGGCTGTGCAAGTGTAATGTATCTGTGATTGTAAAGGCTATTAAAATTTACTATTGTTTAAATTTAAAAAATAGAAAGGAAGAAAGAAAAATGCTGTATTTCAAACGAGACTCTTTAGATATAAGCTACTAGTGCTAAATTTTTCTCTTTTATAATTTTATAGCATCACATATTAAACGTGTAAATTAGTTTTGTGCACTTACAGGGTTTTCGCTCCATATCCTCGATATATTAAGTAGTTTATAATTTAAGTAAATATTTTCAAGGCTGTGCAAGTGTAATGTATCTGTGATTGCAAAGGCTATTAAAATTTACTATTGCATAAATTTAAAAAATAGAAAGGAAGAAAGAAAAATGCTGTATTTCAAACGAGACTCTTTAGATATAAGCTACTAGTGCTAAATTTTTCTCCTGAATAATTTTATAGCATCACATATTAAACGTGTAAATTAATGTTGTGCACTTACAGGGTTTTCTCTCCATACCCTCGATATATTAAGTAGTTTATAATTTAAGTAAATATTTTCAAGGTTGTGCAAGTGTAATGTATCTGTGATTGCAAAGGCTATTAAAATTTACTATTGTATAAATTTAAAAAATAGAAAGGAAGAAAGAAAAATGCTGTATTTCAAACGGCTCTTTGGATATAAGCTACTAGTGCTAAATTTTTCTCTTATAATTTTATAGCATCACATATTAAACGTGTAAATTGGATTTGTGCACAAAATAAAAAAACTGTAATACAGATAAATCTTTAAATGTTCGACAAAGAGGTTAAGTTGATTTGAAATGCGCGCCACTACTTATATGCGCCCTCTCCCTACCATTCATTTCGACTCCCTCCCTCATTACATACATACCTCTCTAGCGGACAGAGTGGGAGTATTCCATAATTCGTTTTTCCTAGAATTCAAAGCCCCGTCGGTACGGAATTATGCAAGGAGTACTGTATAGCGATTTACCATATCGACATCATCGACATGAAAATGTAATGCCACCTTAGGCCACAAGCGCTGAAGTAGCTGCGCACTAATCACTGCGCATGGGTTATGATGTCATATCCCCTTTCCCATTTCCGTCCCATTTCCCGAGATTTACCCTCATACCGCCGTAATCAAGAGACACGGTAGTGTCTCGCGGAATGTGCATTCAAGTCGTCAGAACGACGCCGCCAGCGCTGTTTCCGCGAGCACCCGTGTATCTTTACAGGAAAAATGTCTGCCCCCTTCACCCCTCAACTTTAACATCGAATTTTCTCAATAAATATACGGTTATAACCAAAACTATGCTTAGTTACGCCATATAAATCGACTATTCCCTATCGATAGAGACCAGAGTAAGTGTTGTAAATTACATATTAACAGAGATTTTTCCTTAGCAACGCGAAGCCACGCCCCTCGTGCCTCAAAAGTCGAGAATCCGATTTCTCGGGCGATATATATATATGTCAAAATGTCACAAAAATTCCGCCTGCCTTCGGCGATATTCAGCCATGGTCGGAAATGTGTACACAGATGCGGCCACACGCATACGCCATCAAATGTATGTGAGAGTGTGTGAGAGAATATATTCCTTGAATGTTTAGTTGTTTTTCAAAATTAATAAAATATTTCCATTCGCGAAACGATTCCCTCGCATTTTTTCGATCCTCGGACGCGCTTGTTAATAAAAAGTTAAAATTCAGTGTAATCGGAGTAATGAATCTCAATAGTGGTGAATGTGACAGACGCTCCGTATAGTTTAATAATCGTTTGTATTTTTTTCGAATATCGAGATAGTGAACGGATGCAGTGGTATTCTTCTCTAGTTGCCTGTGCATCAAGAAAGGAGCAGGAAAGGAGACGGTCTCAGAAGAATTGCCATCAGATAAGTTTAATTGCCATCTGACAGCTTTAACCTCACTTTCATACACAATGGACGGACAATATCTTTGTGTTCGTTCTATTTTTTGTTTTCAGGGTCATGCGAGCATGGGAAAAATCGAAGAAAATCAGTCATCAATACAAGCCGTGGCAGAATAGGAGATGAAATAGAATTGGATCACAATAATCAAGTAATTACTTTATCACTATTTTTCTCTATCGATATATTTCCTCTTTCGTACTATCACAAGTTCCAATTTACACACCGACCTGTCAAACCTGAAGTGTACACGTACCTCACTTCTATTTCATCTCTTCTTCGTCTCCGGTGTAACGACGGTCAATGAGGAATTACTGATACTGATTAGGCAGATAAGTGCTGAATAACGTAGAGGAAATACGAAAGAGGAAATATATCATTTTTAATAATTCTGTCATTATTAGAATAAAATTGATTAACTCAGATATAGTTTTTTAATCTTTACGCTCGAGTAAGTTCGGTATATTTTAAATAGAGAAATGCTGCATATGATTATGTAATTTACAATTTGTTACAGATCGTATGCAAACCCGAGGAGGTTTCTTTCGAACGAGGGATCATCTACTTCTTGTTCCAACAAGAACCAGTTGCTTAGTTGCATTCATTGCATTTGACAGGTCGGTATATAAATTGGTTCTTAATTTTTACGCTGAGTAAGTTCGGTATATTTTAAAAGTGAAATGCTGCATATAATTGTGTAATTTAAAATTTGTTACAGATCGTTTGCGAACCCGAGGAGGTTTCTTTCCAACGAGGGATCATCCACTTGTTGTTCCAACCACAACCAGTTGCATTCATTGCATTTGACAGGTCGGTATATAAATTGGTAGTATAATACGAAAGAGGAAATATATCATTTTTCTTAATTCTGTCATTATTAGAATTGGTTAACTTAGATTAATATAATCTTAGTTTCTACGTTTAGTTAGTTCAGTATATTTTAAATTGTTTGTGTTATTTACAATTTGTTACAGATCGTATGCGAACCCGAGGGGGTTTCTTTCGAACGAGGGATCTTCCACTTGTTGTTCCAAGAACCTGCTGCTTTGGTTCATTCGGCGACCTGGATCTGCTGTCTCGAGTGCATGGACGTACGTCACTTTAAATGGATGAATATCCTTTAATATCATCCGAACCGTAGACTTGCTAACCTCTGATTCTAACCTTTCTTGCCATAGCCTGAATATTCTTTCGAGGGTTATTCCTTACTCTTTCTAGCAGAGCATCGATATTTTGCTGCATCTATATTCTTCTGGAACTTCCTAAAATAATTATAAAAACCCTATATAATTCAGCCCGAACAAGTACAATCTTATCGGACTATACCTTATCGGGGAGATTTTTCGACATAATGATTCCGAAACGTTTTTATCGAGAAGTATATATTTCTAACATACGGTAGTGTTCACGAATATTGTAAAATATCGCAGGAATGTTACAGAAAAGTTACTTGCAAGAACGTACTTTGTGGGGTGCAAATGATGATATTTTGTAATCCATCGTTACAACAGAGGCGAAGAAGAGTTGAAATATAATAGAAGTGAGGTACATGTACACTTCACGTTTGACAGGTCGGTATATAAATTGAAACTTGTGTGATTGTATAATACGAAAGAGGAAAAACTTATATCGATAAAGAAAAAATAATAATAAAGTAGTTACTCTATTATTGTAACCCAATTCCATTATATCCCTTATTTTTCTGCCACGACTTTGATTGTTGATAGTAGATGGATCAACCAATTAATTTGATTTTTCTTCGCTATCAGCAATTAAAGTCGTGGCAGAAAAATAAGTGATACAATGTTATTGGATTACAATAATGGAGTAACTACTTTATTATTATTTTTTCTTTATCGATATAAGTTTTTCCTCTTTCATATTATACTATCACAAGTTTGAATTTATATACCGACCTGTGTCAAACGTGAAGTGTACATGTATGTACCTCACTTCTATTTCATCTCTTCTTTGCCTTTGGTGTAAGGATGGAAATTACAAAATATCATCATTTACACCCCGCAAAGCACGTTTTTGCAAGTAACTTTTCTGTAACATTCCTGCAATATTTTACAATATTCGTGAACACTACCGTATGTTAGAAACATTCCTCTTTACGCATAATATATATTTCTCGATAAATTCGCGAATGTTGCAAAACATCATAGAAACATTTCGGAATCGTTACGTCGAAAGATCTCCTCGATAAGGTACAGCTCGATAAGATTGTACTTGTTAGGGCTGAATTATATGGGGTTTTTATAATTATTTTAGGACGTCCCAGAAGAATACAGGTGCAGCAAAATATCGATGCTGTGCTGACAATTTATTTACGTGTAAAGGCGAAATTTCAGCGGTGCATGCAAAAGGATTTCTTAAAACTATTCCAACGTCTCGAGTTAATATATGTAACAACATATACAGGGTGTTATGCAGGTCGATGCAGACCTTATATGAGCTGATAGAATACCTCATTTAGAACCTATTTAGCCACAGTTACCTTAGTACAAAGTCTGATAATTTTCGAGCTATTCGCAAAAAAGTGATAATGTTATCACCCGTTTTCAATGTGTTAAAATGATGTTATTAATCTCTACTTCGTTTTTTAGACAATCCTTACCATATTAAATAGAAAAATACAGATTAGAGCAAGAATTAAAACTGAAAAAATGAATGTAAGAGTTATTATCTTCATTCTTTCATTGGCAAATAGCTCAGAAACTATCAGAGTTTGTACTAAGGTAACTGTGGCTAAATAGGTTCTAAATGAGGTATTCTATCAGCTCATATAAGGTTTGCATCGACCTGCATAACACCCTGTATACTGTCATAAGTGGTATCTTTACATGTGATGAAACAATTCGTCACGGTCATTGGAAGAGTAAACAGTATGTCCGATGGCAAACTCCAACTTTTGAATTTCCCTGACATTTGGCCGGAAGTGGTTGGGTCTTTTCTCTAGTCATTCATAGAATTGGTTTCGGGAGAGTGCGCTGCGGTCTTACGAGCCGTAAAAGCGAGAAGTGTCAAGCGTCTGGGGCCCCTTTCTCTAACTCGCTCGCAAAGTTGCGTATACGCATCTTAGCCAATAGACCAATCAGGACCAAGTATTCCGTTGTGGTGGGGATCCTGATTGGTCTACTCGCTAAGAAATGTATACGTTTCTCTTGCAAGGGAGTTAGAGAAAGGGGCCCCTGATCTCCCAGTAGCTGTAAATTCGGGAGATCGAAACATCTAACCTCGAAATGGTTAATTTGTAAATAATGGTGAATAATGTGTAGAAGTGATAGGAAATAATCATTCGGGAAAAGATGACTCGATGGACATCGGAAAATGTCAGGCTTGTCACCGAGCGCCTATTACCCACGGTACATTAATTGCAATACGCGCTTCTCGTTTCATTCAACTATTCCAGCGTTAAATAATTTTTACTTCTTTCAAGGTAATAACCTTTTATGAACTGTTCGTGATAGGAGGCAGCGATCGATAATAGAGACTCATCGTAGACAAGTTCGTCTATTAAAACTAAAAGGCAATTGGTGTGCCGAACTACTACTGCAATAATGTGCCCGAGCTCACGGTCTATTCTGCAATTAACGTTAACATAATCGTGATTATGCTCGGGTGATGGGTGTTCCAAAAAAGGTAAGTTGATACTAAACATCGGATGCTTTAAGCTGACTTGCTAGTGTAGTTTTCAACTGGAACATCATCGCAGGAATAATTTGTCTACGATTAGTCACAATCATTGATCGTTGCCCCCTACGATCAACAATTCGTACAAGGTAAATGCTTTGAAAGAAGTAAAAGTTACTTAGAGCAGGAATAGTTGAAACGAAAATCGCATATTGCAATGAAAGTACTATGGGTGAAAGGCGCTCGGTGACAAGCCTGAGATTCTCCGATCCATCGAGTCATCTTTTTACGGACAGGACATGAGCTAAATCCTCTTCGGTTGCACCTGTACGAGATGACATGTCAGAAAATCGTGAGTCTTCATGAAAATCTTCTAACCTACTCGTTCTGCAATAATACTTAATAATAAAAAGCTATTCTCCTACATGTACATATTCTCCTGATGAATAAATTCTAAAAAAAAAAAGTAGTGAAATCTCTCCACAAAAACAGATTCTCTGTAAAAAAAGGCGGCATGTTCATTCAGTGCCAACAAAAATTGATATGTAAATCTGTCAGATATCTACAAGATGTTTATATGTCTAAAAAATGACATCTATATTTGTTATAAACATGGTTGAAATCTAGATGTCTAACAGACAAAGTGAAAAATATAAGGGCCCTCTAGTCTATAAATCCCTTTCAAAATATCACGAGAATAAATCAAAAGTAACGTGGTTATAATTAATTGGCTCATGTCGGTATAAAATGTGAAACTAATTTTGTGGTAATAAAAAGCTATTCTCCTATATGTACGTATTCTCCTCATGAATAAATTCTAAAAAGTAGTGAAATCCCCCCACAAAAAACAGATTCTCTGTAAAAAAGGCGGCATGTTCATTCAGTGCCAACAAAAATTGATACGTAAAATACTCTCCAAAAAAGATTTGAAATCAATTAAGATCGCCATGTTCAAGAGTTATATATAAAAAGTAAAAGGCATCATTTGAAAGGGAAATTATTGTAAATCAAGTGACTACAAAATTCGACTAAACAAATTTATAACAAAATTTTAATAAAAAAGAACTTGCCGCGTTTTTTTCCTTCAAAATAAAAAATTCAGGCACAGAATTATACTCAATGTTTATGCACTTATGATTTTAAATAAATTCATACACTCTTATATGATACCACCATTATACCGATTGTCGCACGAGAAACCGATCAGGCGAGGGCCTTCTGAATTTCTCTGAATTTGACTTCGGCAGTGCAATTTATGAATCACTCTAGCACTGTCCAAGCACTGCCAATTATTCGGTCTAGTGGACAAAATATGAAAACTTAAACGCGGCAAGTTTTTTTTATTAAAATTTTTTAATAAATTTTTTTAGTCGAATTTTGTAGTCACTTGATTAACAATAATTTTCCTTTCAAATAATGCCTTTTACTCTTTTTATATATAACTCTTGAACATGGCGATCTTAATTGATTTCAAATCTTTTTTGGAGAGTATTTTACGTATCAATTTTTGTTGGCACTGAATGAACATGCCGCCTTTTTTTACAGAGAATCTGTTTTTGTGGGGTAAATGTTTACACATCAAAAAAGTGATATCGCCATTCGTCGGTATACGTCCACAGGCCTGCCAACCCGCCTGCCAGTGTCGGCTTTTTTTTCATACCCTGCCGGGACTCGCACCTGGGCCCCTATTCTCGAGCTCATGCGAGAAACTTTCGTATACGAATCTTTGAATCTCACCAATCTCGTTTCGGCTATTCCATTCGGTCCACTATTTCATTGGTTACAACTAAAGATTCGTATACGACAATTCTCGCACGACATTCGAGAATAGGCCTCCTGCAGTCTTCGATGAGCTGCTTCGAAACTGGGAATGCTTTCACACTCTACCAATTGAGCCAACAACTCTTAAAGTGGTAGTGGTGGTGGTGGTGGTGATGGTGGACTAATAAGTCGACTCCAGTTATACAGGGTGTTCGGAAAAAACACCGACACAGAAATAGGGGTGATAGGTTACGTCATTACAAGTATTTTAATATAAGGGACCTATACCCGCAAGCGCGCCCCCCCTTCTGGAGATATCAACTTTTCAAGTTTATAACGACCGAGGTTGATCAAAGTAGAATAATATTGAGTTTTTTGTCTACCTGTACAATTGAAAAACAAATGAAAACTCCTTGTATCCGCATCATCTTCGAAAAGTACAAGGACTTGAGCCAAGCGGTTATCCTTTCCGCAAGCAGTTTGCGCAGTGGCACATCTATCCAGAATCGTTTCCGATGTTGCATGGACATGGGTGGCCGTCATTTTGAGCATTTGCTGTAGTACATTGTTTTTGTATCTCGTAAAATTAAATATTCGTTACCATCTTGATACGTTTCTTATTATTCTACTTTGATCAACCTCGGTCGTTATAAACTTGAAAAGTTGATATCTCCAGAAGGGGGCGCTTGCGGGTATAGGTCCCTTATATCAAAATACTTGTAATGACGTAACCTATCACCCCTATTTCTGTGTCGGTGTTTTTTCCCCCTGAACACCCTGTATATAGAAACCGGACATGACAGTGACTGTTCTCGAAGGTTCTTCTCATTAAATTTTATAGAATAATTTGATACTTTCTTTTTCAAAACAGTAGCGATTATGATAATTAATCATTCATTATTTATGGAATAATTCGGTACAATTTGCACTGTTTGGAACATCATTATTACATCCATTTTATTATTTTTTAATTTAAAAATTTTATGAAGACAGTGCATTCACGATAAAACGAAGTGGTCGCACGTCAGTAACACGTTCCGTGCCCGCGTGGGATGTATACGACCCCCGCTGAACTTTCCGTTCAGGCCTCTTGGAATTCTCATTGAAAAACGAAGAATTCTTTAAAAATGTATTATAGAGTCAGATATAGGCATTTTACATCATTTATACCGCGTTAATAATAGTTTGAATTTTGTATTGTTATTTATAGTAATAACAATACAAAATTTAATTTATTGCTCTGTTGTCTAATACATATTAAAATGTATACCCTCTTTTCTTGCTAATTATGGCTTTGTACTATTGAAAAATTATAATGCGTACGTCAAAAACGAGTTTATTTAATCATAAAAGTGTGGTTCGTATACGCCCCACGCGCGGCCTGAACGGAAAGTCTTCAAAAATCGGTCCGGCACGGAACATGTTAAGGCACCGTGACTGCACTAAGTTTAAACACTGGGTCTTCCCGCCGTGAACCACTAAGTGTGTTCACTGTGTAGCCACGATGCTCTTAGTTTGTGTCACGTCACACGAACACACTACGGTGATGCCATTACGTGTCACTGCGTGCTTCTAGCGTTCAAAAATGCACGCTTTACTCTATCGGGGTTATAAAAGTGAATATAAATTAAAAGCAAAGAAAGAGAGAGATAATAGTTCACTTTGATATTCTCCATATAACACTGTGTACTAATATAAAGTATAAACTATTCTCTGTAATACTACCAGTAATATTCAGCTGTTAAAATTCTATAAATCTGATAATAGGTTTGTTATAATATAGCAAATTTTGGAATTTGTGAAACTGATTATTTATCAATTTTTATGACTTTTCATCAGAACGTCTGTTATGCAGAATAATGAGGCTAGAAATAGAGTTTCAACTTTGTTTGAGGTCCAGCAGGTCGAAATTAGAGTTGGAAGTATATTAAAAAATTCTAATTTAAACCTGTTCGTGATCATCTGAGCACGATGATCACGAAATTAGTTACACCTATAGCGGCAAACCAATACTTCAAAGAAATGAGGTTTTCTAGGTTCAGATTAGAGTTTAAATTTCGACTCGCGGGTAGAACAATCTTCACAAGTAGTTTCTACTGTTGGTAGATGTATCTTTTGAAATGGTCACAAGTTCTTAGGGCGAACGCACACGGTCAAACTTTCCATCAAACTTTCCATTAAATTGACCGACGTTACGGACGAACTATTATTTCTAGCCTGGTCTGCAGCATATTATATACCAGTAAAATGCTAGTTGGACCACTTGTGAGAAAGTGAAGTGGAGTGGAGCGTCCGTCCAGTCGGTAGAGTATCGACATACTGACTAACCTCATACCGTATGTCCCACTCTGTACGGGCCAGTTTGAAGTTACCTTCGGGGAGACTTGGTCGGTACTTGAGTCATTTAATACCGGTAGAAGTCGAGTTGGTAGTTAGAGTTGGTGTCAATTCGGGTGATCGAAGCGTCTAACTTCGAAATTATGAACTTGTGAATAATGGAAATTACTCACCATTATTCACAAATTCATAATTTCGAGGTTAGACGCTTCGATCTCCCGGATTGACACCAATTCTAACTACCGACTCGAATTCTACCGGTATTAAATGTTTCGATTACCGACCAAGCCTCCCTGAAGGTAACTTTCAAACTGGCCCGTACAGAGTGGGACATACGGTATTACTTCAATTCAGAAATAATTCCAGACAAAAGTAGAGTCAACCGTCACGACGGCAACAAGATGTGCGTGAGGAATGCGTACGTAACCATTGGAAATGAACGCTTAAGTTTTAGAGATTGCAATTCCAACAGCTTATTGTAAGCAGCATTACCCGTAATAGCATTGTATAGTTGCAGGAATGAACTATTTACATCTGAAGAATTGGATCGTTAACTACATTTATGAAACAATTGTACACGTGTAACCTATACTTTTTCACAAGTATAGAAATCCTTCGAAAATATTAAATTCACTGCAAAACGTTGACTACAAGAAGCAAGTAATCGTTACTTGGGGACAAATAAATAAGACATTATATTGCAGTTATCACTAGCTATGCTATGGTAATTGAGGGGGTCAGTGGAAAAATGGTACAAGTCACAATTTGGATTATTTGAGTTAACTGTAAAAATGCATAGTTAAAGTAAATATCTGTTTAGAAAAGAAAGTGGTATAAGTGGCAACCATACCATTATACACTTATACCATTTTTTTTCGAAACAGATATTTACTTTAACCATGCATTTTTGCAGTTAACTCAAATAATCCAAATCGTGACTTGTACCACTTTTCCACTGACCCCCTCAATTATAACAGTAATATCTTTACTTCTGTGAAGTAGTACATGCAACGTTTTTATTTTTGTCGGTGTTGTCTTTAAGCTAAGTTGAAAACGCTAATTTCGACAAAAATAATTAATTAATTTAGAGATGACTACTCCTATTACGAAAAAACGGACAAAATTCTAGAACTCTTGCAGCCACTTCGATACAAATAATTTTCATCTACTCGAAATTTAACATTGGAGCTCCATAAGATCGGACCTCGTTTCTCACTTACCACCTGAAGGGGCTGAATCCCATTTTTTATCGCTGTTACCGATGCTTGCTCAAAAACTTACATTATTAAAAATTTTGTAAAGAAGTGTGTATGAATTAGCAATTACCATATGCACGAGTGTATTAATATTCACACGCAGAAGAGTGTATGAATTTTCAAGTACATGGTTTAAAAAATTTAAATAGATTATTAAATTTCAAAACCAAGTGTTCTTAAATTTCAAATATATGAAATTTCATATCCGAATTTTTTGAAAATTGTAATACGTTGTGAATTTTCGTAAACAATTTGTCATGCTTACAATATATATCTATAGATACTTCTACGCAACGAATTTAGCGACTTGCATATGAATTTTCAAGAACTGTTATTAAATTTCATAATCGCACATAATAAATCTTTAATATGGTGTTTGGAACTTCAAAATCAAGTTCTTAAATTTAATACGTTTATTGGAAAATTCAATTTCATACTACAAAATTTAATATAGGTATGCATTTGAAAATTAATATACTTCAACTCAAAATTCAAATACTTGTTTGAGTTAAACAACACAGATATTAATTTTCAAACAATTTCATATGATTCTGTTTCAATACTGTAGTTCTTCAAATTCACATAACTTTGTGTTTCAAATTTCAAAACATTTTAAACAGTGCCTGTACATTCCTCTTATTTTTAGGACAACATTTCTGGGGGGGGGGGTTCAGTCTGTATCTCTTTCCCAGTTGATAGCCTTTGACTACTTCGCATTTGAAAACTATTTAAATTTCAACATTGTGTGACTACACAACTGGACCTTTTTATTAGGACCGGACCACTCACTTTTGTATGTTAAGATCAATTGATTCTTTGCATTAACTTAACATTCTCTGTGTTAATTTTACCATACAAATTTAGATTAACACGAAGAATCACTTGATTTAACATACGAAAATAGGTAAACCAATTTGAGCACATTTTCAACTGTATAGAATTATTATTTCAAATTCGAACTTCTCTTTTTAGTTCTATTTTCGGATTTGAATACCTCCCTCAAGACAAATATTTTATATATAATTTTTATTGATTGTAGTACGTAACGCAGTCTACGAATAATACCTATTCAAACTGACTCAAAAAACAACTGGGGTTATGTAGGTACATTAGTTACCAATGAAAATACGGAGTCGGTTCCTTTTCCACATCGGAAGGACGTATACATCCTAACGCCCTTTCTGCGTGTGTACTGTTAGAAGATTTCTTTCAGCTTGTGTTTGGCCCTCCGGATATAATTAATATAATTATTATAATCCAGCCTCCAAACTTTTCTAAAGAAGGTTTGCTTTTCTGCTGGAAGGCGCCGAGAATTATGGATGGAAAAAACTATGCAGCTTTGGGTATTACCACGAAGGAGAAGAGCTAAGCGGATATACTATGTACATATGTACGATGCGAGCAGATGAAGGGGACGGTATACTATCCATCTTTATTCATGAACGAATCTCACCTATCGTGCGACGTTGCTTGACAGATTAGTCGCGGTCGATTGCACCCCTCGCTTAACTACTGCTGACGTTTCTGTGGCGTTTCTCTTAGAGCGAACAGTTACGCGTGGGTTGGCGTGAGTTAGATAGGTATTATACAGGGTGGCTCTTATCGTATTACAGAAACCTCGGTGGCACATTGCACAAAGTGAGGAAATAAATTGCGAAGGGACTACCCACACTTCTGTAGAGTTTCGATTTCAAGATTAACTCAGGAAGAGGATTTTTCACGAGAAAGTGATTATGTGATAAGGGATTGCGTGGTCTACAATTTTTAATTTTCGAGATATACTTTTTTGAATATAATAAGATACTTATGCAGGGTTTTCATTCCGGAAACTTCTTGTTTTTGACTTTCGAAATACTTGAAACACTTGAATCATGTTAAAGATACTTTGCAATGTTAAAGCATTTCGAAAGTTAGAAGTAGTTTCCTCACTATACATTTGTAACGTCGCGTATCTACATCTCGATGAAATTAAAGTTTTTTTTTTGAGAATTTTGAGAAAAATTAAATAGGGGTCTTAAAATACAATTTTTATGATTTTCATCTCAATTTTTCTAAAAAATGTGACGTACTAGTGCAAAACGGGAAGAAGATTTGAAACTAGTAACTTGAGATCTACGTAATCTATTTGGTTTTAATTTAGACGATTTTTTTATCAATGCTGTTACACGACCCCGATGGAAAAATTTCTCTAACAAATTTCTGAAAAGTTCTAAAATATTTACTCTTTTTTCTGACTTTCTCTAGTAATTGTAATACCTCGGATATTTTCAGGGAAGTATTAGAGTTTGTTAAAAAAGAAGAGAATATCCAGAAAATATAAATTTTTCTTTCATTCACAAAAACTTTACTGAAGAAGTAATAAACGCCGATAAATCAGTAAAAGACCTGCACATTTCTGCAAAATTAATGAAAAACACCGAAAAGCTTTGCATGTGTTTTTACACAAATTACAAATTTTTTACAAATGGCTGCATTTTGGAGTTTGTCAAAATTTTTCAAAAAAGTTCGAATTACTACATACCATATGTCGCACGGAAAACCGATCAGGTGGGGGCCTTCTGAATTTCTTAATGAATCAATCGAGCATCGTCCAAGCAGTGCCGAGTTCAAATTCAGACGACCCCCACCTAATCGCTTTTCCGTGCGACATATGGTAGAACACTAAACATTTTCAGCGTAGCATCACAGTTTTTCAGAGGAAAGTCCAGAGGTATCAATTTTCTTTAAAGCACAAGAACTTTTTTAAAAAATTTTGACAAACTGAATGCAGCCATAAGTAAAAAATGTATAATTTGTGTAAAAATACATACTAAATTTGTCGAAGTTTTTCATTAATTTTGCAGAAATGTACAGATCTAACCGATTTATCAGTGTTTATTAGACTTTTTCAGAAGTTTTTGTGAATGAAAGAAAAATTTATATTTTCTGGGCATTTTTTGGTCTTTTTTTAACAAACTGATACTTTCTTGAAAATGCCTGAAATATTCCTATAGAAAGGAAAAAAGTGTAAATACCTTAGTTTTTCAGAAATTTAGAAATTTGTTTTCATATATAGACAATTTTCTGAGTCCCCTGATGAAAAAATGTCTTAACTAATTTCTGAAACACTCATTCTTTCATTAATCCAAAATAGAGTTGTCAAAACTTACTAGACGACTTTACAGTCGATTCAAGTAGTTAGGTTGACATCTGGCTGTAATAACTGTTGCTGTTGGTGGAGAATATCTCATTGCCAGTAGTTAAAATTCAGCATCGACAATTCGACGGTCTAAAAGTACCAACAGTTCAGATTTAGTTACTTTTAGCATGCCTCTAATTAGGAGGCATGCCATATATATATATTTTTTCCCCTCACTTTTAATGACCTTCAGCTTTTAAGCAATTAACGGATGCCTTCCGCAAAGAAAGTTTCATCTTGCTAGATGAGGAAGTTATCGACCCATCTTTAGACTTCTTCAAATGTTTTGAATCGCACATCAGACAATTCGTTTTGCATTTTCCGAAACAAGTGAAAATCAGTTAGAGCTAAGTCTGGTAAATATGCCAGATGTGGTACATGTTCCCATTCAAGAGCAATTAATGTATCCTTGACCGGTCTACCCACATAAGGCTTGGCGTTGTCATGGAACAGTTTTACTATACGTTTTCCTTCGCCAGTAAATGGACGCTTTTGGTCAATTTCTTGGTTCAATCGTATTAATTGTTGACGATAGCGATTGGTAGTAACTATATGGCCAGGTTTCAGAAGTTCATAATGGGGAGTACGCCTTTCATATCCCACCATATAGACAGCATGATTTTGTTACAGAGAATATTGCGCTTTGGCGTCGATGTCGTCGGCTCGCCGGGGTCAACACAATGATATCAGCGTTTCAGATTATCAAAATAAATCAACTTTTCATCGCCGGTCACAATTTTCAAAAAAAGGACTTTCTTTGTTGCTTGTAAAAATTCAAACATATGTCAAAAGACGGCTATTTTTATTTGCTTGAGTCAAAGAGTTTGGCACCCAATTTGTTCCTTTTTGAATTTTTCCTAATGCTTCTAAGCGATAGGAAATAGTTTGTTGAGTTACACCTAGCTGTTCTAAAAGTTATTTATCCGTCTGGCAAGAGTTTTCATCCAGCAACGCTTGCAGTTCCTGGTCGTACACCTTTACAGGGGCACTCATCGCCCGAGCATAACCACGATTACGTTAACATTAATCGCAAAATAAACCGCGAGCTTGAGAGATGGTTCTTCCAAAAGAGGTAAAGTTGCTATTAAAACATCGGACGCTGAAAACACACATGCTAGAGGTCCATACTTTGTAACTGGCACATTATCGCAGTAATAGTTCGGCACACCGAATTGCCTTTCAGTTTTAATAGATGAACTTGTTTACGACTAGTCGCAATTATCGATCGCTGCCTCCTACCATGAACAGTTCATAAAATTAGCTTGAAGAAGTACAAGTCATTTAACGCTGGAATAGTTGAAATGGGAAGTGCGTATTACAATTAATGTGCCGTGGGTGATAGGCGCTCGCTGACAAGCCTGACATTCTCCGATGTCCACTGAGTCATCTTTTTACGGATAGGACACGAGTTAGATCCTCTTCGGTTGCACCTGTGCAAGAGGACATGTAAGAAAACCGTCAGACTTCATGAAAATCTTTTAACCTACTCGTTGTGCAGTAACACTTAATATCAGTGAAAGGGGAAGCAAAAGTTATTGGCAAATCGGATACCGGTTTTTAAACACTTGGGGAATTTCATCGAAGAAACCCGAATGATTATTTCTTATCACTACTAAAAATTATTCACTACTAGCTGACCCGGCGAACTTCGTACCGCCTCAGACTCAATAAATGTTGTGTTAACTTAAAAATGAAATGTATTTTAATTACATTTAAATTAATTTAATTCACTTTGCAGCAAGGCATTTGCTTTATTGAAACGAATCGAAATGATTCGCGTAGCATTATTGCACTACTTTCTGTTAAACTATTTGCTGGGTGGGTTGCACTCGGGTCGATTCCCTTCATTGAAGCACCTTGTGATATACGATATTGATTAATTTGTTTTGATTTTTTTACTTTCCAATACGCGAGGAAACTTCTCTAGAAAAATTAATTTCTTAATAAATTTTTTTTCCTAAATTTCTCAGATAAATTTTTTTTTCGTAAATTTTTCAGATATTTTAATACTTATTCTCTCTGCTATTCGTGGCGAAGACAAATCTAAGAGCCAAAGATCATAAAAATCAGTCCAGCCGTTCTTTAGTTACAAATAGTGTAACTAACCCGACTTTGTTTTATATATACCTACCTACAGAGATTATTAAAAAATTCACGATTTCGAGGGTAGACAAAACGCTTCGATCTCCCGAATCAGGAATATGCACATATTTTTTTACATCATAAATGGATAGAGCACGTAAAAAAGTTGGGACATGTTTTTTATTTTTGTTTTCTGACGCGAAATTAAGCCGTAGGAAATTAATAAAGTTTGCGCTAAGCTCCGCCCACTTGAAACGGCCGGTCGAGTGGCACGCCGGGCCGTGACGTCACTATGCACTCTCGGATAGGACTGTTTGACAGTTTCGAGTATGAAGCTTGTGTTGTGCTGTGAAAATGGACAGTAGATTTGTACAAGGGAAATCTGACAATTTGCCTCAAATCGATGCTTTGTCAATGTTCGCTTTTCTTGGATCAAACCCAGATTTCATTGGAGTAGAAACGCGAAATATTAAAGCAATAAAGTAAGATTTAAAGATACGGTGTGAATAAGTCAGATTGTATACCTCAAAATAAAATAAATAGCAGTCTGCCTATATGTAATTTGTAAATATACGCGGTGTCGCCTTTTCGATGTATATACGGAGTTTTGGGAAAAACATTATAGAAAAAATCCGTTACACATCCTCGGGGCCGATTTTGAAAACCGTTTCACCGAAAATGCCGCACATGGGACCGATGATCAGCGCTGACGATCGGTCTCGTCCATTGTTTCAAACGTAGCTTTCACATGAATACGTATCATTTGTGATCGAACGATATTATATAGCTACAATATATACCGACCACGGTTAGCCCATGGCTTGTCCGATCGTCAGCACCGATCATCGGTCCCATGTGAAAGGGCACTTAATGCTGTCAAAATCTCACTGCTAACTAGATCCAGTATTGAGATAGGTACAGGGAGTTTTTCATTTTTTGCCACTTCCTTCGTGGCCTTATATTTCGGTTATTTTTAAAGGTAGAAGAACAGTATAACGGTGATTTTTTGTGTAGATCTTTATGTAGTTTCCAATGACCGACTTTAATTTTTTTGGGGGGTTCTTTGTTTTTGAGTTATGATGTGAAAATGAGTTTTTCTTTTAAATGGAATACTCAATATAATATTTTACAATTTGAATTCAAATTAACACATTGCATGCGGGTATATATATATATATATATATATATACCCGCGCGTCTATACGATATCGTCGCGGACTTACGCGTGTAGCGGGCGTTTTTTCGTGAATATATACGATACCCGCTCTATACAAATAGAAATAAATTTTTAAATAAATTATATAATTAATATAATAATTAGAGGATTAATTTTAGTAATAATAGTTTTTATTAGTATACAATTTTTTACATTAATAGAGCGACAAATTTTAGGATATATTCAATTACAAAAAGGACCAAATAAATTAGGAACATTTGGATTAATTCAGCCTTTCAGAGATGCAATGAAGTTATTTTCAAAAGAATTAATTATTTATATAGCACAAATCTACTAAATACGTACTTTTACGTGACCCGTACCCCAGTGACAGATTACGAAAAACGTTAAACTACGTTTCCCGCATGCGCGCGCGCGCGCAATGTGTTAAAATACCTTTACAATACAATACAATATTTATAAATCCTTCTTTCTTCCTTCTTCGACATTCTACTATCAAATGTTGAACAAAAATAGTCACAAAAAATGAACAAACTTCCACTTCACTTGTACTCTTCTGATACGCAAGGCATTGAGAAACAGACTAGAAGGTACGCTGGCGGGCCGGTTTCGTGCATAGTGACGTCAGGAGCAGTGCCGCCCATAACGCGGCGTTCTGAAATACGTCACTGGGAGGCGTGGCCATGCTACTTTTAAAGTAATGTTTTTAGGGTAGAAGTTTTTTTTATCAAGTTTTTACTATTGGTACTGTGTTTTGAATAACTTTAACTACTAAGTCTGTTGTGTTTCATGCATATTAAAATTTCATGCATATTCCTGATTAACTATTATCGGGAAATCAGACGTTTGACACTCTTTGCTCTTACGTAGCGCACTCTTCTGAAGCCAACTCTAACTATAAATGACTGGAATACCGTCCAAACACTGCCGAAGTAAAAGGGCCTAGCGGAATAAGCATGTGAAATCTGCCCCCACGTGTATCAGCACCAAATTTATACGATCGATAGGCATCTATGAGAAACTAAATCTCCTAAATTGTTAGACCCCTAATCGCTATAGGGGGGGGGGGGGGGGGGGTATGAGGGGGAAGTAAAATCGAAAAACAGCTTTTTCTCCGGAACGGCTCGACCGATTTTCATGAAAAAAATATATATATGTTACTCTTTCTGAAGAGCCAATTCCAAAAAAAAATATCTTCAACTTTTTTTTTGAAAATTCGCGCACAAAAATGTATGAACTTTTTAAACAATTTTTTTTATGTTATAATTAATCGGAACACCTCCAATTCTTTTCTCATTTTTTTCTTTGGAATGTCCTTAATAACATAATTTTTCCAATTTCATCGGAAGTGTACCCCACTGAAAAATATTAACAAATGTACACGGCTCATCACCTACCTGTATATGATATATACTGTACACTCACTACAAAGGAATTTTTCCACTTTTATATGATAATTCGGCCTATGATAATTGTTAATTTTTTGGAACAGTCTTTCAATGATATTATTTATTTATTTATTATTATTTCAATGCTTCCTTTACTATGAACGAGCTCGCATCTCACGATACGTTATGTTATGTAATAAATGTCGAATTTCTATTTACAAGAAAAAGGAAAAAAAGAACTCAGATTCAGAAAGCGTATCATCGTCTGATGGATTCGAAGTAACGCTTAAAAGAAATGAAACTTACTAGTACGTTGAAATTCCGATAGAAAGAACGGTTGCTACTCATAAATATTGTTGTTTATGTTTTTCCACGAACACTATCACTGTAGTTCCTGACGAAGCACGAATGCAATGTTACAGGAAGAAAAAAATTTTTAGTCCAGTTGTGGGAATAGATGTTGTAGAACTCATCTGATTAACCCTTAACTGGTGAGGTGCGGTCTCACAGCCGGCACACGGGATAAAGATGTGATTTACTGACTATATTGAAAATACGTACAATTGTATGACTCTGCCTAATCCTCACCGTATTGGTACATGACAGATCACCATATTTCTGAATCAGAAATTGAAGAACAAGAAGTTCGGCAATCACAAGCAATAAATAGCAACGAATTTATACCAGTAACTCTCACATCTTTATCCCGTGCACCGGCTGTGAGACTGCACCTCACCAGTTAAGGGTTAAGAACCGGCTTTACGAAGAGGATCTAAACAACTTAAAAGTGCATTGTAATACTTCTAAGCTCAGTGTTTCAGACTTAGCAAAGATAATGGAAACTTTTTCCTTGAAATGTGATTCAACGTTGTATGATAAACTTGGTGATTAAAGTATTTCAGAAGAGCAAATTCAAGTATTTACAGGACTATCTTGGGACAATCTTATTGAACTGAGAGACATCATGGTTTCCATACGAAATAGGGAGTCACGGTCTATAATGCAAGCCCTCATTGTATTTCTTTTCAAACTCCGAACCGGAAATTCCAACAAGATGTTAGCTTCTATATTGGGTATAGAATATGAACAGACGATTTCAGATTATTGTGCTAGCGCAGTTACATCATTTGAAAATGATATCTTACCAACTCGTTTCGGCATTAAAAGTATTAACAGAGCCGACCTTTTGAAAAACCATACAACGAAAATCGCAAAAAAGTTGTTCAACGCGGACTCCTTATTTTTAATTTGTGATGGTACCTATGCACGACACCAAAAAAGTACAAATAATGAATACCAAAGAAAATCTTTCTCTGGCCAAAAGAAAGTTCCTCTTTGCAAGCCTTTTACGATTTGTACTATTAATGGATACACAGTAGATATGCTCGGACCTTATCCTGCCAATGAAAATGATGCAAAAATTCTAGAATCTATCATTCAAGATGAGAATGGTTTATGTGCATTACTAGAAAAGAAAGATATATTTGAACTCGATCGCGGTTTTCGAGATATAAAACAACATCTCGAAGACAAACATTTTGGAGTATTGGTGCCTGCTTGGAAAAGGAAGCGCAAGCACAATTAACGACTCAAGAATCTAACCAATCTCGTTTTGTGACTAAAATTCGCTGGGTGGTTGAATCTGTTCATGGCATCCTCAAACAAAAATATCGTCTTCTAGATCACAAAATCGACCACAAACTGATACCTAAAGTTGGAGTTTATTTTAGAATTGCCTCATTTTTGAATAACTCGTACGGCAAAAGGCTACAATCTGATGTAGAATACACGGATGAAATTTTAGAAAGAATGCAGTCAGAATGGTACGGTAAATGATCTAGCTACCGAGGCAAAGATGAAAGGTTGGATCCGGCGAAAGGTTCTTTTCAAAACTCTCACTTCTGACGAAATCCTTGACTTTCCAGAAATGACCGAAAAGGAATTGAAGATTCTTTTTACTAGATCATACTAACTTTCCCAAGCTGTATCGTATTTAGCCGAAATGATAGATGAAGATGGAAAAGTTGTTTTCGAATATGTGATGGCTGAACTAAATGTGCTCAAATTCAAAGTACCATCTCGACACATTTCTCGGACATCATATAGATGCTTCATTAGGTACAAACCTAACAGTATCGGGATTTCTGGCATAATAAACTATGCATATGAATGTGCTAATGGCAGAAGAACAGTTGGCTGCTGTTCTCACATTGCTGCTATTGTGTATTATTTATCAAATGCAAGATACTTATCAAAAATTATTCGACCAGCTGAAATACTGAGTAAAATATTCATAAAAAATGGAATCGTCCCAATAGTAGATGAAAACAGTGACGAGGATTAAACTTGTTTTTTCATCGAGTATTTATATATTATATTATATTTATAAGTGAGAGGATATAAGACTTACAGAAATGAAGCACCCCGTATCGTGAGATGCGAGCTCGTTCATAGTAAAGGAAGCATTGAAATAATAATAAATAAATAAATAATATCATTGAAAGACTGTTCCAAAAAATTAACAATTATCATATGCTGAATTATCATAAAAGTGGAAAAATTCCTTTGTAGTGAGTGTACAGTGTATATCATATATATAGAGAAGGTAGGTGATGAGCCGTGTACATTTGTTAATATTTTTCAGTGGGGTACACTTCCGATGAAATTGGAAAAATTATGTTATTAAGGACATTCAAAAGAAAAAAATGAGAAAAGAATTAGAGGTGTTCCGATAACATAAAAAAATTGTTTAAAAAGTTCATAAATTTTTTTGGGCGAATTTTCTTTTCAGAAATTTTCTCTTGGAATTGGCTCTTCAGAAAGAGTAACATATATTTTTTTTATGAAAATCGGTCGAGCCGTTCCGGAGAAAAAGCTGTTTTTCGATTTTACTTCCCACCCTCATAACTCCCCCCTATAGCGATTAGGGGTCTACAAATTTAGGAGATTTAGTTTCTCATAGATGCCTATCGGCCATATAAATTTGGTGCTGATACACGTGGGGGCAGATTTCACACGCTTACTCCGCTAGGCCCTTTCAGGGAAATTCAGGTTTCTCGGCACCTGAGCGGTTTGCCATGGGACATACGGTATACACAAGGTAAGGTGGGGCAAGAGCATTGTTGGGACAGGTGCAGTATTTTCAATTTTTATTCAAGTTTCGTAGCGAATTAGTGCATCTTTAATTCGTACTTTCTGGTACGTACGTATGTTAATTAAGTTGTTTTTCTAATCTAAGAGGTTTTTCGCAGTTGCTAACCGAAATTGTTGTTTTTGTTCATACGATGCACTTTCCCCGTCTACTAATTTTCTTTTACGCTCTTACCCCACCTTACCTTATACATACTGAATTTTAACTACTGGTAGTGAGATATTCTCCACCAACAGCAATATTTATTACAGCCAGCTGTCAACTTAACTACTTGAAACGACTGTAAAGTCGTTTAGTAAGTTTTGACACACGTCTAATTTGGATTAATGTACTCCCAGTATCATGGATTTTGTTGTAGGTGACTTTTCAAAATATCATCTTTAAACGTACTAACAATTAAATCGCGTACATTCATTAGCTACAGCGGTGTTTGCCCTAGCTAATGAAAGAATGAGGATTAATAATTCATTGGTTGATTATACTGACACGTTTAAAAATTATATTTTAAAAAGTCATCAGCAACAGAATCTGTGACGCCGGGAGTACATCCAAACTGAATGAAAAGTGACCATACTGATTATACTGGTGTCAAATTTTCCACAATTTGACTGCTCGACTGAATACACACATATGATTTAATCTCAGTTTTTTAATTTTATTCAGAAAATTACTCTAGTCAAATTCTTCGTTCAATTTGGGACAGAATATATTTTGTGTACAGGTATACAGTATGTCCCGTGGATAACGCAAATATTTGAATTTCCCTGACATTTGACTTTGGTAGTGCTTGGAACGGTGCTGTAGTTAGAGTTGGCTTCAGAAGAGTGCGCTGCGTTCTTACGAGCCGTGTTTCGAGAGCGAAAAGTGTAAGACATCTGATTTCCCGGGAACTGTCAATTCGGGAGATCGAAGCGTCTAACCTCGAAATTAACTGAATTTGTAAATAATGGTAAATAATGTGTAGACGTGAGAAATGTAAATGAGAAATGAGACGTGGTAGTGAGAAATAATCATACAGGTTTCGCGCGCGCGCGGAAACACGGCTCGTAAGAACGCAGCGCACTTTTCTGAAGCCAACTCTAACTACAGCACCGTTCCAAGCACTACCAAAGTCAAATGTGGGGGAAATTCAAATACTTGCGTTACCCACGGGACATACTGTATGAAGAAAGAGATGATTAAGAAATTCAGCAAATTCAATTCGACTTTTTGAAGTTATTTAGAAAGTTATTTGAAATGCTCGAATTTCAAAAATGAAATTACTTACCCCACTTTATGCCAAATATTAAATTCTGTTCATGTGAAACTCGATATTCTTAAGAAACTTTATCTCTTGAAACTCAACATTCGCAGTTCACTCACCCTTATTCTTGTCGTCTTTTCCCTTGTTCTCAAAGAACCCGGTAGTGAGCGCCTTCCTTTTCAGCAAGTGTGCTCGTCTTTTAGGTTTCGATGCAATCGATCCACCAAGAGTTTCTAAAAATACAAATATATGCTTAACTATATAAGAAGATGATTTATATGTATATCGCAAAAAATATATGCTGTTTCAAAACTTCTTAACTTTAGTGTGAGCATAATACCCTAGGCGTGGGGTAGCTCGAGAGTTCTCGGGACTCTGACGTCACAGAGCCGACCACCGGAGGACCTAGTGTGGGGCCTACCCCTAACCTTTGTTAGGGTAGCAGACTGACCTGACCTGGGATAGCTAAGGGGACACTTGCGGGCATTCCTTCCGGAGACGTTGTCGTAGTAATACCTTTCTTTACGTCATTTACATCTATTAATAAACCCTGCTTAGAGGGTATACCTTGGCGTTCATCTGCGTTCTCACAGTTCAGAAGTGGGATCTGAATTAAAAGTTTTCACCCTAAAGAGACAGTGAAGTGATTTCTTAATAGTTAATCCAACGCAACAACATTGATGGAAGTCCGGAAACCAGGACCTCCACGACGAAAAGAGATAATACTGCGAGGCTACGGCGGAGGACCCTGGCAGTACTGGCGGAAGTGGAGAAATTGCCACTGCAGAAAGTGCCCATATGGTCAACAGAGATAACGGTAAACCCTCCTCAGCACGCCGGATATGCCCAGGTAGCAGTAAGAACGGAATATCAAGGTGATGTATACATTAAGCTTAGCGTACGTGGCAAAGAATTGAAAGAGCATTGTATACCGCGCTGTATAGTTAGTACGACTGGCGGCCGAGTGCCAATAGTCAATTTATCCGATACTCCACTTGTAGTCCGAAAAGGAAAATTAATTGCAAGGGCCGAGATTGCTAGGGGAGAGACCTCTATCGATCAGAAAATTAGGCAGAAACGATTATAAATTAATGCCATTCAGAAATTCATGTTAGAGCAACTCCCAAAGGATCATATTAAAGTTGAAGAAAGTGTAAGCGATGTACACAAAGAGAAACTGTATAATTTATTAGACAAATACTTGGAATGTTGCGGGTTAAACACTGCAGAATTGGATAAAACGAACACCGCTGAGATTCATATCGATTTGATGAACGATTCAACCGTAACATACAGACTTTACCGACTGTCATATCTAGAACGAGAGAGGGTTCGCTCGGTGAGAAGAAAAACGGTGAAAGTAGAATGTGCATTGATTATAGAGCGCTAAATGCTATCACAAGAAAAGATAGGCATCCTTTACCGTTGATAGAAGATCAATTCAATAATCTGCAAGGGTGTCCATATTTTACAAGCTTAGATTTAGAGTCGGGTTACTATCAGATACCGGTTGAGAAAGGTTCCATTGAAAAGACAGCATTAGTCATATCTCTGATAGATAGTATGAATTCTTCAGAATGCCATTTGGCCTTCTGGCAACACGGAACAGGGTATCCGCCCAGGTAATTATAAAATCGAGGCAGTGTCCAATTTTCAGGTACCGGAAGATGTCACGGGTGTGAGACAATTTATCGGCTTAGCTAGTTATTTTCGAAAATTCGTGGAAAGCTTCGCAATTAACACAAGACCTCTCACATTATTAACTAAGAAAGCAGAACCTTGGCTATGGGAGGTCGCGCAGCAGGAGGTATTCCAGGTAATAAAGGAAAAACTGACCTGCAGGCCTGTCGACGCCCTATACAATCCACATGCGGAAACCGAAGTTCACACAAATGCGAGTAAGATAGGTTTAGGCGGTATTTTATTACAAAAACAGACTGAGGGTACATTGAAGCCGGTAATTTATTTCGGTCGTCAAACTTCAAAACAGGAACAACGATACCATTCGAATGAGTTAGAAACATTAGCTGTTGTAAGTAGCCTTCAAAGATTTCGCATCTGCATATTAGGCTGCGTCCACATTCGTGACATTTAACCCTGACATGTCCCCGGCTATGTCTCCGTGACCGTGTCAGTAAAGGTGCGTCCACAATTGTGCCGGACCACATTGTGTCGGACAGGGTTGCGTGGCATCGTGACAGGGCTTGTTATGCTAAATGTGGACGGTTTCGGTACTGACACGGCGTTGCTGACACGTTCACGGAACCTTGTCACGATTAAATGTCACAAATGTGGACGCAGCCTTAGGAATCGAATTTAAAATCATAAGCGATTGCAATGCTCTGAAAGCAACGTTTGTAAAGCGCGATCATTTGCCTCGCGTCGCGCGCTGGTGGATTCAATTGCAAGAGTACAATTATTGCAAAATAGAATATCGACCGCGAGCCTCGGAGACGAACTCTGATGGGACCAGCAGTTACCGAAAGTAATCTGGGAAATAAATAATACTACGAATAAGTCAACGGGTAAAGGTCCATCGCAGTTATTGTTCAGGTATAAACCGCGAAACGGAGCAGAATCAAAAATTCTTAGTCAGCTAGGAGACACTACGAATCAAATAGGTCACGAGCAAATTTGAAAAGAGGCATTAGAAAAAATACAAAAGCAACAATTAGATCAGGCGAAGAGGTACAATAGAAGGAGAGCTCTTCCCGGGCAATTTAAGGCGGGTAGTAAGACGAGACATTAGCAATAACGACGGCGCTAGTAAAAACGTGTAGCCGCCACGCGCGGAAGAAGTGAAACTTCGATACCAGTTTCTCTGAATTTGATTCCGATGGTATTAGTTTCAATTGGCTCTACGAAGAAAAGCATTGTAAAAGACTTGTATAGAGCCAATTGAAACTAATACCATCGGAATCAAATTCAGAGAAATTGGTATCGAAGTTTCACTACTTCCGCGCGTGGCGGCTACACGTTTTGTTTTTTTTTTTATCAGATACATCACTATTTGATTGTGTTAATTTAAATCTCTCTCTCCATTCTCGACTTCGTTCTGTACCAGTTTTAGCTATTGCCTTCGTCATCGCTTTCGTTATCGCTTTCTTTACACGTTGCACTGAAAAAAAAAAAGATTAAAAATTATTCCGTTAGAAGGATAATCTGAGTACGAAAGGTAAAGTGGATCGAAAATTATCCTAAGGAAGGTTAAATATTATACCCTGGAAGGATAATTTTTGATCTGTTTTACCTTTCGTACTCAGATTATCCTTCTAATAGAATAAATTTTAATCTTTTTTTTTCTCAGTGTGCCTGTCGCGAAACACTTTTGCCCGTTATTTTCCTGTTTTTGGCATAATAATTTTATTACACACACACACACACACACATCCACGCACAATAATGCACAGTAATGCAGGATAATTACTCGAGCAAGGTCGCGACTCCGATTGCAGACTACACGAACTCCGTATGGCCGGCCACTCGATGCGGTAAAATCCGGAAAACTAAAAATGCGACAAACGAAATACAAACAACTCACAACTATCTCTGCGCCCTCTAGTCTGGCTTCTCATATCATCTTACGGATACGCCAAAGAAAGGATCCTAAACGCTAGAGGTATGGTGAACCTGAACAGTCCTCTTATAGTCCGGGAGCCAGCAACGGTTTTCGTTACGTCATAGAGAACAGGGCTAGAATTTTTATGATGAGCTCCTTGTAACGTGTGAACAAAGGAATGACTGGTCTGGCAGCGCTCCGAGGGTGGTTTTGGCAACAATATAATTTTCAAAATTAAAAAAAAAATAGAAGTTAGGTCATGTATAACAGGGCTGAAATTTTTATGAGGGCTTCGTTATAATGCATAAAGACGAGATAGTAAAGTCTGGCACTTTCTTCCGAGGGTGGAAAGTGGGTGACAGAAGGGGTTGAAGTAGCTCCACATAAAGTCGTCTCACTCGCACTCAAGTGCGCGCATAAGACTGTCTCACTCCCACTCAAGTGCACGCATGACCTATCTCACTCGCACTCAAGTGAGCGCATAAGACTATCTCACTCGCAGTCAGGGGCAAGGTTTTTCTGACCTGGCAGGGTGTTTCCACTAGAATTTCGGTCTGGCATCGATAATTTCACTTATGGAGTAAGGGCCGATTCCATCAACTCTGATTAAATGCTTGATTACCTAATCACGATTATATTTAATCGACGTTCTAATCATGATTAACTGCACAATTCGTTCCACCATGAATTTTTAACCCCCGATTATCTAATCATATACCCTCTTCGCAATAAGTTTTGGTTTTGTTGTAACGGTGATTCTGATTGGTTCATCAACGGAACTTGTAATGAAGTAGGAGGAAAACTTGACGTGATCAACTGACGCGCTGCAAGCCGAGCTCAGTGAGCTGCCGAAATCTCCAACAGAATTTAAAAAGGAATCAGTTGCATAATACCGGAGAGCAAACAGTTGTACTCTGGGTGCAATAGCGTGGTTCCTGAAATGTGCACTCCCTTTATTTAGTAAAGATACAGAAAATTCTACGCGATTTTTAACGTAACATGATAATGTTGCAATATTTTAAAATAGATTATATATTATTTTTAAGAAGTAATTTATCTTTCTGTAGCGTGTTTCAAATTATGTACAATTTCCAGAAGCAAAGCTTCAACACTGTCTTTCGATAACCGAAAACGCGTAATGAAATCCAAATCATCCAAAGTTTGGAAATAATTCATTCATTCCTTAATTAAATGTGTCCTATCAATTTCGATACCATTTTCATCATCAGATGATGATAAAATATCGTCGTAAAATAAATTCATGTCCGGTATAGTATTGCACAGCAGTGAAACTTCGACTTTGAGGTTATGTTGATCCACATTAATCACTGATTAAGTTCCTAGCCGGCCAAAAATGGCCGATTAAATTCAACGGCAATTATCTCACTTTATTCATGGTTTAACAATTGGTGGAACGCAAGAACTTGATTAAATTAAGCTAATCGGAAATTAACAATTTAATCAGAGTTTGTGGTTTCGGCCCTAAGAGCTACTCCAGACTGTCCCGTTTACAGTAAAATAATCAGTCTCTGAGTTTTTGACACATATTATTCGAAATACCTGCCAAAAGTGAAATTATTAATCCACCAAAATTTCGGTCTGGTATTAATAATTTCACTTTTGGCAGGTGTTTCGAATAATATGTCAAAAACTCAGACTGATTATTTTACTGTAAACGGGGCAGTCTGGAGTAGCTCTTACTCCATGAAAGTGAAATTATGGATGCCAGACCGAAATTCTAGTGGAAACACCTTGCCAGGTCAGAAAAACCTTGCCCCTGACTGCGAGTGAGATAGTCTTATGCGCGCACTTGAGTGCGAGTGAGATAGGTTATGCGTGCACTTGAGTGGGAGTGAGACAGTCTTATGCGCGCACTTGAGTGCGAGTGAGACGACTTTATGTGGAGCTACTTCAACCCCTTCTGTCACCCACTTTCCACCCTCGGAAGAAAGTGCCAGACTTTACTATCTCGTCTTTATGCATTATAACGAAGCCCTCATAAAAATTTCAGCCCTGTTATACATGACGTAACTTCTATTTTTTTTTAATTTTGAAAATTATATTGTTGCCAAAACCACCCTCGGAGCGCTGCCAGACCAGTCATTCCTTTGTTCACACGTTACAAGGAGCTCATCATAAAAATTCTAGCCCTGTTCTCTATGACGTAACGAAAACCGTTGCTGGCTCCCGGACTATAGGCGGCGAGCGAATATTGTTTAGCAGCGCCTCTCCTAGGCGAACCGAAACATTTATTACGGGAACTGACCAGAGTCACTTAGGTCGGGTGTCCACCGGGTCGAGCCGACCAGAATCGCTGAGCCGATCGCTGAGCACTTGAGTATATCTATATATACCCAATCTGTATATCTATATATACCCAATCTGTATATATATATATACAGGGTGACATTTTGAAAACTTGCCACCCCAATATCTCAGAAAGTTACAGAGATTTTCTAGAAAAAGAAAATACGGTTTCGGCAGTGGAGAGGGGGAACCAAAATGACATAATCGGAGATGCACCCCCTCCAACCCCCTTAGGGGTAGCCTCTCCAACTTTGTAATCTTAAATAGCAACCCCCATGTGTGATACAGCGTTGGAAAGCTCTTTAAAAATGCTTTACAACAACATCAAATTTTGGTACCTTTCGATGAGTAATTTTTGCGCAAATCGAGAAAGAAACTGCTAGAAGTAAGTTGTCAATTTACTTATTAAAGGTCAATTACGAGACAATAAATTTTCAAAATGATTTCCATTGATTTTTCGGACTTTTTCAAATGTTGTTCTTGAAATTTTGCGACATTCTTGCATAATTCTCTGTTTCAGTTGGTTAATGCTTGCTGGTTGAGTTTGAAAAACAACAGATTTCAGATGTTCCCATAAGAAGAAATCGCAGGGAGTAAGATCAGATAATGGAAATCACTTCGAAAATTTATTGTAACAATATTGACCTTTAATAAATAAATTGACAAAACTTACTTCTGGCAGTTTCTTTCTCGATTTGCGCGAAAACTACTCATCGAAAAGTACCAAAATTTTGTGTTGCTTTAAAGCATTTTTAAAGAGCTTTCCAACGCTGTATCACACATGGGGGGTTGCTATTTAAGATTACAAAGTTGGGGGGGCTACCTCTAAGGGGGTTGGAGGGGGTGCGTCTCCGATTATGTCATTTTGGTTCCCCCTCTCTACTGCCGAAACTGTATTTTTCTTTTTTAGAAAATCTCTGTAACTTTCTGAGATATTGGGGTGGCAAGTTTTCAAAATGTCACCCTGTATATATATATATATATATATATATATATATATATATATATATATATATATATATACATCCAAGTGTCCAGCGATCGGCCCAATTGTGGTCGGCCCGATCCGGTGGACACCCGGCCTTGTAGTTAAGTGACCGTAGGACCTGATGTGTCAATGTCAACTTGCTGGCAATGGATACTATAATTTATTTCAGCTTTCAGGCTGTAAAATTTATGCATCATAATGATGCTTCGTATAAAAATGGCCTAAAATTAGTCTTTTCTAAACATGTTTTAAATGCGAGTAAGCGCACACACACACAAATGTGGTATAACCCAAATTTCTGTGATAGAAAACCGTGTGATTCGCCAGACATCAGTAACTTTAATCCATATTCAGTTACTTTAGAAGTAAGTAGTCAATAGCTTTCCCCTTGCGACTTTGTCCGCGTGAATCACGAAATAATCTCGTCTTTATTTTACTCCCTTAAGGGAGTTGGTATATAGATAGTAGATATATTTAAAAAAACGTGCGTATTCAAATGCAACGTTGTATTAAAATTTCAAAGCAATCGGTGAATAACTTTCGGAAATTTAAGATACATTTTTATTCATTTACCTCCTTAAGGAGTAGGTATATAAAGAGTAGGTATATATGAAAAACGCGCGTGTTCGAATGCAACGTTATGTCCAAATTTCAAAGCAATCGGTAAAGAACTTTCGGAGATCTTACGACGCGGTCTCAACGTGTCGACATTGACGTGACACATGCACAATACAGGTATATAGTGCTCTCGCCCAGTTTATGACCCTGTGAGACCGCGACGTTAGACCTTGAAGAAACGAATATAACATTTTTATTTAAACGTGTATATGGAAGATAGAAGAAGATAGATAGCGGTGTTTATTAGAATGGGTATTGTGGAAAGCGGTTCATTAGGACTCGTCCAGTAATTAATCCTTCCGGGAAAGGTGCATGGCTGCGGGCTCATTGACAGCCTAAATTCGCAAAAACCTACCGCTTCGCCATTGTGACCGATTTACAAAATGTATCAAGTGACTTGAGTTTGTGTTAATATGTGTTCCGTCGCAAGGGGACTTCTATGTCATTTCTTACCGCTCACTATCATCGCAACCTAAGTAACGCGCCAATCTAGATCTAATCTCTACATCGATCGCGAACAGTGTATGGCTTTCCTGGATAAACCAGGTATCAAAATTCCCCAATTGTCCATCGACTGCATCCGACATTCCTCCCCTTAATCCAGCTCGGATCGCTTTTGTGACGGTACCTATTGAAGCAGGCACTGCGAGAGACGGCTAGCTACGAATCGCTCTAAAATTACCTTCGGAGAAAAGTTCGGAACTGCGACATTTACGACCTAGGTATGTTTATCGAAATATTCGTTTCGCCTACGACGCGATTAATTCTAGTCGGCGAATTATTTGTGGTCGATGCTACCAAGAAGCACGAATCGACCCTCCTAATTCCGTCGCTTGTTGCGATGGAACAGGATTGACAGCTGGCACGTCGCAGTCAACTCATTCCCGTGGAAACTGTACAAAGTCGCCGATGGTGGCGCAGGTAGCAAATTCGCTCGCCGCCTATAAGAGGACTGTTCAGGTTCACCATACCTCTAGCGTTTAGGATCCTTTCTTTGGCGTATCCGTAAGATGATATGAGAAGCCAGACTAGAGGGCGCAGAGATAGTTGTGAGTTGTTTGTATTTCGTTTGTCGCATTTTTAGTTTTCCGGATTTTACCGCATCGAGTGGCCGGCCATACGGAGTTCGTGTAGTCTGCAATCGGAGTCGCGACCTTGCTCGAGTAACTATCCTGCATTACTGTGCATTATTGTGCGTGGATATGTGTGTGTGTGTGTGTAATAAAATTATTATGCCAAAAACAGGAAAATAACGGGCAAAAGTGTTTCGCGACAGGCACACTGAGAAAAAAAAAGATTAAAATTTATTCTGCTAGAAGGATAATCTGAGTACGAAAGGTAAAACAGATCAAAAATTATCCTTCCAGGGTATAATATTTAACCTTCCTTAGGATAATTTTCGATCCACTTTACCTTTCGTACTCAGATTATCCTTCTAACGGAATAATTTTTAATCTTTTTTTTTTTCTCAGTGCAACGTGTAAAGAAAGCGATAACGAAAGCGATGACGAAGGCAATAGCTAAAACTGGTACAGAACGAAGTCGAGAATGGAGAGAGAGATTTAAATTAACACAATCAAATAGTGATGTATCTGATAAAAAAAAACAAAACGTGTAGCCGCCACGCGCGGAAGTAGTGAAACTTCGATACCAATTTCTCTGAATTTGATTCCGATGGTATTAGTTTCAATTGGCTCTATACAAGTCTTTTACAATGCTTCTCTTCGTAGAGCCAATTGAAACTAATACCATCGGAATCAAATTCAGAGAAACTGGTATCGAAGTTTCACTTCTTCCGCGCGTGGCGGGTACACGTTTTTACTAGCGCCGTCGTTATTGCTAATGTCTCGTCTTACTACCCGCCTTAAATTGCCCGGGAAGAGCTCTCCTTCTATTGTACCTCTTCGCCTGATCTAATTGTTGCTTTTGTATTTTTCCTAATGCCTCTTTTCAAATTTGCTCGTGACCTATTTGATTCGTAGTGTCTCCTAGCTGACTAAGAATTTTTGATTCTGCTCCGTTTCGCGGTTTATACCTGAACAATAACTGCGATGGACCTTTACCCGTTGACTTATTCGTAGTATTATTTATTTCCCAGATTACTTTCGGTAACTGCTGGTCCCATCAGAGTTCGTCTCCGAGGCTCGCGGTCAATATTCTATTTTGCAATAATTGTACTCTTGCAATTGAATCCACCAGCGCGCGACGCGAGGCAAATGATCGCGCTTTACAAACGTTGCTTTCAGAGTATTGCAATCGCTTATGACTTTAAATTCGATTCCTAAGGCTGCGTCCACATTTGTGACATTTAATCGTGACAAGGTTCCGTGAACGTGTCAGCAACGCCGTGTCAGTACCGAAACCGTCCACATTTAGCATAACAAGCCCTGTCACGATGCCACGCAACCCTGTCCGACACAATGTGGTCCGGCACAATTGTGGACACACCTTTACTGACACGATCACGGAGACATGTCGAAGTTTAGAAATGGACTGCACCGAAGTTAGCTCAAACAAAGCATCTAGTGCCGACCGCTTGCAGCGACTGCAGTGGGTGGTGTGAGCCGCTCGTCGCGGCATCCGGTGGTCGTGCAGTGGTCGGCACACACCACTCGTCGCGGCCACCGGTGGCGGCGTCGAGTGGCCGTGTCTGCGGGCGCCCTTACTGTGGCGTCATCCCTGTAGGTACATTTTGTATGGTCGTTTGTAGGCGTTCGTTCGTGGCGTTCGTAGGACCGCCCGACGAACGCCGATCGGTATTCTGTACACTATCGCGAACGCCACAAATGGCGTTCCCAACAACGTTCGTGCGAACGCCCTTTCGGAAACCCGTGATCGGCCTCGAACGCCGACGACCGCCTCGAACGCCGACGAAAATAATTGCTATTGTGACCATGGTTGTGATGGAATATTATTAAAATGTCTAAAAATGCACTAGAAACACAACCCTCTATGAGCAGTGTTTCCTTCTTGAGGTTATATTATGTTTATTTGTCATTGTTCCGTCGTACCCCGAGCGACGGAATTCGGAAGGTCGATTCACACTTCTTAAGGTATTCCTAGCGCGAAATGAAAAATTTCAGAAAATACTCATTTTTTTATAGAATGGAAATTATTATCGTAAGATTATCGTAAGATTATTGTTGAAAAGTTTCAGATCCGTGCCGTGCCGTGGTAAACGGAGCACGCTACTTACCGGCTACTTTCACATACTTTTGCACTGAACGGGAGACGAATGTAAGTGCGACTGTATCTCGAGCGTTTGTCGGAGGTCTACTCGCACAGGGCCGTACTACGCCGCGCGTACGCATGCACGTCCCTGTCTCTCATTGATTTCAATAGAGAAATAAAAAAACCGAATATCTCTATTTCTAAACGTCAGAATGACTTCATTGATAAGGAAAAGTTATCAGTTTTTTTATAATTTAAAATCTGACAATATTTTTTAAAAATTGCTCGAATAGTGCTCTAGCGGTCCAACTACCTTAAAGGAAGCATTTTTTTCTAAATTTTTCTAATAGTAACAAATATACAGAATCACTTAAAATCTAAAAACGGCGGCGCCGCGCTCATATAGCGAGTAACGGAGGGTTAACTCACTTTGAAATTATATGCAATCTCTGCTTTAGATTAACTGTTTCTCCGTTTTGCAGGCAGTTTTTAATCATCCCATTGTTGATGCGATCAAAAATTAAATTAACATAAAAGAAATATGAGAAAGAGAAAAAATATTTAATTTTGAGATGAAGAATAGAAAAATTGTTGAGTTGGATCAGAGTTACAAAAAAAATCCAATTACCATTTATTCTTTTCTTTTGTATAAAACTCAAAATATTACAATTAAAGGTTATTAATTTCTTTATCAAAATGAATTTGATTATCAAATGATTACAGTTTAATGCTCTATGCGTACAAAGTTTAAAGTAATATTAATATATTTGCAGTTAGAAGAGAATTGAATATAAAATTAGAAATAATGTGTACTTACAAATGTTTACTTCATACGGAGCTGTTTACCACAACTTATTGTCAGATTTTAGATTATAAAAAAACTGATAACTTTTCCTTACAATGAAGTCATTCTGACGTTTAGAAATAGAGATATTCGGTTTTTATTTCTCCATTGAAATCAATGAGAGACAGGGACGTGCGTGCATGCGCGTAGCGTAGTACGGCCCTGTGCGAGTAGACCTCCGACAAACGCTCGAGATACAGTCGCACTTACATTCGTCTCCCATTCAGTGCAAAAGTATCTGAAAGTAGCCGGTAAGTAGCGTGCTCCGTTTACCACGGCAGCTCAGCGCTCGGTGAGTAACGGAGGGTTTACCATTTGAATTCTGAGATTGGGCGTGCAGCACCACCCGGTGTTGAGGCATGGAGTGGCTAGTCAGCTGTTCTCCTCGTGAGTGTTGTTCAAGAAACTTTAAAGATTTATATAAAATTAGAGATTCTCTATTTTGTAGAGAATTTCGCACTCTACAAGAAGGTAATTTTTTGAATATGTTATATATTCGAATATATGGGGCATTCCATGCAAAGTCACCGAGTTTTTGACTCGACCCTCTTCGATTTCGCTCATTTTTTGATATGTTTTAGTACTTATTAAAAGCAACTTGTACACCAATTTTTAGCCTTTTATTCCAAACCGTTATTGAGTAATCGATTTTTTAAATTTTGAAGCAAAAAATGTTCAATTAATGATAGACTAGTAATAAATATCGATATCTATAAAAAGTAGGGTATCATTTTTTTCGTCTTTAAATATAGTTTCAGAAAATAAATAAAAGAAAATTAGTCGAAGTAATTATCACTTAGTTATTAACGTTTAAATATTAAAATAGACATTTTCAAAAAGTCCGACCCCTTAGATTTTTGTGAAAAATTTTCTCAAAATTCTACTCCATATTACGCAACTTTTAAGCCGCAGTTTGAGATGTAATCACAATTTTTTCTATTTTTTATCGAATATTGAAAATTTAATTTTTTTTCTTTTTGGATTAAATTATCTATAATTTTACTCTCTTGACTAAATATCGTCCAAAAACATTAGAAACAATTTTATTGAAAGCGATCAAATTATTTTAATCAATTAAAAATATTTTATTTGATCATATCATTTTACACTTCATATAATCTTTTTTATTATTATTTTTCTAACTTGACGATTGCTTTTTATTTTTTAAAATATTTTTTAATTGCTTTTGTGAAAAACTTAAGGTTTTATTGCCACATAATTTTATTGCAAAAGAGCAAGCAGCTTATTTGAGAGTTCTTAAAGAATCTTTGAAAGAGCATGAATTCATAGTAATTGTAGATTTTGCTGAAAATTATGCGTTCGTTTAGGATGCTGCACCGGGATTCCACTGGAATAACGATCAAGCGACGGTATACACTGTAGTTATTTATTATAAGATAGATAATGAACTTACTCATCAATGTATGGTTATTATTTCTGATTGCTTAAATCATGATGCTATTGCTGTTCATGTTTACTCTGGGGTTATTATCAATTTTATTAAATCTCTGTCATCTAAAGTTCACAAAATTTTTTTTTCGGATGGTGCACCTCAACAATATAAGAATTATAAACATTGCATTAATTTATCTTATTATAAAGAAGACTATGGAATAAATGCGGAGTGGAATTTTTTTGTAACGGCACACGGCAAAGGACCTTGTGATGGAATAGGCGGGACAGTTAAAAGAATGGCCGCACGAGCTAGTCTGCAGTTACCACCTCATCTACAAATATTAACATCGATACAATTGTTCGAGTGGTCGTCGAAAAATTTACCAAATATAAATATCCAGTTCTCAAAAATTCAAGAATATAGTGCAATGAAAGAAAAATTGAAAGATCGTTTCAGAAATGCAAAACCGATACCAGCGACACAGAAAATCCATAAAATTACGCGTTTACTAAATCCTATTGTGGAAGTAAAGCCGTTTTCACTTTCAGACAAATTTACACATCACAGTATAATTAAGAAATATAATAAGCAATCGTTAAGTAAGAAAAAATAATAATAAAAAATATTATATGGTGTAAAATGATATGACCAAATGAAATATTTTTAATTGATTAAAATAATTTGATCGCTTTCAATAAAATTGTTTTTAATGTTTTTGGATGATATTTAGTTAAGAGAGTGAAATTATAGATAATTCAATCCTAAAAGAAAACAAATTAAATTTTCAATATTCGATAAAAAATAGAAAGAATTGTGATCACATCTCAAACTGGGCTTAAAAGTTGCGTAATATGGAGTAGAATTTTGAGAAAATTTTTCAAAAATATCGAAGAGGTCGAACTTTTTGAAAATAGCGATTTTAATTTTTAAACGTTAATAACTAAATGATAATTACTTCGAATAATTTTCTTTTATTTATTTTCTGAAACTACATTTAAAGACGAAAGAAATGATACCCTACTTTTTTATAGATATCGATATTTATTACTAGTCTACCATTAATTGCACATTTTTTGCTTCAAAATTTAAAAAATCGACTATTCAATAACGGTTTTGAATAAAAGGCAAAAAACATTGGTGTACAAATTGCTTTTAATAAGTACTAAAACATATCAAGAAATGAGCGAAATCGAAGAGGGTCGAGTCAAAAACTCGGTGACTTGGCATGGAATGCCCCATATATATTTGAATATATATAAATTGAACGGTGCTACGCCTAAGTCGGTAAGAGCGAAATTTCACAACGTTTTTGTTAAATAAACAACTTTGCTGTCACCTACGTTATGTTACCACATCGGATTATTGTTCGCGAGATTTTTTCCTTTCGATTGGTCCATAATTCATCGACAGGGGATTAATCTAGTGAAGAAAATCTAAAATGACTAGACTAATTAGGGAAAACTTAATTACAAGCTTATCCAGGAATTCAACTCACTATTGATTCCCACGATCGGGAACGAGCATCCGCCTTTCAATTGTTTTTGGGTTTAAACCTTTGCACTCAAGAGGTGACTCTCATTGTCAGTCGCCACGGCGCGGGCGTTTCGTGCGGCAACTCGATTTTATGCGTTATTTTATTAAAAATGATTGAAAATGTAATACTTACACTTCATACTACGTTATCTACATAAAACTATGATCCAACGATGATTTTTGTTATGTGCAAATATTGTTTGTAGAAGAGAAATTTGTTAAAGTATATATTTTTCAACATGTTTAATATTTATGTTATTCGTATGATTTTCAATATATATTGAAATACAATTGACATTACATTATTCTCTTTTTCTTCCGTAATACGCTGCATTTTGAATTTTTAAAACATCTATCTTAGTTTGGTTTTTATGAGCGTTTTCCCAAACTAAGTAAATTCGTCAAATTTTTCCGGTTATCTTCGTATAAACACCCGGTTTTCGCTCGGCACTAAAAGGGATAATTATTAATTATATTCGGCGAGTTATTTATGATCGATGTGACGCGGTAGACTCGATACGGCGGCGCGATGACTCCTGAAGCAATCCTCGAAGAGACTTTCGGATCACGATCCAAGATCCACGCTGGTTGTCGATCGAATGGCTTCCTTCGATTGCCTAGAGGAGCATGAGTCCTCCTTGCTCCTTTGTCCTGGATCTGCGTTGGAAAACCCCGTTGCCTTGACGTCACTATGGGGGAAACTGCCCGCTTCAACCTAGCATCGTGAATCGCCCTTGCTTGGTGCGTCCACTCCTAACGGTGCCTTGAAATGCCCTTTCATTCGGCCATACTGACCAAATCATCGTCCTCGATATTCTACGAATGTGACTGTAACATTTTGTTTATCTTCAGTTAGTGATAGTCCAGCAAAATTGACAAGAGGATTTGATTGTTCCAACTCGTAAATGCCAGTTTCAGAGTGATCAGTTCCGACTAACAAAACGATATGATAAAATACAACATGCAATGTACATTGAAGGATAGAGTGGGTTGGAAATCAAGCATGCTGTTAGCGGTTGCCGGTCTCGCCTAGGAACACTGTATAACTAAGTGGTCAACCAATTCACCAGTCCAGTTTTCCTGACTGCGGCCAATTGAAATTCCGGTTGCTAGCCTCGCCAGGGGTACCCTACCGAAGTGGGCAGCCCCCCACTTCGATCCAGTACTTGTCCTGACTCCGACTACTTCTCTTGGCCTCCGCTCAGAGCCCTATCTCGTATGGAGTTGACCAGTCCCCACGCGTAGCAACTCTGAACTCAGCCTATTAAAATTCCGGTTGCTAGCCTCGCCAGGGGCACCCTACCGAAGTGGGCAACCCGCCACTTCGATCCAGTACTTGTCCTGACTCCAACTACTTGTCCTGGCCTCCGCTCAGAGCCCTATCTCGCATCGAGTTGACCAGTCCCCGCACGTAGCAGCTCTGAACTCGGCCTAGTCCAGCCTCGCCAGTAACTCGTCCTAGTTCGCAATCCTGACCAGAGATTGTGACTCAGAGTTCACTAACTGCGGCCACTATCTTGCCCGCGGGTAAGCATAGTCATTACAAGTCCAGCCTCGCCAGTAACTCGTCCTAGTTCAGAATCCTGACCAGAGATTGTAACTCGGAGTTCCCTGACTACGGCCACTATCTTATCACAAGGATAAGCATAGTCATTACTCACTCAGTTACTGCGTGGCATCGAATGTGACCCATCTCTTCATGCTGTCCACCGCAAGGACGCTACGTTTGTTTGGCGACTTTTTCAAATCCCGAAGATCCTGCACCTCGTATCTGTCGTTCGGTAGTACCGCCATCACCTTGAAGGGTCCTTTTGCCTTGGCTGCCAATTTTCTGCTCTGCCCGGTTGCTACTGGATTGGCAGCGACCATGACTACGTCTCCGACCACGTATCCAGGAGGTTTGAACCTCCTTGCGTCGAATCTTCGTTTCTGCTCCTTTTGTTCTGCATCTATACTGCCCAACTATGGAGAAAGGCAGTAACTGTTACCCGACAAATTTGTGAAAAATCAACTTTAACTCGATGCCTTTAGCAGAAGGGTTTCCAAGACAGATTACTAATAAAACCTAGCTTTAACACTACAAAAGGGTATGAAATTTGGGTACAAAATAATTCAAGATATTCAATGGTACCAAAAGACGCACTTCGATTTGTTTTGCTAGTTACTGCCTTTCTCCATAGTTGGGCAGTATAGCTGCCTTTGCCGTTTCTCTCATGACCTGTAAGTCTACCTGATCGAATATATTTTGGATGCCTGCCAGTAATTTCGCGTCAGCCATACTACGTGGCTTATACCCAAAAAGAAGTTCGGATGGTGCTTTCCGGGTTGTTCTGTTTGCCGACGAGTTTATTGCGCTTTGAACCTTCTTTACGTTTTTGTCCCAATCCTCTTCATTCTGCCCGCCGCAGGTAGCTGCCAGTGAACTTAGAACGGTACGGTTGAAGGCAAAATAATTCAAGATATTCAATGGTACCAAAAGACGCACTTCGATTTGTTTTGCTAGTTACTGCCTTTCTCCATAGTTGGGCAGTATAGCTGCCTTTGCCGTTTCTCTCATGACCTGTAAGTCTACCTGATCGAATATATTTTGGATGCCTGCCAGTAATTTCGCGTCAGCCATACTACGTGGCTTATACCCAAAAAGAAGTTCGGATGGTGCTTTCCGGGTTGTTCTGTTTGCCGACGAGTTTATTGCGCTTTGAACCTTCTTTACGTTTTTGTCCCAATCCTCTTCATTCTGCCCGCCGCAGGTAGCTGCCAGTGAACTTAGAACGGTACGGTTGAAGGCCTAGACAGACATAGCCGCACCGCACCCGCACCGAGTGTTGGCCATCACACGGTGAAAAAGTTACAGAACGGAATAGAACCGCCTAGTCCCCACTTAACCGCAACGACACCGCGCCGACACCACCGCACCGAGCCCGCACCGCGCCGTTTTACTTTTTGACGGGCACGGTCGGCTCTACGAAGTTTTAATCTTTTCTTCCTATAAGAGCTTCCATACATATTCTTATGAAATAAATGTTGATTTTTAGAAAAAAATTCTTAATTCATTAAAGGAAATAATTCTCAATATAATTTCTTATTTCTAATAAAATAATCAAACATATTTTTATGTTTATAAATTAAATAATCAATTAATTACAATTTTTACATGTTATGACTGGTTCTCTTTCATGCATTTTCCGCAGACAAATTTTTTACAAATTATGCAAGTTTTAGTGGTTTTATTATCCGTATATCTACAATCTTATTTAGCATTTTCTTCGTCATTGGGAATTATTGCTTGGGCTGCTTGATGTTCCTTGTTGAAGGTTTTCTTTTTCTTCTTCAAGGAATTCGTAATACTCTGTGACGAGTCCATCTGCAATTATCTACACTTCAATTATTAAAATATTTACACAATTTTTTAAACTTATTGCTGGAATTTTTAATTCAAGTTAACTTTACAGTCAATTATTTCAGACCGACCAAAAATGCACTTAAACCCTTTTACTTCCAGGCCCCTCAATTGTAACAGGAAACGCTGCCTTGGTATCTTTATTCCAGTTGTTGCCTGATGGAGTATCCATGCATTGATTTCAGCGAAATCCAGGATATTGAAAAATACGTGTATAGGCCATCTATTGCATTTTGATTTCACGCTATATTTTCGCGCCATTTGGTGAACCATATCGACGCCAAATTTAGTCTTATTATAATAACTAATTGTTTCGGGTGTTATAGCTCGGCCCGTCAAAATACTGACTGGATCAAATCCTTTCCTTCTCCTTTTTTTGTATTATATAAAATAATGTTTTCATAAATGCGTGGACAAAACCGTGTCGCCAAAACCCCCGGCGATCTTGGGACCCGATGCGCGGAGCCAGGTACTTACCCCCCGGGGTTTGGGGAGCATAGCTAGTACATGCAAACAACTGTACTACCGCCCGGCAAGATACGGCCCGGCAGGGACCATATGTGGCAGGGGCCGTCGCGGACGGGGTTCATCGCTTCCGATCCTTTCTGTCAAACGACGGGACGGTCATAAAGACTAGAGTCTGTGTTCCGTCGTACCCCTTTTCCGGAAATAATTAATTAACGGACGGATCGAAATAAGCCGTTTCCCGCAATACCTATTCTAATAAACAATGTTCCGTCTTTGCGCGACGGACTACGCGCCAAATTAATCTTGTGTGGTGGGTTTAGAATGAATAAAATTTCACCAATTTGTAAGGGAAAACAAACAATGCATTAACTTTATTTGCGAGCTGTTCCGGTCGCTCGGAGGTTTTCGAACGTACTGGTCGCTCTTCGACCCCGTGACAATGAGGAACTTTCCCGGATCTAAGTAAGTATGTACAATTTAACGTATGTATAATATAATGCCATAAAATAAATGATCTCATTTTATTTACTGTTCAATTGTGATGAAGGTGCCATCTAGTATTAATCGACTTGTCTATTTTAAAGCACATCTAGTTAATTCCTCTCTTAATTTTGCCATTGGTCGCGATGGCAAGGCAGGCGGTATGTTTAGGCAAACGCAATAGCTCCTCGACCCTTTTCTCACTTTCACTGGACTCACGGGAGGACATGAGCTAGGGCACCTTTTACCCACTGTTACTGTCCAGGGTCGACATATCATAAATTAAGCCATCTCGAGACGCACACACACTTACGCCTGTCCCTGGACTAGGCGCTCCGCGGGACGTCGACGCACTGCGTGTCTTCCCGGAGTCTTTCGCACGCTTTTTACTTTCACACTTCCTTCGAATTTTCTACTCTCATCATAAAAAGGTACCCATACACGATATGGTTTGCCGGAAGGCAGGCCTTCCGACTTGTGCTTACACATAGTCCAGTCAAGATATCATTTTTCAAAAAAATAATTGCGGACAGGTCGATTTTTTGAGGGTCGATGGAGGGGTGCCTCCCGAGTCTCCCACCAAATTTGCACCCTCGCCAACCCCTGGAGAGGGGTGCAATAGGGGTGGTTTCTTATTATTTTTTTTTTAATTTTTTTTTCTAACTTGTAGAGAATAATATTTTCTACAACTTTGCCTAATAAAATTTTTTTTAACTTTTCTTTTTAACGGTCTAGCGCCCATTATACGGGAAAACATTCACCATACTTATTTATTACGGTTCAGGAAATATACGAACGAAAGGTTGAATAGCTGGTTTTTCCATGCCGTTTCATTGACAACTGTCTCCCGAGCTTTCAACAAAAAAACGCAGTCTAACCCCTTCGGGGTTTTGCGTAATAGGGGTGGTTTTTTTATGGGTCACTTGTACTTAATAAAAATCTGTACAGCGTTATTTACTTATAGTTAATTTTTTAAACGTTGTTATTAACCAGTAGAGGCCTCAAAATGTATGAAAAATGTTTGCGGCTACAGTATTGGTTTTTGTCTCTTGCTTACAGGTTTGAGAAAGGAATGCAAGGAATGTAGTGAATACCTGCCTTTTTGGAGGTATTTTGATATAACGGTTCATATCGTTCGATATTCTTGGAACATAACCATAAGTTAAGCTTAATTTAGAATATTCATATCATCGGTCACAATGACAAGGTAAACGGTCTGTTTCGGCAAATCCAGGTTGTTAATGGTTCACAGTCCGCACCTTCCTCGAAAGGGCTAATGGCTGGATGAGTCGGAATAGATCGTTTTTCGGCATACTTATTTGACAACTACCGCTATACTTAGAATATCAAATAAGCTGGCTTCTTTCTCTTAGAAAGAATGACGAATGCGGTCTATTGTTTTTTGGAGACAACTTAATGGCAGGCTTATCCAGGAATTCAATTCGCTATTGTTCCCACCGTCGAGAACGACCATCCGGCTTTCTCGATCGTGAAGTGCGATACTCGAAAAACCATAATTAACGGTACCTTCGCACTTTGGATTCGGACCTCAGAGGTTCCCTAGCGTCATTAATATTCTTCCTCTAGTAAATTAGGGGGCATCGCGTCACCCCACGCTACCCCCTCCGTTGGTCTATGTTGCGAATATATAAACTGGAACTAAACGAGCGTCCTCTTCAATGTGGACTAACAGGCAAACCTGAGTGTTACACATGTACAGTGTACCACAGTCAAACCCGGAAAAAACGGAAAAAACCCGCTCTTGTGCTTAAGTTTTCCAGTCAGTCACGCGAAGATTCTCAGAGCGAAACGACGCAATTCCCACGCATCACTCTAGTACGTTTCTACTACTGAAATCAGATAAGCTTAAAAAGTAAGTATGTAGAATGTAACGTATGTATAATATAGTGCCATAAAATAAAATAGAATTACCTACAGCACAATTGAAAAAGTCGATGTTTTTTTTGAGATTCTGCTAAAGACATCGATATTATATCGATTGTTTCGAACTTACAAATATCGTTTAAAATAATTGATTATCTCGTAAAAAAAACATCGATTTTTAGTAATCGATGAATAATCGCACATCCCTATTCTACACCTCAATTTCACTCGCAGTTATCAACGCACTCCAAGTCCTACACCAAGTCCATGTAAGGTTTTACGGAACGCATATAGTGAATTCAGCAGGTAAGCGCTATAACTTACAATTAAACGATCCTTTCCCATCGCTAAACTAATCTCGCAGTGCATCTAACTCGTGGTAAATCACTGTGAACCATCAAACCTTAATATATTGTTAACTAATATAGTGGATACGGTCTCTTTCGCGATTACAGTTCAGTATTCTTTTAGAAGCTTGCGGAGCTGTTTCGTGGAGCCAAAATGTTGAAAGGGTTCACAAATTATGATTTAGCTATGGTAGCACTTGCTTTAGAAGAAGAAGATGCTAATTGGAAAAGAAATCGTCGCAGAAATCGGAGAAGAATGTGGGTTGACAAGGCATGGAAGAATAGAAGTGTTGAAGGGGAGTTCTGCTCGCTGCTACCTCATCTACTTAGCAATGAGACGAAATTTTACGAATATTTTCGTATGTCGATGTCCACATTCAATCAACTTGAACTGAAACTCCAAGAGAAACTGAAGAAACGAGATACATTTTGGAGACTAGCAATAACACCAAGAGAACATTTGGCGGTATGCTTGAGGTAAGTGAACATTCGAAAAATGAAACGTAGTACAAGTGAATTAAATATATTCTAGCTTAAAAACGTTCAATTGCACTTACACGATGATGGCATTTATCCATCTTTACCTAACACTAGAACTACCGCAGGCAGTCAATTTGACTGGTGTCTTATTCAGAGTTCCATTCAACCTCCATTATGTCGTAACCTGTGAGGTTTTTGTAAAAATTGGTAGAATACTTTTTTGTAGAGCATATTTCGGTGTACAAAAAAGTTTTATAGCAGTGTGGACGAGAAATCCACAGATAACGAGATAATCACCCGCCAAAACGACCATCTTATAAACCGCGACTATTCGGTAGTTCTAGTCTTAAATTTAATATTGAAAACGTTAAGAGTAATAATATCAATGATATAATTATTCATAATGATAATAAATATTTAACAAAATAGTTATCGTTTAAAATAATTATATTCGTAGCTACAATTATTAAACCAAATATTCAAAAAGATGGAAAAAGTAATCATAAAGAATAAATATCTAATCCTACATAACCCATTAAAAAGATATATGGGTGGTTGCCTGTAAAGTGCACAATATGCAATATCAGTGGTGCATTGTTCTTGGGTTTAAACTCTAATGTGTTAGATATCTGTTTTAAGTACTCTTTGCCTTTGTTTTATTGGGTCGTTGATTATATTTTTTATAGTTCTATAAAATTCCGTTTTTATTTAATACTTTAGGTGTAAATTGTCATTCCCCTGGTTTGTATCTCCTTCGCTTTACAGCCATTAGACATAAAGTGAAAGAGTATTTGGTATGCTTAAGCAGCTATAAATTAAGATCTACTTACAAAAAACTCTGTTTAAAAGTCGTAGTAGATAAATAAATAAAAAAGTTACTCTAATAAGTCTAAAAAAATGTTAAACTTGCGTATCCACAATATGCATGTCATTCCCCTGCGCATGTTAAAATTCCATTAATGCCTGGGAAATGGAGCCAGAGGTTTGTTTTACCAGGTGAGAGTAAGTAGCAAGTGATGCACAGTGGGTTTCCAAAAACTGATTGGTTTACGTGTATTTATTCTCAAGTTAATCTATAAGTTACAGAACTTTTTTCTGTAGTCACATTGAAACTGTCATTCCCCTGGTAAGTAATAGTTCTAGTGAATATTGAAATTATGTTGTGAACTAGAAGTAAATAACTAAGGTTAATATTAATATATTTTTGGGTGTAAGCCTAATAATGACGCTCAGCTCGTTCAAATTTAATTGAAAATAATCTCATGTTTTGTCATTCCCCTGGTGTCGTTCCCCTGGAAAAATAGTTCCAGGGGAATGTTTCTACAGAGAAATGAGCATTATGAAAGGTAAGCTCGTAAGTAGGATATACTTTTGATGTGCAATATGTTATCCACATTAATTTTGCCTCCTGATCACGAATCCGGTGTCAGAATTTGGCCATCACATCACATTTTTGTTTTAATCTCAAAAAACCAGCCAGAGATCATGATTTTCAAAAAGTTAATGAACTTAAACCAAATTCGGTATATGGGGTTTTTTTGGTCGCTGATTACGAATTTGAAGTCGGATTTCAAAAATGCAAGATGGCGGATCCAATATGGCGGACAAGATTTTCGAAAATCGACGGATTTGTGCCAAATTTGGTATAGAGAGGGGGGTTATTTGGGTCGCCGATCACGAATCTGAAGTCAGATTTCAGAAATTAAAAATGGCGGATCAAACATGGCGGACGAGATTTTCGAAAATTTTAATTTTTGCAAATATAACTACCATATTCGTGATCAGCGATCCAAAAAAAACCCCTATACCAAATTTGGGATAAATCCGTCGATTTTCGAAAATTTCGTTCGCCATATTGGATCTGCCATCTTGAATTTTTGAAATCCGACTTCAGATTCGTGATCAGCGACCTAAAAAAACCCCTATACCGAATTTGGTTAAATCCATTAACTTTTTGAATGATTCCCCTGCTGCTAAATTTAAAGAAAAGCTAAATAAAATAAAAAATAATGACAAAAATGAACTGTCTCCTGTAAATATTTGTTTTTAATTGGTAAACCAAGCTTCTATTCTAGTTTTCTCTCAAAAATATTGTTTTTTTTTGTGACCAAAATGGAAAGGTGTTTTGTTTCACTTCGGGGCATTCACCCATATATTCCTACATGTAATAAATGTAAGACAAATAAGAGAAGAAAAAAAGTATGAATTACAAAAAGTAATTTTATTTCACTTGAAACGGTAATGAAACAGTAAAAATTATTATGAAACCAATATTATTTTAAAATAATTAATGATTGAATATAATCATTACCATGAACACGAATTGAATAAGTAATTGAAGATAAACCTAAACATCCTTCACAAACGGAAAGAAGTATACAAATAATTCTGAAATATACATTTATATTAGAAGTAATGAAATTAAAAACTATGAATATGAATAATCTTAAAATTATACACTCTAAAGTGGTTAATGTTATCAATAAATGTTTACAAAACAAATATGAATGGTTACATACAAATTCATATAGAAACTAATATTACCATGTTGAAGTAATTCATGATTGCACATTTCATCATTACCATAACAACGAGAAAAAGGAATTATTAATGATAAAACTATGAATATGAATAATCTTAAAATTATACACTCTAAAGTGGTTAATGTTATCAATAAATGTTTACAAAACAAATATGAATGGTTACATACAAATTCATATAGAAACTAATATTACCATGTTGAAGTAATTCATGATTGCACATTTCATCATTACCATAACAACGAGAAAAAGGAATTATTAATGATAAACCGAGACATCGTTCACAAAGGGAAGAAACAAAAAAAATAATTCTTCAATATTAATGTATGTTTACATTTATATAATTAAAAGATATAAATATGAATAATCTCTTAAAATTAGAAATAAAAGAAATATTCTCTAATACTAAACATATAAAACACTTGGGCCACACCTTCAGCAAAAAGAAGGATGATTTCTGGTCGTGCAGTGAAACGTTTCAAGATTCAGTTCATGCTTGTCTATCGCACGTACTCTCAAATCACCTGACGCTATTCTTCTGAATGAAGGAAAAGGAAACATTTTTGGTACAGTGGAAGAATTAGAATTGGGACAGTACAAGTCAATGCGGGTAGCCAAGCAAAATATTATCACAAATGATAACGGACATTATTGATTTTATTATTGTTATTAATTCATTTTTAAGTACAATTGATTTAATTTTTGTAATTCGAAAAATCTAATTTATGTCAATACATATAAATTACTTCATGTGTGTCGCTGTTCATTTCATATGAAACAATGAATTACTGGTACTACATGAATGTCCATTATCATTTCTGATTTGATCTGCTGTTGTAAGATGAGAAGGTGTGAAGGGTTTTGAGGATGGCCACGACTGTGCTGATAATGGTGAAGGCGACGTTGAGCAATTTGGCGCAAAATATCTTGTTTGGCTACCCGCATTTGATTGTAACTGTCGCAATTCTAACTCTTGTACTATTCCAAAAATCTTACCTTTTGCTTCATGCAGAAGAAGAGCGTCGAGTGATTTGAGAGTACATACGATTCCACACAAAAAAGCATCAACTAGATCTTGTTGACATGCTAGTGAACTTGGCGCTTTTCGTTTGTCGGCTTCTTTCTCCGCTACTATGTAGGCCATTAGCTGGCTGGCTGGCGATACTTCTGGTTCCACTTCACGACCAGAAATCTTTCTTTTGGTTGTTGAAGATATGGAAACCTTTTTGTTTCGTATAGACAATTCATTTGTACCTGCTACTTCTTTAATTGATTCGTTTAATGATTCTGTTAACCGTGTACTTCGGTCCGTACTAGTACCTGCTATTTTTTTGTCTCCTTCAGTCTGCTGTTCGTCGACATTGCTGAGATTTCCGTCTTGGTATGTTCCTTCATTACAAACGTCTTGCGAGTCATGACCAAATTCGAATGCAGCATCTTCTTCATCTTCTACTTTTGGCACGTTACTAAAGCCGTCCCTTTCACCGAGATGAGGCAATAAAAATGTTAGAATATCCTCATACTTATACTTCGTCATTTTCGCAGCAGCCTGTCCAGATTTTGTTCTTCTTTTTTGAAGCGTCCTACGAAGCTGGTCTCGAATGGAAGCCTATTTCTTCTTGCCTTCATCCACTCCACCTTTAACGAACGAAATGTAACATGAAATAAATGTTTTGTTTCAGGTATCTTGCTACTGGAGATACCTTCAAGACGATATCGTTCAGCTACAGGTTAGGCAAATCAACGGTTGCGTCTATAGTCCACGAAACATGCAGGATTATAGTGGATGAACTTCTAAATTAAGTGATGCCAGTGCCAAATGAAGATAGGTGGAACGCCATAGCTGACGAATATTGGGAGAAGTGGCAGTTCCCTAACTGTATCGGGGCTTTAGATGGCAAGCATGTAACGATACAAGCTCCAAAATTGTCGGGAAGTCTCTATTTTAACTATAAGAAAAGTTTCTCTATTGTGCTTCTGGCTCTAGTTGATCCGTCGTACAATTTTACTGTAGTAGACGTAGGAGCCTATGGAAGAAATTCAGATGGTGGTGTTTTATCTAATTCGAATTTTGGAAAAGCACTACGGAACAACAAACTGTCTATCCCGGGAAAAAAAATCCTGCCCGGAACAGACACTGAACTTCCTCTTGTCATAGTAGGCGATGAAGCTTTCCCCCTCACAACGAATATCATGAGGCCATTTCCGGGGAGAAATTTTTGTAATGATAAAAGGATTTTCAATTACCGATTAAGTAGGGCGAGGAGATTGTCCGAAAATGCATTTGGCATTTTAACTCAAAAGTTTAGAGTTTTTATGAGACCAATTCAGGGATCGCCGAATAATATTACGCAAATTGTACTCGCGGCATGTACCTTGTACAATTTTATTCGACAGCACGAAGGCTACACCTTGCCCGAAAAAAGTACAGCAACTGCTTCGACACAAGAGAGGTCGCCTAATTTTGAGACATTACCCCGCCGTCGCGGTAGAGGTACACAAGAAGCATTTGCTGTGCGAGAGCAATTGAAAGATTTTTTTTAATTCACCAGAAGGTAGTGTGGAGTGGCAAGAACGTGTGGCCCTCATGCTTTGATTTACAAATTGTAAATTGTTGTACATAGTCACCGTAAAATAAGGTGAAATTGTGCCGCCTCTGGTGAGAATATTCCGCTAGGATTTTCTACGTTTCTTTGAATTTGGTGGCTCGAACTTGGTATTGTCAGATGTATCGGCATTTATTAATTAAGTCAATGCCGGTACATCTGACAACACTAAGTTCGAGCCGCCAAATTCAAAGATATGTAGAAAATCCTTGCGGCACATTCTCACCAGAGGCGGCACAATTTCACCTCATTTTATGGTAATAATTTTATTTCGTAGATTAATAAAAATTTCGTAATATAATAAAGTGTGTTTCAATTCCCCGTTCAAAATAGCTCCATTTTAAGACAAAACGATAAAATTGTGAACTTACCTTTAACCTCCAAGGTGGTTGCAAGTATTTTCCACACTCGTTCTTTATAGTCAGCATTCCTATATTTTTCGTTGGACTGGTCATATAGCACTGGATACTTTCTTATCTCTTCGATAAATTTTTCTACGTCCATTGTAATATTAACGAAATTTAGTATTATGCGTAACACGATGGTTTGATAGGTATTAACCGAATGTGTACTCAGTATATTAATTTCACAATATATTCGATTGAAGAGAAGGTTTGATGGTTCACAGTGATTTACCATGTGTTAGATGCACGCGTTTAGCTTCGTCTTATATAGTTTGGAACGAAGCGGCATTTGATCGACGGAGGGGATATCGTGGGCAACGCTATGCACTTTGATTGGCTGAAGAAGGTTGGCGGTATAAAAGGAACAAAAGATGACGGTGGGTATTTTCCGATGAGTTAAGTATTAGGTCTTCCCGATTCGTCATCTATTGAATTCGTCATTCTCCTCTTTATAAGCCGATTTAGTAATCGACGTATAGCGGTATCGGTTACAGTAGGTATTGCGGGAGACGGCTCATTTCCGATCCGTTCGGTAATTGACCTTTCCTAGAAAGGTGCGAGACTGCATTCGCAGATTATGTGTGTCTGTTGAAATATACCGCTCACCTGATCGCGAGATTAAACCCTAGATTAGCTTGGTATTTATAATCGTGATATTTATAATCGTAAATGTATACCCTTCAAAAAATTAAAAAAAATTACATTCTTGTAGAGCGTGACATTCTCTATATAATTGATGCGAGAAATAATTAGCTTTAGAAGTTTTAACATGAAAAAAGGTAGTACATGCGAACCAATCGCAATTGTAGATGTAGTAAATGATATGCTTAGAGAGAACCAGGTATAAGGATCCATCAGCTGTGTAAAATGACTCATCAAGGTAGGAACGTACGGCGAGAGCTATACTATAATATATATTATTACAAAAATATCGCTCATTATAATGAATGAGACAAAATGTACTGAACTATAATATATAGCGATATATGTTTACATGCCCTATAACGCTGGCTTGAGCCATATTTCACCAGGAAGCTATAAGATACCGTATGTCCGATGGTAAACTCCAACTTTTGAATTTCCCTGACATCTGACTTCGGTAGCGGTTGGGTCGGTGCTCTAGTCCTGATAGGCCAACTCTAACTATCAGGCCTATTAGGTATAGCTCTCCGTGCGTTCCTAACTTCAACGTTGTAATCTATGGGTCTAGTCAGGTAACTAGCCTGCTATGTGGAGCACCTGCTACATGTCGCTTGGCAGTTCTTAACTAGGAATAATTCTCTTTTATTTATGTGACATTTCTTCAAAAGTAATCGTAAATGATAATCCTAATAACCTTCCGGGGAGTCGTCCGGTAATCACGTTCTGAGAAAGGCGCGGGACCGAGGTATTAACGACCTATGTTCGCCGAAATGAACCCGCTTTACCGATCGAAAGATTAATCCTAGTGTGCGATCGTGATACTAAGCGGTATGAATTAATATTAAAAATTCCGACTACCGTTTCTAGGAATTTTTTCCGCTATTTGGCCTTTTCCGGTCTTCGTTGCCTGGACTATTATGTCTGGTAACCAACAAAAAAAGTTACGATACTGAGTTAAAAACATAAATGCATAAAAACCAAAAATAATAGAAAGCTAATATCCGAAACAATTAGTTCTTATAATAAGACTAAATTTCGCGTCGATATGGTTCACCAAATGGCGCGAAAATATAGCGTGAACTCAAAATGCAATAGAGATGGCCTGTACACGTATTTTTCAATATCCTGGATTTCGCTGAAATCAATGCATGGATACTCTATCAGGCAACAACTGGAATAAAGATACCAAGACAGCGTTTCCTGTTACAATTGAGGGGCCTGGAAGTAAAAGGGTTTAAGTAAATTTTTGGTAGGTCTGAAATAATTGGTTTTAAAGTTAACTTGAATTTAAAAATTCCAGCAATAAATTTAGAAAACTGTGTAAATATTTTAATAATTGAAGTGCAGATAATTGCAGATGAACTCGTCACAGAGTATTACTAATTCCTTGAAGAAGAAAAGGAAAACCTACAAGAAGGAACATCAAGCAGCCCAAGCAATAATTCTCAATCACGAAGGAAATGCCAAATAAGATTGTAGGTACATGGATAATAAAACCACTCAAACTTGCATAATTTGTAAAAAATTTGTCTGCGAAAAATGCATGAAAGAGAAACCAGTCATATATGTAAAAGTGTAATTAATTGATTATTTCATTTATAAAAATAAAAATATAGATTTAATTATTTTATTAACCCTTTGCACTCGAAAGTTAACTCTCGAGACCGCACCGCGCCCGTCAAAAAGTAAACGAAACTAGTCAGGCACGGTGCGGCCTCGGTACGGTGCTGTCGGCGCGGTTAGGTAGGGACTAGTCGGTTCTGTTTCGTTGTGTACGTACGACGCACCTCCAATACACGGCCAAAAACACGGTGCGGGCGCGGCGCGGCGCGGCTATGTGGGCACCGGCTTTTCGCGTCGCCGTCACCGACAGTTGACCGACACACGGCCAACAGTCGCTGCGGGCGCTGTGCGGCCATGTCTGTCTCGGCCTTGAGACGCTCACACTGCCCGTTGGCACGTGGTGTGGCTCCTGCATTGAGTATGTGTTTGATTCCATACTCCTCGCAGAATGTTTCGAATGAGTGTGAAGTAAACGCGGGCCCTCTGTCGGTTATTACGCGTTCGGGTGCTCCGAATATTGCGATTACTTGACAAAGTGTTTTTAATACTCCCCTCACGGATGTGTTTTTAACCGGTTCAAGAATACAAAACTTGGTAAATCCATCAACAATGGTTAGTATTTCTGTATTTTTATTTTTGCTACGAATAAACGGCCCAAACGTGATCAAGATGAATGGTGTGGAATGGACTTGCGACTTTTTCTATGAGATATAACACTCCGGGTTTTTCCCAGCCTTTTGTTTGTAATACAAACAATTTAAACAAGCATTAATGTATTTTGAAATGAATTGTCTCATTTTCTTAAACCAGTAATTCTCTTGTATTTTCTCTAGCGTTTTCTCTAAAGCAAAATGACCTTGCTCGTCATGACACCGTTTCACCACATTGAATCTCGACATTTGTGGTACGACCCATTTCTCTCCCGCTTCGATTTTCCGAAATATAACCCATCCTTTTAGAGCATATTTGTCAAAATATTGTTTCGTTCTTGCGTTCCTCTCTCCTGACTTTAAAATTTTCCGAATTACTTCTAGCTTGGGATCTTGCAATTGAGCTACTTTGACCCATTCTTTTTCGATTATGTTGACCGCGCAACACTCCACCGGGTTCCTACTTAGGTAGTCTACGTGATTCATTTTGCTCCCCGGCCGGTAAATTACACACATCGAACTTAAAATTCTGCATGTATACCCACCAACGAGCTACTCGAGAAAGAATATCCTTTTTTGCTACTGTGGCTCTAACTGCATTGCAATCTGTTACTACAGTGAATAAATTCCCAATAAATATGTTCTGAATACCTTAAACGCGCTGTAAATATCGCTAAAGTTTCCAGATCATAGGAGTGATACTTCTGTTCCTCAGGAGTTGTTTTGCGACTGTAATAAGCAACTACCCGGTTCTGTTTATCGTTTTTTTGAATTAAAATTGCACCTAAGCCAATTGCACTTGCGTCAGTGTGTAGCTCTGTTTCTAATTCTGGATCGTAGATTGCTAAGATGGGACGATTGACTAATATTGTTTTAACTTCTCTTACGGCTTCCGATTCTTTTGAACTCCAAATCCACGGGGTATTTTTTCGTAAGAGGTCCGTTAGGGGGGTGGTTTTGCGGGTGACATCTTGAATGTACCTTCAGAAGTAACCTGCCAACCCTCTCTAAGAACTGTCTAACTTGCTTAACGTTCCGCGGTTCCGGTGCTTTTAATACCGCTTCTATTTTGTGAGAACCCGGCTTTACGCCTTCGCCCGATACTTCGCGACCTAAGTAGTCAATGCTGCTTTGGAAAAATTTACATTTAGCTAAATTTAGAGTTAATCCCTCCGTTATCAGAATTCCTAAGACCCTCTCTAATAGCTCAAATCCTTCTTCTTTGTCCTCGGTTGGAAGTAAGGTATCATCAAGGTATACCTGCGCACAACCCTTTAAAACCTTACTCATTGTCCTTTGAAATATTGCCGGGGCGTTTACTAAACTAAACGGCATCCGTAAGAATTCCCAGTGACCATCTGGGTGCTAAAGGCTGTTTTCTCTATTGAATTAGGATGCATCGGAATTTGGTAAAACCCGGACTTCAAATCTAGTGCCGTAAAGACGCATTTTCCGCAAAGTTGATCTATTAAGTCATCAATGATCGGTAGAGGGTACTGTATGCACTTGGTAATTCTACCTATTAAGATCGCGGTAATCTATGGCCATACGTAGTTCACCGTTTTTCTTACGTACAAGCACAATTGGGCTACTGTATGGTGATATGCTCTCCCGAATAATACCATTTTCCTCTAAATCGGTTACTATTTTTGCAACTTCTCCTCGATCTTTAAGAGATAAGCGACGAGGTGGTTGAAACACTGGTGTATCGGATTCTACTTCGATCCTCATTTCTGCCGAGCTTACTCGGCCTAACTCTTTAGTGTTGAATGATGTAGCTTGGCGATACCGATTTAATAATTTTAACAGTCGTTCCGTATCTTTAGGGTTAAGTCATTCGCAATAAATATATCCCTTTTCGATAGGTTTTATCTGATCTGCATCTATCATGTTAACATCAAGACTATCTGTTAATTTTGTTGGTTCGTTGTAAGTAAATGTTACACCATAAGCATTTGATATTGCTCGAGTGCCCGCCTTACGTAACACATTACGACCAATTAATATTTCTTTAAACAACTGATCATCCGGCACGATAAAAACTTTAATTTTGAAAGGAATTTCATTCGATACGAATTTTAATCTTTGAATATGCAAGTGGAACGACCATAGAATGATTGAATCCCGACAAGGTTTTGTTTGTTTCTTTAAACTGTAATTTGAGGTGACGTGCAACGGTCTCTCTTATAATGGAGCAGTCACTCCCTAAATCAATGGTGCACATTTTTCTTCTGTGTCTAATACGCATTTCTTAAGTGGTTTATTTACTAACTTCGATGCAACTTCTAACACTTGAGGGGAGGTTGCTACGCCATCGGTTAGTCATGCGACCCTTTCAGTCCTCTCTGTATTTCCCTTATTCTTTCTTTTGTAACAGTCCTTTTCGAGATGACCTGAGAATTTACAGTGTGAATATTTAAGTTTACTTTTCTCGCCTATGTCTGCTAACGCTTTCTCTTTCCCCCAAGAACCACCCGCCTGAAACTCTTGCCTGTTTTCCTTAGTCCCGTTACTTTCTAAATCCGGACATTTGACTCTAATATGATCCCTCTTCCCACAGTTATAGCAAGCATCAGGATCTGAGAAATTTTTGGATCTGATTTTAGACCTATCGGGGCCCGTAAAGCGTTTCCTATCATTCCCGTCTTTCGCGTTTTTTGCTTCTTTACTTTTCTCTACTGTAAGCGACTCTAAACAGCTGTTTAATTCCGCGAGAGTTCTTTTTTTTTTATGTTAAGTTCATCCGTATCTGATCATCGTGGATTCCAAAAACTACGAAATCGATAATTTTTTATTCAGGAATTTCCAAATTTAGTCGGTTGATTCTTTTAATTTTTTCAAAGCAATATGCTTGTAGATTTTGGCCCGGTATACTTTTATACGATCCTGCGTTCTCATAGATTTTTCCGAAATTTTCTTTCGCAGCGAATTGTCTGGTAACAGCTACGGCAAACGCTTCCCACGTTAAAGAGGAATCTCTGAAACCGTCGTACCATTTTTTCGCGATTCCTTGTAGCTTAAGCGTTGACAAATATAATTTGTAAATGTCGTCCCACCCGTACAACACCCCCAATCTATTTATCTTTTCAATCCATTCCACAGCCGATAAATCTATCTTTACGGGGTCGAATTCCGGTAAAATGTTTTCATTTATGAATCAATTTGATCCATTTGATTTTTTCTGCACAATCTCTGAAAGCACCTCTGTCAATCTCGCAAAATCGGACTCACCCCTCGATGTAGAACTGTTTTCTACGCTTTTGCCTCGTCTCTCTGATGTACCACGTCGGTCCTTGCTGGAGTGACGATGTCCACGTGCTGGAGATCGGAATCGGTGGTGACTTCTGCGTGCTGGAGGAGAATCATCGTCTCTAGAACGACGTGTGTACTTCTGCTGCTTATGCTTGCCACTTCGAGACTCCTTGGATCGACTGCGGTGACCACTGTAGAACCTCTTGGTCCGCTTGTATCGATCGCGTCTGCCTGCATCTCTTGACATTCCGTCAATCGATGATCGCTGCCTCGGGGACGACATACCGTCCTACACTACTCTTAGATAGTTTTTAACAATTAGTTCGGATCTACACTTGGCACGTGATATCCCACTTCTGACTTGTAAGCTATATTCGACGCGGTAGACTCGATACGGCGGCGCGATGATTCCTGAAGCCGATGTCAACGAGAGGCCAACGTCATGTATCAACCTACCCCGGTCTCCCCTACACAAATTTCATGGAGGCTAGCCAAGTGTTTTCTACGCCCTCCTCTTAAAATTGTAAGAAAGTCGTCAATGTTCGCACGAGGGACGGAATTTGGGAAGTTCCTTTCATACGTCTTAATAACATCGATCATAAATAACTCGCCGACTATAATTAAGGATATATAACCTATTTATCGAATCCTAACAGAACTTAATGAAAGGACCACGCACAAAGTAAATGGAAATCGGCAATCGGTCAAATTGTCTGAAAATGAAATATGTTATAGTTTATGGTGTGCTGAATAAAAGTTCTCATGGGTCCAAGACCCAATAATGGCCAGTTTCGGCACTAAACAGCACTGAATTCAGCGAATTTGATAGCGTACACATGCAGCGGCTACAGCCTCTAAGAGCGTAATTATTTGAAGCCGTTATCATTTGAAGTCCTTGAAAATCAATAAAAATACAAGATAAGGCGATATTGCATCAATTATGTAATAAAAAACTATATTTTATGATTTTCGAGGGACCTCGTATAATGTGCTTCGCCACGTGGTCGGATACGGCTTAGATTATTTTCGCACATCTTCCCGAATTCGCGACCGATTTATGATATGCGACATAGAAACCTCTTATCTTATATTTTTATTGATTTTCAAGGACTTCAAATGATAACGGCTTCAAATAATTACGCTCAGAGGCTGTAGCCGCTGCGTGTGTACGCTATCAAATTCGCTGACATTCAGTGCCGTTTAGTGCCGAAACTGGCCATTATTGGGTCTTGGACCCGTGAGAACTTTTATTCAGCACACCATAAACTATAACATATTTCATTTTCAGACAATTTGACCGATTGCCGATTTCCATTTACTCTGTGCGTGGTCCTTTGCACAGGCAGTGTATGGGTGGTTACCTGTAAAGAGTGCACAATATGCAATATCAGTGGTGCACTGTTCTTGGGTTTAAACTCTAATGTGTTAGATATCTGTTTTAAGCACTCTTTGTCTTTGTATTATTGGGTCGTTGATTATATTTTTTGTAGTTCTATAAAACTCCGTTTTTATTTAATATTTTAGGTGTAAATTGTCATTCCCCTGGTTTGTATCTCCTTCGCTTTACAGCCATTAGACATAAAGTGAAAGAGTATTTGGTATGCTTAAGCAGCTATAAATTAAGATCTACCTACAAAAAACTCTGTTTAAAAGTCGTAGTAGATAAATAAATAAAAAAGTTACTCTAATAAGTCTTAAAAAATGTTAAACTTGCGTGTCCACAATATGCATGTCCCCTTGCACATGTTAAAATTCCATTAATGCCTGGGAAATGGAGCCAGAGGTTTGTTTTACCAGGTGAGAGTAAGTAGCAAGTGATGCACAGTGGGTTTCCAAAAACTGATTGGTTTACGTGCATTTATTCTCAAGTTAATCTATAAGTTACAGAATTTTGTTCTGTAGTCACATTGAAACTGTCATTCCCCTGGTAAGTAATAGTTCTAGTGAATATTGAAATTATGTTGTGAACTAGAAGTAAATAACTAAGGTTAATATTAATATATTTTTGGGTGTAAGCCTTATAATGACGCTCAGCCTGTTCAAATTTAATTGAAAATAATCTCATATTTTGTCATTCCCCTGGTGTCTACAGAGAAATGAGCATTATGAAAGGTAAGCTCGTAAGTGGGGTATACTTTTGATGCGATATACATATGTTATCCATATTAATTTTGCCTGCTGATCACGAATCTGGTGTCAGAATTTGGCCATCACATCACATTTTTGTTTTAATCTCAAAAAACCAGCCAGAGATCATGATTTTCAAAAAGTTAATGAACTTAAACCAAATTCGGTATAGGGGGTTTTTTGGGTCGCTGATCACGAATTTGAAGTCGGATCTCAGAAATTCAAAATGGCGGATCAAACATGGCGGACGAGATTTTCGAAAATCGACGGATTCATGCCAAATTTGGTATAGGGGGATTTCTTAGGTCGCTGATTACGAATATGGTTATATTTGCAAAAATTCAAAATAATAAACATTTAAATTTTGTTCTAAAGTTCTTTGTTTGTTTGTTTATTTATTTCTGTTTACTTTAAAAAATACTTATGATTTCTTTGTTTGTAATAGGGTGTTGGGGGGGGGGGGGGGCAAAACCCCCGCCAAAACCCCGCCTTGAACACCGTCAACCTCGTATTTGACATTTAGTGACAAAAAATAGAATTCGTCATTCGGGCGTTTCGCGCCCTCGTAACGAAAGTATCTATAGTTGAGCAGCCCTGAGCAAATAAAACGATATATAGGTATAAAGAGGAATGTACAAGCTTTAATAAAATACTAAACTGAAAAGGAGGTTTTTGGACCTTTTTGAGAAATCGCCTCCGCAATCATATGTGTAAAAACATTAGAAATATAAGTTTTACGAATATTTTTTTCGGTATGTCAACCCTTTTCTTATTTATATAGTGAATAAAAATCCACTTACCTTGTAGATTACATACACATTTTAAATAATTTCTATAAAGAAGTTCGTAATTCTGTTGAGACGAGAATGTTTACGCTGTGACGCGTCTTTCTTTATTTATTTGCATGGCAACGGTGATTCAATTGTTCAGAAACGGATAGGTGTGGGTATAAGGGGCATTACTTTTTGATTTCAACGAATTAGTTTTTCTATATCGCATAAGTAAAAATCTGATTTTTGTCCACTGGATAAAGCACTGTGCGTCGTGGCGATTGACAATGAGAGAGAGAGAGAGTCACCTCTTGAGTGCAAAGGTTTAAGGAGGGACATAAGCTTTCTACCAGAAATTTCAACAATTTAAGAACTTTATGAATTTTTGAAGATTACATTCTATGGGTAGTTCTAATCACAGAGTATGAATCATTTTTACCGTCTCATTTTTTTGTTATTCGTAAATGAAACAAGTGAGGTTTCACAGAGTCAAATGGGACGTCGTTAAAGAAATCCAATTTTGTTAATTCACAATATAAACATAAGTAAGACTGTCGTTATTTTTGATTGTACAGGATTTAATAATTTACTTGTAAAATTTAAGACACCTTGACCACACCAATCGTGAGTAATTTCAATAAATGCAGTGACAAATTTTGAATTTTTTGAAGGTTATGAGATATAGTGGCGAGACTTGGCACAGCGGCATGCAAGATTATTGCGCATGTGTCTGAGGTTGAAGCGGTTAATTACAATTTTCAGCAAATATTTTTCATAAGTATCGAGTTCATAAAATTTTCATTCATTTTAATAAAAAAAACACTAAAAAAATTAACAATATGAAAATACGCCTTGATTGAAAATTCACAACACTTATGACACAACAATTATATGCGGATGTTCTGTCGATATCTGTGCGATTTTACCGACGAAAATAATACCAATTCCTGAAATGAAAATGTGCTATTGCCAAGCCTACCTCGTAAATTAATATCAGTTTCATTAAATAAATATCTAAAACTATTCATGAAATTCATTTTTAAAAGACTATATAGTTTATAAAGGTCTTAAAGAAATTCAATAGTGTAGCATAATTTTAGCATGGAAGGTTTTAGTTTAACTGATTTTTTTTGTGAAGTTGCAATCCAATGTCGGCCCCTTTGATGTTTACCTCCACCGTATAGCCTTTGAGAAAGCTTATGTCCTTCCTTAAACTCAAAAACAATTGAAAGCCGGATGCTCGTTCCCGATCGTGGGAATCAATAGTGAGTTGAATTCCTGGATATAAGCTTGTAATTAAGTTTTCCCTAATTGGCCATCGACTGCATTCGTCATTCCTCCCCTTAAGCCGGCTTGATATTAGCGTTACCGCGGAAGACGGCTTGCTGCGATCTATCCGATACATATTTTCCGCGAATTAATGACCTATGTTCGCCGAAATGAACCGCTTCGCCGATGACGCGATTAATTATAGTCGGCGAGTTATTTATGATCTGTTATACTCGGGTTTGGTCAAGGGTAACGCTTAGTTATGTGGATATTAATCTCTTTATTAGTGCCGCCTTTACACTCGACTTCTCTCAGACGCCATCTTCCATCCACTGCCTGCCCTCTATCTCAACTCCCTGTATTACATCTTCCCTTTTTTATTTTAAACAATTAAGACTTAGAACTAACAACTTACTTAGAGGTTTCTAAATTTGGATCTCAGCCTAATGATAATGATGCTAATAATACTTTTTTTTTAAGTTTAGTTATCAACCCATTCGCCATATAACTTTGGTGCTTTGATGGTTCTTCCGAATCGAGACTGTTTGGGTGTTTTAATGCCAGTGTCTCTGACGGATTGCAATTCACCCTGACTTGGTGACTGTTCTTGCACTTCGCTTTGCTGATCTCCAAGTTCAGTCACGTTCGGACTTATTTGTGGCTCGTCCATAGGTTCTAAATCATCGTAACATACTTCGAGATCAATTCTAAACTCTTTTTCATTTGAGTTTTTGATTAAATATTTTCTATTACGAGTAAGAGCTCTTCCATTATTTGTGTAAGGACTTGATATGATCTATTGTCTTTTTCTTTTCCTAGTACCATTCCAGTCTTTTCAAAATTGTTCTTTTCTAAATTTCTTACTCTGACCTTCTCTCCCTCTTCAAATTCTGGAAGTGTTCTTGATCTCTCATCATAATACATTTTTTGATCATTTTGCCTTTTCATTAGTAACTCTTTTAACTTTTCAATGGATTCTTGATCAAACTTATAATTCGTGTTTGGTAGTAGACCAGCCACGTTTCTACCTAGTAAGATTTCGTTTGGTGATTTTATCTTTTGAGAAATCGGGGTGTTACGAAATTCCAATAGTGCTAAGTATGGATCTTTACCATCATGTTCAGCTTCCTTCAAGATTTTTTTTATTGTCTGTATGTGTCTTTCGGCAAGTCCATTACTTTGAGGGTACTCTGGTGACGATTTCACGTGTTCAAAGTCCCATTTCTCTGCAAATTTTTTGAATTCTCTTGAAGTAAACTGTGGACCTCCATCAGAAATGAGTTTTCTTGGAATACCAAACTTTGAAAATATTGATTTTAGTTTTCTTATTACTTCAGCACTGGTGGTTTTCGTCAACACCTCTATTTCCACATACTTCGAGAAATAATCGACTAACATGAGGTAATTTTGTCCTTTGTACAAAAATAATTCTGTTCCTAGTTTGATCCACGGACCCGCTGGTACTTCGTGTGGTAACAATGGTTCTCTCGCGTTACTGCGTTTGTACTGGAGACATGTTTGACAGTTCTCAATCATTTTTTCAATTTCAGTTGATATTCCAGGCCAAAACAAGATTTCACGTGCTCTGGATTTTGTTTTTTCTACACCCAGATGGAATGGATGGATGGATGGCTATAATGTAGTTTTTTGAGCATTTCTTTACGCAAATTCTTAGGAACAATAATTTGATGACCTTTTAACAGCAATCCGTCTTTCATGTAAATGTCTGAGCTAAATACGTAATACTGTTTTAATTCTCGTGGTATCTTGTTTCGACTTAGCCAGCCCTTCAACACAAAGTCCTTCACAATAGATTTAACTATGAGTCTTTCTCAGTTTCTTTTATGAATAATTTTATTTTCTCGTCACACACTCATGTAATCTCGATAGTCTACTAAAAGAATCTGTGTTTCCAAGTCAGTTTCTTCGTCTTTACTTTCTGACAGATGTGCTCTAGAAAGTGCATCTGCTAGAAATAAATCTTTACCCTGTTTGTAAATTATATTAATATCGCAACCTTGTAATCTCAATCTCATTTTCTGAAGTCTAATTGGTATTTCTGACATTGGTTTTTTAAAAATAGGTACCAAAGGTTTATGATCGCTTTCTACCGTGACCTCTTTACCTAAAATGTACTGTCTGAATCTCTCACAGCCATATACTATTGCATACATTTCTTTTTCTATTTGTGCCCACGCTTGTTGCGTTTTTGTCAATGCTTTTGATGCATATGCTATGATTTTGGTATGTACTTTGAAACATAATTAATCATTCCGAGTCATCTTTCTACATCTTTTGAGTTTTCTGGCCTTTTCATTTCCAGAATAGCTTTGACTTTTTCATCATCTATCTCGATACCTTTATCAGTAAAAATATGACCCAGAAATTTAACTCTTTTTGAATTAAATACACATTTATCTTTGTTAAATTTTACATTAAATTTCAGAGCTCTTTTCATAATTTCTCTCGTATTTTCGTTTAACTCTTTTTCATCATCTCCCCAAATCAAAATATCATCAATAAAGACTGCAATTTTGTTGATACCTACAAATATCTTTGAATATTGTCTATGAAAAATCTCAGGTGCCGTCTTGATACCATATGGTAATCTTTTAAAACAATATCTGCAGAAAGGCGTTTGAAAAGTAATTAATTTTTGACATTCTTCATTTAGTTTAATCTGATAAAATACCATACTGGCATCTAAAACACTGAATACTTTGGCTCCCTGGACTTTAGCTGCTATTTCTTCAAAAGTTGGTAATTTGCAATGCTCTCTTAACAAATATCTGTTCAAGTAAGTTGGATCCAAACATATTCTTAACTGGTTATTTGGCTTCCTAACGATTACCACTGCATTTTCAAATTCAGTGGGTTCAGTTATTTTATAATAGGTATCTTTTTGCTCCATTTTCTTTAATTCTAGCTCGTTAGTATCCATTAATTTAAATGGAATGTTTCTACATGGTACACTTTTTCCTATCGCCTCAGGTTTTAATTTTAATTTGTACTCAAAATCTTTTATCTCTCCAACACCCTGAAATACTTCATATTCTTTCATTACATTCTCTTTTGGTGAACCAATTACATTAATTTTGGAAATCAACTCTAATTTATCAATCGTTTTTTCCCCAAGTATTGGAACTTTATCCCCTTTCACAATAAAGTATGGAACTTCCCAGATTTTGTCTCTAATTTTACATTTCAATTTAACTGTACCAATTACTTCAATTTGTGTGCCATCATAATTTGCTAATTTTTGTCTCGTTGGCTTGATTTGTACTCTCATGTTGAACTTATCTAAATATTCCTGACTCAACACGCTGCAACCAGCTCCTGTGTCTAATTTAAACATGAGCGATTCCTTACTCTCAATAAACTACTGTTTCCTTCCATTTTGTTGTTTCCAAAGTTTTTATAAATATAGTGCCTAACAGGTGTGGCTGCAATGAGTCGCTGTCAGTATCTGAATCTGTGATCTCTTTATCTCTCTTATATTATAATTACTTCTACACATTTGCGCAAAATGTCCCATCTTTTGACATTTATGACACTTAGCCCCAAACGCTGGGCACTGACAATAATAGTGTTTATAACCACACTTTTTACAGTTGTCACTAGAGGTCTCCTCTTCTTGCTTCTTTTGAAAATGTTTTCCTCTTGATGTCTCCTTTTGATTTTGATTCATGTTCCCGTGCCGACTGTGCTCCTCTGGTCTGCTTCTATTCTGCTGATTGAACCTCTGCTGCGATGTATTTGATTGATTTTCTTTTTTATTCTTATATTCTCGTTTCATATAACTCACACACTCTCCGTTGTACTCTGTTGTAGCATTTTCAGTTGCTCTTCGGCCATTTCACTTGTTTTACACATTTTGACGCATTTTTCCAGATGTAAATCGTCTGTTCTCAGTAATCTTTGTTTTAAATTTGCATCATTTATCCCCGAAATAATTTGGTCTCTGATTAAACTGTCTTTCAAAGTACCACACTCACAGTCTAAACTTAATTTGGATAACTCTGTTAAGAACTGATTAAATTGTTCCCCCTTTTTGTGTCCGTTGGAAAAACACGTGTCTATTGATTGTCTCATTTTTCTTTGGAATACAATGGTTTTCAAACTTAGTTTTTACGGTGAGGTACACTTTTTTCTCGGCCTCTGTTAGTTCAAATGTCTCGAATTTATCAACTGTTTCGTCTCCTATCGAATGCAACAATATCGCAATTTTCACTGTATCTGGCTTTTGATCACTTTCTGTGGCTTCTAAATATCTTTCAAACTTTTTTATCTATTTTTTCCAGTTTTCTGCTACATTCCTATCCAAATCCAACGGACCTGGGGGTTTCAGGTTCAAACCTGCACTCGTTGCTGTTACGTCATCTGGCATCTTGCTTCTCTTTGTGTGATACTTGGCTTCTTTCTTTTTCCCTTCTTAAACTTTTTATCTCATTTGCACAAATTCTTTTTATTTCATTTTATTCACTGTACCGACTGCGCCATGTTATACTCGGGTTTGCTCAAGGGTAACGCTTAGTTATGTGGATATTAATCTCTTTATTAGTACACGCCTTTACACTCGACTTCTCTCAGACGCCATCTTTCATCCACTGCCTGCCCTCTATCTCAACTCCCTGTATTACATGATCGATGTTATTAAGATGTATGAATCGAACTTCCGAAATTCCGTCCCTCGTGCGACGGAACATTGACGACTTTCTTATAATTTTAAGGTATTCCTAGCGCTTATGAGCGTATTTTCAATGTGCCACAGGCGGGCCCCTCATAAATCAGTAATTCTACGTAAAAAGTGAATTTTGGTTAATGAAGATTAATACTTACACCAATCATACTCACATATCCGATAACAAATCCTTTTTCCTCTATGAAAGGCAATTTTTAAAATATTGACGCCAACAAAACTGTGTCGCATAGACATTAGTGTCACCACGTGTATGATGCAACGATGCCAATTCTATTTAAAGTTATGTTTTATCGTCGAAAAACTATGTTTTGCTGTTTAAGAACATCAATATTTTTGTTCAACAGTCGGTGACCTTATATTTTCATGGACGCAAAAGATTCTATGTAGTTTTGTGAAGATATGGAAATGGTTTTATTTAATGCGTATAATTTTTAAACATGTGGATGTCGGCATTAAAATGTGGAAAAGTGGATTCTTCATTTAAGGTTACATGTTAAATTTTCAATTTTAAAAATCAAAATTCTTTCTTAAATACTCGGTAACCGGATCTGAAACTTTTCAACAATAATCTTACGATAATCTTACGATATTAATTTCCATTCTATAAAAAAATTAGAATTTTTTCATTTCGCGCTAGGAATACCTTAAGAAGTATGAATCGATCTTCCGAATTCCGTCGCTCGGGGTACGACGGAACAATGATAAATAAACATAATATAACCTCAAGAAGGAAACACTGCTCATAGAGGGTTGTGTTTCTAGTGCATTTTTAGACATTTTAATAATATTCCATCACAACCATGTTCACAACAGCAATTATTTTCGTCGGCGTTCGAGGCAGTCGTCGGCGTTCGAGGCCGATCATGGGCTTGCGAAAGGGCGTTCGCACGAACGTTTTTATTTGGCGTTCGCAAGTGTACAGAATACCGATCGGCGTTCATCGGGCGGTCCTACGAACGCGACGAACGAACGCTCTCGAACGACCGTACAGAATGTACCTACTGAGACGGACAGCGGGAATGAAGGAACAACTCATCCAAGCTCGAATGGTATGTATCAGCATAAGTGATACCGTCTCAGGACGAATCAACACTGGTACCAGGAGTAGTATAGACCATAAGAGTAATATCTACCAAACCCGAAGTGTTATTTTAGAGTCATGCAAGAGAACTGCGAAGATCGTGGACTGGATCAAGCGCTATTTTGCGGTGGTTCGCATGAACTTTGGTACAAATCATAAACAAGAGCTGCGAAGATTGAGCATTCGATCAAGCGCCGATTGGCGGTGGCTCGTATGAATAGTATGGCGCACATGTATAAGAACTGCGAAGATCGTGGACTCGATCAAGCGCCGATTGACGGTGGTTCACATGTGTTATAATGTAACGAAATGAGAGAAGTAGTATAGTTGGTACAAATCATACTAAGAGCTGCGAAGATTGAGCATTCGATCAAGCGCCGATTGGCGGTGGCTGGTATGAATTGTATGGCGCACATGTATAAGAACTGCGAAGATCGTGGACTCGATCAAGCGCCGATTGACGGTGGTTCACATGTGTTGTAATGTAACGAAATGAGAGAAGTAGTATAGTTGGTACAAATCATACTAAGAGCTGCGAAGATTGAGCATTCGATCAAGCGCCGATTGGCGGTGGCTGGTATGAATTGTATGGCGCACATGTATAAGAACTGCGAAGATTGTGGACTCGATTAAGCGCCGACTGGTGGTGGTTCACATGTGTTGTAATGTAACAAAATGGAGGAAGTAGTATGGTTTGAATTATCACTGTGTATAAACCATATGGGGGCGCGATGCACGTGAAATTTAGGAAGGAAAGAGCAATAGCAGTTGACTAGAGTCATGGTGGATCTATCAGTAATTGATTAAACAGCATTCTTAATAAATCATGTTTGTTCGCAATAAATAATAGTTCGCGAGGTCGCGAATCCTATCAGAATGGCCGAACTGTGAGCATAATACCCTAGGCGTGGGGTAGCTCGAGAGTTCTCGGGACTCTGACGTCTCAGAGCCGACCACCGGAGGACCTCGTGTTGGGCTTACCCCCACCCTTTGTTAGGGTAGCAGACTGACCTGACCTGGGATAGCTAAAGGCGGCGGTAAACATGCGGCATTCGGCGAATGCCGAGCAATGCTCGCCGATGTCAACGAGGCTTTAAGCGACTGCTCGGCGAATGCCGAATGTGTACACGAGTTATTCGCTGTTTGCCGATGGCCAGATGTATTGTTCGCTTGGTTCCCGTAATCAAATAGAGTGGCTAGACATTCGGTATTCGGCGAACACCGAGCGATTGCTCGGCGAATCCCGAATGTGTACACGGGTTGCTCGCTGTTTGCCGATGGCCGAATCTGGTGTTCGTCCAAATGTTCGCCGTTCCCATAGTTTATCGGTCTTTCGTGGCACATCAAAGCAAACGAATAGTCGTAAACACCTACCACTTCATTGTAATCGCCAATCTAGAGTTAATCCCACCGTCGGTCACAATGACAAGGCAGGCGGTCTGTACCCGCGAATCTAGACTACTAATGAGTTCGCAGTCCCCCACCTTTCCCGAGTCGGACGAATGGTAATGAACCGTTTCTCGCAATACCCATTCAAATAGATACTGCTATTGATGATACAGCATTGATTTTTTTTAAAGTTGAAGCATACGTGCAGAGAAATTGAACAAGTTGCAGTTTGTTTTGAGAAGAAAAAAATCTTTGCAGTCGGCCGGGATTTTGGTTGAAGGACTTGATATAACAATTTGCTTCGGTTTCGTTTCTTTCGACCGTATGCAGTGGCAAAATCTCCGAAAATATTATATTTTTGAAATTTAATTTTATGCACTAGTGACATTCCATCGAAAATACAAACTTTCGAATGATTAGATTTCATTATTTGCTGAAAAGTGTTGTTTCCACATGCATGTACTCTTTGAATTGACCCCTTTTATGTTCAGGTATACGGGTCACGGGGACTTTTAAACCGTTAGGCGCGGGCCTCGTAGACCGTCAGATAGTGACAGATTCTGGTGCCCCATTTTCGCATACATGCCTCGAAGAGGATTGAAAAGTACTTTGGTGCTGAGTATAATAAAGCGAAATTTACGAATGGCCCTTGGGGATAACATATGGAAAATTCGATTTTTCTTAACAGAAATAAAAAGGTGTCTGTTGCCTATTTACTCACGCATGCCTTGTTCACTAAATGATTCATTAATAGGGAAAAAAACGAAATCAACATTAGTAATCGACTAGATTTGCGATTATAATGAAGTGGTAAGAACCGACCTTCCGAGTCCACACTGCTCGGCATTCGCCAAGTAGAGCTGTCGCTCGTTGCGACTCGTTAATTGCGACGTCCGATAATTAACCTTTCCAGGAAAGATTGACGGGGCTGCAAGCTCAATAACAGCCTAGATTCATCGAAACATAGCACTTGTCTCGCCATTGCGACCGATGGCGGGATTAACTCTAAATTTAATTATCGGAATAATAATGAACGGTAAGAACCGATATAGACGTCCGCTTAAGGTGCGATGGAACATTGCTATTATAAAAATTGAAAAAATGTACTTGTAATATTACATCGATGCGTATGGGAATAACGTTCAGCTAAATATAACTAAAGAAGTAATGTGTAAACGCTGCATCCGAAATATTCGTTCAGGATGCTCTCTCGACTTTTGCAAATAACTCCGAAACTCACATACATTTTAAGAACATTGAAGAAGTTTGCACTTATTTATAAGCCTCAGGTAAGAACCGACCTTCCGAGTCCACACTACTCGGATACTTGCGGGCATTCCTTCCGGAGACGTTGTCGTAGCAATACCTTTCCTTACGTCGTTTACATCTATTAATAAACCCTGCTTAGAGGGTATACCTTGGTGTTCACCTGCGTTCTCACGTTGGTAACTTTTCTATATTTAAAAATGAAATTCAATAAAAAGCGTTAATTTTTCTGCTCCGAAAATGGTTATTTTTTCCATAAATATAAACAAAATATTTTTTAATCGATCAAAATTAAACAAAATTTTTTATTTAAACAAAATTAGGTGAAACAAAAGTTATCGAGCTTCATAGTGTACTAGAAATAGAAATGTTAACCAAAATATCTGGTGGGAGGCCAGTTTGATAATGAAATATCTGAAAATCATTTATTCGTGATGCACCGATTGAGACTCAGCTGATCATCGGAAAAGCCTTTTTTTGATACTGAAACGTAATTGCTGAAATATTTTGTAATGAACTTTCATTACTTAGTTTTTTATGAAAGATCATGCTGTCTGCTTCGAATGTGGTATTAATAAAACATCTTGTATATATAGGGTGTTACAGCCTGTTAGTATGAACTAAAAACAGTAACGTATAAACAGGGTACAGCTTCAATCGGATAGATACTTATCCTGTCGAATCTATTATTCGATTGGAGTGGAGGGAAACTGGGGCGTCGGCAAATACTTATTCCATGAAGTCTTGCTATCCATTATGCGGAAAGACAATTATTGACCAAATTAAGCCCCATTCCTTATAAGAACCTTCTATTTGTAACACCCTGTATAGTTTCATAACGCAAGATGCCTTAGAATATACACGGGAGTAAGATGGGTTACCTGATCGTGGGAAAACCTGTGCGCCAATCCTGTCAGTTAAAAGTTCTTCAAGGCTGTCGGAATTGGTGTATAGCCGCCCCTACAACCAGACAACCCATCTTACTCCAATATATATTCTGACACATCCGGTGTACAACTAACCTCCCGCTTAAAAAAAACAGCATGGCTAAAGTATGGCGGAAGTCTGGGAAAAATTTGAACCAAAATGTATGACTATGGATCGTATCCCAGAATTTCAGTCGGTAAATGCGCTCTTCAATTAGAGTTCAATTGTTTATACGAGGTTATACTGTAATCAATGTCTGTTCTTGTCAGTTGATATTATTTCAATCTATTATTTTATTAAACTCTTATTAAAGAGTATAATTATATTACAAATGAACTATATTCTAAAACCGAACAAGTAATTATAGTTTTATAATGAAGAACCCATATAACAGAATTCAATCAAAAAGGTACAGATAAGTCGAGTAAAATTTACTTTTCAACCGATGTAAAAAAATTGTCTGATAATTTGGGATACGATCCCTAGCCATACTTTTTTGGTTCAATTTTTTCCAGACTTCCGCCATACTTTAGTAATACTTTTTTTACGCGGGCTTAAGGTAGTAACTTAATTTTTCCAGCACAAATTCTTATGATGTTTTCAGACAATCTAATATTAATATTTTTCAATGTAAGCTATACAGTGGTGTTATCTATACAGTATGTCCCACAATGACTGTGAGAATGGGAAAAGGGAAATTCCTGGTTAAAAACTAAGTGTATAAAGTGCAAGTTATAATATCGAGGGGGAAATAGTTACAGAGCTGAAAGAATTTTAAGATGACCAATATAACCAATATTTTAAGATAACCAGATAACAGTTCTGATGGCAAACGTCGTTGACCCATAGACATTAAGCGTAAGGGGCTTCGTCTAAGACCTGCTCTGATCGTACTTGCAGAATTTCTTAAGGTTGTTCAACCGTAACTGGTCACGTCGACATTTTTTTTTCATTTTTATGGTAGATAGTTCAAAAAATTAAGTACAAAATGAGCGAAACCCGACGACGATTGACCGTCTCAAACTGTAGTTATAAATTTTTGAAAATAATTAAATTTACATGTGTTTAGATAAGACTTCATCTATTTTAATTTTTTTTAAATCAACGGCTCGACACTTTTCAATGAAATGAAACATATAGTGTAGAAAAAGTATTAATGAATAATTCATAATTGAGAAATAATTAGTGAAAGTTCATTTATTTTGCTCAATGGCCGGGGGACGACTAATTTGAGAGCGCCAACTTGGCAACAGAACACATAGGCCAGTCATTAGATACATTTTGCAAAAGGTCGTGTAGTTTTGAAACTTGGTAGGAATGTAAACTTGGAGGTCCTTATAGTCCAGTAAACGAAGGTCTGAAATACGAACTTTTGCTAAACAGGCTGCGTTTTTGTTCAACGTTGTCATTTGACCCTATAAAGCTCTGGGTGAAGTATCGCGGTTTTTCCTCTTGTGGTTTGGTTGAAAAACAATAACAAATACCCCAAAAATGGGTTATTCAAGAATAACTCGAAAACTAAGCGAAATATCGAAAAAAGTGTAAATTCAAAATTGTAGAGCTTAAAATTCTCTATAAAAAAGGTTATACATAGTTTATCCCCACTCCCACGGTTCTCTCCGCCGCGCAAACATTAGAGGGAAGAAAAAAATCGTAAAACATCGAAAAATTAACATTTTTGAATGCCTTTTGTCTTAAATTGCTTAAGAAAGTCTCTACTTTCAAAATAAAATTATACATTTTTTTGCACTCAATTGTTTAAAAAGTGCCAAGTATAATCAACGATATCTTTCGATATTATGAATAATTTTTTCTTCTTTGTGTTCCATAATTTTGTTAGTTAAATTCCCTACGCATTACACTCGGGTCATTTTTCTGTAATTGTCGTAATTTTTAAGATATCTCGGTCTTTAAAAATTACTTTGACAACCTTGGTGCGTCCGAAGAACCACTGGTGCCGTTCGCACACATTCTAGTGGTCGCCAGAGTTACGCGCAGAGGTACCCCCTCCCAGACCGGGAACCCATCCCTATTCTTTTAGGTAGGTACCTACATTTTACGAAAAGCACCTCACGGCTAACTGACCGGACTTTTCTTCCGCTAAACCGGGAGCTGAGAGACCTTGAGTATACAAAAACCGCTCATCACATTCTGATTGATGATTTAAGTTCAGAAGGGCTTAACAAATGATATCGTCGAGGTTACCGGACGGAATTAGTGGTCAATTTTTTTTAGGCAATATAATAGGAGTTTTCGATTTCGTCGCTGTAGCTGTGAGAAGAACGTTGTTCTTGACTATTAAAAGGTTATTTGGGTAAGGTATGAAATAAAAAAAACGGCATCATCATAATGCAATACAAATCCAATTATTAATGGAAAAGGAATAAGTGGTTTACATAATTAATTAGTATTAAAAAATAACAGAATTGAACACTTACGCAGGTAAGTTTCTACAATGGTTGTGGATGCATTTGCAAAGAGAGATACAATTAATCTTGTTTTTTTGAAACTACAGGACATTGTTCTGCAATCAGCATTACATTTGCAAGGCCTGATTAAAGAATTTGGCAAAGGCGGTTTTGTCATTTGCACCGGGTGGAGCTGTCCATTTCGTCTTTTATAGCCGAAAATATTTTCATATTTTACTTGTTATCCTTTAATTTCCTTTAATTTTTCATATTTTACACGCTGTACATGCAGTCATACTGCAACCTTTTGCCCAACTATGGGTAATAAACATGTTTATCGATCAAATCAATCAATCTCTCTCTCTCTCTCTCTCTCTCTCTCTCTCTTCTGTCCTTCTTCGCTCATTCTTCCCGATAAAAATTAGAGTATATAGTTCGCCAATAATATATTTTTCGCTTTTTTCCCGAAAAGTAAACTGATTGTGAGTTGAGCATCACAATGTCGCTTTTTTCCCGAAATTCAAATCATTTGGGAGCAGCAAATTATTCATTATTTTATTATGTTTTACTATTATGTTTATTTTATTATGTTTATTATGTTTCGAACTCATAAGGATCAGATTTATCATATTCATTGTCTTCGTCGCCTTCGTCCACATCTCTTTCTTCCCTATCTCCTTCTTCTTCTTCTTCTTCTCCCCCTGAACTCTCCCAATCTATATCTTCTCCAGTTTGATTTGATACTGTAACTGGTAGATTAGAACACTCATCTTCATCAGAACATTTTTTACATAGTGGGGTGCAATGGAGCCCAGCCTTTTTACACACACATCGGGATGTGCTGCAGTTAGTAGAGGCACAGTTACAAAACACCTGGAAACCATTTTTCCATAATTTAATAAATTGTAATGAGAAAGCAAATCATTTAACGCGACGAAGAGTGAGGAGGGTAACAAAAATGATGCGTGCAATAATTTTCATGAGTGATATAATTAAGATTGGTCTAAACTGCTTCATTCTGTACATTGAATTTAGCTCCACGGCGTAGAAGTTGTTAGAATAGAAATTCGGTGAATCTTCAAAACGTCAGAGTTTTTTGGACATATCATACATTACACATAGAAACTTTTTGAAGTACAACTTTCATTACCATTTTTCGATAATTAAGGTAGTAATTGTGACTGACGCACTGAACTATATACTAATACCGTCATTTGGCAACATTGTACCTGAGAAATTGTTCATAATAACTCACCTTCCGTAGAAGTACATCGGGAGCTGCAGGGAGACTCGTTTTCGTAGGGATGAGTATTGTATTTTCACCTCTCAATCGTTCCCATCCCCACTGTAGCGGATCCAGTTTATTGCTCATCCATTGTTGAATTTGATAGTACACTCTCTTAATGTGTTCCAACAGAGCAGTCCTTGTAGGTGGTAACGAACAGAGTATGTCTTTCTTTGCACCAGCTACTGACGAGGTGAATTTTTTATACCGAAGCTCATTGATAGATAGACTCATTTCTTTATCCGTGGCGTATAGGTGCTTCATAATTCTTTCACCAATCTCGTAGAGCTAGTCTGAAGTTTTACTCGCAGCATAAAAGACTGATGTAGATTGACAGAGGATTTCATCCTTTTGTAAAAACGATATAATCGTATTTTTCCTTTGTTATAAAAAGTACTAGTTGTGTCACATCCAACAAATGCGCGTGCAAACAAAATAAAAGGCGTGAAATGTCTATTGTCACGAGTTGAATACAGTTTCTTTTCCTTCTTACCGGTGAATACAATTGTATAAAAATGTAGATTCAAGTCATGTGGTGTGAGGCCAACGAGTAAAACCAAAAGATCTACGTCGTTACCGACGACAACTATCGGTTTATCGTTCAGTTCTCGACGACATTCCATTTCGATTGCGGTATTTACATACAATCAGGGTGTCAGCGTCTTCTTCTACTACTTCTGTTACAACGCCTTCAGTTCTTAAATAAGTAGACAAGAGTTGCACCAGTTTGAATTTATTCACCACGTTGGACAAAAACTTGTCTTTTGTCACAGTTATGGGGTTCATTGCAACTTGTTAATTGCAACGTCCTGTAATTAACCTTTCCGGGAAAAAGATCATGAACAGCCTAGATTCGCCGAAACATACCGCTCGTCTCGCCGTTGCGAGCGATGGCGGGATTAATTCTAAATTTAAGGAGGTTCAACCGAGCCGATCGGCTCTCGAGACACGTCCAAATTTTGGATGCTCTGGGTTGGCGTTACGCTCAGTAAAAGGTCCGAGTTGAAGTAAAAAGTTTTGGTGAGGTACAGTCTCGTTCTGTTCACGCACACCTAAAAGTATGATACATGAATACGTACGCATACAAGTAACGTCGGATGGTGGCGATCGTGGCAACCGCGCGCAGTCTATCTCTCTCGCGTTCTATTCTACCTCTTCGTCTGCTCCCTAACCGGGTTCTCGCAAGGCAAGCAAGGTGCCTCGACCCCGTTCTCAAATTGCAGGAGCCTCGCGGAAGGGCACAGACACGATCTTGCCCTTCGGTATCCTCGGACATATGTCAGCAAGCCATAAATTTAGCTAAAGTTATGTTAAAAAAAATTGCCACTGCTGGTATTACATTCGACATGTTATTGAAAGCGAGTAAACAAAAAGGAGGATTGATGCAATTATTAGCTGATAGAACAGACATGAACAAACCTCGAGTTACCAAATGTAAAAAAGTTATTGATAAAATTAGGTCTTTTTTTTACAAAATAGTGAGTTACAGAGTACATGATATTATATTATATTATTATACTTTTTGATGTTCAAATATTACTACAATGTTTAAAAAAAACGAATGAATAAAAATATATGAGCCTGAATTACTTCATTTTGTACTAATCATTATATGAGGTTCTGAGATTCATAGTGATGTGAGTCAGATTATCCACATTCTCCAAAGCAATCGCTTTGTCATCCCAAAAAATATACATGTAACCTTTCTTGTTAGCTACATCATACGCCCAAATTATAGCAGTACATATTCCGACGGTAATACGCCACAGAAACTGTAATCTGAGGAAGGGCTTATGTATGTTTGGGACGACAAAGCGCGGTTGCTTTGGAAAATCTGGGTAGTCTTACTTACACCACTATGAATCTCAGCCCCTCGTAAATAACCTCCTCACTTCAAACTCTCGCACGCGCTTCCCACTCCAATGGAAGCTGTGCTCTATTGCCAAATCTGCGCTCTTACATCAGTCGTCCCAGCTATTGAGAAAGAGAAATGAATTTTCACTAATTATTTCTCGATAACCAAACGGTGAAATACTTTTACTTTTGTTTTGCGGTATTAACTGATACTTTTTCTACACTATATGTTTATTTCATTGAAAAATGTCGTGCCGTTGATTTAAAAAAAATTAAAATAGATGAAATCCTATCTAAATACATGTAAATTTAATTATTTTCAAAAATTCATAACTATAGTTTGAGACGGTCAATCGTCGTCGGTTTTCGCTCATTTTGTACTTAATTTTTTGAATTATCTACCATAAAAATTTCAAACAAAAATGTCGACGTGACCAGTTACGGTTGAACCTCTTTAATTAACGCTTCACTTAGATCGTGATAATAATGAACAGTAAGAACCGATATAGACGTCCGCGTAAGGTGAAACGAAACACTGCTATTATACAAATTGAAAAATGTACTTTTAATATTACATCGATGCGTATGGGAATAACGTTCAGCTATAACTAAAGAAGCAATGTGTAAATGCTGCATCTGAAGTATTCGTTCAGGATGCGCTCTCGACTTTTGCAAATAACTCCAAAACTCCAATGCATTTTAAGAACATTGAAGTTTGCACTTATTTATTTGCCAAAGAAAAATCCACAGCAGATGAACTGCGTCACAAGTTAATTACCCGTAATATCGGTTTCAATGTCAATGTATCCAAAGTTATTTGCACTTCTGATACTTTGTATTTATATTGCTTAAGAGACCAGCAGCCCAAACATATTTGTGGAGAAATTCCTGACAATCAATATGTGAGCCTCTGAACTTTCTCCAATTCGGCTATAAAAGACGAGATGGACAGCTCCATCCGGTGCAAATGACAAAACCGCCTTTGCCAAATTCTTTAATCAGGCCTCGCAAATGTAATGCTGATTGCAGAACAATGTCCTGTAGTTTCAAAAAAACAAGATTAATTGTATCTCTCTTTGCAAATGCATCCACAACCATTGTAAAAACTTACCTGCGTAAGTGTCCAATTTTGTTATTTTTCAATACTAATTAATTATGTAAACCACTTATTTCTTTTTCCATTAATAATTAGATTTGTATTGCATTATGATGATGCCGTTTTTTTTATTTCATACCTTACCCAAATAACCTTTTAATAGTCAAGAACAACGTTCTTCTCACAGCTACAGCGACGAAATCGAAAACTCCTATTATGTTGCCTAAAAAAAATTGGCCACTAATTCCGTCCGGTAACCTCGACGATATCATTTGTTAAGCCCTTCTGAACTTAAATCATCAATCAGAATGTGATGAGCGGTTTTTGTATACTCAATGTCTCTCAGCTCCCGGTTTAGCGGAAGAAATGTCCGGTCAGTTAGCCGTGAGGTGCTTTTCGTAAAATGTAGGTACCTACCTAAGAATAGGGACGGGTTCCCGGTCTGGGAGGGGGTACCTCTGCGCGTAACTCTGGCGACCATTAGAATGTGTTCGAACGGCACCAGTGGTTCTTCGGACGCACCAAGGTTGTCAAAGTAATTTTTAAAGACCGAGATATCTTAAAAATTACGACAATTACAGAAAAATGACCCGAGTGTAATGCGTAGGGAATTTAACTAACAAAATTATGGAACACAAAGAAGAAAAAATTATTCATAATATCGAAAGATATCGTTGATTATACTTGGCACTTTTTAAACAATTGAGTGCAAAAAATATACAGAGTGTTCGGAAAAAACACCGACACAGAAATAGGGGTGATAGGTTACGTCATTACAAGTATTTTGATATAAGGGACCTATACCCGCAAGCGCCCCCTTCTGGAGATATCAACTTTTCAAGTTTATAACGACCGAGGTTGATCAAAGTAGAATAATATTGAATTTTTTGTCTACCTGTACAATTGAAAAACAAATGAAAACTCCTTGTATCCGCATCATCTTCGAAAAGTACAAGGACTTGAGCCAAGCGGTTATCCTTTCCGCAAGCAGTTTGCGCAGTGGCACATCTATCCAGAATCGTTTCCGATGTTGCATGGACATGGGTGGCCGTCATTTTGAGCACATGCTGTAGTACATTGTTTTTGTATCTCGTAAAATTAAATATTCGTTACCATCTTGATACGTTTCTTATTATTCTACTTTGATCAACCTCGGTCGTTATAAACTTGAAAAGTTGATATCTCTCCAGAAGGGGGCGCGCTTGCGGGTATAGGTCCCTTATATCAAAATACTTGTAATGACGTAACCTATCACCCCTATTTCTGTGTCGGTGTTTTTTCCGAACACCCTGTATAATTTTATTTTGAAAGTAGATACTTTCTTAAGCAATTTAAGACAAAAGGCATTCAAAAATATTAAATTTTCGATGTTTTACGATTTTTTTCTTCCCTCTAATGTTTGCGCGGCTCTAGAGAATAAACCGTGGGAGTGGGGATAAACTATGTATAACCTTTTTTATAGAGAATTTTAAGCTCTACAATTTTGAATTTACACTTTTTTCGATATCTCGCTTAGTTTTCGAGTTATTCTTGAATAACCCATTTTTAGGGTATTTGTTATTGTTTTTCAACCAAACCACAAGAGGAAAAACCGCGATACTTCACTCAGAGCTTTATAGGGTCAAATGACAACGTTAAACAAAAACGCAGCCTGTTTAGCAAAAGTTCGTATTTCAGACCTTCGTTTACTGGACTACTTAACATGCATTTAAGTTTGCGACCTCGTGCGACCGCCGTTCGCGCCGCCATCTTGAAAAAATGGTTTTTTGTTTATATCTCGGTTCTTGTAGGTTTTAGAAAAAATATGTTTAGAAACAAATTGAAGAGAATAAATTTTGCTATAAAATCGTTATCTCGAGTTTTTTTGTCAGGCTAATAAGTTCCGAGTTACAGGACCGAAGAGTGGGGTGAATTTTTAAAAATACCGTACCTATAAGCTGCATTTACATGTTATTTTTTACACAATATGTGTAAATTAACCTACCTAAAGTTGTTTAGTGCAGTAAAATAATAATAACTTAAGTTGTCAACTCATTTCGACACCACCCAGGAGGTAGAGTTGAGCGGCGCGTTTTTTTTAACGTGGTGTCCCCAAAAGGCCTATTCCACACTTGAACCTTACATGCATATTTTTTATCGCTTTGTACCATGGGATGTTCCTGGCTCATTTTGTTCACTATCTGTCAAATCTTGTATATCTTCTGTCTCCTCCAATATCCACTCCAACGAATTAAAGTCATCATCATCCTCATTTGGGTCTTCAGGATCGGAATCAACTACCAAATTAGGAGTGTTTTCACATGCTGTACCGTTAAAATTTAAACACAGCACTGAGCATTTTAAACCTGTTTTCCGACATCCGCACGCTCCTCCACAACCTTTTTTACATTTGCAGGATATTGATTTTAAAATGGCGTCTGGGGCTGCTTCTGACGTAGCCCGAACAGCATCGAGCCCGTTCTCAGTTTTCTGCTCAGGATCTTTTTCTCTACCACACCACATAGCAACTTGGTGATAAACTTGCAGACAATGCTGTCTTGCAGCATCTCTTGTGGGTGGTAGGGACGCAAGATTAAATTTGTTCTTGGACACAGACTTCGTAAAATGCTGTCCTTTTCAAATGATCCGCCATATAGTGCCAATAAAAACGCTTCTCCGGCTGCAGCGAGAGCATTCACATCTGTTTCGAGTTCTTGGAAAATTGCTATAGTCTCAAGCAATGAGTCGTTTCTATCCAGGAGATTGAAGAACTTCAATTTTCCTTGGTTAAAAAGGGCAGATGTGGTATCACAACCACTAATGGCATGTAAACATAAAATATTCTTTGCAACAGCTTCCTTATAATTTAAGCTCCGCGTCGAATAAAGCGCTTCTGCAACTTTCCCTCTCGCTGGTTTTAGCAAAAAATGTTTTCCTGGTCTCTTGCCTTTACAGTTAATAGAACTAATAAATCGATATCATGTCCGACAACAAAAACACGCGCAAAAGACAATGACATATCGATGGCTGTCTGAATAATGAGCACATCCGCGTCTTCTACTGCCTGCTTGCTGTGTAATTATGTTCTTTAAACTTTGAAATTAACATGGAAGTTAAATTTCTTTTGTTATTATCGCTCGATAAGAGTTTTAAAGCGTCGATATCTTTCTGCACTTTTCGTATTGCGACTATCTGCATCCGCTGGATAACCGTAAAAACTACAACTGCGTTATGACCATAGTGCCTTTGGGCATATTGAATGTAGATTATGCAAATTTGTTGATACAAATCTTTGCCTTGCCATACCACTCGATGCAACAGACTGCCGCCGTCAAAAACATGCAAAATGTTGTTATCCGGTCGTAAAGGCTGGTTTACTGGGGAAAATGCCTTAAATAGTGACGATTTCGCGCCCTTTCGCATGCCATCGTCATTAAAAAGCGATGGGGGATATAGGGCGAGTTGAAACTGAAAATAACTTTTTAATTCCTCGTCACTTTTTTTTGGCGATACAGATTCTTTGAAATAATAACAGGAGATTGATGGATATAGGATTATTTCCAACTTTGATACTGCTTTTAGCTGCTCCTAAGGAAAGAACTGCACCTTTACGTTTAAATTTTATTGAACCAAAATTCCCCACAGTTTTTGCCATAGCTGATGCACCAATTTCTTGTGCCATATGGTAGTTTAATGTTTTAACACCAACGACACCACTGTTGATGGAGAGTAAACTATCGATTTGCGGAAACGGATTATGTTGCGATAACCATTCTGTAATCTTTGCTACATCATTCTCATCACGTGTAATACGCGTTGGCCGCATATTCACATGTTGCTCCGTTGTGCTTAACGGGATTCCGCTAAACTCTTCTATTTTCTATTATAAAGGAGTCAATGTTTTTCATCGATGTTTAAAATGTCGATGTATATCGATGCATCGATGTAACAAATGGAACCAAGGCCCATATATTATACTTATTAGAACAATAGAATTAGAACAATATTAGCGGTTAGTAGAGGTACCACCAATAATTTATAGACAATAGAATACGTGTATTTGTCACTGTATAAACAGTTATAATATAATTATTTATGACTGGTTTGTGGATTATTGGTAAAATGTACCATGCTAATACCACTTTTACTAGATTTAAAATAGTTCGTCCTACTATTCGGTCCTGTAACTCGGAAACTACTAGTCTGACAAAAAACTCAAAATAGCGATTTTGTAGAAAAATTGATTCTTTTCAATTGGTTTCTAAACATATTTTTTCTAAAACCTACAGGAACCAAGACATAAACCAAAAACTGATTTTGTCCGCCATTTTTTCAAGATGGCGGCGCGAGCGGCGGTCGCACGAGGTCGCAAACTTAAGTGCATGTTAAGGACCTCCAAGTTTACATTCCTACCAAGTTTCAAAACTCCACGACCTTTTGCACCAAAACACCATTTTTATGCCTCTAATGACTGGCCTAACAGAGCACAGCTTAAGGCCAAGCGAACGTTGAGACGCAGTGTGACGTGCGGTGACTCAGAGTGAGGTGAACAGCGTGAGTGAAGTGAGCTGCGTACCCTGGGTGGTGCGAAAGAAGACTGCGCCGGTCGCTTATACAGGCAAACCTGAGTGTACATGTGACCACATGTACACTCAGGTTTGTCTGTATAAGTAACCTGCGCAGGCAGACCTCTCCGGTGCAATGCTTCAAAGCCCATCGAAACCGAGGAAACTCAAGTGGTCGAGTGATAGTGTAGTGTTGCGTACACTGTAAAAAATCGGGAGTTAAATGCGGAATGATTTGCGGAGTGAATGCGGAGTGGATGATTTTTAATTAATTTAATACCGTCCGGAGTTAAATTCACTCCGAAAAGGATTTTATTTAAATTATTTATAAAATTAACTCGGCGGATGAAATTCAGATAGGAATCGTTCACAAAATATTAAATTATAATACAAATAATACAATAATATTTTTTAAATTATTATTTAGTACTAATAATAATAATATTTTAAGTCCGCACAAACGTTTGGCAAGTGTGTAAACCCGGCATTATGCCATCTTAAACTAACAAACTAAAGTTCACGAACGAAAAATCACGTCCGGTTTTGTGTTTCGACCGCAGACCTTCGCAGGCTCTCGCAGATTCACGGCGTGTGAAAAGTGCGCCACCTCACACTGCGTCCGAACATTCGCTGTTGTATAGATGTCTACTGTTTACAAAAATCTGCGGTGAGTCGCCCTGCGTCCCCTCACTGAAGTGCGTCTCAACGTTCGCTTGGCCTAAACGAGGTTAGGGAGCAGACGAAGAGGTTGAATAGAACCCGAGAGAGACAGACTGCGCGCGGCTGCCACGGTCGCCACCATCCGGAATTAGTTGTATGCGTACGTATCATGTATCATACTTTTAGGTGTGCATGAATAGAACGAGACTGTACCTCACCAAAACTTTTTGCTTCAACTCGGACCTTTTACTGAGCGTAACGCCAACCCAGAGCGTCCAAAATTTGTACGTGTGTATCGTCTTGGTTGAACAACCTTAAGGATGTTCGCCCGTATTGCAGACGGGAGGTGAGGTGGAAGGGAACAGTACGATTTTCGTCAGTATTCCAATCCCTGAACAAAAAAATATGATTCTTTAATAACCTCCATGAAGTTATATTTCATGATATCGGTCGAGCCATTATTTTTCTGAAACTTTACTTTATTATCTGTATCCTTAAAGTGTGTCAAAAAAATTATAGAAAAATATTTTATAATTATTTTTAAAATATTGAAGCGGTCGGGAACAGCGGCAACGTCGCCCCATAGAGTGTTATAGAGAAGTGTGGTGGCACAAGTTGATAACATTGCCTTACTAGAGCTTACTAGTTAAAACCCCGAATTATTAACAACATCCAACAAAAATAATATAAATTATAGTGAAAAGTGCTGTTTAAATGTATAAACATTAATCATTGCGAATAATATTTTTCACAAAATGTTAGCTCTCCGTATACGCTACACAGGTGTAACGCTTTTAACTCCAACTTTTGCCACTAGAGCGCATGACGGTACCCATGCACGATCCCTATACTTGGCGCGTCCTGCGGCGTTGCCGCACTTCACGACTGCGCACGCAGCAATCTCCATCGTAAACGAATTTACCAAGATTTCTTAATTATTTGTTATAAATTACTACCCTGATCGATGTGTGAAAATATACAATTTATTCTTTGCATAATAATCTAGCGGTATGCAAAGTTTCGTTACGGTAACCCAATTTTCCATCGTTTTTTCTACGTTTTTGTGAATTTCCCATAAGAGCACGGGTTAAATTGTCATTTTTATTTCAATTATAACTTTTTAATGAGTTAGTCAAGAGACTTCAAATTTTGCATACGGCTTTCAAAGACATTAAAGAATCTTGGGGAAAAATTTGAGTAACTTCCTATATTTTTGATAATAGGGGTGAAATCCTAAATCTTTAACATTGAAACTTCTGTTACTCGACTGAGGGCCGGTTTATCAATGTCCAGTTAAATGTGTCAGATAACTATCTAACAGTTATTCTTATCTGACAGTTATCCGAATAGTAGCGTATTTCAATACTGTTTTATCTGTCAGTTATGAACACTGTCTTGAAGCATTCCGATTGGTTTAATTTCCACTAAAGAACGCGGGCTATTCAAAGCTCCTTCAAATTTTAATTTGAAATGCAACTCATGCATTAGAAATCCTCGTCGTTGGCATATTTCTTTTTTTATGCGTATATTCCTGTAGAAGGAAGGTCACTCGAGGAATGAGATAGGGTAGGTAGGGAGAAGACGGGATGCTGCGACGTTCTCATGGCCCGAGAATAACGAGAGGCTCATCTTACGGTCCCTTCGCGGAAAACTCTCTCGCCAGCGCAGGACGAAATGTTTTTCCCGTGGTAAAACTCTATACGTTCTTCTTTCGTGTTGTACGAATTCAACAATTTCTTCATCGTCGTCGCTAATTTCCAAAAAATCTCCAATATTATCTCAAATATTATCCATTTTAGACTGTACACAAACACAAAACCAGAGAAAATTCTAACCTATAAATTGCGATAACTGTCAGTTTATTCAGTATCTGGCACCAGTACCTTCCAGTTAAATTTACTTCCAGTTATCTTAATTTAAGTTCTTAGTAAACGTTAGTTGTATATTGATAAACAGTTTAGCTACCACTTTAATTTTATCCACCAGTTAAGACATTTAACTGGATATTGATAAACCGGCCCTGAGAGATCATCTATGAGTACGATATCAAAGCAGGCCTTGGACGGAGCCCGTTATGTTTATCTATTTTCCTCACACATGCCCATTTCGAGGCCTTTTCAAGCCTATTTTTAGACCTTAAGATGGGGTCTTTCCCGCGTGACACCGACTAGGAGTCCGTAGACTATTAAAAACACTTTACTCGGACTGACGCGAATACTTAGTCGAAGTGGGTCCTTTCTTCAAATTGACGAACGGAACGTGAAATGAGCAGAGTATAGCTATCTAACTTCATCAGCTGACACTGTTGCAATCTGATTGGCGCGATTGCTTAGTCCGAAGTGGGTCTTTTTCAAATTGACGATCGCAACGTGAAATTAACCGCATCGAATCGATGCATGCGAGTCGACTGAAGGACGCACGAGAGTATACCAAACCTGTAAGTGTAAAATCAAAATATGGAGAGAAAAAGCGTCATTATCCCGAATAGCGATGAAGAAAGCGACGAATTTCAAAATATCGTAAAACAAGAGCTAAATTGTACTTCGACATCGAGTGTAGAGATAAATTTATATTCGTTGAGTTATCAAGAGAATGTAGAAAGTGATAATAACCTCGCTGACGACAACATCCCGGAGGATTGCCTCAATGAAGCTCGTGAGGCTGAGTTTATAAAATTGCTTTAGATTTTTGGTATATTTTCAATGAGGGGGCTCCGCCCCCCGCCCCCCTCCCCAACCCCTTTCCTCCTCCTCCCTCCACTCTTCGTAAATAGTATATGTCATTCGGCTTTAATCTTCGGATTTTTCAGACTGTGTTCAAGTCGTAGAACGAAGTATGTATGCCGGGGGGACGGGGCTCGCCTTCGGCAAGCCCCGTCACCCCCCCCCCCCCCATCCCCCGTGCTACGACTTGAACACAGTCTGAAAAAGCCTCGGATTACCGCCTTATGACATAAGATACTATTAGTTCCTTAACTATTGACCCCTCGACATTATAACTTGCACTTTATACAGCTAGTTTTTAACAAGGAATCTCCCATTTTCTACGGACACACTATATACTCCAATGAGATTTTGAATTTTGCTACTTATATCGGTCTTCTACTTATTGTGTGCGGTATATTTTATATATATTTTTAATATCCTCTTAAAAAATATCTTCAAAAAATTGGTGTTATGTTAGTTATAATGGGCTCATCCGAAATCACTGATTAAAATAAAATTCATTAAACCGTCTATAAATTGCTGAGATACTAGAAATCTATTTGCCTGTGTTTTCAGTAACTTAATAAATATTTCTTGATCAACTTAAAAACTATTAAAAGCAAGCACGTAACTCACCACTGGGAGGCCTAATGTGAACACCAAGATTCAGAGCCTGTAGCTTCGCAACTGCTACCTTGCAGAGGACCTTTCGCTCGACCTCCGATAGAGCACGTAATGGCGTGTCTTGTAAGGTCACGCGACGTCCTCCCGTGCCTGCCCACGTACATTTCCCCTGCAACAAAAATTGACAAGTCTCGAACCAACACAGAAGATTTTAATCTTATTTTTATCTTAGTACACACACACACATAAATGGTTGACTTGACGAATTATAGAATATTCTAACTTAAAATGTTGACGTATTATAGTTGATTTCTTACGGTATATACATCATTCATAATAGGTTTGTTCCTGCAGGAGTCAGAGACTGTCAGCGGACGTCAGGCGCATGCGCATTAAGATTCTCGCGTTCCAACAAGAAGTACGTGACAGTCACTGATTCCAAATCCGCTGTTCCAGCAGGAGTCAGACGAGTTTGCTGACAGTCAGAAAAGTTTGCGGATTGTCAGGAAACTTTCAGTCCGACGCATGCGTACTAGCTGCTCGTATGAATGAGGGCGGGTTTTACAAACACAGTATAAACGCGGTATAGCGCTATACTGAGAATAACCAGCACGCAAGCGTTTTACAAGTATGGTATAAGGCTGGAGAAATAGATTAATAATAACTGTCCTAATTTGTTGTAGGATATTGTGTACACCCTGGTCGAAGTAAAACTGCCCCCCCCCCCTCTATTAATTTGTTAATTGTTATTTGTACTGTTGAAAAACCGAATCCATTATTTCTGCTATAGATGTTGATGCTAATGTTAGAAATTTGAATGAGTAATTAATATGTAGAGTACCTATAATAGAAACATTTTGCAAAAGTAACCAGAAGAAGAATCCGTGGCCCCGGGTGTACACCCGGGTTCACGGATTCTGAACATAATGACTTTTGAAAATGTAATTTTAAAACGTAACAGCCAATTAGCAATTAAATGTCAAACTTTCATTAGCTAATGCGGCTTTTGCCCTGGCTAATGAAAGCATGATAATTAATTATTCATTGGTTAGTATATTGAAATATGACATTTTGAAAAGTCACTATGCTCAAAATCCGTGAACCCGGGTGTACATGGCAAGCCAGGTATCAGATCTACACGGTTATCTATGGAAAATCCGTTATTTCTCCCCTTTACAATACATATTCCATGTATAGCAGTATTTATTAAGCTGGCCACTGCGGGGATGGCTTACTCCGATCCGTCCGGCAATTAGCGTTCTGTGAAGGACGTGAGATTGTAAGTATAGTCTGTTAAGTAAGAGCGTGTGCGGCGTTATTCATGAAGACATTATTAAACAATGTTTCTTTCGACATATACATACGTTTGATATGGTCGAAGGCAATGCACAATTTGGTTAATAATGAGTTCAATTACCACCATCGATTATTGCTTGGCATCTCCGAGGCATACTATCCATCAAATTTTCAGCGTATTTATGGGGAAGTGCCTTCCAAATGTGTCGAATTTCTCGGGATAGCTGCTTCACAGTGAAGACACGTTTTCGTCCAAGCTTCCGCTTGTTTATGAAAACGTGTTCACTGTGAAGTAGCTATCCTGAAAAATTCGACGCGTTTGGAAGGCACTTCCCCGCGAATACGTCGAAAAATGGGTGGATACTATGCCTCGGGGATGCCAAGTAATTGTCGATGGTGGTGATTGGACTCATTATTAACATAATTGCGCATTGCCTTGGAACATGTCAAACGTATGTACGTGGAAAAAAACATTGTTGAATAATTTCTTTATGAATAATGCCATACACACACTCTTACTTAACTGACTGTACGTTTGCAACCCTTGTTCGCCAAACCGTATTACCTTTCTATTGTTTGTACCTGAGTTTTCATCCATATTTTTGTTACACTACTCTAGTAGTGTATAAAACAAAATAACAATAACCTTAGTCGAAAATTAAAAAGGTTAGATTTGCTCTCTTCTAAAATTAATTACTGTCGTCACCACTAGAGTACAGTGCGTTTGGTGTTCCAACAGAAATCCCTGACTAGTCAAAGTCCGCACATGCGCACTACGTACAAATCACCAACTGTCAGGGATTAGTCACGGATTCTCTGCAGTAACAAACCTAATATTCACAGATTGTTATTCATGTTCCCCAAAATTTTATACGATGACTGATTTGTACATTTCATTTCAGACAACCATGATTTACCAGGTGCAATTCAAACATGAAAAGAAAGGTTGATGTCGGTATATTTCTGTATTAGTGATCATTAAACATCGTAAAATTAAGTCACGGTTTCAAAAATTACTTGATCTCTCTAGGTTGTTTCCGAAAAAGCCTGGATGAGTTTGCATTACTGATTAACTGAAATGTTACGAGACTAGGTAAAATCTCGCACCAAGTTCTGAGAGAGCGAGAGTCGATGTTGAAACCGATACGTTTCGAATTTTAAAACTCCTTCTCTGAAACTATTATAAAATATCTTAAGAACTTATAAATCTAGAATCTGAGTATAGGTAGATTAATTTTCTCAAATCAATTAAGCCCAGCTTCTGTTAATAATTGATATTAAACAATTGAATAATCAATATCAGTGCTATCGCGAGATACAATTTATTAGATTATTGGGCATCCTCGTTTGCTTTGCGAAGTAGTAAGCAAAAATCATCGTATATATTATGTGAGTGTATACGTATTTGTGTACACTATAGGTACGTGTCATGTATGTGCGTCGTTGATATGCATAGGTAAAAAAAGGTCCAACTGTGCAATTCGCCGCTAGATGGTACCTTAGTTACTTATGTTGAAAACATACGCTAATTTCTTATACAGTACTCCCTCCATAATTCCCTCCTCGTTAATTCAGAGCGCCCGAAGCACAAGAGGGGAAGCATTCCCCTACTCTTGTTATGACGTACGTTGCGCGCAGGTATGCGCCAATGGGGAATACGGGTTTATGTACCTCTCTAATGGACAGAGTGGGAGTATTCCATAATTCATTTTTCTTAGAATTCAAAGCCCCATCGTACGGAATTATGGAGGGAGTATTGTAACCCCAAACTTAGCTCTTCTTTATATTAAATATATACAGGGTGTTTCAAAAGTAAGCGTAAACTTTCCGGGATCGTAATCCTCCTATAAAAATAAGGCAAAAAGTTCCAATCAACATGGGTCCGGAAATGCTTTATAAAGAAGCTACGCCCCTTCGAATGGACCACTCTCAAGACAATTTTTCCTCAATATTTCCGAAACCGTTAAAAATGCAATTTTGAAAATATATACACGGTATAAACTTTTGGCGCTGAACTCGATTCTGAATTCAGAATTTAAAAATTTTTGTCAGGGGCGTCACATACCGGGAAGGTTAATGGCTAAAATAACCCTATTTTTTTATGTTTCAGTTTATTACGGTTTTCGTTCAAAATTATAAAATTTTTAAATTCAGAATCGAGTTCAGCGCCAAAAGTTTATACCCTATATGTATTTTCAAAATTTTATTGTTAACGGTTTCGGAAATATTGAGGAAAATCCGTCTTCAGGGTGCCCCATCCGAAAGGGCGTTACTTCTTTATAAAGCATTTCCGTACCCATGTTGATAGGAACTTGTTGTCTTATTTTTATCCGAGGATTACGCCCTCGGAAGGTTTACGCTTACTTTTGAAACACCCTGTATATAGATACAGAAAAGGGAATAGCGGAATAAGCATGTGAAATCTGCCCCTACGCATATCAACATTAAATTTATATTATCGATAAGCATCTATGAGAAACTAAATCTCATGAATTTTTAGCCTCCCAATCGCTATAGGAGTGGAGTTATGCGGGGGAATAAAATTTAAAAAAATTTCTGGAACGGCTCAACCAATTTTCATGAAAAAATACCGTCGTGGAACCAGTATTCGACAGTTTAAGAGTCAAGCACTGATATCCGATTTGAAAAAAAAAACATTCTGCTTGTTTTTAAATTAAATGAATGAAAAATATAGTTTGAAATATTTTCAATTTTTTAAAAGTATTTCTTGCTTTAAATGTATACAAGTAAATTAATAATGATTAATTATAAAATCTGTCTCCGATGGCTCCGTTACCGACAGGCGAAATTGCGCGGGGCTTAGTATTCGACACTCACAATCAGTGGGACCGGTTTTCGCCGTGGAGATTCTAACCTTCAAAATTAAAGAAAATATGCAACATTTATTTCTCAAACACATTAAAATTTACATTTTGACTAATAATATAAATTTTTTGAAGTTAAAATAATACATAACAAATAAATACTTTATTCTCCACATTTTCTTTTTTTTTGGCATCGAAACTTGAACTGACTGGGTTTTCTGACTGCTTTTAATACTTAAATCATCACTTTTGCCAATCTATTCTCTTTTTATTTCTTTTGCAACCTTTGACGTCTGCTTTTAATTTTCTCCTCCTTTTCACATTTTATTTTGATTTTTCTCTGAGCTTGCTCAAATGTTGCTTGTTCTTGCACAGCTTTTTTTTCTTCTCAATTTCTTTTCTTCAGCTCTTGCTCAATTTTCTTTTGTTCATCAGCTTTTTCTTTATCTTCTTTTTCATTGCTCTGGCTAGCTTTTTCATTTCTGTTTCCTGTTTCTTTAGCTCTTGCTTGCTCAACCTTTCCCCCATCTGAAGCATTTTTCTTCTTCTTCTTTACGTTTTTCTTCTGCTATTTGCTTCTGATAATTGTTATCGTTCTCATTTTTTAAATTTCTGAACGGAAGCATACAATTTCGGTCATTAAATGTGCATACCCCCCTCGACCCCCCCCCCCCCCCCCCCCAATTACGTTTATGCCATTTTAGGAGTAAGAAATCAGTAGAATTTGATGAATAATTGGAGTTAGAATTGAAAATAATCGATTTTTTTATGACAATTACGATGGCTGTAGCTCGGAGGGGGTGCATTTTAGGACACAAGCTTATAGAAAAAAAAAGTCCTTTTTTAATCTTAAAAATACGCCCTTCAAATATTTGTACTAAATTTTGAAACACCCTGTATATGATATACACTGTACATTCACTACAAAGGAATTTTTCCACTTTTATATGGAAATTCGGCATATGATAATTGTTAATTTTTTGGAACAGTCTTTTAACGATATTATTTACTTCTTTATTATTATTTCAATGCTTCCTTTACCATTTGAAAATGATATCTTACCAACTCGTTTCGGCATTAAAAGTATTAATAGAGCTGACCTTTTGAAAAACCATACAACGGAAATCACAAAAAAGTTGTTCAACGCGGACTCCTTATTTTTAATTTGTGATGACCTATGCATGACACCAAAAAAAATACAAATGGGTCATTCTCACGGAAACCATAATATCCTTCTCCCTCACAAATTACAGAATCATCGTTCGGCTTAGTAATGACAGCAAAACTATATATATATATATACATATATATATGGGGCATTTCACAAGAAAACGACAAAGCGAAACCCATGGGGTCGGAAATTTACTTCATATATTTTTTTTCTTAAAGGTGTTTGGGTTCTAAACATACTCCCAAGTGGATTTTTTGATGTGAAACATCAATAATTTTGGTCGAGATTATCGAATTAATAAAACCGTCCGACCGTCCGACCGACCCTCCAACCGAGAGTATCTATACAGGAATTGGAACGCCTTTGCGTTCAATAGTCAATACGAGATTTTGGTTTTGGCATTTCGTGCTTTCGCCACTGGTTCTGCTGGCGTCGCCACCGTCCGGCCTTCATACTCACGTACCGTATGTATCATGCCAAATTAAACAAGCAGATATACCGACATTGCCAAAACTTTACCGACGGTCAAGAATTTTATAGTTAGAGTTGGCTTGAGAAGAGTGCGCTGTGTGTGCTGCGTGAGAGCGAAAAGTGTCAAACGTCTGATTTCCTGATAGCTGTTAATTCAAGAGACCGAAGTGTTTCGTCTATTATTCAATACTTCGATTTTCCGAATTGACAGCTATCGGAAAATCAGACGTTTGACACTTTTCGCTCTCACGCAGCACACACAGCGCACTCTTCTCAAGCCAACTCTAACTATAAAATTCTTGACCGTCGGTAAAGTGTCGGCAATGTCGGTATATCTGCTTGTTTAATTTGGCATGATACATACGGTACACTTCCCTTTGCGGCGACGACCCGTGACCAGTCGGTATTTGTACCAGTCGGTACAAAGCCCAGCCGACCCCCGATAGCCAGGTGGCTCCACAGTGGTGGCACTGTGGGACCACGCGGTGACTTTGAGAAACATCACAGTGATGTCTTGGTGCGTGCCCACTGGGGTACCACTGTGGCATCACGCAGTGTACAAAGTGGATAAAGTAGGATTTTGCAAAAGGATAAAGTAGGATTTTGCACGCAGTGACTTTACCGAGGTTCTTCACTGTGTGCCCGTGCAGTGCCGCCGCCTGCCACCCGCCTAGTAGTGTCGCTTTTTTTTTCACACCCTACCGGGATTTGAACCTGCGATCTTCAGGCTACGAGATGCTTCGAAACTGGGAATGCTTGCATTCTACCAATTGAGCCATCGACTCTTCGAGCGCGATGTTGCTCCACTCCGGTCATAATATAGAAACCGGACATGACAGACAGGGAGGCTTCTCCACCTTTTGTATATATTTTGCGGAAAATCATGGGTAATCCTAAGCGGATGTGTGAGTTCAACTAATTGTTGAAACGTAAGTCTTTCTTTCAATTGCTATTTTTCAAATAGACACCATTTAGAAGTTACGGATAATCGCCTTCGCGCTGCTCTAACCTACAAACGTCCTAGAATGCAACTGTAAACATTCTTGACTCATGTTTTACATTTTCAGTTTATTGGCGTAAATGATTGAAGGGGTCGCATTCTCGTATCCACCTGTATTATACATTTTCTGGATCTGGGTTGTGTTTATCATCATGTGTTTAGATCATGCCAAAGGGATTCAGGGATACTGTAAAAGACGCGAAGTGAGCTATTGGAGTATGCTTGATATCTAATTTTAATTGTGTAAAGTATTCCAATACTCTTCTGTTTCCAGATTCAAATGGCTAATCCGACCTTATGTGGTGCTTCAAAAGGAACATCAATGCTTAACACATTCGCTGCGGACCGCGCACAGCTCCTGCTTTAAAATACATACACCCTCATGTGGGAGCCACATGATCCGCAGCGAACGTGTAAAGGAAACTCTTTCAGAACTTGATAGTCCTATAGTATACGCTCACAATGATCTTCTACTGGGAAATGTATTGTATAATGAAAAAGAAAATAGCGTTACTTTCATTGACTATGAGTACACTGCTTTTAACTGAGGCTTTTGATATATCCAATCATTTTATTGAATTTGCTGGTAATCAAATTATCCATTTACCACAAACTAATAATTTTTATAGCATAGAAGTAATACAAAATCTCTTATTTCTTTTTTCAGGTATAGATATAATCCTGACTTCTCTGTATCCGGAGGAAACATTGCAAAGGGCTTGGCTTAGAATATATCTTCGTACGTACAATGAAGCCACAGATGTATCCGAAGATACTGTTACTAAACTTTAACCAAGGTTTAAGTTTCCTCCTTTATCTCATTTCTTCCGGGGTTGCTGGGCGCTTATACAGAGTGAACATTCAAATATCGACATCGATTTTCTGGAGTAAGTTTATTTAATTATTATCAGATTGTAATCAGGATATTTTCATTTTATAATATTCATATTTCATTTGATGATAATCGTTTTGATAATAGGTACGCTTCTTTCAGATTTAACGAACACTTCAAAATGAAGGACGAATGCCTGAACATGAAGTATAAAATTTACGCCAGGACGAAATCATTCCATACAATGAAGAATTTTAATAATTCCCAACGATGTATTCTATATGATACTATTTAATTTTACCAGCTTGTTAACTGGATTTCTCAAGGAAATTATCTCCTTTTATTCAGATTCATTATATGTAACAGCAGTTGAAAAAAATTGCGAATGAAAATACTATGATATAATAGCTTAAGTCGTACAGTATTTTATATAAAGAATAGGATAATATACACATAATAGAATCATGTACATATTATATTACCAAATAAAAAAATGTTTTCTGTTATCCATCATGTTTTTCCAGCAATTTCTAAAAATTTCCTTTGACCCTTTTTAACGTTATCATCGGAATTAACATTTCAGTTTTTTCTCCGTACTAGTACTTAAACCTTTGCCAGTAAACGATATTTGTTAGAGCAAGTTTAGCATATTTTAAAATATCCTTCAATGCCTCCGAATAGAAATGAATCGGTGAATCCAAGAACAGTATAAGTCCAAAAAATGGCGTTTTGAGTTAAGATAGGTAGCCAAAATGTTTAAAATTCTAAGCTCCATATATTGTCAAGAACCGATTCCTATCAGTCATAAGAAAATCCACGTATTTAGCATCCCTCATTACAGTTTTCAAGAGCTTGAAATAATGGCCATTAACTCATTGTGAAATTATTACGTTTTTTCATTTTTTCTCGAAACTATCTTTATGCATTTGTACTGTTCTTGGACTCACCGATTCAAATAGAGTGCGTCTCGCGCCTTACTACGCATGTGCTAGAAAATCGTTCCAACTCAGAACTAGGGACTGAAATTACCGTTCGAGAACCAGTTCTGTTACAGTTCGCAGTTGGAACGCTCTTTGGAATCGTTCCAGAACTAGTTCTGTGTTTGTTGGAACAGCTGGGTCAGACTGCGCACACTCCGTCGAGTTAAGAACCAGTCCTCGTGTTAGTTGGAACGAAACTAGTGACTGCTCTCGAAGGTTCTCATTAAATTTTGTAAAATATAATTTGATATTTTTCTTTTTCAAAATAAATGTCAACATAACCACGTAACATAGACAAAGAATTTGTAAATAAAAGTAGTTTTAAAAGTGCAAGTGCAATAAACCCAATTCATAAGTGATGAATATCGGTATCGAAGATATCTTATCAATTCTAGGAGAGTCAAAAATGCCGCTAGTGGAAGGAGAAGCGGTATTGAAAGCAGGTTTGTATTTTCCTGCGGAATCAAAAAGAGAAACCAAAATGCAGTGAAAATCATCGCTTCTTGCGTACAATTGTCACATGGAACTATTTGCCGTACTGATTTATGTACAGAAGCGTTGCAAAAACATGTTTGCGTCTACCTCTGGCCCAGCTGCACTTGCACGTTACTTCTTTATTGTTGTTTACTAGTAAGATGTTCACTTCAACTTCGTGAGGAGCACTTGTTACATGTGACGATTGTACGCAAGAAGCGACGATTTTCACTGTATTTTGGTTTCTCTTTTTGATTCAGCAGGAAAATACAAACTGCTTTTTCACTACCGCTTCTCCTTCCACTAGCGGCATTTTTGACTCTCCTAGAACTGACAAGATATCTTCGATATCGATATTCATCACTTATGAATTGGGTTTATTGCACTTGCACTCTTAAAACTACTTTTAGGTATTTACAAATACTTTGTTTACGTTACATGGTTATCTTGACATTCGGTCCGCAACGACGGCCATCTTAGGAAGAACGAAACGCCACCATACAGCGGTGTCCGACGCGAATAAAAGTTCCGTACAGCGTCAGCGAATAGACCAATCAGGATCAAGTATTCCGTTCTGGCAAAAACTCGCACTTCGGATCCTCACTGTGGCATCAGAGTAACGTCACTCAGTGACGCCACCGCGTGACTTTTGGGTGAAAGTCACGCTTGGCTATCGGGGACGGTAAATTTCAAGGTCCCTGTAACTGTGCGGTTCTGCTCGGGTCGGGACATCATGTACGTGTGTACGAAGGCTCGCACACTGGAACGCGCTGTCCGTAAAGGCTTTAAAGAACGCTCTCTCTCTCTGTACTGCTTCGTACACCAATACAGTGAGCGTGGAGTAGGTATGTTCGTTCATTTCGACGTAAAGCGAGCAGCGAGAACCCGTGTATCTTTATGTCTGCCCCCTCCACCCCTCAATTTTTACATCGAATTTTCTCAATAAATATATGTATGGTTATAACCAAAATTATGCTTAGTTACACCATATAAATTGATTATTCTCTAATGATATATTGATTGATTATTCTCTAATGATAGATTGATAAAGACCAGAATAAATTTTTCATTTATACCGGTAGAGATCGAGTCGGTAGTTAAAGTTGGCTTACAGCCCGTAAACACTGTGCAGTTTATTCACTGTTTCGATAATTTTAACAAATCGGTGCAAATCGAATGCTATGTTATGAACATAATATCCGGTTTGCACCGATTCGTTAAAATTACTGAAACGGTGAATAAACTGCATAGTTTGTTTATTTACGATTTTTATGACTTCTTTCACGAACGAATTGTTCTGGGGAAAATGTAAATATTATCGAAACATTAATTATAAAATCATTACATGTTGATGATTTTATTTATCATTCATAATTTTTAAATCAGTCATCTAGGCTGAAAACATTTTTACCGATTTTCCGTTTATCATTGAGTGCGCTCTAGGTGCGAAATTCGATGTTCAATTGTTTTCAAACTGTTAACACGCGATACGTCGGCTGACAACAATGAATGTGTAGTGACGCGCCACGCCGCTCTTTTCTCCGCCTTGTCGGAAACTACGCGATAAAGCGATCAGGGTCTCCTTACCTGAGAACCCTGCCTACGTCACAACTAAGGGCCTTTGCACACGACGTTTTTTAAACTAGCTGACGACGCGCGTTATACGCGATTAGGACGCTCAGCAAACGCAAGGCAGTCGGCAAGTTGTGACTTTTACACACGATCCTTGCTAATACAACCTGCTAATACGCGCTGATGACGCGCAGCGAACGGGCTCATCAAAAAGGCGCATCGTCGCGCTCAAAAGTATTTTGACAATATAATATTCATTATTATTTACTTTTAAACGAGACTGTATACAAAACATTTCTTGATTATAGTGGACAGCAGTATCACTGCGATAACTTGAACGTATCAGGTATCAACTTGTTTGTTTACAATACGCGCCACCGAAGGAGAATGATTCATCGCTCGCTCCAAAGTATTTTGACACTCAGTTATCTTCGAAAATTCATGGGTGTTGGTTGCTCCTGAGTTTTGATTTGTACTTATATTTAGTTGTTGTGGTCATTATACCATGCCGAAACGCAAGGAACATTCTATTGACTTTAAAAATGCTGTAATAAATGCACTAAAACAGGGAATGAAACAAACAGAAGTTGCTCGTACTTTTCAAGTGTCTCGACAGCTCGTTAATGTGTGGAATAAAGTGTATAATGAACGAAAGACTGTCGAAAGGAACCCACGAAGTGGCCGTCCAAAAAAAAACATCTAATGTCGATCGTATTATAAAAAGGCTATCAACAAGTGATTGTCGCAAGACTGCTGTAATGATAAAAAATGAATTGAAGGAAAAATACAACGTAGATATTCACGTTTCTACTGTCAAACGACGCTTGACAAGCATTGGATTACATGGTCGAAGGCCAGCGAGAAAAAGCCTTTAATATCTGCGAAGAACAAAAAGTCCCGACTTGCCTTCGCAAAACAGCACAAATCGTGGTCAAGTGAAGACTGGTCTAAAGTATTGTGGAGTGATGAAAGTAAATTTAATTAATTGTCATCTGATGGTATTAAGTACATTCGACGCCCTAAAAATAAAAAATACGATATTAGATACCAGATACCCACGGTTAAATTTGGAGGTGGTAATGTGATGGTTTGGGGATGTTTTTCACGCTCTGGCGTTGGACCATTAGTTAGAATAGAAGGGAATATGGATCGGTTTATGTACGAAAATATATTAAAGAATGAAATATGCTACCATACGCGAAGGAAAACATGCCAGCTGGGTGGTGTTTTCAACAGGACAACAATCCGAAACACAAATCTAAGTATGTTAGTGATTTCCTAAATCGTAAAAAAGTTAAGATTCTTGAGTGGCCAAGCCAAAAAGTCCAGATTTGAATCCTATAGAACACTTGTGGGAGGAATTGGATAGTCGAATAAGAAACCAAAATTACTCCAATAAGGATGCTTTATTTGAAGCTCTCAAAAATGAGTGGGAGAAAATTCCGTTGGACCGATTACAAAAATTGGTCGACTCGATACCGGCACGGTGCGAGGCTGTGATAAAGGCCAAGGGATATGCAACCAAATATTAATTGACTTATTACTGTAGATCATTGTTATATGTAAGAAAAAAATTTTTCCATCTGTCAAAATACTTTTGATCCACGATTTCTCTCATTTGCTGATAATTCCGCTTTATTTAAATCCGAACCAGAGTTTCTTTGCCACTATTCTGTAAAACATTGAAAATCTTTCAATAAAATAAGTGATTGATTTTTGTAGTTCTCATTTATTTATAGTTAATGCAATTAATATATTTGTCAAAATACTTTTGAGCGCTACTGTATATGTCGGTACCTCGTCGAACCTTTGTCTCACGGTGTACGGAATTTCGCCGGAAAGGCAGTCGGTCTTGAGCTTCAGATGCGTACAGTTGCGTATTTTTTGTCTATCCACTAAAGTAAGTAGATAACAAACCATACAATAAATGTATAATATTAATAAGCTTCATATCACGCTTCAGTTCAATACACAACCGAACTCGGCAATAATAATAACTGACCACATTCTATCATTTAAAAAAATGTTTCATATTTATCTGACAAAAGAGCACGAAAGAAAATTAACGAAAAAAGAAAAGAAATCCCCCCCCCCCCCCCTAAAAACATCGACGATGTATGATAGCATGAATTAATAAAATAGCTCCCTTTCCAAAGTAATCATGTAACAACTTACGAATTACCAAAGATAATGAAAAAATTAATGAAATAAAATAAGTAATAAGTAATGATAAAAAAAAGTAATGAAATCATTACCGCCAAATTAACGAAAGCAAGTGTGTTGTCAAGGTATGTTGCGTTAATGAGAGAAATAGTACATAATTCCATACAATGGTGAACTTTGCTACAGAGACTAAAAATAATATAGAGGGAAAAAAAACCAAAGTTCCACTGAAACTGAGAATATATCCTCAGTTAACCATTGTATGGAATTATGTACTATTTCTCTCATTAACGCAACATACCTTGACAACACACTTGCTTTCATTAATTTGGCGGTAATGATTTCATTACTTTTTTTATCATAATTTTTTCATTATCATTGGTGATTCGTAAGTTGTTACATGATTACTTTGGAAAGGGAGCTATTTTATTAATTCATGCTATCATACATCGTCGATGTTTTGAGGGGGTCTTTTATACCGCGTTGAGTTGGGAGTAAAATCACGATATTTTCAAGGGACGTTTCAAGCGTTACCATGCCTGTGTGTGCGTCTGTGTGCGTCTCCCTACTCCACTATATATTCAGCCGCATTGCGTAGGAGGAAAGTACACGAGACGGAGACGTCTTGCCTATGTGTGCGTCTGTGTACGTTCCCCCGACTCTACTCTGCGCAAGGTTTGCTTGCGCACCTTCCGGCATGTCGTAAGAAGCGGTTTGAGACGAGACCTCGTGTCTAGTATTGTTTTTTTTATATTATTTTTAAACGTGCTAACCAATGATTAATTAATCCTCATGCTTTCATTAATGAGGGTAAATACTGCTTCGTACACCGATACAGTGAGCGTGGAGTAGTAAGTGGGGAAGCTAGCAGTCGGTGAAAGGGGACCATTGAGTCGTGGCAGAGAGAGCCGATGCGTGTCCCGAGTAAGCGTAAAGGTCAAAGCACATCTAGGCGAAGCGAAGCGACGCGCCGCGAAGCGCGGCTGTGCAACGCACACTTGGGCGAAATGAAGCGACGCGAAGCGAAGCGCGGCGAAGCGAAGCGCGGCGAAGCGAAGCGCGGCGAAGAGAAGCGCGGCGAATTCTATCCCCTTCTCTACCAGGTATAAACAGCTTTACCTCAAAATATCCATATATGGATACCCGGGTAGAGAAGGGAGAGAAGGGAAGCGCCGTGAAATGTCAGTCATTTTCGCCTTTTTCATTCATTTTCGCCTTTTTCAAACTGATGAACGCAACGTGAAATGAGCCGTGTACATGTTTTGTTTTGAGAAATGGGCATTCGTGAGGAAAAATAGTATATGTCATTCGGCGGAAATCCTCGGATTTTTAAGACTGTGTTTATATAGATCGTAGCCTCCTCCCCAAACCATGCCTCGTGTTACTATCTAATTAAACACAGTCTGAGAAAATCTCGAATTTCCGCCTTATGATATAAGATACTATTTCGTGTGAGAAAATTCATTTCGTTGACGAGATCTATCTTGGAAAGGATTTTCGAATCGTTAACGGAAGTGATCGACGAAACTTTACATCCGTTAACGAATTACATTCCGTCCACGATAAACATTTCTCGCGGCGCTTCGCTTCGCGGCGTTTCGGTTCGCCGCGCTTAGCTTCGCCGCGCTTCGCTTCGCGGCGCTTCGCTTCGCTCAAGTGTGCGTTACCTCGTAAGAATCAATGGAAATATAAAAGGTAGCTTCGCTTCGCGGCGCGTCGCTTCGCTGCGCTTCCAGTCGCACAAGTGTGCTTATCCTAGGTCGCGGCGCTTCGCTTCGCTTCGCGTCGCGTCGCTTCGCTTCGCTCAAGTGTGCGTTACCTCATAAGAATCAATGGAAATATAAAAGGTAGCTTCGCTTCGCGGCGCGTCGCTTCGCTTCGCCTAGATGTGCTTTGGCCTTAATAGTCCGGGAGCCAGCAACGTTTTTCTTACGTCATAGAGAACAGGGCTAGAATTTTTATGATGAGCTCCTTGTAACGTGTGAACAAAGGAATGACTGGTCTGGCAGCGCTCCGAGGGTGGTTTTGGCAACAATATAATTTTCAAAATTAAAAAAAAATGGAAGTTACGTCATGTATATCAGGGCTAAAATTTTTATGACGACTTCGTTACAATGCATAAAGACGAGATAGTAAAGTCTGGCACTCTCTCTCTTCCGAGGGTGGAAAGTGGGTGACGGAAGGGGTTGAAGTAGCTCCACATAAAGTCGTCTCACTCGCACTCAAGTGCGTGCATAAGACTGTCTCACTCCCACTCAAGTGCGCGCATAACCTATCTCACTCGCACTCAAGTGCGCGCATAAGACTATCTCACTCGCAGTCAGGGGCAAGGTTTTTCTGACCTGGCAGGGTGTTTCCACTAGAATTTCGGTCTGACATCAAGAGACACGGTAGTGTCTCGCGGCATGTTCATTCAAGTCGTCAGAACGACACCGCCAGCGCTTTCGCCGCGAGCACCCGTGTATCTTTACTGGAAAAATGTCTGCCCCTTTCACCCCTCAATTTTAACATCGAATTTTCTCAATAAATATACGGTTATAACCAAAACTATGCTTAGTTACGCCATATAAATCGACTATTCTCTATCGATAGAGACCAGAGTAAATGTTGTAAGTTACATATTAACAGAGATTTTTCCTTAGCAACGCGAAGCCACGCCCCTCGCGCCTCAAAAGTCGAGAATCCGATTTCTCGGGCGATATATATATGTCAAAATCTCACAAAAATTCCGCCTGTCTTCGGCGATATTCGGCCATGGTCGAAAATGTGTACACAGATGCGGCTACACGGATACGCCATCAAAAATGTATGTGAGAGTGTGTGAGAGAATATATTCCTTGAATGTTCAGTTATTTTTCAAAATTAATAAAATATTTCCATTCGCGAAACGATTTCCCTCGCATTTTTTCGATCCTCGGACGCGCTTGTTAATAAAAAGTAAAAATTCAGTGTAATCGGAGTAGTGAATTTCAATAGTGGTGAATGTGACAGACGCTCCGTATAGTTTAATAATCGTTTGTATTTTTCTCGAATATCGAGATAGTGAACGGATGCAGTGGTATTCTTCTCTTAGTACAAGATCCGAACTAGAGACGTTTTCTTCACCGATCTGCTTACCGGATGAAAAGTATTTTTTATCAAACATAATACGTCAATGAATATATCGCGAATGGGTAGGCTAATAAAATATGCTCAAGACTACCCTTAAAACTATATAAACAGGTGAGCTGATATGAGCAATTTGCACCGATCTGCTTACCAATTAAACTATATATGAAAATAAAGATAATTTTATTGCAAACACGATGGTATAACCCTACCTGCAAAAAATCGGTCATGAATCACGGTTGTAAGGCTTTGAAATTTATCGGAGCTAGCCAAGATGCGCGTACTACAGGGAAATTTGCTATAGGACGCAACGTAGGAAGTGGGCGCGACGCGACGGTTGGATGAGAGAGAGTGCGTACATGCTGCTTCCTCGTACGATTGACAAAGATAACACTACTAAAATGCCGAGAAAAAGCGACTACGAGCGACTCGCTGTTTATATCCCTCAGTTTGCGGAAAAATGCGTGCTCCATTATTACATAAATGTAATGTAGTGTTATCTTTTTCAATCGTTATTTTTTTCAATCAATTACTGTTGGATCCCTGGTAAAATTATTTTCGTTCAAGATTCAACTAACTTTGCATTTTTATTTTTGCCTGTCTGGAAGGGACAATTTATTACTTTATGGCTCTTTCTCGAAAGTACAGAAAAAGGGGAAAAAACGTTCTTACCGGGTTTTCGAGTGAAAGTTTTTTCCGAACATGTGATAAACAGACAGTCGAGGCGATGGCTCATGGGGTGGGTTTGTAACGCATTAAAAATATATGGAGGTAAAGACGAAATTCTGGACTTTTCCTCTAAGTGATATTTCATAAGTTGAAATGATAAATTGTTAAGAAAAATTCTTCTTGGAGTCTTTACGTTGTTTAGGTTACTGTTATATAAAATCTGGGCACTCTCTCTCTTATTCCAGTAACATACAAGTTTCTGGAAGGCTATAATATTGTATTTGTTGTAATATTGTTATAATATTTGTAAAGATTTTTATTGTATTTATTGTTTTATAATAAAGTTTTTTTACACCGCCAATTTGTTAATGATTTTTTATCGCTCTCTAAAAAATGTAATTTTTCTGTTTGTTTGCTGTGGTATTTTTATAGAATAGATAAAATTTATCGAATAATTATCACTAACATATTATTATTCTGTGATAGAAATATTAATATTTCCCCATCCATATATTTAATTGAAAATATTTGAAAAATCTTTCTCACATTTTAATATTTTATATTTAATTTAAAGTAATTAAAAGTTTACTGCCAGTACCTACTCCATCGTAGTCGCTTTTTCTCGGCATTTTAGTAGTGTTATCTTTGTCAATCGTACGAGGAAGCAGCATGTACGCACTCTCTCTCATCCAACCGTCGCGTCGCGCCCACTTCCTACGTTGCGTCCTATAGCAAATTTCCCTGTAGTACGCGCATCTTGGCTAGCTCCGATAAATTTCAAAGCCTTACAACCGTGATTCATGACCGATTTTTTGCAGGTAGGGTTATACCATCGTGTTTGCAATAAAATTATCTTTATTTTCATATATAGTTTAATTGGTAAGCAGATCGGTGCAAATTGCTCATATCAGCTCACCTGTTTATATAGTTTTAAGGGTAGTCTTGAGCATATTTTATTAGCCTACCCATTCGCGATATATTCATTGACGTATTATGTTTGACAAAAAATACTTTTCATCCGGTAAGCAGATCGGTGAAGAACGTCTCTAGTTCGGATCTCAGACTATCTCCAATGCCTGTGCATCAAGAAAGGAGCAGGAAAGGAGACGGTCTCAGAAGAATTGCCATCAGATAAGTTTAATTGCCATTTGACAGCTTTAACCTCACTTTCAATGGAAGGACAATATCTTTGTGTGTTCGTTCTATTTTTTGTTTTCAGGGTCATGCGAGCACGGGAAAAATCGAAGAAAATCAATCATCAATACAAGCCGTGGCAGAATAGGAGATGAAATGGAATTGGATCACAATAATCAAGTAATTACTTTATCACTATTTTTCTCTATCTATATATTTCCTCTTTCGTACTATTACAAGTTCCAATTTACACACCGTCCTGTCAAACCTGAAGTGTACACGTACCGCACTTCTATTTCATCTCTTCTTCGTCTCCGGTGTAACGACGGTTAATGAGGAATTACTGATACCGATTAGGCAGATAAGTGCTGAATAACGTAGTATAATACGAGAGCGGAAATATATCATTTTTAATAATTCTGTCATTATTAGAATAGAATTGATTAACTCAGATATAGTTTTTTAATTTCTACGCTCGAGTAAGTTCGGTATATTTTAAATGGTGAAATACTGCATATGATTCTGTAATTTACAATTTGTTACAGATCGTATGCAAACCCGAGGAGGTTTCTTTCGAACGAGGGATCATCTACTTCTTGTTCCAACAAGAACCAGTTGCTTAGTTGCATTCATTGCATTTGACAGGTCGGTATATAAATTGGTTCTTAATTTTTACGCTGAGTAAGTTCGGTATATTTTAAAAGTGAAATGCTGCATATAATTGTGTAATTTACAATTTGTTACAGATCGTTTGCGAACCCGAGGAGGTTTCTTTCCAACGAGGGATCATCCACTTGTTGTTCCAACAAGAACCAGTTGCATTCATTGCATTTGACAGGTCGGTATATAAATTGGTAGTATAATACGAAAGAGGAAATATATCATTTTTCTTAATTCTGTCATTATTAGAATTGGTTAACTTAGATTAATATAATCTTAGTTTCTACGTTTAGTTAGTTCAGTATATTTTTAATTGTTTGTGTTATTTACAATTTGTTACAGATCGTATGCGAACCCGAGCGGGTTTCTTTCGAACGAGGGATCTTCCACTTGTTGTTCCAAGAACCTGCTGCTTTGGTTCATTCGGCGACCTGGATCTGCTGTCTCGAGTGCATGGACGTACGTCACTTTAAATGGATGAATATCCTTTAATATCATCCGAACCGTAGACTTGCTAACCTCTGATTCTAACCTTTCTTGCCATAGCCTGAATATTCTTTCGAGGGTTATTCCTTACTCTTTCTAGCAGAGCATCGATATTTTGCTGCATCTATATTCTTCTGGAACTTCCTAAAATAATTATAAAAACCCTATATAATTCAGCCCGAACAAGTACAATCTTATCGGACTATACCTTATCGGGGAGATTTTTCGACATAATGATTCCGAAACGTTTTTATCGAGAAGTATATATTTCTAACATACGGTAGTGTTCACGAATATTGTAAAATATCGCAGGAATGTTACAGAAAAGTTACTTGCAAGAACGTGCTTTGTGAGGTGCAAATGGTGATATTTGTAATCCATCGTTACACTAGAGGCGAAGAAGAGATGAAAGAGAAGTGAGGTACATGTACACTTCACGTTTGACAGGTCGGTATATAAATTTAAACTTGTGATTGTATAATACGAAAGAGGAAAAACTTATATCGATAAAGAAAAAAAAATAATAAAGTAGTTACTCTATTATTGTAATCCAATTCCATTATATCCCTTATTTTTCTGCCACGACTTTGATTGTTGATAGTGGATGGATCAACCAATAAATTTGATTTTTCTTCGCTATCAGCAATTAAAGTCGTGGCAGAAAAATAAGTGATACAATGTTATTGGATTACAATAATGGAGTAACTACTTTATTATTATTTTTTCTTTATCGATATAAGTTTTTCCTCTTTCATATTATACTATCACAAGTTTCAATTTATATACCGACCTGTCAAACGTGAAGTGTACATGTATGTACCTCACTTCTATTTCATCTCTTCTTTGCCTTTGGTGTAATGATGGAAATTACAAAATATCATCATTTACACCCCGCAAAGCACGTTTTTGCAAGCAACTTTTCTGTAACATTCCTGCGATATTTTACAATATTCGTGAACATTACCGTATGTTAGAAACAGTCCTTTACTCGTAATACATATTTCTCGATAAATTCGCGAATGTTACAAAACAGCATAGAAGCATTTCGGAATCATTACGTTGAAAGATCTCATCGATAAGGTACAGCTCGATAAGATTGTACTTGTTAGGGCTGAATTATATAGGGTTTTTATATCCCAGAAGAATATAGGTGCAGCAAAATATCGATGCTGTGCTGGAAATTTATTTACGAGTAAGGGTGAAATTTCAGCGGTACATGCAAAAGGATTTCTTAAAACTATACCAACGGCTTGAGTTAATACATAGATGTAACAACATATGATTAATATTTGACTATTTCTTTTCGTACCTTCTTTTTGACTTTTGAAAATGTATACTATGTAACTATAGCGTAAAACTCCAAATATAACCTGTATTGGAAAAACAAGTTGCATCATTTATTTTCAAAACAGTGTGACGTGAAAATTTGTACACTATAGTAAATAAGTACCATTATAAGAAAATATATATTGTTTCTACGTAGAGCAAGTTGGGTATATTTTAAATAGTGAAATACTGAATATAATTGTGTTATTTATAATTTGTTACAGAAATAAACGTGCTGGTATCGAATTCTATCCAGAAGGACTGCAAGTCGAATGCGAACCCGAGGGGGTTTCTTTTGAACGAGGGATCGTGCACTTGTTATTCGAAGAACCAGTAGTACATTCGGTTCCACATTGACCGTCGTTACACCAGAGGCGAAGAAGAGATCAAATAGAAGTGAGGTACATGTACACTTCACGTTTGACAGGTCGGTATATAAATTGGAACTTGTGATAGTATAATACGAAAAAGGAAATATATCGACAAAGAAAAAATAATAATAAAGTAGTTACTCCATTATTGTAATCCAATTCCATCGTATTCATTATTTTTCTGCCACAACTTTGATTGTTGATAGTGGATGGATCAACCAATAAATTTGATTTTTCTTCACTATCAGCAATTAAAGTCGTGGCAGAAAAATAAGTAATACAATGTTATTGGATTACAATAACGGAGTAACTACTTTATTATTATTTTTTCTTTATCGATACATTTCCTCTTTTGTATTATACTATCACAAGTTCCAATTTATATACCGACCTGTCAAACGTGAAGTGTACATGTACCTCACTTCTATTTCATCTCTTCTTCGCCTCTAGTGTAACGATGGAAATTACAAAATATCATAACTTTTCTGTATGTAACAACATATACCGAATGTCCTCTGGCAAAAACTCCTGATTTTGGATTTCCCTGACATTTGGCTCGAAGTGGTTGGCTCGGTGCTTTAAGAGTTGGCTTCGGGAGAGTGCGCTGCGGTCTTACGAGCTGAGCGAAAAGTGTCAAAAGTCTGATCTCCCGGTACCTGTCAATTTGAGAGATCGAAATCGTTAATTTGTAAATAATGATTACTAATATGTAGAAGTGGTAAGAAATAATCATTCGGGTTTCTTCGATGATATTCCTCAAGTTTTTAAAAACCGGTGTCCGATTTCTGCCAATAACTTGCTTCAACTTCCAGTGATATTATTAAGTATTACTGCAGAACGAGTAGGTTAGAAGATTTTCATGAAGACTCATGATTTTCTGATATGTCATCTCGTAGAGGTGCAACTGAAGCGGATCTAGCTCGTGTCCTGTCCGTAAAAAGATGACTCAATGGACATTGGAGAATGTCAGACTTGTCACCGAGCGCCTATTACCCACGGTACATTAATTGCAATACGCGCTTCTCGTTTCAACTATTCCAGCGTTAAATAACTTTTACTTCTTTCAAGCTAATAACCTTTTATGAACTGTTCGTGGTAGGAGGCAGCGATCAATAATAGCGACTCGTCATAGACAAGTGTGCCGAACTACTACTGCGATAATGTGCCCAAGCTCACGGTCTATTCTGCGATTAACGTTAACATAATCGTGATTATGCTCGGGTGATGGGTATTCCAGAAGAGGTAAAGTTAATACTAAACATCGGACGCTGTAAGCTGACTTGCTAGTGTATGCTTCGCAACTGGAACATCATCGCAGGAATAATTTGTCTACGATTAATCACAATCATTGATTGCTGCGCCCTACGATCAACAATTCGTACAAGAGGTAAATACTTTGAAAGAAGTGAAAGTTATTTAAAGCAGGAATAGTTGAAATGAAAAGCGCATATTGCAATGAAAATACCGTGGGTGAAAGGCGCTCGGTGATAAGTTCGACAATGTCTGATGTCGATCGACTCATTTTCTTCAGGATAGGACAGAAGTTACATCCTCTTTGTTTGCACCTTATGAAAGGGGACATGCAAGAAAACCGTCAAAAACTTCATGAAAATCTTGTAACCTACTCGTTCGGCAGTAATTACTTACTTAATCGCCGGAAGTTGAAGCCACAGTTATGGACACCGATTTTTAAACACTTGGGGAAACTCATCGAAGAAACCCGCGAATAATTATTTATCACTTCTACACATTATTCATTATTATTTACAAATTAACAATTTCGAGGTTAGAGACTTCGATCTCCCGGCTACCGGCAGATCGACAGCTACCGGCAGATGAGAGGCCCTTTTCTCGAACTCGCTCGTATCTTTGCGCGTGCACGCATCTTAGCGAATAGACCAATCAGGATCAAGTATTCCGTATCAGGGAACGTATACGCATCTTAGCGAGTAGATCAATCAGGACCCCCACCACAACGGAATACTAGATCCTGATTGGTCTATTCGCTTAGATGCGTATACGTAACTTTGCGAGTGACTTGAGAAATTTATTTACGAGTAAGGGCAAAATTTCAGCGGTGCATGCAAAAGGATTTCTTAAAACTATTCCAACGTCTCGAGTTAATATGTAACAACATATATACTGTCATAAGTAGTATCTTTACATGTGATGAAACAATTCGTCACGGTTATTGGAAGAGTACCTTCCCAGTCCGCAGACGCACGTCAAAATGACGTCAAAATCTGGTAATCACTGGTTCAATCACGTCAGTCGACCAATAACTGACGACATTATGACGTCATTTATATGACGAATTTATGATGTCATTTAATGGCGTCATATTGCCGACTTTTCTTGGTGATATGTGATACATATATATATTTAAAAGTATAAAAAACACCGACTTATATATTCTCCTATAAAGGTAGATAGAAGTACAGTATATACTATACTTCTATCTACCTTTATAAAGCATTTTTTTCAGTTATCATTTATTTAATAAAAGTAGAAAATATTTTTATCATCAACAATAAATAATTGAATACGTACTCACACATGCTATTTAATATAAATTATTATCGTTTTTATTATTTAAGAAACCCCCGCCTTTTTATTCACTTTGCCCTTTTTTATGTTCTAAAACTACTCGCGTAATACTTTAAAATTCGCGCCTTTTTTATTTCTTCAACCATGGTTGCACTACTACTAGTTTCAGTTCGTGAATACGAGTGAGTTTTTTGTTTTTTTGCGAGATATTTCGTTATTCGTTATACCATCTTTGCTTGGGTAATAGCGAATTCGGTTATCTATTAAAATATGTTATAGAGGCTTCCTATTTAGCAAGTTTGGGTGGTACTGGAATAACTGGATTAGTAAATCGCATACTGCGAACAGTAATAACCAATAAATTGGCGACAGGATTTAATTTTGCGGGAGAGAGGAGTGAAAAATCCAATAAAAAAGCCTTTGGAACAACTAAACTAAATTCGACTATCATACGTAAGTACCTATATTATAATAAAATATTTCCGAGAATATTTCTAAATACACATCAGGGTGTAAAATACAAAATTAGCGTTTATGGATATAAAATAAATGGTTTGAAGGTGGTGGGCAGGGGTTAATTTTGAATATACCTAGATTGGTAAATAAACTTTGAAATTTATTGTTATTTTTTGTTACAGGTGCGGTACAGATTAAATCTCCTGCTGCTACTCAAAGCGAAGTTGAACAGGCAGTGAAAGTGTGGTTAAAGCATGCGAAGTAGCGAATGCAGAAGATGCCTGTTGAACGTGACGATTAAAGTGTAAAAATATTGTTTACTATTTCGTTTATTTTTATACTTAAAATGTCTAAACGTAAGTTGAAAGAACTTGTAGGCCGAAGGCAAATGTGTAGAAGGGTGTCAGAAGCTACAAACCAATTTGTCAGAAATGGATCGGAAGAGTTTTAGGTAATAATAATTTTTTAAATAATCCCCTTGTCAGTGAAGATAAAAGTGAGCTTACTAACATTACTACTGTCACTCCAAATTTCGAAATTTTATCCTCTAGTGATACTGATGATGACAGAGACATACATAATTTTCCAAATACAAAATCTGAGGTGGATGCTTCTAGTACATCTCAAACGCTGTTTAGTAAATTAACTCAATGGTCTTTAACTCATAAAATTTCTCAAACTGCCTTAACAGATCTTCTTCATTTGCTTTCTCCATTCCATCCTAAGCTACCCCTTGATAGCCGCACTTTACTTTCCACTCCTTCTAGTACCACTGTCTCTAATGTAGAGACTGGTCAATTTATTTATTTTGGAATAAAAAATGGGCTGTCTAAATTTAATTTCGATAATGTTAATGAGTTGCAACTCGGGTTTAATGTTGACGGCATCCAATTATTTAAGAGCTCTAAATTACAATTTTGGCCAATTTTAGCCATAGTTAAAAATATCCCATGCAGCAGCCCGTTTACAGTGTTTTTTTTTGTGGTAAAAGTAAGCCGAAACCTCTTGATTTATTTCTTAAGCCATTTGTTGACGAGCTGAATGATTTGTTAAAAAATGGCTTTGTTAGTCCATCAAAACAAAATTGTAAACTTGAGGTTCATAGCTTCGTATGTGACGCCCCTGCAAGGGCGTATCTAAAATGTACAAAATCACACACAGGGTACTCTGCGTGTGATAAATGCACTGTGCATGGACAATATTTTAAAAATAAAATTGTTTTGGATGGCTTACAGTGCCGTAAACGGACAAATGAATCTTTTCGTCAACAATTGGATGAAGAACATCACATTTCTCACACTCCCTTAATTGAATTACCCATCGATCTAATTCAAACTTTTCCAATAGACTACATGCATAATGTATGTTTGGGAATTATGAGAAAGCTTTTGAATACTTGGATTGGAGGCCCATTAAAAACTAAACTGCCTGGTCAAAAAGTAAAACTTATTTCTGAAAGTTTACTCGCTTTTCGAAATTCAATGCCAATCGAATTTAATAGAAAACCTCGGTCATTAGATGAATTGCAATATTGGAAAGCCACCGAATTTTGAACTTTTTTAGTTTACTTAGGCCCCTGTGTTTTAAAAGAAATAGTAGATATTGCTGTTTATGAAAATTTTATTTTATTTAGTTTTTCTGTGACTATACTGTTGTGTACAAAACATATAACAACATTTGGAATACAATTTGTTAGGGATGTCATAAATGTCTTTATAAATCATTTAAAAGAGCTTTATGGTCTAGAATTTTATGGTGTATAATGTCCATTTATTCTCACATATCTGCGATGATGTTGAATTGTTTGGTAAACTGGATAACTTTTCTGCTTTTCCCTTCGAAAATTATTTAGGGCAGTTAAAATCCTTAATTAGTAAACGACCTTCTAATCCTTTACAACAAATTCATCGCAGACTTTCTGAACACAGTTTATTAATATCAGAGCCAATAAAGTATGACACTCTGCAGTTGTAGAAGTTAATAGTCAGCACACAAAAGGGCCGCTTATTCATCACGAAAATCTTGAATGGCATGGACAATTTTTAAAAATCAACTTTTATGGCCTATGTTTATCGGTAGTAAGTCACTCTAAAGCTGATTGTTATACTTTAACTAAAGACGGGGATAAAGTTATTGAAATACATAATATCGTAAAATCTAAAGACAATGGGATTTACATAATTGGAAAAGAATTTCATAATTACTCAAATTTATATTCACTTCCGTACCCTTCAAGCGAATTAAATATTTTTGTGGTAAAAAATATCTCACAACTTAAAATTTGGTCTATTACCGAAATATATGGCAAATGCATTGTTTCTGCTTATAATGATAGTTTTATAGCAATACCTATTCTGTGTAAAAGTATGACAATTATTTTAAAGACAAATTTTTAAAATGTATGTACCCACATTTCTATTTGAAAGTATATACCTATATAGTTCGACCGCTGAGAAAAGAAGCGCGAAAAACGCCGAGCGCATATGGATTCCGTAGTGCTTAAACGTTTAGACTGAGTTTTTCGCGCTTCATCTCTCGGCGGTCGAAGTATACCTACATATAATTACATTATATATTTTCAGTTATCCTCTACCATCATTTTTATTTGTATTCGATAATTTGCGCATTTTGAAATATTGATAATCCTCTTGAACACACTTTTGTATATTGCATATAATATTATAGTGCCTTAATTATTGTTATGTTAATTATAAGAATAAAAGTTGATCATGTACCACAGTTTCTCTGGTATTTTATCAAAATATACACTTACACAATAATATTCAGTGGTTTTAATTGAAAGTGGATTTCTGGTGAATAAAACATATTTTTGGACGTCAAATTCACGTCGTTTCGTGACGTGAAAATGACGTCAGATAAATCACGTCATCGGTCTGTGACATTAGGAGGTCATTTTCACGTCATATTGTCGTCATATAGTCACGTCATATCTGGGTATAAGTCACCAGATTATGACGTCATTTTGACGTGCGTCTGCGGACTGGGTTATTGTTAGAGAGTTAAAGGTAAAATGTCTACATGGATTTCTGAAGACGACCAAGATATAAGAAAAATCCGATGGCCTGTAAATTCGAAAGCGGTATGTTTTATTTCTCCAAATACTAAAGCAAAGTGAAAAATATAAGGGCACACTCTAGTTTATAAATCCCTTTCAAAATATCACGAGAATAAATCAAAAGTAACGTGGTTATAATTAATTAGCTCGTATCGGTATAAAATGTGAGATTTTAATTTGGTGGTAATAAAAAGCTATTCTCGTACATGTAGGTACGTATTCTCCTCATGAATAAATTCCAAAAAGTAATGAAATCCCCCCACAAAAACAGATTCTCTGTAAAAAAAAGGCGGCATGTTCATTCAGTGCCAACAAAAATTGATACGTAAAATACTCTCCAAAAAAGATTTGAAATCAATTAAGATCGCCATGTTCAAGATTTATGTATAAAAAGTAAAAGGCATCATTTGAAAGGAAAATTATTGTAACTCGTTACTAAAAAATTCGACTAAAAAAATTTAGGTATAAACAAATTTTCATAAAAAAACTTGCCGCGTTTTTTCCTTCAAAATAAAAAATTTACAGAGAATTACATTCGATGTTTATGCACTTATGAGAGATTTTAAATAAATTCATATACCGTATGTCTGACAGCAAGCGCAACAGGAGCTGTAACCTAAAATTAGACTTCGACAGTGTTTGGAGGGTGCTCAAGTCACTCACAAATAAGAAATAATTGACAGCTATCGAGAAATCAGACATTTTGACACTTTTCGCCCTTACGCTGTGCGAGCAGCGTTTATGAGTGACTCGAGCATCCTCCAAACACTGCCGAAGTCAAATTTTCAGGTCACAGCTCCTGTTGCGCTTGCTGTCAGACATACGGTACTTATATGATACCACCAGTATACCGAACGTCGCACGAGAAACCGATCAGGCGGGGGCCTTCTGAATTTCTCTGAATTTGACTTCGGCAGTGCAATTTATGAATCACTCTAGCACCGTCCAAGCACTGCAAATTATTCGGTATAGTGGACAAAATATGAAAACTTAAACGCGGCAAGTTCTTTTTTATGAAAATTTGTTTATACCTAAATTTTTTTAGTCGAATTTTTTTAGTAACGAGTTACAATAATTTTCCTTTCAAATGATGCCTTTTACTTTTTATACATAAATCTTGAACATGGCGATCTTAATTGATTTCAAATCTTTTTTCGAGAGTATTTTACGTATAAATTTTTGTTGGCACTGAATGAACATGCCGCCTTTTTTTACAGAGAATCTGTTTTTGTAGGGTCGATAATTTCACTTATGGAGTAAGGGCCGATTCCATCAACTCTGATTAACCCATTACTGGCCAAAGATGCGTACACGCACCCTTTTAGTAAGAATTTTTCTTTTATATAAACATTCAAATTTTTAATTAGTTTTGTCAGAGAGTTGCTTCTAAACTGTCTAGAGATCTTATCTATGTTTTTATCTCATGCAAAATAAACATTTTTCTCTTTCTTTTTTGAAAAGAAAAATGCGACTTTTCACGTTATTGTGCATATCTTCATATAAATAGTTATTCTAGTTAGTAAGTAATATTTGTTAAATATTTTTTTTTATAATATATAAGTAAAATAGAACTATTTTGACATCTACATATCCTTTTATCTGTATTTTTGAAACAAAAGTTGATAATGTCAATTATTATGAATGGATGCGTATACGCACCTTTGGCCGATAACGATAGCACCGCATCCGCCAGGGCCCCCTTTCTCGAATCACTCGCAAGAGAAATGTATACGCATCTTAGCGAATAGACCAATCCGTAACTCCACCACAACGGAATACTTTATCCTGATTGGTCTATTCGCTAAGATAAGTATACGTAACTTTGCGAGTGACTCGAGAAAGGGACCCCTGATTATTTGCTGCAGCGCGTGGCATTGGGCGAATTGCGCGTGTTCGTTCAGGTTTAGACGTGTTCTGCATCTCGGTATAAAACTCTTGGCTAATGGCTAGTCGATTTATACCTCAGTTGGTTTCTAGCTGTCTCTGAAAATCTTCTTGCAGAGTTATTTAGAAAGTGCTTATTACGTAAAATATATATTCATTTTACCAGTTTTTGTGTTTTGTGTTTTGTATTCTATTCACGGATACTGAAAATGAGGTAAGATATATTTCTTTATATAACTAAAGCTGTTAACAATCTGCACTCAAATGCACAAGGTGTTGACGGAATCAATCTTAAACTCATCCGCAGCTTGGGCAACATTACAACTGCCTTCTGCCTGGCCATCCTCAACCGTTCGATCAGTGAGAGTTGCTTTCCCAGTGCCTGGAAGAAATCTATTATCCTACCGATCAACAAAGTCCCAGCCCCATCGACAACTAATGACTATCGACCCATCTCGCTGCTGCCCATACTGAGTAAGGTCTTTGAAAGACTAATCTATAACCAAGTGATCGCATATATCAATCTACACGACCTCTTAGATCCGTTCCAGTGTGGTTTCCGCGCTGGTCATAGCACCCAAACGGCCTTGGTTAAACTTGTCAACGACATCAGACACAGTATGGACAAGAGGCAAGTCATGGTGCTGGTACTGTTCGACTTTTCCAAGGCCTTTGGCACAGTCTCGCATGGTTTGCTATTACTCAAACTTAAGCGTCTGGGCTTTGCTGATGACACTGTCCGATGGTTCGCGTCGTATCTGCAGGGACGATGGCAGGCAATTAAAAAATCTGATGGCACTCTCACTGGCTGGCAGGCCACCAACACTGGAGGTCCGCAGGGCTCAGTTCTAGGTCCGCTGCTTTTTTCTATCTTCATTAATGACATTGGGTCAGTCATCAAAAATGCAAAGAGGCTAATTTACGCGGACGATCTACAAATCTATCGGAGCTGTCCCCCTGAAGAGATTGACAGTTGTATCATGAGTCTCAACGAGGACATCGACAGAATTAAACGATGGGCTAGTGTCAACTCGCTGAACCTCAACATCAACAAAACCAAAGCGATTATTCTTGGAAATAAGCGATTCATTAACTCGCTTAAATCCTCGGATCTTCCACCATTAGGTTGCAACTCTGAGCGTATAACCTTTGTTGACTCTGTCAAAAACCTCGGTATTATTATCGACTCCAAACTCACTTTCAAAGAGCACGTTCAACATGTCACCTCCAAAGTCAACCGAGCCTTCTACCAACTGCAGCAAATGAGGCCATATACCAATACAGACCTACGGAAAACTTTGATTAACTCTCTGATTTTACCTCATTTAGAATACTGCTCAATTGTTCTTAATGGCTGTGGAGCCACCCTTGACCTCAAGCTACAACGACTCGTAAACCGTGGTATTCGCTACATCTTTGGACTGCCACGCGATACCTCAATCAGCTCCTACAGAATCAAGCTTGGCTGGCTGACAGTTGAAAATCGGCGCAAACTACACCTGGCAATCCTCACTTACAAGGTTCTCAACACGAGGCAACCTGAATTCCTAGCCGATTTGCTCTTTTACTACGCCACACGAGCTACCAGTCGTTCTACACATGCCCTTACGCTAACTACTCCTCCTCATCGGACCGACTCTTACAAAGCTTCCTTCGCCGTTGCTGCCCCCTACGTGTGGAATGCCTTCCCTAGGGAAGTTCTCGAGGCTCCCTCACTCGGCTCCTTTAAGAGTAAAGCTCAACAGTGGCTACTGGATGCGGATAGAAACCGTAGTTAATTACCAATAGACAATATTCAAGTTAATTGTCAATATTCTATGTCTTCACCTTGAGATACTGCTTGTTGATTTGACTTCTTCCTACTTATTTTGTTTAATTGATTTTACTTAAATGTTTTGTTTACCAGCGTGTTTATATCATTATATTATGTACACTATTACTTGTTATTATACTCACCCTATCACTTGTTATCATACTTACACTTTTATTCTCTTACTATGCTTACACTACGCCCACGCTATTTTTTGCATACTCGCTTATATTATTATTACTTGTTATGCTTTATACCTCTGCGCTGCAGCTGTTCGATTTAGTATTGTTTAATTGTTTTTACTTAACTGTTTTGTTTATCTGCGTGTTTACGATTGTTAACTTTAAATGAGAGAGAATGCTTATTCATTATGCTTACACTATACTATTTTATTGCGCTTATACTTTCTATGTACCCGCTTAAAGTGAAAAGGTGAAACTATGCTTGCACTATGCCCACGCTATTTTTTACATACTCGCTTATATTATTATTACTCGTTATGCTTTATACCCCTGCGCTGCTGCTGTTTGATTTTGGTATTGTTTAATTGATTTTACTTAACTGTTTTGTTTATCTGCGTGTTTACGATTGTTAACTTTTAAATGAGAGAGAACGTTTTTCATTATGCTTACACTATTACTATTTTATTGCGCTTATACTTCCTATGTACCCGCGCTTAAAGTCTATTATATTTGCTTACGTTATTTTAAAATTGTATACTATATGCTTGCCCTGATTTCAGGGCATTATGATTTGTTCTATTTGAACAATAAACATTTTCATCAATCAATCAATCAATCTCTCTCTCTCTCTCTCTTTTCGATAGTATCAATGTTTCTCACAAAAACTGCATCAATCGTAGTGCCTCCTTTCGTAGTGGGATCATTTCTACCATTAACTGATTTTAAAAGCGGCTAGCGGGGCATGAGTATGCTTCGGCTTTTTTCTATGCATGGTGGGATAAGGAAATTCTTCGAAACCACCGAGATGGAGCATGAGAATTGGCGCCGGGAGAGTACGCAGATTCGGCGCTATTCGGCTGGTGTTATCCTCGAATAAGTGCACGTGCACCGCAATAGTCGAATTTATTGCGGGTTTGCACTTTGTCCGAGGAGACCGAAAGGCAGAGGGTTTCTGTGTCCTCCCGCCAGGCTCCTGAAATCTGAGCACCCGGTCGAGGGGCCCTTCGCTTGCGACCCGGCGCCCGTCACTACAGTACAGAGAATGCGGTGCGCATGCGCAAACCATTTCCACCTCCAGTGGGCCTACGGTGCCGTATCCCCTCCAGAGGAGCGCGTTAAGGTTACCGCACACTAGGGCGTCGCGTCGCGGCGCGTCAAAATATCGACTGGATAAAATACATACAAATAAATGTACTACCGCACACAAGAGCGGCGCGGCGCGTCGCGTCGAGAGGACGGGGATTCTTCTCTTCGAATCCTTGGCGTCAAACGACGCTTCCCAACGGGACGGTCATAAAGACGGGTCGTCTTTGTCCGTCACACAATAGACGAAATTCGGAATATTGATTCTTACCACTCACTATCATCGCGATCGAAATACCTCGTGGTTAATATCGCGACCAGACGGGTGAATTCTCCAAGACTGGCGCGTTTTTTATTGATAGGATGGATCCACATTCTCTTCTTTCTATTTCTTTTTGACATCAATACTACCATAAAAGCAATTTCCTCATTAGAACTACTGCTGCCGTCGTACATCTTGTTGCACTGCTAGATACCCCGTCTGATTTTAATATATTTTATAAAATTTACGGACATTCAAGTCCGAATCTGTCGGTTGCCGCCGGAAAAGTGGGCGATGCCACCATCCATCGCGGAGCGTCACCGAGCCGTGACGTAAAATTTATTGACATTCAGGTAAGAATCGCCGAGCATCGCCGGGCATGTCGTAAAATTTATGGACGTTCAGGTAATAATCACCGGGCTTAAGGGCCCCATACACGTTCAGTCGGCCGGCCGGCCGCGGGTTATCGATAGGGTAAAACCTCCAGTGATTGGCCTTTTAAACAGACGAAATTATACAGAAATTGGCTTACCGTTTCCTCTTTCTATCGAATGCATTTGTTATGAGAGGGGGCCAATCACTATCGCATGGCCAATGACTGTATCGTTTACCCTATTCAAACTACACCTACAATTTTGTTCACCGAATGCGTCCGTCAGTTCTCTGCCGGCTTCGATAGTAGCATAACGATTGTATATTGAGAGTATAAATATGTCGCAAAAAGAATACGCAGCTACACTTGTTATTTTGACAAACCAGCAGAGGAAACGAAAAAAGAGACAAATTTGGATGAAAGAGTGGTTGAAGAAACGCACTTTATCTCACGTGGGGCTCGTACATGAACTTCGTCAATCCAGTGCAAGTGATTTGAAAAATTTCCTGAGGATGGACGAGAATTGTTTCCAGTACTTGCTAAATTTGGTAAAGCCACATATTACGAAAAAGGACACCGTAATGCGGCAAGCAATTACCGCAGAAGAACGGCTTTTTAGTGACCCTGAGATATTTGGCAACAGGGCGCAGTATGGAGGATTTAAAATTCAGCGCAATTATTTCGCCACAAGCTCTGGGAAAAATTATCCCAGAGACTTGCAAATATATATTTTTGATCTTGAAGGAGGAATATTTAAAGGTAAAGTGTAAAAATATATAGAAATATATTTAAGTATTTTATATTCCAAAATTAATGAACATTAAACTGATACCTAGGATATAGGTATTAATAAAAGTAATATTTAAAATTTATTAATAAAATAAGAATAAAAAATGATAGCGATATGTATTACAATAGGTATACAGGTATAGGTAATGCGGGAGACGGATTATTTCGGCCCGTCCGGTAATTAACCTTTCCGAGAAAGGGCGTGGTTGCAAGGTCATAAAATTTCAGACTGGAGTAAAATTTTTCCCTCAGTCCGTCGCCGGACGAATCCCTGTCGGTGAACTCCAACACGCGTTTAATTTTATTAATCAACAGGCCCCCGGCAGGTAGCGACTTCTCATTTAAATTTGTGTGCGTAGCAGAAAGCGGCCAGCCGACTAAACGTGCATAGGTACCTTAACTGTGTGTGTGCGGCCGGTCGGCCAGGGCTGACGGCCGACTGACAGTCGGCCTTCAGGCCACGGCCGGCCGGCCGACTGAACGTGTATGGGGACCTTTAGACGCACCCCAACGCGATGCGACGCCCAAGTGTGCGGTAACCTTTAAACGCCGAATAGTTCTTTCTTCGAGCTCGTGCTTCTTTCTTCGTCCCGCCACCGAATATAGACTAGACAAGAAGGGTCACTCGGCGTCGGTACTTTGAAGTTGGGACTACAGAGGCGAGCCGCGTTGCTGGACGCCACATGTTCGGTGTCGACGTCTAAGGTACTTCGTGAGCGACTACACCGGGTGGCAAGTAGAAATGAATTTTGAAGTATCAGTAGAATTTAATTATTTATTAAAATGTTCAATCGAATTTTACTTTTGTTAAAATAAGACTATATAATACTATGCAATTAACGTCACCAATCAACCATAATAATTGTGTTTCATTATTAACCACTTAACTTAAAAGCTCGAGATAACTCGGGCTTTTAATTCTTGCATAAACTTAAAAGCCCGAAAATACTGGTGTATCATGAAAATATCCTGTTTATAATTTTTTCCCTAAATACGAGTATACTCGGGATTTTAATATAACCTTCCTTGAATATTATTTAATTACCCCTTATATTAATTAATTAGTGACATTATTGTTTGCAATAATCTATATTCATAATAAAGTTTGAAATTTAGCAATTAAAAAAATTGGAAAAATATTTCCTCGTAAACCGTTGTTCAAACGTAAAAAATGTATAGAACCATAAATGTTTGCCATTAAATTCTACACAAAAATTGTTCTATAAATATGTTAGCTAATCCTTACTGAATTCTCGAAAAATACGTTTAAAGTTAAGGATACTTTTTAGTAGGCCGTTAAAATATGTACGGTGTGGATTCTTTACGGATTTTAGTCCGTGTTAAAAATGTGTATTATTATTATTATTATTTTATCCTTGTACGAAATTTTAACAAAGTTCCAGAACGAACTGCTGACTTGAGCGATCATTGCGAATTTGTAGTGGATATGGTGGTAATTTGATTCACCGTGTGGCATGGCCAAAGCAGGGTACATTTCGTGACATTTACTCGGCCTATGTTAACTTTATACGTAAACACTATGGTCACTATGTAGCTTATTACAAAGTATTGAATGACAAAAACGACTCCTGAAGCGCACTTCGGCTACAATTGCATTCAGTGAAAACACACCAATACACGATCAATAAAAGATATTGTTAAGTAATATAGCTAACAAAGATCGTTTAATTTCTCAACTTGTCGAGAGGCTAAATTCTGAGAATATTAATACTCTTACTGCTTTAGACGATGCTGACTTACTAATCATTACAACCGCCATCGATCTATCAAGTCAACACGACACTGTGGTTGTAGTTGGTCAGGATGTCGATCTTCTTTCTCTTATATTGCTCTTGCTCCTCAAGATAAGGATATTTTGTTTTTGAAACCAGCCCAAGGAAATATAAAGAAAAGGATTTATAGATCTTCTGATATGCAATCATCCAATGTTAGTAAAAATATTAAAGAAACTGTTCTTTTTGCACATGCGTTTAGTGGTTGTGATACCACTTTTGCGTTTTTCTAAAAAGGCAAATCTCAAATCGTAAACATATTAAACAAGAGAAAGGATTTGGAAGAGATGTACATATTTTCAATAGTTCTCAATCTACGAAAGAGCAAATTGAAAGTGCTAGTGAGAAATTCACACTTGCGTTATATAAAGCTGAACGGAAAGAAACTTCTTTGAATAGCTACAGATTTATTTATTTTAATAAGTTGGTTGGCCAATCCAATCATGCCGTAATTTTGTCTAGATTGCCACCAACATCTGCAGCATTAAAACAGCATTCTTACCGGGTATTTCACCAAATTCAATCTTGGCGAGGAAAAAATAAACAGCCAACGCAGTGGGGTTGGAAAAAAATGGGCAACATTTTATCACCAGTTTTTACTACCGTGGCGCCGGCTCCGATTTCTGTTCTGAAAGTTATATCGTGCAGTTGTAAAAAGGGTTGTGGTAAGCGATGTGCATGTCTTAGACTTGGATTACATTATTCAAACATGTGCTCCAACTGCCATGGACAGGGTTGGTTCAATGCACCACCTGACGAGATATTTTATATACAGGGTGAGCCAAATGTATGGAAACGGTGGAATAACTTTCGAGGGAGACATTTTGAAGAAAAATGTTTCAAACAAAACATTTAGGATTTTTCCCTGGCCATTAAATGGTGACCTTGAATCTGACCATGAACTCGACCTTGAAGGTCATTCCAAGGTCGTCGCTTTTTAAAATGGGAACCCCTATGTTTTATGGCGGATTTGGAAGGAGCGGAAAATTTTACGTCCGAATATGACCTTTGACCTTGACCTTGGATTCAAGGTAAAGGTCCACGATCAAATAGGAAAGTTTTAGGTTTTTTCCCTGGCCATCTAATAGTAACCATGAATCTGACCTTGACCTCGACCTTGAAGTTCATTCCAAGTTCAAGGTATCTTTTTTAAATGGCAACCTACATTTTTTATCCACTGATTTATCTGAAATTTGGTACGGGGGTTTTTTTGGGTTGCTGATTACGATTCTGAAGATAGATTTTGAAAATACTTCAATACAAGATGACGGATCCAAGATAGTGGCAAAATTTTGAAATATCCACCGATTTATCCAAAATTTTGTGCTCATGTCACCTTGCCTTAAGTGGCCGGTTGCTAACACCATAAAAATGTAGGTTGCCATTTAAAAAAGATACCTTGAACTTGGAATGAACTTCAAGGTCAAGGTCAGATTCATGGTTACCATTAGATGGCCAGGGAAAAAACCTAAAACGTTCCTATTTGATCGTTGACCTTTACCTTGAATCCAAGGTCAAGGTCAAAGGTCATATTCGGACGTAAAATTTTCCGCTCCTTCCAAATCCGCCATAAAAAATAGGGGTTCCCATTTAAAAAAGCGACCTTGACCTTGGAATGACCTTCAAGATCGAGTTCATGGTCAGATTCAAGGTCACCATTTAATGGCCAGGGAAAAATCCTAAATGTTTTGTTTGAAACATTTTTCTTCAAAATGTGTCCCTCGAAAGTTATTCCACCGTTTCCATAAATTTGGCTCACCCTATATATTAAGAAGATATTAAATGAAGAGGACCTAACAAATGAATTAAAAAAAACATGTTAGTGGATTAGGCCTACCGTGGGTGGACTAGTTATTGACAATGCGCTAGTTACTGACAGGTAAGGCGCATTTTCAGTAATTTGAGCGAAATTTCGTTTTAAAAACATAGAAAAAGAATTTGGTGCGCATACTACAGGATCTTGTGTCTTTTCTCGCGTAAAATCATCGCTTGACAATAGACCAATATAATTAAATCAAGTTTTCAAGGATGTGTGGGCTGGTGTCAGCTCGCCTGCGTCGGCCATCTACCGTATGTATCATGCCAAATTAAACAAGCAGATATACCGACACTGCCGAAACTTTACCGACGGTCAAGAATTTTATAGTTAGAGTTGGCTTGAGAAGAGTGCGCTGTGTGTGCTGCATGAGAGCGAAAAGTTTCAAACGTCTGATTTCCCGATAGCTGTCAATTCGGAAAATCGAAGTATTGAATAATAGACGAAACACTTCGATCTCTTGAATTAACAGCTATCGGGAAATCAGACGTTTGACACTTTTCGCTCTCACGCAGCACACACAGCGCACTCTTCTCAAGCCAACTCTAACTATAAAATTCTTGACCGTCGGTAAAGTTTCGGCAATGTCGGTAATTCTGCTTGTTTAATTTGGCATGATACATACGGTACAATAATGGTGTGAAAATTCGATCTCAGTTTTTTCTCTTAATTTTTACATTGTTTTTGTATCTCGTAAAATTAAATATTCGTTACCATCTTGAGACGTTTCTTATTATTCTACTTTGATCAACCTCGGTCGTTATAAACTTGAAAAGTTGATATCTCCAGAAGGGGGCGCTTGCGGGTATAGGTCCCTTATATCAAAATATTATACTTGTAATGACGTAACCTATCACCCCTATTTCTGTGTCGGTGTTTTTTCCGAACACCCTGTATATATTTTTCTCTCGGGGGTAAAATGCACCACAAAAAAACCACAGGGAAGTACCTACACTCTGAAATCGAGTTATAAGCGGCATTAACAGCAGTGAAGGCAGGACTTTCTATTAATTCTAGAAAAATATAACAAAGAAGTCACTGAGCATTGCCAAAGAAATTAAACAAGAAATAATAAATGAGCCTTGAAAATTTGAATTAATAAGATCAATATGACTATCACAATTATTCGCTGCCATTAACAAGCTATATGTCAGAGAATGAAAATATTACGCCAAAAAAAAACAAATTTGTATTTTTATATGAAATAAAAGTTATTTTAATTATTTAGTAAGTAAATTTAATCGTTTATAATAATTTATAATGATAAATCAACACGCGCGACCTATTGTCAAAAACTAGCGCACTTGATGCCAGAAATACATCCACTTCAGTTTTGCCCCTGTCATAAAGTCATCCACTTGAGACAAATATTTATTTATGTAATATTAATTATTTGGATTAATTTTTTGAATATTTTTGACTGTTTGTTAGATGCCGAAAAGTCTAAAGTTTATTTTTATAAAGAAAACAAATTATTTTGATACAGAAAATAATATTTAATTGTAGATTCAAGTGAATCCCTAACCAAAAAGTGTCAATAACTGGTCCACCCACGGTATTGGGGGGACACCATTTAAAAATAACGCTCCGGGAGCTCTACCTCATGGGTGGTGTGGAAACGAGCTCAAATTAGAAAATGCATAGTTATAATGCTCCAAAATCCCTTTCAAATTTTAAAATTTGACTTAGATAATACTTATGTAGCGATATTATAGCACTCTAGAGAGAGAGAGGAACTATGAAAATCACTACAATTAAAGCCACATTTTACATGCTAAAAACTACACCTAACTTTGAACGTTATTTGCGGAAATTCAGAGAGGATTAGCTAAAATGCTTATAGAACAGTTTTTGTGTAGAATTTAATGGCGAACTATTTTGGTTCTATACATTTTTTACGTTTGAATAACAGTTTACGAAGAAATTGAGAAGAACCGGCACGATGTACCATCCGGGGGTGGTTTTTTGCAAAATAAGGGATGTTGCGGACATCGGCCAAGTGGGAACTTTTTGGGCACTTATTCCTACTCCCATTAGGAACATAATTTACGTAATATGAAAACTTTATAAATTATTTCTTCTAAAAAGTACTATTTGCGTGTACTATTAATAAGAGGCGCTGATAACTAAAGTTGAAAAGACTACGTTCTGAGTTGACAAGTGGCAGTCTTGGCGGAAAAAAACTGCAACGAACTACAGAAAAAACTTCGCCCGGTATTACGGATTCTGTCGCTGGTGACTTTTAAAAATATCATTTTTTCCTCACTCATGCCCATTTCGAGGCCTTTTCCAGTCTACTTTTAGACCGTAAAGTGGCGTTTTTCCCGCGGGACACCGACTAGACCGTAGACCGTAGACTATTAAAAACACTTTACTCGGACTGATGCGAATACTTCGTCGAAGTGGCTCCTTTTTTCAAATTGACGAACGGAACGTGAAATGAGCAGAGTATAGCTATCTCACTTTTAGCGTCTTTTTCAAATTAACGATCGAAACGTGAAATTAATCATATCGAATCGCTTCATTCGAGTCGACTGACGGACGCACGAGAGTATACCAAACCTATAAGTGTAAAATCAAAATATGGAGAGAAAAAGCGTCATTATCCCGAATAACGATGAAGAAGGTGACGAATTTCAAAATATCGTGAAACAAGAGCTAAATTGTACTTCGACATCGAGTGTAGAGATAAATTTATATTCGTTGAGTTATCAAGAGAATGTAGAAAGTGATAAAAACCTCGCTGACGACAACAACATCCCGCAGGATGTCCTCAATGAAGCTCGTGAGGCTGAGTTTATAAAATTGCTTTAGATTTTTGGTATATTTTCAATGAGGGGGCTCCGCCCCCCCCCCAACCCCCTTCCTCCTCCCTCCCTCCACTCTTCGTAAATGGGCATTCGTGAGGAAAAATAGTATATGTCATTCGGCTTTAATCCTCGGATTTTTCAGACTATGTTCATGTCGTAGAACGAAAGATGGTGGGGGGGGGGGGCTCCCTCGTGCTACGACTTGAACACAGTCTGAAAAAGTCTCGGATTATCGCCTTATGACATAAGATAAACTATTAATATCTACTTCCGGTTTCAAGAACTGGAGTGCATCTTTCAATTTCGATTTGTAACTGTTATTTATTATAATATATAATACAACGGTAATGAACCCAGGTAGCACAACTAGTTTCCATATTGTGATCAAGAAGTATACTTTGAAATCTTGCCTAGATCTCTCCTCTCAATGTCAGAATAAGTATCATTTATAGTAAACTAGTTGAAGAAAGCATATAAGGATGTAATAAAAGTTTCCTAAAAGTACACTAGTTGTAGCGAATCACTTAAATGCATGATGTGACTTCCTTTTGAGCTTTCAAAAGGAGTGCATTATTAGGCGGTTTAATTCTACTATATAAGTAGTAACTATGCACAAGTACGCAAGAAGTATCTTAGCACTAGGTAACTTTTAGGTATCTCTCTAATGTAGGAAAAAGTATTCTTTTGCAGGCGCGCAAAAAGTATCCTAGCACTAGGTAACTTTTAGACTACTAACTGCCAACCCGCATAGTGGTGTCGATTTTTTTGTCATACCGTACCCGGGCTTGAACCTGCGGTCTTTAGGACAAGCTGCTTCAAAACTGGGAATGCTTTCGTACTCTACCAATGGGGAGGTTCGGTAATTTTTTTTTTTATGAAAATCGATAGAGTTTGGGTCACAAAAACGTTAACCGAAGTTGTAGCGCAAAATATTAAGAGTTAATCGTACTATAAATATTTAAAAATCATGAATTGACACGAGGCTAGAAAACGGGACCTCGACACGAGGCTACGCTGCGTGACGTCAGTAGCCAGACACCCCCGCCACAACGTCCAAACTATGCTCGCAACGAGTAGATTTACCGTAGAAAACGCAACAGCCAGCAGTACGTATTAAGTAGTAGTGGCTTCAGCGCGGGTTTTAACGTCCACACGTCCAAAAATCACATACACTTCGTTGTTGCTGTTTCGGAACTAACTATTTCTTATTTAGTAGACGTTGCAAAGCCCGTTTAGAAGGGACAGAGTGACCAGAAATCACTCTGTATCAAGCTACACACCACATGCTCATCTGGGCCGCTAGGCCCGCAGGGTTTTTTCCGGTTGTAAAGTATTGGAAACTTTTTAGCAAGGGTAGAGTTATAAATCTATACCCTCTCTCTTACCGTTCCTTTGCGATAATAAATCATATTCTTAACCCTTTCACTCACGAATTTTTATTTTTACAGCCGTACAATTGATAATGTATATTCCAGCTCTTCGATGCTTTAAATTTTAATTAAAAAAAAATTTTTTTGCATAAATTTAATATTTTTAGTTTATTTATAAATTTAATTTTTAATTTGTATGGCGATATATGCCTTATACGTTCGTTACAATGTCCACGAATGTACTTATTGTGAACAAATTGTCCACATTTGTGGTCACCATGAGCGAAAGGGTTAAACTTAGGATTATAAATATCTAACATCGAGCAGTTTTTGCTTATTTCAATACTCTCACTCAAGAAGTAATCGATTAAATGAATGTAGAAGTTTTCTTATCTATTATAATTTGCTTTTGGGGAACATAACAATGGTCCAACATTTATTGCTACGGATTAAGGAAAAACCCCAAAAGAAGACCTCAATCAGACCAAGTAATCATTATCATTCAATCTTAAATCTATGTCGATACATACATAGTTTGTAGATACAAATTACTCTTATATTCTAAGATTAGGTACACAAAAATTGATAGTATCGTGATCAAATTTATAAAAAATTAATATTCAACAGTAATCTTCATCATATGATACATTACGCAAATCTTTAATACGTGCAGTTCGTCGAAATTTGTTTACCTACTACTTCAGAATCTTTTGAGGAATTTACGTCAATCTTATTGTTTTTATCAACTTCATCTGTCTCAACAATAAGCCTTTCCTCAAATAGAAGCTTAGCCCTTTCCCTTCTGACCATCGCTGATTCACCCCCGAAACATTTGCCGATCCAAGAGAGCCAGATAGTTAAATCACGTTCGCGCTATATGCCTGCACTGCTCCCCAGGAGAAGGCGGAGCTTGTGTCTGGCAAGTGACGTCAAACCAATAAGAAAACGTTTTCGTCCCTAACGTTATCGCCGGAGTTACAATGTGCAATTTGACGTAGTAAATTTTATTTTTTTTGAAAAATTCTTTCACGTATATGGTTACTTACACATGCATAATAGTTTCCATAGAGAAATAACATACAATATTTTTGGTCCGAACCTCCCTATTGAGCCACCGACTCTTCAATATTGGTATCCGTCGACTCCAGTCATATATAGAAACCGAACATGACAGTGACTGCTCTCGAAGGTTCTTCTCATTAAATTTTATAAAATAATTTGATACTTTCTTTTTCAAAACAGTAGATTTATCAAAACGATTATGATAATTAATCATTCATTATTTATGGAATAATTCGGTACATTTGCACTGTTTGAAACATCATTATTTTATCAATTTTTATATTTCTTAATTTAAAAATTTTGTGAAAACAGTGCATTCACAATAAATTTACGAAGTGTTTGCACGTCGTTAAGGCTCCATTATTACACTGACAATAAGTTTAAACACTGGGTCTCACGAACACACTACGGTGATGCCACTACGTGTCACTGCGTGTTTTTAGCGTGCAAATGTACGCTTTGCTATCGGGGTTATAAAAGTGATTATAAATTAAAAGCAAAGTAAGAGAGAGATAATAGTTCACTTTGATATTCTCCATGTGACACTGTGTACTAATATAAAGTATAAACTATTCTCTGTAATACTATCAGTAATATTCAGCTGTTAAAATTCTATAAATCTAATAATAGGTTTGTTATAATATAGCAAATTTTGGAATTTGTGAAACTGATTATTTATAAATTGTAATGACTTTTCATCAGAACGTCTGTTATATAGAATAATGAGGCTGGAAATAGAGTTTCAATTTTGTTTGAGGTCCAGCAGGTCGAAATTAAAGTTGGAAGTATACTCAAATTCTAATTTAAACCTTTTCGTGATCATCTGAGCACGATGATCAAGAAATTAGTTACACCTACAGCGGCAAACCAATACTTCAAAGAAATTAGGTTTTCCAGGTATAGAATTGAAAAATCCATTGTAGTCTATTTTGTGTTGGTTAGTTTTTATATGATCAGTTATTATAGGTATTATGGTAGAGAAATTATTGTGCACTTATACTTGCAAAAATTAGAAAACGGATAGTGCTAGATGCATTTCTAATACCTGCTTATTTGACAATACCATTTGCGTTACCTGAGTTGGTCAGAAAGAAGGATAATACTAGTGTATTTTTAGCGTACCTTAAGCATTTACGTTGTAGTCCATTTTCTGTTGTTTAGTTTAGATATGGTTAGATCTAGGTATTATGTAGAGAAATTATTGTGCCTCTGTACTTGCAAAAACCGGAAAATGGATAGTGCTAGACTCATTTATTATACCTGCTTACTCTACAGTACCATTCGCGCTACCTGAGTTGGTCAGAAAGAAGGATACTGCTAGTGTACTTCTAGTGTACTTAAGGTATTCTCGTTTTAGTCTGTTCTGGGTTGGTTAGTTTTGATATGATCAGTTATAGGTATTATGTAGAGAAATTATTGTGCCCTTATACTTGCAAGAATCAGAAAATCGATAGTACTAGATGCATTTTTGATACCTACTTACTTGACAATACAATTAGTGGTACCTGAGTTAGTCAGAAAGAAGGATAGTACTAGTGTACTTTTAGTGCACTCTGAATAATCATATTTTAGCCCGTTTTATCTTGAGCTATTATAACATGGTCAGTCCTAGGTATCATATAGAATCATTTTTGATGTCTAACGGCTGAACTTTCCTAGTTGTGCTACCTGGGTAGTTATCAACACGAATAAAACAAGCCACAAAAAATTTGATTTGTATATCCGGAAGTCCGAGGTTTCCAGGGTTGAATTTCCGCCCATTTGCGCCTGTTACATGCAGTCCAACGTACAAATAAGGAATGGTCAAGCGTTGCCTTTTCCAAAAACATTCTCGTCTTAAGAATGTCAAATGTTTGAAATAAAAATCCAATTTCGTGTATGTACACGGTGATCACTACTTTCACGAAAATCATATTTCTACCCTCGGTGTCAAGGTATTTCGATGTCAAGGTACGAGGGCAGAGTAAAAAGTCCGATACTTTTCTAGTAGATGATGGTGCGATCGCGAAGATGAGTATACGCCCCCATTTGGCGAAAAAAAAGCTCTGTTCCACTACGATAATGCACCTGCCCATTCGTCTGCCGCTGCAACAGCGAAATTGGTCGATTTGAAGATCGAATTGCTGCCGCATCCACCTTATTCACCGGATCTGGCTCCCTGCGACTTCTTTCTCTTCGCAGACTTGAAAAAATGGCTGGCTGGAAACAGAGTCCCATCAAACGAAGAGGTCACCGTCGCAGCAGGGGGCTACTTTACAGACTTTGGGGCGCACCACCATATACTAGAAAAGTATCGGACTTTTAAGTCTGCCCTCGTATTTCGTACCATAGTTTTCAATGTCTAGGTCTTCTGCTGCATATTATAGTTTCGGTGTTCATCTCTTCCGCTGCACAGTTTTCAGTACCTTGAACCTCCGCCCAATAGTTTTCGATATCCAGGTCTTCCGCTACATAGTTTCCGATGTCCAGGTCTTCTGCTCCATAGTCTTCGGTATCCTAATATTATGCTCCATAATTATTTATGTCCAGATCCTCCTGGATACCAAAAACTATGAGGCGGAAGACCTGGATATCAAAAATTATGGAGCGGAATACCTGGACATCGAAAATTATGGAGCGAAAGACCTGGACACCTAAAACTATGAAGCAGAAGATCTAGACATTGACAACTATGGTGCATAGATCAAGAACGATGAAGATTTCAAGGCTGAGGGGTGATGGGGTCAACAAATCCATGCTCAGATTCTATAGAACTTAATTTTAAAAATGTAAACATTGGAACCGGTCATACGATTAGAAACGTTCAATAAAAATGGTTCTTGTGAAAATAGTGATTACCGTTTACATACACAGAATTGGGTTTTAATGTGAAACATTTGATGATCCACACGAGATTGTTTTCAGAAACTGAAGCGCTTGAGTTACTCCTCATTCAATGGGCGCATGGTGGAAATTCAACCCTTAAAATCTAGAACTTTCGGATATGCAAATCGAATTTTCAACAGCTTGTTATTTTCGCGTTGATAATTATATTAATTTCGAATTATGGCAAATAAAAATTACAGATCAAAATTGAAATTATTAGATATGTTTTGAGCGCTAATTTAAACAGTACAACTTTTGTTAAAGAAGTTTTTCAAAAATCACGCTCGTTTGAGAGATATATACTGCTGTCTACGGTGGTTGGAACACCCCGCATATACTCGTATAGGGTACTCCGCTCAGGATAGTGATGGCGAATGTGGCCTAATTTGCCAAATACTTGTCCCGCCGACCGATGATGGATTGGCAGCATAAGTATTGACTGACAGCCAAGTTCCCCTTATCCTACTAGTTTATCAGCTGCGCTCGCTGCACTCAGAGGGGTAGAGTGAGTGATAATGATCAATATAGACGATCGATGGTTATATTTAGGTTACGAAATTCGCGCAGTGTCAGCGAAAAATGCAATGAAGTAAAATAATCGTACCGTGATATGGCGTGTAAAAAGAATCTTCAAATATGAAACCTTACAAAGAATCAACATTAGACTGTGTAAGTAAAGGAATAAAGTTAATAAAAGTTTCATTAATTTTATGAATCTCAGTTAACCCCACTTTCGATTTTTCGATAAGGAGAGTGAATGAAGAAGAAGTACCGTATGTCCGCGATCATTTGAACCATAGGAAAATTGCGAGTTTTGCATGAGCACCCCTTTGGGTCTCCTCGTCCAATAGAATCACCGGAGAAGCGTGAATGCGCATGCGTAGTCATCCGCGAGTGTGGCGTCGTCAGCAAGTTCAGATCGGTTATCGAAATAATCGGAAAGATCGGAAAAGATCGGAATCGAATAATAATAAGGAAGCTGTAGAGAAGCAATTTTTTTTATAGAACTGGGTTCACCATTTTTTGTAATCTTTTATCACGCTGTTTTCTTCATCCATCAGATAAACGGAAACTTTCTTTGGAGCTTGACGTGATGATTAGTTCAGTATATTCTTTCAATAAAAAAATTCTGTCATTTATCTTTATCTTTTTTTTAACCACAGCGAAGTTCCTATCACAAGGCATTAAGGAGTGCCCTCTTATAGGAAAATACTGATTAACAGTCTTAAAACGTCCAAGATCTACTAGCGCTCTACACATCCTTATATAACGCAGTGATTCTTATTTTGTCCTCCACACCCGTCGGAAAAAATATGAAGATGTGTAATAGTGTCAGGGATTTCTCATTTTATGTAGTCCATGATAAAAGAACAAACCTCGTTAGGCCCTTTTTGCCCAAACCTTCATGATGGATGTAAAAAAACGACTCGCCCGTCTTTAAATTATGGATATTAAAGACGTTTACTGTGAGCTGGTGTAAGTAAAATGTATCCTGGACAGGAATCGAAGGAAGACAGAGATTTTGCATATAGTCAATACATATCGTCATCTAGCAGTATATTTTAGAAACCCCATATGTCCCGGACATGTGGGGTTTCTAAAATAAATGACGATATTAATTATGAACTGTTAGCAAAGTAAGCAACGAACTTATGTGGTTTCTCTCTAAAAGATGTATTTATATGAGAGAAGTTGATTTTTGGTAAAAACCCCACATGCCCAAAATGTGGACATGTGGGGTTTCTAAAATATGTGATTCAATTGCAATTGTGTGTAAAAATAGCGCCAACTCTCGTTTGTACATACAAATAAGCTTAACAGATAAATATTAAGTTTTATGACGTAATTAGGACTGCTGCAAAGAGTGTGCTACTCTTTTATGATTTGTGGATAGAACTATCTTCATAAGTAGTTCTGTTGGTAGCTGTATCCTTCGAAATGTTCACAAGTTCTGAGGGCAAAAGTAGATGGTCAAACTTTCCATCAAACTTTCCATTAAATTTACCGACGTTACCGACAAACTATTATTTTTAGCTCGGTTTGCAGCATTTTTATCGGTAGAAAAATAATAACATATACAAAATCATCAATAATGTTGATAAGTTTGACAAAAAGTTTGAAGAGGAAATTTGATCGTGTGCGCACGGGCGCACAACATGCTTTATAAGTACCGTATGTCTGACGGCAAGCGCAACAGGAGCTGTAACCTAAAATTTGACTTCGGCAGTGTTTGGAGGGTGCTCAAGTCACTCACAAATAAGAAATAATTGACAGCTATCGAGAAATCAGACATTTTGACACTTTTCGCCCTTACGCTGCGCGAGCAGCGTTTATGAGTGACTCGAGCATCCTCCAAAAACTGCCGAAGTCAAATTTTCAGGTCACAGCTCCTGTTGCGCTTGCCGTCAGACATACGGTATTCGTCACTGTAAATTGAGAAAAAATTAATTTCAATAAAAGATGATTTGATCCTGTTAAAAAGTCATTTCAATAGTCACGGAGGAATGCTTGACATAGTGCACAAGGATATTATTTTAAGACGCTCATGAGATATATCTTAACTACAATTATACTTGTATGTACACCTGCGGTCAATCATTTTGATCGACCCACTTTGGGTGATGGTACTTCAATCGAATCGACCGTAGTTAAAAGGTTCGAGTGAATCTAAGGGCCGAAACCACCAACTCTGATTAAATTGTTAATTCCCGATTAGCTTAATTTAATCATGCTCTTGCGTTCCACCAATTTTTAAACCATGATTAAAGTGAGATAATCACCGTTGAACTTAATCAGCCATTTTGGGCCGATTAGGAACCTAACCAGTGATTAACGTGGATCAACATAACCTCAAAGTCGAAGTTTCACTGCTGTGCAATACTATATCGGACATGAATTTATTTTACAACGGTATTTTATCATCATCTGATGATGAAAATGGTATCGAAATTGATAGAAGGCCACATTTAATTAAGGAACGAATTAATTATTTCCAAACTTTGGATGATTTGGATTTCATTACGCGTTTTCGGTTATCGAAAGACAGTGTTGAAGCTTTGCTTCTGGAAATTGTACATAATTTGCAACACGCTACAGAAAGATAAATTGCTTCTTAAATAATATATAATCTATTTTAAAATATCGCAACATTATCATATTACGTTAAAAATCGCGTAGAATTTTCTGTATCTTTACTAAATAAAGGGAGTGCACATTTCAGAAACCACGCTATTGCACCCAGAGTACAACTCCTGCTTGCTCTCCGGTATTATGCAACTGGTTCCTTTTTAAATTCTGTTGGAGATTTCGGCAGCTCACTGAGCTCGGCTTGCAGCGCGTCAGTTGATCACGTCAGGTTTTCCTCCTACTCCATTACAAGTTCCGTTGATGAACCAATCAGAATCACCGTTACAACAAATCCAAAATTTATTGCGAAGAGGGTATATGATTAGATAATCGGGGGTTAACAATTTATGGTGGAACGAATTGTGCAGTTAATCATGATTAGAACGCCGATTAAATATAATCGTGATTAGGTAATCAAGCATTTAATCAGAGTTGGTGGAATCGGCCCTTAGTGTTTTGACATGAAGGCTAAACTTGGTTGGTGCTTCATGGCAAAACAAGAAGATCCATTCGTACCGTTCAACTACGGTTCACTTAATTGAAGTACCATCATCCCCAAAGCGGGTCGATCAGAATCATTGACTGCAAGTGTATTATACCTAAATTTATACCGTATGTCCAATGGCTAGTCGAGCAGGTGCAGCGACCTGAATTTTTCTGAAATTTGACTTCGGCAGTATTTTAGTTAGAGTTGGCTTTGGAAGATGGCGCTACGTACGTTACACGAAATCCTGTCCCGCTGATTGTGACATCTTGTATGCCTCCTAATGCCTAAACTCTGTCCACCATCCGTCTTGCTTATTCCAACCAAACTCTTCAAGATCGAAGGGGTACATTTATCCAAATATCTTGCGGAAGGAAATACCGGACGAAAAATAGCACAAGCCAGTAGAGTCACTTTCATGAATTAATTTATTAATAATCCATCAGTAATAATGTATGAATGCAAGGTTAAATAACGAAAATAATGAGGAATAACGCGTAAAGCTGATAAAACCTTATGAATATAAAATAATCGGACCGTATTGTTACGAGAGTGTTACAATAGGAAGGATGGAAGGGTTTCGGATCAAACTTCATATTAACAGATGCATTATGTACAAGGATTGAGAGGGAAAGGATCAACGGCGACGAGTGATATAGAAACCGCCTCTAGTTGGAAGAATCCATTGTGATCGAGATTGGCTACGGCACCAGTGTCGGCGTAAATCGATTACGATAACTGCTTCGAGTCACGTCCACTTTTTATCCAAAACGCTCAAGGTTCTTCAGCCTTTGCTCATGATCTGGGCTGTCACCGCCATCGCCAACACTGCTCCTTCCTTTTTCAGCGAGGCTCCCGTTCTTCTCCACCGTTCATACTCCTGACGTGATGCCGCTGTCAGATGTCACAGGAACTCTGCATGATTTGCGACTGGGTGTAGATGGCCCGTTCTCTTGAACTCTTCACACGTTGCTAGTACTGGTACCGTTTCAGGAACCCTTCGTGGTGACGACTTCCTCCTCTGTCTCGTCGCCTCGTCTCTGTCATTTTTTTTCTTTCTTTTACCACACTCTCACTGCAAGTCTTGCTTCGATATTTCATGTTTCCGCCGATGCGTCTTTCTCTTACAGCTATTCGAGTCGGTCTTGGACTGCCTTCGCTTTAAAAGAGTGCCCCTGCCGTTGACGCTGCTGCTGCTGCTGCTGTCCTTGCTGCTACTACGACTCGAATGTCTGGAATCGTTGTCCATCGGAGCGGCCGCGTTTCGCGATCGGCGAGATATCATTCAGGAGCTGGTGCGGAGTTGAGCAGTGTCGACCAGCTGCTGCTGCTGTTCGTCACTGTCTTCCACATGGTTTTTCGGCGTCACTGCACTTTTCTTTCGCACTTTACTCACTCCTTCTGTCGGCGACTCTGCCGCGTTTTCTTTCCATGTCTTCCAATTTTCACCTTGACTCAGACTTTAATTTCATTTCAATTGCACCTTTCGTCGACGAGGCAGAGCTCGACCACTCTGGCGAGGACCACGTTGACGGTAGCCCCTTCCTCCACGACTGCCAGTCGCATCAGTTTCTCTCTGCAATTAAATATCAGTCGTGTTATTTGGTTGAACATCGAAAAGAAACCCGAATTATTATGTCTTATCGTTTCAAACAATTACTCACCATTATTCCAACATTCACAATTTTGAGGTTACACTTCACTTCTCCCGCATTTATCTACCTCCCGCTTTTACCATTTCAAATATTTCGCTCGTACGTAGCGCCATCTTCCAAAGCCAACTCTAACTAAAATACTGCCGAAGTCAAATTTCAGAAAAATTCAGGTCGCTGCACCTGCTCGACTAGCCATTGGACATACGGTATACTTAAACGATAAACGTTCACAAACTATCACCCAGAAACGCTTATATGCAATATCATATTGCTATCTTAATTCTATATTCGGATACATCTTAATTAGAAACATTTGGAACTTATATTTGGGGAATTCCACATCAACTTTAAATGCCGCCGACCTTTGAGTCACAGATTTTGTTGTAACTTTTTTTTTATGTAGTACTTTACCATTTATAATAAATTCTCAAATTTCTTTTTAATCCAAAATTGTGTTCTTGTCCTATCATTTATTGAAATTTCCCATATTTTCTAATTTTGTGAAATTTATTCCCAATTTTCTCCTACTAAATGGACTCTGAAAAAAATTCCTTATACAAAAAATGCTCTTTCTAACCTGAACTTAGTAGAAAAAAATTGATATCATTTCTAAACAAGAGAATAATATGAGAAAAAATAGTTTATTTTACAAATATTTAATTATCTGAAATGCGCCATTTTTGTTTTTAACGAAATTTTAACCATGAATTCCTTGGTGTATTAGGAAAATATTGAGCCCGAAACGAAGTTGGGATGAGCATTGGTTCATTTTATATTAACACGTTGACTGTCCCATGAGTCACATATGATTCATACAGAAACGTCGCTGTACGTCCATGAGATATATGTGATTCATTTGCCATTGCCGTATGCATGGTGATTTCATTTTTGGACGTCGTGGGATGGAAAAAATTCCTTATGGGGACAGTCAACATGTTAAACAATTACTGAGTATCAGAAAAAGGAATTCTTTTAAAAATAAAGTGTCATCTTACGTCATGATTTTTTTATTTAATTATTTTGTAGACTGTATAATCGCGTTAGAAAAATAATATTTTTTCGTAATTACAGAGTGATTAGCAGTGCTAATAAAACAGTGCGTTTGAAGTGTATGAGGACAGCTTTCGCACACAAGAATCGTTCAGTTAAAAAGTTCTTTGCATGGAAATACTTTAAGGATTCACAGTACTTTACAGTGATATTCAGCATATTTTCTGGTGAATTAGCGAAGTTATATAAATCAAGGGGACTCAAAATTTGCTCTTCAGCCGAACGCTGTAGACTAGCTCTTGCTGCCAAGCGCTTAACTGTTCCGCCAATTCCATCACATGCTCCCTTGCCATGAGCTGTCGCAAAAAATGCCACTCACAATGAATAAAGTACTGTGAATCCTCAAAGTATTTCCATGCAAAGAACTTTTTAACTGAACGATTCTTATGTGCAAAAACTGTTCCTCATACACTTCAAATACATTGTATTATTCCTACTGCTAATCACTCTGTTATTACGAAAAAATATTCTTTTTCTAACGATTATACAGTCTACAAAATAATTAAATAAAAAAGTCACGACATAAGATGCTGACACTTTATTTTTTTTTAAATTCCTTTTTCTGATACTCAGTAATTGATTAACACGTTGACTGTCCCCATAAGGAATTGTTTCCATCCCATGACGTCCAAAAATGAAATCACCATGCATACGGCAATGGCAAATGAACCACATATATCTCATGGACGTACAGCGACGTTTCTGTATGAATCATATGTGACTCATGGGACAGTCAACGTGTTAATATAAAATGAACCAATGCTCATACCAACTTCGTTTCAGGCTCAATATTTTCCTAATACACCAAGGAATTCATGGTTAAAATTTCGTTAAAAACGAAAATGGCGTATTTCAGATAATTAAATATTTGTAAAATAAACTATTTTTTCTCATATTATTCGCTTGTTTAGAAATGATATCAATTTTTTTCTACTAAGTTCAGGTTATACAGAACATTTTTTGTATAAGGAATTTTTTTCTTAGAGTTCATTTAGTAGGAGAAAAGTGGGAATAAATTTCACAAAATTAGAAAATATGGGAAATTTAAAAAAAATGATAGGACAAGAATGCAATGTTGGATTAAAAAGAAATTTGAGAATTTATTATAAATGGTAAAGTACTACCTAAAAAAAAATTACAACAAAATCTGTGACTCAAAGGTCGGCGGCATTTAAAGTTGACGTGGAATCCCCCATATACAATCCGTTCCCCTCTATACACGCCAGCGTAGCACATTACATATCGGTTGGCGCTATCGGATCCAAGATGGTTCCCTAAAATTCGGTGACAATACCGACAGCCCAGACACGAACCAAATAGCCAGGACACGAACCAAATAGACGTTTCAGTCCGAAAAACATCGGTCATCTCAATAGTGGTGAATGTGACAGATGCTCTGACAGATAGTTTGATAATCGTTTGTATTTTTTTTCGAATAATCAAGATAGTGAACGGAAGCAGTGCCATTTTTTTCTGGTTGTGCTTAAAGAGCAGGAAAGGAGACATCAGTATCTCAGAAGAAGTGCCATCAGATAAGTTACTTCCTAACTGACCCTCTTAACCTCATTTTGATCACTTATAAAGAACAAATATCTTTGTAGAGTTATTCTATTTTTTATTTTCAGCGTCATGCGAGATACTGATATCTCTTTTCCTGCTCTTTATGCACAACCAGAAAAAAATGGCACTGCTTCCGTTCACTATCTTGATTATTCGAAAAAAATACAAACGATTATCACAAACTATCTGTCAGAGCATCTGTCACGTTTACCACTATTGAGATGACCGATGTTTTTCGAACTGAAACGTCTATTTGGTTCGTGTCCTGGCTATTTGGTTCGTGTCCGGGCTGTCGGTATTGCCACCGAATTTTAGGGAACCATCTTGGATCCGATAGCGCCAACCGATATGCAATGTGCTACGCTAGCGTGTATAGAGGGGAACGGATTGTACCGCATGTCCGAGCCCAAACCGCTCAAGCGCCGATACCTATGGCCGATAACTTGAAATTTGTTTTCGGCAGTGCTTGCCGACGGTTGAAAATTTGATAGTTAGAGATGGCTTGAGAAGAGTGCGCTGTGTGTACTGCGTGAGAGCAAAAAGTGTCAAAGGTCTGATTTCTCGATAGCTGTCAATTCGAGAGATCGAAGTATTGAATAATAGACGAAACACCTCGATCTCCCGAATTGACAGCTATCGGGAAATCAGACGTTTCACACTTTTCGCTCTCATGGAGTACACACAGCGCACTCTTCTCAAGCCAACTCTAACTATCAAATTTTCAACCGTCGGCAAACACTGCCGAAAACAAATTTCAAGTTATCGGCCATAGGTATCGGCGCTTGAGCGGTTTGGGCTCGGACATGCGGTATACCAGTCAAATGCTAGTTGGACCACTTGTGAGAAAATGGAGTGGAGCGTCCGTCCGGTCAGCATCGTATCGACATACCGACTAACCTCATATTACTTCAATTCAGAAACAATTCCAGACAAAAGTAGAGAGAACCGTCGCGATGGTAACTAGATATGTGTGACAAATGCCTTGATAACCATTGGATATGAACGCATAATGTTTGAAAGATTTCAGTTCCAATAACCTGTTGCACGCAGCATTACCCGTAAAACTGCTCTGATAGCATTGTAAAGTTGTAGGTGCTACATTTATTAACATGAACTATTTACGTCTGAAGAATTGGTTGTTTTCTACTTTTATGGAACAACTAGGTGTACTCCGCCACGCGTTGCTGTGGCTCAGTCTGGTTAAATGGAAAAGAAAGAAAAGGGAAAGCGTACCTTTCTAATATGTACGTTTAATTTCACAATGCTTGTGGGTATACAATATTTTTTGTTGTTCCATTGTCTGTGCAGATATAGAGATTGTCTGGTGTGCCGATTCTAGAACACGCAACATATCGCACCTTTGCTTCAAAAATGACACAACTCAAAATTGGAGGGACGACATTAAAAGATGAATTATTATATTATACGAGCGTTGACCATTTGCTGCTAGATTATGATTTATCATAGAATTATCATAATCTGGCAGCAAATGGTCAACGCTCGTATAATATAATAATTAATCTTTAAAAGTCGTCCCTCCAATTTTGAGTTGTGTCATTTTTGAAGCAAGGGTGCGATATAATTGTCCATGTGAGAAGCAATCCGTGTCTAGATCTAAACCGTACAATTCTAAAGATTGGCCCTGAGCTTTGTTGATGGTGATTGCAAACGCCAATCGAATTGGGAATTGCAATCTCTTAAATTGAAATGGCATATCCGTTGGAATCATAGGAATGCGAGGAATGAGGACATCTTCACTTTGCAAGGTCCTGTCAACATTGTTGCTTCTACGACGTTGCTCATTAATTTTTTTACTGCAAGCTGCGTGCCGTTGCAAAGCTTTGGCTGGTTGATATTTCGCAACATGATAATTGGTACACCGATTTTCAATTGCAGTACATGCGGTGGGATCCCTGGCAGATCGAATGAATTCGGAACATGATCAATTTAATTAGGAACGTTTTACCAGTTCCCCTCTTGGCGCATCTAACAAAAGAAGATTTCTCCAACCCCGTTATTGACAGTTTGCATTATTTTATCGTAAATGCCTTTTTGTTCAAGTTAGCTTAGGAATAGTTGATTATTATTAATCGCAATGATTAATATTTATACATTTAAACAGAAATGTTCACTATGACTATAATTTATATTATTTTTGTTGGATGTTGTTAATAATTCGGGGTTTTAACTAGTAAGCTCTAGTGAGGCAATGTTACCAACTTGTGCCACCACACTTCTCTATAACATCCTATGGGGCGACGTTGCCGCTGTTCCCGACCGCTTCAATATTTTAAAAATAGTTATACAATATTTTTCTATAATTTTTTTTGACACTCTAAGGGTAGAGATAATAAAGTAAAGTTACAGAAAAATAATGGCTAGACCGATATCATGAAATATAACTTCAAGGAGGTTATTAAAGAATCATTTTTTTTTGTTTAGGGATTGGAACACTGACGAAAATCGTATTGTTCCCTTCCACCTCCACTCCCCTTCTGCAATAGGGGCGAAACATCCTTAAGAGGTATGGCCACGGTAGCGGTTACAAAATAACAAAGGCACATATTTAACCTTTTTTTTTCTATAAAAGAGCGATTTATGTACAAAAGTAATTTCATATCTATTAATACCAAGTATTAAGGTCGGGACATACATTACCGGGCCGTGCCAGGGCCGGGACACGGCCGTCATTCGGCCCTGGCACGGCACGTTAAAGGGTGAGACATACATTACCGGGCCGTGCCAGGGTCGAACACGGCCGAAGAGAAAGAAATGGTCAGAACCCTTGCACGGCGCGTGTATCTAGGAACCATACATGTCCGTCAGTCGTCAGTTGTCTTGGAAACTACTACGTTGCTAGGCGCTAAAACACGTAAATTACGGAAACACGAGAAGCGCGGCCGGACCGTCACCGTGAAAAAGTAAAACTGAACTAACTGGCCCGGCCCGGTAAAGTGAGAACAAAAGCATTTGATTCTATTGGACAGATCGACCGCCGGATGACAGACGATACTCGGCCGTGCTCCGGCCCTGGCACGGCCCGGTAATGTATATCCCGACCTTAACAGTATTAAAAAATATATATATTTTTTTAAATTCAATATGGCGGTTATTCACATTTTCCTTCCGCTGGTGCTTTTTTTTGAGGTGCTCCGCGGCGAGACAGATGGTGTCCGCAATTTTTGACCTAGAACCAAAAACAATTTTTTTCCTTAATCTTCATAAGTATATCTACAAAAGTACTTGGGGGTTTTTAAAAATATTGATTTTTCGGAAAATGGTAAGCATTTGAATTTAAGTGGTGAATTTTCAGTGAAAAATTTCGTATGAAACGGCTCATAAAATGGAAAGTTTTTATTAATGAAAAATTCCCTACGTACTTTTGTGCGAAATGCAATTAGAAAGATAATTATAAAATTTGAAGACAGTCGGATAAAAATTGTCGAAATTATTTGTCTCGCCAATTCGAAAAAAGCTGTTTTGAGATAAACGCGTTAAAAGTTTTACATATAACTTTCTTGTAATTAAACCATAACAATGCAAATAACAAAATCTTTTACCATTAGTCTGCGATACCAGCTCCATAAAGTTCACCTTCCAAGGCAAGATTTTCCTCCTCTTTCGCTTTTCTTGAAGATCTTGCATCCAAACGCGCGTTCTTCGCCCCAACCGATAGTGACCGCTCTGCGTAGTCGACGCGCAGTGTATTGACTGCTAAACAAAAGTTGTAGCTTTGGGGCCTTATAGTTATGCCCAAAATGTTCACCATGCTCATGACGCTGCTGAGGCCATCGTTGAACGTACAGACTGCAAAATGGGAAGCTATATCCAAAACCAACTTGCCGCTTGAAGTCCTCTTGGGTGCCAAACTCCACACAATAGAATTAAAACTCTCGTTATTATTGAGCAATTACGTTCATAACAGTTATAACATTTATAAATCTATAACTGAATTCACCGTTAACTTCAACATCACGGGAACTTGTTGGTTTTCGCAATTTTTTGGCCGACGCGCTCACGCCTTCTTTATCTTGATCCGCTGCATATCGATTTAATGGTCTACGCTTTGAAATATTACTTTTATTTAAATTCCAAGTATTCCTTTTTGATCCTTTCTGTAATCTATAAACTTTTTGATCGTTACTCATTTCAGTTGTTTACAAACGAGATTCTGTAATTCGCGCAATACCTACTAGATATGTATCACTCAAAAAACCGAGAAGCAACTGAACGGCGTCCTTTCAACGGTTACACTGGCTTAGATTTTTCTGACTGATTAAATGTTGCTCTACAGGTATGCAACTAATGTCCTCTATATGTATATATCGATACCTTACTTTGAAAACCTCGTAAGTGCAATTTTTGACAAAAATGCCATTTATAGCTTACAGAGAGAGAGAGAGAGTGTTCAGATTTTAAACCTTAACGCAGTAAGCTATAAATGGCCTTTTTGTCAAAAATTGCACTTACGAGGTTTTCAAAGTAAGGTATCGATATTCTAAATTTACCACTACATTGTTAGTCATCTCTAATAGTATAGCTCCGAAAATCCGGGCGCGCGCGCGCGTTGCGCTGCGCGCTCTGGTATTCTACGACTGCGTCGCAGGTAGGCTCACGCTATGCACTCAAAGTTGGTGAAAAAATTGTTTTCGCTATAAATCGAATATTATCTTATTTTTATGATGATAAAGTATCGTTTAAGAAAAAAAAAAGAAAAATCGATTTTTTGAAAATACTACCGTGGCCATACCCCTTAACGAGTTTGAGCAGCGGTTGCTCGTCCCTGACCAGAAAGAGGGGTCGGGATACGCCGAATGAGCGTGATGAGGAACTTGCATGAAATTTCTTTTTCCTTGAAAATTTTACTGAATGAAGTTATCGTGTTATAAAAACCAGGGAGCACTGTATTTTTTAATAATATGTAACTATATTAGAGAAAAAGAATTAATTAATCGTGCTTTAAACGCCTAAACACCACGCCCCGACCCAGAACGCAGTATGATTGGCCTAGACGCTTTTACTGTTCCGTGACGTCACACATTCAATGATCATTGGCTAAGTCTCAATTTCAACCAATGACTGTCGAATACTTCTAACTACGCCCCGCCTTAGAACGCAGTATGATTGGCCGATAGCGCTTTTACTGTTGCGTGACGTCACAGATTGCTTCTCGCTGTTTGCGCGGCTCTTTCAAACGCTACATTTTTAACTGAAATTTGTGAAAGTATCCGACATGTTAACACCATAAGTTTATATACCGTTGAAATTGTAATTTCTTACCCTATTTTTTAAGCCAATACAAAAATCATGCAAGTTCCTCATTGTGAAGCGACCTTCTATACCTGATAATCCAGATATTATGCTGGGTTTACACGTTTGGCACTGGCCACAAACTCCAAGCCTTCACAAGCGCACAATCGTGTAAACGCTTCGCAAGCGCTTGCCGCAAACTTCCTTTCATTTGTGCCAAAAACCGACACTCGGTCGGATCGGCCACAAATGCTAGCAAGCCTACACAAGCTAAGCCAAAGGCCTTATTCACACTTCTGATTTTGTGATGGCTTGTCGAGGTTTGGCAAGCATGTAAACCTGGCATTAGATTTTCCTGATCGGTTATCTATTGGCGATTCCAGCTATTGACCATGACATCTGGTGGCAGAATTTGGAACTAGTCTATTTGGGTTCCAGATGTAAACAATCGTGGCTTTTGCAATGACGTGTGGTTTGCATCTTTGGTTATGGAACCAGTAAAGGCCATTGCACGTAAATATCCATAAGCGTAAGAATAAAAATTGACCAATCAAAAAGCCTGTTTAAGGACACCATCTTGGGTTGTAAGCATAATTCCGTAAGAATGATATTTCTGATTGGTCAATCCTTAAGCTTACGACTTACGGAAATGTACGCGCAATGGCCCTAACTGTGTGTGGCGGAGAAGACAAAGCTGATGTTTGCAGCACTAAAGTATAAATTGTCCACGAAAAGATTCATATTTTTCTTCCGCCACAGTACCACACAAAATCATGTGCTTTGCTTGGACAACTTCTTCACTTTCACAGAAGTTCCTCGAATCTGCGTTACACTTCCCATAATTAAAAACTACACTACGCAACAAAATTATCGCAACAACTTATTTTACTCTAAAAATTGTCAAACTTCGGAGCCCGTAGCACAGCGAAAAATCATCGTATCCCTATCTTTTTTTTAAATTAAAGCTTAAAATCTCAGCTTTACTATCTCAAAGTTTATATTTCGATTTAAAGCACCGAGAGATTAAGTGACCCTGAAAATCAAGGTCATCTTTTGAAACTTAAAAATTTGCAAAGTTTGCGCTTTGACACGGAGTTACAACATTTTTTTTTCAAATTCTGATCACAGAAAATTTAAGTTCAACTCTTTACCTTCAGTTTAAAAAAAAAATTTACTTTCCAATTTTTCTACGCCATTCTACAGCGTTTTAAATAAAAAAACTGAAAATCCCGTTTTTTTCCCGGAAAATACCGCCAGCATTAGTATTATTCGATACGTACCGCGAGGAGGTTGCTGGTCGGACTTTACGCATCATCTTGGCCCTGAAAAGGGCCGATTATGTAATCCATGTGTCAAATTAGGGACCCCGTGGTTCGTCACTTCCGCAGTATTTTCTGACTCCAAACCCTATTTGACTAATGCCATAGCGGATAAAAAAGTAAGAGCAATTAATATCGCGTGTTGCCACCTCGGCGTCGAACAACTTCTCTTAAACGCTCTTGCATGTTAATGCATGCCCTCTCTCTGATAGAATTTTGAGATATCTGATGCCAGGTTTCATTTAAAGCTCTCTCAAGCTCTTGGAGGTTGGTAGGAGGCCTCTCCAAGTTGCGTAAACCCCTACCCATCGTGTCCCATACATGTTCAATAGGATTTAAGTCTGGACTATTAGAGGGATGAGGCAGTAACTGTATATTGTTTACTTGCAAGTAATCACGAGTTACTCCCACAACATGAGGACGTGCATTATCCTGCATCAAGATGAAACCACGGCCCATTCGTTGACGCATTGGAATCACATATGGACGCAAAACTTCGTTTATGTAACGCACTGCTGTTAATCCTGGGGGTGGAATAATCACTAGATCTGTTCTATGGTTCATTGATATTCCAGCCCATACCATAACGGATCCTCCCCTGAATGCTCGAGTTGGATCAAAATGGTTTGGTTCAAAACGCTCTCGTCTACGACGCCAAATTCGGATCCTCTCTAGCATCATTCCCATATAAACAAAATCGAGATTCGTCTGTAAACGATACATTTCTCCACTGTCTAGCCGTCCAGTTTCGATGATTACGGGAGTAACGTAAACGATTTTGCCGATGTACTGCTGTCAACATGGGTACCCTAGCACGAATTCTTGACCTTAAACCACTTTCGTGAAGACGTCTTCTTATCGTTTGAGCACTGATTGGTCGACCTGGTAAAGTTTCATTTCTAATTTGTCGTGCAACTCTTGTTGAATTGCGCAGGGCATTATTAACAATGTTACGATCTTCCCGATTCGAAGTTATCCTAGGTCGACCTTGACCAGGCCTTCGACGATAAGAGGCTGTTTCTTGGTATCGACTAAAAACACGTGATACCGTCGAGCGATGAATCCCCATCCTTCTTGCTACGGTGGACTGATTCAATCCCGTTTCTAACAAACAATAATCTGAGCAGATTGAATTTCACTAAGTCGAGGCATTTTCAGTAAGAAATTAAAATATCCTCTGTTTTTTTCTGTATTTACAATTTCATTACTATGCACTTTGCACAATAAAATTACTGTTCAAAATGAATTTTTTCGCATAATGTGAGGTTTCAGCACTTGACTGTAGGTATATGCGTTAAAAACACACGAATAACTTCAAAATGGCTTAACTCGGTCAAGAAGAATCGTAGAGACTTGTATTTCTTCAAATTGTTTGATTAAAGATGCACTTTAGGTAACGCGACAAATAATCATATTTTTTAAGACAAATGCATGGGCTTTATTGAGGCATCGAAATGCATCGCTTTCATATGAATTTTTTCTCAAAGAACAGATGATGAACTACAAAATTTTTCGATGTTCAGGAGTGAAAATACCGTTCGAACATGAAACTTCCTATAGAACTCGTCCAGGTACACTTGTACAGTAAGTTAACATACGTGCAATACATTTTCGGCGACCTCTAACTTTGCCCCAATGTCCCGATTAACTCGCGATCAACGTCTAACTTGGCCCCAATACCCCGTGTTAACTTACGAACGGCTTTTATGTAACTTCGCCCCAGAGTGTCCCCATCTCGATACAAAAATCCCTGAAGAAGTAGTCCAGGTATACCTGGACGCAATATACGACCTCCAATAATTCGAAACAAAAATTTATAAGTTCAAAAAAAATTACGCAATTGATGTTCAGTTGAGTAATACTCCCAAAAATCGGGATTTTCAGTTTTTTTATTTAAAACGCTGTAGAATGGCGTAGAAAAATCGGAAAGTAAAATTTTTTTAAAATTAAAGGTAAAGAGTTGAACTTTCATTTTCTGTGATCAGAATTTGAAAAAAAATTTTGTAACTCCGTGTCAATGCGCAAACTGCAAATTTTTAAGTTTTAAAAGATGACCTTGATTTTCAGGGTCACTTAATCTCTCGGTGCTTTAAATCGAAAAATAAACTTTGGGATAGTAAAGCTGAGATTTTAAGCTTTAATTTAAAAAAAAAAGATAGGGATACGATGATTTTTCGCTGTGCTACGGGCTTCCGAAGTTTGACAATTTTTAGAGTAAAATAAGTTGTTGCGGTAATTTTGTTGCGTAGTGTAGTTTTTAATTTTAAACACGACATATTCTAATAATAGAGTAATGTGTGTGTGTGTGTGTGTGTGTGTGTGTGTGTGTGTGTGTGTGTCGTAATATAACAAAAATGTTGAAAAGAACGCAAACACCGGTAACAGACTACAACTGTGCAATGGTTGTTTACAAAATGAACCCAAATAGGACGGCCATTTGCATAACTACTGTGGTGCCACCATCAGTAGTTTAAATCGCCAATTGAATTCGTCATTTCTCCGCTTTACAAAGCTGATTTAATATTCTAATGCCGGGTTTATAAGCTTGCCAAACCTCGACAAGCCATCACAAAATCAAACGTGTGAATAGGGCATTTGGCTTGGCTTCTGTAGGCTTGCTAGCACTTGTGGCCGATCCGACCGAGTGTCGGTTTTGGGCACAAATCAAAGGAAGTTTGCGACAAGCGCTTGCAAAGCGTTTACACGTTTGTGCGTTTGTGAAGGCTTGGAATTTGTGGCAAGTGCCAAGCGTGTATTTTGACTTTTTTTTTAGACGTGACATTTATAAATAAAATCAATAAATTTCCTATTTGGAAGCCGCGACCTGACTGCTGGTCGATTTATCGACCACCCCCGGACTCTAAAGGTTACGATACATTTTTATTTATTTACCCTCTTAAGGAAGTAGGTATAAAAATAGTAAGTATACGAAAACACGCTTGTATTCGACTCCAACCTTGTGTCAAAAATTTCAAAGTAATCGGTAAAGAACTTTCGGAGATCTTAGTCCATAAACAAACGAACAGTTACATTTTTATTTACGATAGATTAATCGTGCGTCGATCGTGGAGAAAGTCAACGTGAAAAGCACTTTGCCGATCAAAAAACACTGTTGCCATTACCTTGTTACTGAGCGTGGCTCTCGTTCTCGACCTTCTCACGCCCTCCAGAAAATTCTTTGTGCCATGCAAACACACGGGTTCTTGAAAGGGTGTTGCCCCCGACCTGTGCCTGTAATCGCCACAAAATTTCGGTTGGATACACCCCAACCTTGGCCAAGAACTTGATTATAATCCGTTGCTCCACGGAGACATGCACTTCTGTCTCGTTCATGGTTTCTTTTCATGCTAATAGGCCAGTCGCGCCAAGTCGTATAAATAGCTAATAGCGGGAGCAATTCCGGACAAGCTGGAAATAATTTTAATTTGTTTAATTTGGTGTTAAAAAGCACGTATTAAATTTGCACCCCCCAGAAAGCCCGGATTTGGCCGCCATCTTAAGAAAAGGGGCTAAAAAACATTTTTTCTTTATTATTTGTCAATAACTCGATTTCTATAAACTATAGAGCAAAAAATGTAGTTACGAAAATTAAAACAAATTAAATTATTTATAAAAAATATTGTATGTGTTTTTCCCGTGGGACTATCTGGTTCGAAGTTATATGGGCATCAAAAGCTGGATATATTATAGGCATTTATTATTTCCTTTCTCCTATATATAGGCACATTTAACCCCTTTCTGCATGATTTTTGTAAATTCCATGAAAAATATATATATGACAGCTTTGCCCCTATTATTCACCAGAAAAATAATTTAAAAAATATTTATGTAGGGGAGTGTCGTCAGGGTTGGCCTGTCGTCTAGGTCGGCCATTTGCGATATTTAAGTTTATAAAACTAGTTTCAACTATCTGCAAGCGTGATAAAACTTCTATTGGTAACAGCAAACTTTTCGTGGCAACACCGAGTTTGAAGCGTGAATGTAAAACGTGTTGTGCACTGAGTAGCTTGGGAAAGAGGAAAAAAGTTTTCCAATATCAGTGAATATGGTATCAGAACTTGAAGCTAAAACATGCAGTAATCAAAGTAAGCATATAAATGTGTCATATGGTTATCCTTTAAGAATAAACCAAGAGGATATTTCAATTTGATAACCCGTTTGGTTGTGGTGTGATGCGATGTGGACCTGGTGTTCGTCGTCAAGGTTGGACAATTCGTGTAGTCAGGGTTGGCCACCGTGATTTTTTTTTCTTTTCGGGGTAATAGCAACGTTTCGTCATTTTTTGATGCTACGAAACGTTAAGAAAGTGAAATATGATTGTATGAAGCAGTGTTTAAGTCGTACCGTGCAACTGTTTTTTCGCAATTTGGATTTGGTTTTGTCGCAGCATGCATTTCAAGCGACAGATATCTGGAATATGGATGAAACCGGTTTCTCAACGGTGCCAACGAAGATTGGAAAGGTGATTTCGTGTCGAGGCATGAGAAGAGTAGGCCAAATTGCAGCTCAAGAACGAGGGACCATGGTCACTATGGCTCTAGCGGTCAATGCCGAGGGCATTTCTATCCCGCCCTTTTTTCTGTTTCCTCGATAGAACATGCAGTCCACGTTCCTGGAAAATGCATCTCCTGGGGCGATTGGCTTCGCCAATGGATCTGGGTGGATGCAGCAAGCACAATTTTTAAAATACATTGAGTTCTTCGTCGAAAGAACTAAAGCCTCGAAGCAATCGCCGAAATTGTTGCTGCTAGACAATCACACCTTTCATCTTTCCATAGAGGCATTGGATTTTGCTGTCAAAAATAGCGTTATTTTACTCTCATTTTTCCGCCATACTGCAGCCATCGCTTGCAGCTCTTGGATGTATCGGTTTATGGTCCCGTAAAAGCCTACTACAAGTCACAATGCATTGCATGGCAAAAGAACCACGCTGGTAAATGTCTGGAAATCCGACACATCACAGGCTTAGTCGCATCCACACTGGACTTGGCGCTGACGCCACGAATCATCAAAGCAGGATTTCTCGCCACGGGAATTGCCCCATACAATCCAGACATTTTTGCGGATTCGGACTTTGTGCAAGCGGTGCATAAAGAAGACGACACGAGGTGCACTGAGCCTTCGACATCCACGCCTTGTAAGTCGAACCTTTCGTCTATTTTGACCTCAATTGGACCTCTGCAGGCTGCCATGCCAGCAAGAAAATCGAAACGAGGACGTCGCCCCATAAATAGCACGGTTCTGACTTCGTCCGAGAGCCTCTCCACATTGCGCGAGAAACAAAAAGAGCGAAACATTTCGAAGACACCCAAAAAACGTGCAGCACAAACCCCAACGAAGTCCGCTACAAAAACACCAGCAAAACGAGGTCGTCCACCCAAAAAAGTGCAGAAAAAGCTCTCTTCGGATGAAGACGAGGACTTTTGCCTCATCTGTTTGGAAGCGATGCCTCATCACTTAAATATTAACAATTCCGTTGCATGTATTGAATGCAAAAGAGAAGTGCATTTGAAGTGCGCGAAAAGGACGACCAGCTACTTTATTTGTCAAAATTGCGATTCAGAATAATTTAGCGGCTATATTTCGTCGATTTTCAACAGCTGGCCAACCTAGACAGCACTGGCCAACCCCTTGACAGTATTTCTAATTTTTTAAAAATATCCCTTACTTTTTTATTTTTTATTCAATAAATTCGTAATATGTCGGAAAAGTTTCCTTTTTTCCGGACCTTTCTAAAAATGCGCAGTAATTATAAGAATTCTCTTTTACGTGGAAATTATGGGCACTAGTCAAAACTATGTCCAACCCTGACGACACTCCCCTATAATAAAAATAAACATTTATTTTAAAAAAAATTATTTATGCCACATATGGCACACCATACATAGGAACAATAACGTACGTACAATTGGCTACTAATCCATATAACTTTTTTATATATATTGCAGTCGAGAAGATTTACAACGATTTATGGTAGCACACACATCAGGTAGGTATCCGTGTACGTGCCATATATGGTAATAGATGCAGGAAAAGGTTAAAAAATAGCAACTACTGTTATGCTTTCATGATTGCATTTATATTTGTTTTATGTCGGCCAACCCTACTTCTGTTGTATACGGAATGTTTAACTCAAGGTCATTAACCCTGTAAGCACCTAGACAAGGAATGTCGGGTGTAAGAATCTGGAGAGGGAAAGTCGGGCTTTTTCCCGATCGAGCCTCCCGCTATGCTCAAAAAGGGCCAAAAAAGGAATTGTTTCTTAATATTAGCAAATATCTCGATTAGTATCAATTTTATAGCAAAATATGTAGTTATCAAAATTAAAGAAGAGTAGATACTCTATTAAAAACGTTATGTAGGTACATTTTTTTGTACGACTACCTGTTTTGAAGTTATTGGCGTTGAACTCTCGAAACTTAATAATTTTCTTATTGTAGGCACTCTTAAACACATTCAATTGCTTTTTGGTGATATACATTTTTATTTGGTAAAGAAATCATATCACACATATATACATACTTGTACTTGCTTCCACACCACCTAGAGATAAAGTACCCGACGCGTTTTTTTTTAAAGCGGTCTCCCCAATAGGCCTAATCTTATTTCTTGTAAATGCGCTAAAGGTTGTAATGCAGCTTATAGCTGCCGTAAAGCAGGTTTGTATTGCTCAGTACTGTGTGCATTTTGCCAGGGCAAATCTTATTCGAATACTTCGGAAGTGGTCGAATTAGACGTCGAAGACTACGAGGAGAATTTCCCTATCGATATAAAAAGAGATATGTGAACCAATCAATAGAGTATCTTGCACATTATGAACCAGATCCGGAATATGAGACAGATGTTGAAGACATTCAGGATGATATTGAGGGTTATATTGAACCAGTAACATCAAAAAGGCGAAAAAACTGATGAGCCTAAAACCTCAAAAGAAACTTGAAGTTATCTAAGTTGGTGGCATAGTGGATTAGGCCTATTGGGGAGACCACTTTTAAAAAAACGCGCCGGGTACTTTACCCCTAGCTGGTGTGGGAGCAAGTACAAGAGAGAGAGAAGAGAGAGTATGTGATATGATTTCTTTACCAAATAAAAATGTATATCACCAAAAAGCAATTGAATGTGTTTAAGAATGCCTACAATAAGAAAATTATTAAGTTTCGAGAGTTTTCAACGCCAATAACTTCAAAACAGGTAGTCGTACAAAAAAATGTACCTACATAACGTTTTTAATAGAGTACCTACTCTTCTTTAATTTTGATAACTACATATTTTGCTATAAAATTGATAGTAATCGAGATATTTGCTAATATTAAGAAACAATTCCTTTTTTTGGCCCTTTTTGAGCATAGCGGGAGGCTCGATCGGGAAAGCCCGACTCTTTCCCTGTATAGATTCTTACACCCGACATTCCTTGTCTAGGTGCTTACAGGGTTAATGACCTTGAGTTAAACATTCCGTATATAACAGAAGTAGGGTTGGCCGACAGAAAACAAATATAAATGCAATCATGAAAGCATAACAGCAGTTGCTATTTTTTAACCCCTTCCTGTATCTTGTACCATATAATATGGCACGCACACTGATACCTACCTGATGTGTGTGCTACCATAAATCGTTGTAAATCTTCTCAACTGCAATATAAAAAAGTTATATGTATTGGTAACCAATTGTATGTATGTTATTGTTCCTATGTATGGTGTACCATATATGGCATAAATAATTTTTTTTTAAATAAATATTTTTTTTTTCGTAAATATTTTTTTAATTATTTTTCTGATGAATAATAGAGGCAAGGCTGTTATATATATATTTTTCATGGAATTTACAAAAATCATGCAGAAAGGGGTTAAATGTGCCTAGAATAAAGAAAGTAATAAATTCCTATAATATATCCAGCTTTTTATGCCCATATAACTTCGAACCAGATAGTCGCACGGGAAAAACATATAGGACATTTTTTATAGATAATCCAATTTGCTTTAATTTTCATAACTACATTTTTTGCTCTAAAGTTTATAGAAATCGAGTTATTGACAAATAATGAAGAAAAAATTTTTTTTAACCCCTTTTCTTAAGATGGCGGCCAAATCCGGGCTTTTTGGGGGGTGCAAATTTAATACGTGCTTTTTAACACCAAATGAAACAAATTAAAATTATTTCCAGCTTGTCCGGAATTGCTCCCGCTATCAATACACTTGTCGACTGGCCTATAAAGGGACTCGAGCGAATGGAGAAATGACATGAATTTTGTTATGATGTTGTGTTGAAAGACAATAACATTAGAAGCAAGGTGGTTTTTGAAAAAATGAAATTAAGCGTAAAATAAGCTCAAAAATCAGTTTTGAAATATCGGCTTAGCTCCGCCCACAAGAAACGGCGCGGTGAATGCAGATAGCAGCTGTGACGTCACGGATCGTCCCCTAGTCGCCGGCCGGCTACAACTTTACCGCTTGCAGTTGGCGCTGTGAGCATTCTTCGTTCAGATTTTCCCAGAGTTTGGTCAATTGCGAACTGTAGAATTTGTGCCACGTAACTACTTTAATATGACCGATAGTGTCGCAGAAAAAAAAACCGTCTCGAAGACATTATTATTGTGTCGTACCAAAGTGCAGAAATACTTCGGTAACTGCACCTGATAAGTTGTACTTCGCAATTACACGAAATAAAGACATTCGAAGAGAATCGAATAAGTTCGAATCGAGAGATTTGGTGTGATCTTATTACACTGAGAAAAAAAAAATTAAAAATTATTCCGTTAGAAGGATAATCTAAGTACGAAAGGTAAAATAGATCAAATTATCCTAAGGAAGGTTAAATTTTAAACTCTGGAAGGATAATTTTTGATCTATTTTACCTTTCGTACTCAGATTATCCTTCTAACAGAATAATTTTTAATCTCTTTTTTTTCAGTGTAGAATATAAGAGTAATTTGTATCTACAAACTATATATGTATCAGCATAGATTTAGGATTGAATGGTAATGATTATTTGGTCTGATTAAGGTTTTCTTTTGGGGTTTTTCCTTAATCCGTGGCAACAAATGTTGGACCATTGTTATGTTCCCCAAAAGCAAATTATAATAGATAAGACAACTTCTACATTAATTTAATCGATTACTTCTTGAGTGAGAGTATTGAAATAAGCAAAAACTGCTCGATGTTAGATATTTATAATCCTAAGTTTAAGACTATGATTTATTACCGCAAAGGAAAGGTAAGAGGGTACAGATTTATAACTCTACCCTTGCTAAAAAGTTTTCAATACTTTACAACCGGAAAAAACCCGGCGAGCCTAGCGGCCCAGATGAGCGTTTTCTACAGTAAATCTACTCGTTTCGAGCATAGTTTGGACATTGTGGCGGGGGTGTCTGGCAGCTGACGTCACGCAACGTAGCCTCGTGTCGAGGTACCGTTTACTAGCCTCGCGTCAATCCATGATTTTTAAATATTTATAGCACGATTAACTCTTAATACTTTGCGCTACAACTTCGGTTAACGTTTTTGTGACCCAAACTCTATCGATTGCATTGTCTCCGTAATTTTCACGCGCCAATCTGTAATAGATGTTGATAATTAGCTATTTTAATGTTACCTACCTATACGATTTATGGCACATGTGGCAGGTGAGCATCTAGCATTCAGAAAGGGGTACCTACTAATAATGAAAATTATGGTCATCCTAACCTGGCAGCTTTAACGCCTCTTATTTCAGCGCTAACAAAGTCTGACTGGTATAAAACTGGACAACATAAACGAGTCAATTTTTGGCAAATTATCGGACTGCTCCTGAACAAAACCAGATTCCACCATTTTTGCCTTATACGAGTAGCAATATCTAAAGCGTTTGAAAGTAAAATATACACTGCAAACACTTTCACGACCGACATACGCAGTCTACGCAATAGACACTACGGCTGCCGCGGACGACCCGTGACGTCATCCAGCCGACTAGCCACTCACGAAGCGTTTTCGATCACGTGACAAAGTAGGCGTTCCGCTGCGAAACAAACTTACAAATATTTCGCTTGTTGCCCGTTTTTTTGGGAAAAAATTATCTGATATCATCTTAAGAAAGCTACTACATCGCCTTAAGCAGAAATTTCAAATGATTTAAAATTCATGTCATTTCCCCATTGCAGTCGGTTCTCCCCTCTCCCTAATGGTACAGGCCATCTGCGCATCAACTCCTTCAAGGTCACGGGCCTCTCCGTAATTAAAAAGAATCCCTTTGTTGATCCTCCCTCCTACACCTTTCGTCAATCTCCGGATCATTTCAGGATCTCTCTTTTATATTATTTGTTCTATTATTTATATTACACCTCTTTAAGATGCTATCAAAATGTTTCGAAAATAAGTAGTTACAGAAAAAGTTTCAGATGAGAGCTATAAAACCATGAAAAAAATGCAACTTTTGTTTGAAATATTTCCTCTTTTGATTAGCAATTAATTGTTATTTATTATACATTTATAAATATTAGTAAATATAATCCAGATAGGACAGGATGCGGCAAAACTGTCTCCCTATTTTCAATACCATCTCGTAAAGCGGGGTGGCGTCGTAGAAAAGTGGGGGTAGAGCGTCAGTATAAGCGGGAAGACTAACAGTTTCTGTTCGAAACAGGTTTGAAGGGCCCTACAGATGATCAACTTGGTTGTTAACTTTATTGTTAGCTCTTGAATTGTCAACTACCAAACTGCCTACAGACATTCAACAACCCTTTCAACACGGCAAGTTGACGGCAGAGTTGACCTACTTGGTTGATCGTCTGTAGGGCCCTTTATTGTGAAACGCCATGTGGACAAAGGCACAGAGCGCTTTCGCCGTGAAAGTGTACATCCGTGAAAATGGATCCGTCATCGCTGCACAACGAGCGTTTCGCCTCCGATTTGAAATTCCTCGTAATCGAAAAGTTCCGGACCGAAAATCAATTATTTTGTGGGTAAAAAACTTCAGAGAAATTGGATCTGTATATTGAGAGAGTCACAGTTTGGTACGCCATATCGGAAATGGGGATAATCGGGCCTCACTTTTTTCAAGAAAGGAATCGGGCTGTTATGGTCAATTCAGAACGCTACATAGCGATGATTCAAAATTTTTTCATCCCAGCCCTTGCGTAACTTAATGTGCAGAATGCTTAGTTTCAATAGGATGTGGCGACAGTACACACATCTCGAGTATCACTGCAACTTTTGAGAGAAATATTCCCCAGGCGCTTGATATCCCTGAAAGGCGATATTCCATGGCCCACGCCCTCGCCGAATTTGACGCTTTGTGATTTCTTTCTGTTGGGTTATCTTAAAGCTGAAGTCTACAAACATTGTCCAAAGACCCTAAGACAACTTAAGGAAGCAATCCGAATGGAAGTTTACCGAATACCGCAAGACATGCTAGCAAGAGTTATGCAAAGCTTCAAAAATAGCTTGCGGCAGTGTTGCGATAATGGCGGACAGCACTTTTCCGATATTCTTTTTAAAACCACATAAATTGAAACTGTATTAAGGGGTTACATCTAGTTGGCGGCCGAAAAAAGGCGTTTTTTGAATTTTGTTTGGGAAAATGATTGCAGGTTTAGAACTGTTTTTTTTTTCATAGTAAAGGGTATATCTTTGTCTATGTTTCATAATTTTTGTATTGGAAAAAATTCACAAATGTAGCAGATATAATGTATTTCCCGGACCGCTGTTCAAAAAAGGCTTTCCGCGGTGACTACTGTAACTTCCACACCAATCATCTGACATCAAAAAAACAAATAAATTACATTTTTGTATCGTATTATCTAGTCCTTAATCGAAAGATTTGATAAAATATTAATTTTTGAAAAAATGGTCGGCGATCAAAAGTGAAAGTCTAAATTTCGGTGAAAAAATCACTTCATTTTCCTTGATATAAAAAAAAGTATGCATCGAAAAAAATCCTTCGATTAAGGACTGCCTTTTGATATAAAAAAAAAAGTGCAAAATTTCAAGTAAATCGGTCCACTCGTTTTTGAGATATCGTGGTCACCGATTTTGAAAAAGCCGTTTCGAGAAAAACGCGTTTAACTCCGTTATACTTGCGCCGCGCGGCTCGCAGAACGTAACTGTAAAAACGGCCGTAACTCGCTCAATTTTGAACGGAGCGACTTGAAATTTTCAGAGAATATTTTTGAAAGGTTATACTTTAAGAATCCGTCGAAAACGAAAAATCGAATTCGAAATTTTTTCGAAAATTCTGACTAGATGTAACCCCGTTAATTGTACTTTTAAGAGATAAAAATTAAAAAATAACGCTGCGTGGAAGTCGTGTGGGTGTATTCGGTTACAGACAATTATTTAAAAAAATGATCGTCTTTTTTTAATAACTTCATTTAACCGAATATACCCACATCACTTCCACGCAACATTGTTCTGCCAGATGTTAACACATCAATTAGATATCTCTTCCTTGCAATCACATACTGTTTCACATGGTTTGAAGGAAGATATATCTAATTGATGTGTTCACATCTGGCAGAATAATGTTGCGTGGAAGTGATGTGGATATATTCGGTTAAATGAAGTTATTAGAAAAAGACGATCATTTTTTAAAATAATTGTCTCTAACCGAATACACCCACACGACTTCCACGCAGCATTGTTTTTTAATTTTTTAATAATTGTCTGTAACCGAATACACCCATATGACTTCCACGCAATATTGTTCTGCCATATGTTTACACATCTATTGCAAGTTAGAATGACTAACTCGTTTTTAGTTTTTTTAATAATTGTCTGTAACCGATTACACCCACATTACTTCCACGCAACATTGTTCAGCCATATGTTTACACATCTTTTGCAAGTTAGAATGACTAACTAGTTTTTAGTTTCTGTAGTTCGACATATAGTTTGCCTTCCTCTTTCTCGCAATGTCTGTAAAATATTAATCAGTAAGTAATTGAAACAGTTAAAACTACAGATTAGTAAATAAATGATTGTCGTGTACTAATGAAATATGTATACAGAAGGATAAAAGTATTCCGTATATTTACACTTACCAGCGGCATGTGACTCCATTGTAGGTATAGGTTATGGAAGTCACGAATTGGTATCTCTCGTTTTATTAGAAATCGTAGTGCAACCGTTGTTATACACTGAAAACAGTATAAAGATGTACGTTCTGGAGATAGAAGCGTCTATCATCGGAATGGTGATGTTGTGAAGAATGGAAAGTACTCACCGTTATTCTGAAATTCACAATTTCGAGGTTAGACGCTCCGATCTCTCGAATTGACACCGACTCTAATTACCGACTCGACTTGTACCGGTATACCTAAATACCGTATGTCCCACTCTGTACGGGCCAGTTTGAAGTTACCTTCGGGGAGGCTTTGTCGGTACTTGAGTGATTTAATATTGGTAGAAGTCGAGTCGGTAGTTAGAGTTGGTGTCAATTCGGGAGATCGAAGCGTCTAACCTCGAAATTATGAATTTGTGAATAATGGTGAGTAATTTCAATTCCATTTAATAAATCCATAATTTCGAGGTTAGACGCTTCGATCTCCCGAATTGACACCAACTCTAACTACCGACTCGACTTCTACCGGTATTAAATCACTCAAGTACCGACCAAGCTTTCCCGAAGGTAAATTCAAACTGGCCCGTACAGAGTGGGACATACGGTACCGACCAAGCCCGGCCGAAGGTAAATGTCAAGACCCTCTCGTTTCTCCTTTTTTCTGTACCGACATGTAGAAGACTCGAGCACCGTCGGCAAATATTGCCGGAGGTACCTAACCGTCGCTTGTTGCGTTTCTTACGGGCCATGCGGTATAGGTAATCACTAATTAATTGAAACCGTTGAAAAGTAGAAATTAAATGATTGTCGTGTACAAATGAAATATGTATACAAAAGGTTAAAAGTATTCCGTACATTTACACTTACCAGCGGCATGTAATTCCATTGTAGGTATACTCGGTTATGGAAGTCACAAATTGTTATCTAGTTATATTAGAAATTGTAGTAAAAGCATTGTTATATACTGAAAACAATAGAAAGTTTTACGTTCTAGAGATAGAAGCATCTGACCTTGGAATTGTGATTTTGTGAAAAATGGATAGTACTCACCGTTATTATGAAATTCACGATTTCGAGGTTAGACACTCCGATCTCTCGAATTGACACCGACTGTAGGTAACTACCGACTCAACTTGTACCGGTATGAATACCGACCAAGCCCGGCCGAAGGTAAATGTCAAGATCCTGCACCGAGCTCACACGGACACACACTAATGTCGTTAACAGTTCCCCCACCACTTCCATGAAATCACTCCCAAGCGAGCCTAAAGATGTTTACACATCAATAAATTTAATGGATTTCAAACATTTTTTTTATTAAACTTTAAAAATAAGGAAACAGTTTTGCCGCACCCTGTATTATGTGATCGTCACAACGTTCAAAAAACTACGATAATCAATTGTTCTAAAGTTTACGTTTATTTTTCGCATGAATTTGAAAAAAATAATTATTCTTAACCCGTTGGGAGTCAATTCCTTATATGGTAGTTCCATATAATATTGATAAACCCGTAAAAACAGGATAGGTGCTTACAATTAGACACCCAGATTGCCCTCAGCGGGTTAACCCTTTAAGTGGCAGAAGACTGGGACACATTTTGAAACACATTATAAACTCTTTTTATGTATATAATATTTCTTGCCATGAAAAAATTGTTTTCATATTTTAAAAAATTATAGATAAGGTAAGGTGGGGTAAGAGCGTACCAAGAAATAGACGGGGCAAGTGCCTCATATCAATTTTTATTCAAGTTTCTTAGCGAATGGTGCTGCCATCTTTAATTTGTAATTTTTGGTGAGTACGTATGTTAATTAAGCTGTTTTTCTAATTTAAGAGGTATTTCCGCAGTTGCTAACCTAAATTATTGTTTTTGTTGATATGTTGATATTATGTACTTGCCCCGTCTATTTTTTGGTACGCTCTTACCCCACCTTACCTTACTTATTTATATTATTTTTTCATATGTATTAGAATTTACATTTATCTTGTGTAGTATTAGTTTCCCATTAAATCATGAGCTAGGAGACTTAGGTCTGGTGGGAAACTATTCTCCCAGTACAACTTAAAGGGTTGAATAAAATATTTAATAAATTGATATTATAAGCATGATTCAAATTAGTCGCTGGATTATTGTAGCAACATATTTGTGATCCAATTGTGCTTACATTGAATGCACTTTTAGCATTTTATTTCAAAATAATTCAATGTCATAAATATGCTTGCTTACTGGTAATTAAAGTTAAAAAACTTATAGGCAAGAGTTGATGTGCCATTCACGTATGTATTTTGTATTCGGTATTGGCATTTACCGGGCACTCAGTCCTTCTGGACCATTATGCCCGAGCCACTCTTGGGGCAACTCAGACAGAGAGGGGTCTCCTCCTCCGCGCTCAACCCCCGGTGAGCCCAGGGCCTCCATGCAGAAGCTCCTTAGCCCTCCCAGGTGTTTCAACCAGAGGCCCCCCCCCCCCCCCCCCCGAGTACAGCCGGTTTTAGCTCGAACGTATGTACATAAACTAGTATTTATCTATTTGAGTAATTTACGTCCGATAGAAATAACAACGAGAGGTTATTGAAAAAGAGTCGGGATAAAAATTTATCTTTTATCGGAAAAAAAGAATTGTGTAATTAATTAGCTTAGATCTTAGAATACTTCATTTTCAGATAGGAATAAGTTTCCTAAAATTGTAGAGTGAGATTATTGGTATTTAATTTTTATATTTTTCGATGGGGTCTTGAGCGATCCCAAGTGTCTAGTTGTATTCACCAGTTCACGTACCTTCTTTAAAGGTGGAAAATGGTATAAAACTTCACTCCCCCAATGTTATTAATTGCATTATTGCAAATTTATCTATCGTAAATTCACAAACTCGTTGGGAGATTTTATCCAACATAAGTTGGAAAAAGTTTATAATACATAGTGTAACGCGGACCAACATTGACACTGGGTTAACATTGATACATTTTCTAAATCTTATTACTTTCTGCTATTAACTCGTATATTACTGTTCTTGTTTACCTTAATAAATGCCGCATATATAGACCGCCACCTGACGCCGCGCGTGAATATCAGCGCTTTCATAAAGATCACCTGATTCAGTGTCGTTAAGTTTTCACGTGGGCGTTTCATGTCCTGTTTTCGACGAAGAAAACTTTTAGAAATATCGTTGTACTTTAGGTCTTTTTAAAGTGGCAAAAATTTATAAATAAAATGACTATTATAATTTAATCTCTATACAAAATCACCTACTGATGTCAATTTTGGAGTGGAATAAACAAAAATTGAGATTTTTTTAGCCGATTGCATGCAATATAGACGAACATTTTAACAGGTGTCAATCTTAAACAGAATATAGGGTAAGATTGACATCTGACTTTACTTTTTTTTAAATCATTGTTCAAGAACGATAAGTAGTAAAATAAAATGCGTCTTATATCATATAAAGAGAGAGCCAGGCCTTATGCATACATATCAAATCTGATAACTTCAGTTTGCAATATATTTTAGACTAGTAAGTAAAGTGGTGTCAATGTTTGCCCCTTTTACTTTCATTTTTATTGTGCTTTCACAACAAAAGGGCATAATAATAAATTTACTATACGTTGAAAACGCAATCATTTTTAAAACAGTCTACTTTACGGAGTAGAGAAATGTGAATCTAGCCAAATTTTCTAAGTGAGGCGTAATGCAGTATAGAGCAATTTATTAAGACAGGTCAGAACCGATACCAACATCTTGAATTCGGTTGAATATTTTATAAGTAGATAACATCGCAGTAATGAAACTTATGATAAAAATGACATTATTTTCACGTTGTCAACATTTCAGATAAACATTGGGTTTCGGCGAGTAAGATTTAAACATAAAAAAAATAAGTAGTAGACAGAGTCCGAGATTATTTGCATTTGACGCCATCATCGTTAATAATATCGTTCGACGTGGGAGGGTTTTATGTCAATTTGTATTAGTGTTGGGTGTTGTATACATACGGGGCATAATTTCTGAAGTGTACCCACCTCGAAAATGAAAGTTGTCCGATCGGACTAAAAATTGGCCCAATTATAGTCCTATTAGATAGTACTCCTCACACCAAAAATTAATTCATTTTGATAACTATTTATCAAAGTGGAGGGGGTACAATTTTTGGGTTATTTAAGCAAAGCCTTACTTTTAAACATCTGTAACTTTTTTCCTATTGCCTTAAACAAAATTTCACTAGAAATGTTTTTCATAGATTTTTGCACAAACTTTCTGGTGGCCATAACAATTTTTTAAAAAATTAAAAATTTGACCCTAATTTTTGAAAATCAAAAATAAATTTGATTTTTTTAAATTTGGACATTTTTTAAAAATAATTTTAAAAGAAAGCTGAGATTTTTTCCTATAAGACCGCCAAGTTTCAGAGAGTGGCAAATTAATTCTTCTCTGAGTAATAGAACGATACGTAAAGCTCTGGTGGGAGATGTAACGCGCGCGTATTCGTAGATCTCTGCAAATGAAGTGGTGGGAGGTCGAGCTGAACACAATGGGGGGATCCGCATTTGTCAAGCTCAGCGCAGAGGGCACTGCGGTACTTGGTACATTACGCGGATAGATATGAACAGAGAATGAGTGACAAATATTTTAATTGGGCAGTAGATCAGGTAAAAGGTGAATTAAATCGTCGGGGAGCTTCTTAACAAGGAAAGAAGAAAGATCTTCTGGACATGTAGATAAATTCCAAATTATATGTGGATACAATCCTCATAACCTTAACAATTTCATTATTTATGAAAGAAATCGTTCGAATACACGTATGGTAAAAAAATGATCAGTTAGATCATGAGAAATATATTTTTTATTTCAGATTATGCTTGGACGATGCAAATAACTATTTTAATTTCCCGAACACCTCAACTTCAAATGATAATAGCAGTAGTTTGGATTCAACGTTTTGGTCACCAAATTCTTTATAGTATAAAGACATTAATGCAGATACCATAATTTCTTGGAATAGCCACAGAACGACGTGATTTCCAATACATATACAGCATAACATAATGTAATACGATTTAAGGTAGTTGGACCGCTATAACACTTTTCGAGCAATTTTTTAAAAATTTTGTCAGATTTTAGATTATAAAAAAACTGATAACTTTTCCTAATAAATGAAATCATTCTGACGTTTAGAAATAGAGATATTCGGTTTTTTTATTTCTCCATTGAAATCAATGAGAGACAGCCGTCTAGAGCCTCCGCAGTCGCGCGCGTGCGGCATGCGCGCGGCGTAGTACGGCCCTGTCTCTCTCATTGATTTCAATGGAGAAATAAGAACCGAATATCTCTATTTTTGAACGTCAGAATGATTTTATTCATAAGGAAGTTATCAGTTTTTTTATAATCTAAAATCTGACAAAAGTTTTAAAGAATTGCTCGAAAAGTGCTATAGCGGTCCAACTACCTTAAACCTCAAACGATTTAGATCACACAATATACGTAAAATACATTTATAGATATCTAATTTCATTATTTTTATGCTCCAATTGCTAGACTACAGATTTCGAATCATCGATATATATGTAATTTTTTAATAAATAATTCATTGTTGTATTTAACGGATTGAAATGCGCGCGGAAAAGCCTAGACAGTGGTGCTGCCGCCAAGTGGTGAAGTTTGGCAGTGAACTTCCCCATTCCATAGCCGCGTGCTATCCTGTGCTACAACTGCTACATCGAAGGGACCGCTGAGTAAATTGGCGGGATATTTGAAAATATGAATAAAATTTGGAAGGGGGGATAGATGTATTAATCCTTTTCAAAAGGCAAGACATAAAACAACTAATCTTACACTCCGTGGTGTTTCCCACGACTTGCGTTTGAAATTCCCTACACTACCAGCAAGAGCAAAAATTTGCAGTTCATGTAGACAACTCATCAACTCAGCAAAAATACCATCCTTGAACTGTGCTGATATTGCTGGGCCCTCTGGTAGAGATAACGTAGATACTGAAGATCATAAATTGATTTCTGACGATGATGAAGATCAGCTATATGACAGCGAAAAATATTTAGATGTCTTAGAGACCAAGCAGGTTCAATGTGATAACGAATATCATAAAGCTGGTGCTGAAGTACTTGATCAAATCATCGAAAAATTCAATGCATCTAACGATCTTCAAGAACAATTTCAACTTCTCTCGCTTGCGCCAAAATCTTGGGGACGAAAAAAACTGATGAAGGTGTTCAATATTGATATATGAACGAAAAGCAAGAAATGTCAAAATATTAGTTTCAGAGCATGGAATTTTAACGCTTCCGAATCCAAAAAGAGGAAGAGCATTGACTCCTGAAACTGAAACTCTAGTGAAAAACTTTTATGAACGCGATGACATGAGTCAAATGATGCCAGGAATGAAAGACTTTGTGTCGATCAAGAATAACGATGGAACTCATTCACATGTTCAGAAAAGGTTACTACTGTATAATCTCAACGAGTTATATGCTGAATTTACATCAGAACATGTAGGCCTGAAGATCAGTATTTCGAAATTCACAAAACTTAGACATATAATCAATCATAGACATATCAGACATAGACTCAAAATATTCAACATTTAACAGAGAATAGTCACATGGTGCTCACAAATTATCACGACTGTCTGGATGCTATTGTATGTCCTAACTCTGCAAGTTCCTGTCATTTAGGAGAGTGTGCAAACTGTCCAGGTACTAAAAACTTGAAAGATAACATCACAAAAGCTTTTGATGAACATTGTGTTAATGAAGTGAGATTTGAAATTTGGTTACAGACCGACAGATGTACTCTAAAGACTCTGGTAATGGATACTGATGAATTCCTAGATGACTTCTGTGAAAGGTTGTTGAAATTAAAAGCTCATCACTTTATTTCAAAGGAGCAATCATCTTTTTTCAAGAACCTGAAGGAAAATTTATTGCCTGGGGAGTTTTTGATTTGCTTCGATTTCGCTGAAAATTACGCCTTCATAGTTCAGAATGCAGCGCAGTCATTCCATTGGAATAACGATCAAGCTACAATATTTACTGTGGTGATTTATTATAAAAAAGATGGAGAGCTCAAACATGTCAGTATCGCAATCATATCTGATAACTTAACTCATGACACGGTGGCTGTTCACGAGTATCCGAAGATAATAGTAGATTATTTGAAAACTCATTTTACACCAAATAAAATCTACTATTTCACTGACGGTGCAGGGCAACATTTTAAAAATAAGTGTAGCTTTGCTAACCTCCAAGCTCATGCAGAAGATTTTGGTATCCAAGCGGAATGGCACTTCCATGGTACATCTCATGGTAAGGGTGCATGTGATGGTATAGAAGCGAATATAAAGAGACAAGCAGCACGTTCAAGCTTACAGTGTTCTCCGAAACATCACATACTCACTCCCTATGCTTTGTTTCAGTGGGTAAAGAGTAACTGTAAGGAAACCGAAATATTTTTCAGCAGCAAAGAAACTCATGCCTTAGCCACCGAGTTACTGAAAGCCAGATTTAGCAAAGCTGTTACGATACCAGGTACATTACAGTACCACGCTTTCATTCCCACTCAAGATGGAAAACTTCAACTCAAGAAGTTTTCGTCCTCTGAGAAATATGACATTTTCTCAAATGGTAAAAAACAGAAACCGTAAAAGAGGCCTGCAAAGAAAGCCACAGTTCAAGCTATCGCAAAAAAATCGAGCAGAAAGGCATATAATGTATAATAATACTTAACTTACATATAATATTACTTAACTTAAACCATTTGTTCAAAAATAAAAAAAAACTTAAAAATTTAAAACATTTAAAAAATTGTTTAATTTTTAAAAAATTAAATTAAAAATTGACACTAAAACATTGCGCAAAGATCCTCGGCGTGTGTGTGTGTTGAAATAACACGCATAGTGTCGTTTTTGTTACAGGTAAATATAACACCAAATTCCGGGTGAATATAACACTCGGTTTTTTCTGTGATATGGTTCTATTACTCAAAGACAAATTAATTTGCCACTCTGAAACTTTGGGGTCTTATAGGAAAAAATCTCAGCTTTCTTTTAAAATTATTAAACAAAAAAAATTGTCCAAATTTAAAAAAAAATCAAATTTATTTTTGATTTTCAAAAATTAGGGTCAAATTTGTAATTTTTTTAAAAATTGTTGTGGCCACCAGAAAGTTTGTGCAAAAATCTATGAAAAACATTTGTAGTGAAATTTTGTTTAAGGCAATAGGAAAAAAGTTACAGATGTTTAAAAGTAAGGCTTTGCTTAAATAACCCAAAAATTGTACCCGCTCCACTTTGATAAATAATTATCAAAATGAATTAATTTTTGGTGTGAGGAGTATTATCTAATAGGACTACAATTGGGCCAATTTTTAGCCCGATCGGACAACTTTCATTTTCGAGGTGGGTACACTTCAGAAATTATGCCCTATATACAATTATCCCATCCATGGTATTTATCCCACATAAGATGAAATAATTGCACACAAGGCGGCGTTGTTTATCCGTACCCTGTTAGTACCAAGATGGTATACCTAGGCAACGTGTGACTGTGAGTTAGAACACACGGTGACGGCATATCGTAAGAACCTCTCTATTGCGCACAATTCTCTGGATAAGTTCGAGACAGAGGCTCTTATGTCGTCATCGTGTATTCTCACTCGCACTCACACGATCCCTAGGTATACCATCCTGGTACTGACATGGTATACGTTCGGACTCTATATTATAATCTGGAATGATCTGTCAAATCCTACATTCGGTAGGCATAGATACAAGGAATAGTTAAGTCATTCCTCCACAATGGTACATTTAGTTCCTTGACATCCACTATTCGTAACTACTGTCACTGTTAATAACCACGTTGTTAATTAACAGTAATGAAGCTTATAAACTGAAGGAAATATCCACGTCTGAAATTATTCATTAATCACACGCAGTAGCACCGTCGAGAGATCCCAGGACGGTAGATATAATAAAACTAATTTGAAAGGGCACTAAACTAATCTCATGCAACTTATGTGTTACCAACTCTTCTGGGTCCGAACTTCATTTATAGATGAAATATAATGGAGACGCACCATCTATCGGATAGTATTTTTTAACATATTCTACAATTGAAGAGTGTAACTTCTAATTAGTCTATATGCCATATTTGCAAAAATATATATTTTGCTTGAAAACGGTCGTAAGTGCAAACCCCAATGCATCTAAAAAGGGTCTATGTGCAAAAGCATACGTAGAGGCTTAAAACTCAAAAATCTGCAAGACATGATAGACTATATTCCTTTGAAGCAACTGCCTGCCTTCGTCGATTTTCCTAACTTTAGCTTTTTGGCACTTAGACTAATCAGAAGTTACACTCTTCAATTAGTCGGAAGCTGGTATCATTTGTCATCATAACATAAACGACTGACCGATCGAATATCTCTGTTGTCCTACTTGGGTAGTGAATCGCTTTAGTTATAGCAAATAAACGCTGTTTTTCAACTGATTATAGGATATATTTAAACCTTATTATAGTGACTTCTCATATCGCACGTTTGCAGCAATAGTATTATAACCCAAAATTGGAATTGTCCCAAGCGATGATTTTAAAAGTTGAATTATTATATTATACGAGTGTTGACCATTTGCTGCCAGATTATGATAATTATCATGAAAAGTCTATGATAATTATCATAATCTGGCAGTAAATGGTCAACGCTCGTATAATATAATAATTCAACTTTTAACCCGTAGTGATCACACTGGGTCCAATGGACCCCACGCAGAAAAATAGTTGCCATTTGCGTTCTTTTTAATGTATCGACTCAAACCTTGAACTGGAATTTAGTCTAAGACTTCCTCTTTATAATCCAATAATTCTGTTCTCCTTTTTTAAATTTGTTTATATTGAAAAAATGCGAGAAAAAAATTTGTCGAGAAATTTGACATTTTATTTTACACGTTCAAAATTGACCTATTCGATTTTACGAGTTTCATGAAAATTGATATTTTCAAACTGTAAAATAAATATACTTTTTTCAAAGCTCGTTATAATACTGTTTTTTTTCTTAAAAGTATACTATTTTGAGAGTAAAACGTAGGAAGTTTTTCTGCTCTATCTCAAAAATTGAAATTTTGATGAATATTTTTGTGAAAAAAGTCGTTTCTCGAAAAATTTTCTCGCATTTTTTTTCACATAAAACATTTAAAAAAGGAGAACAAAATTATTGGATTATAAAAAGGAAATCTTAAACTAAATTCCAGTTCAAGGTTTGAGTCAATATACCAAAAAGAACGCAAATAGCAACAGTTTTTTCTGTGTGGGGTCCATTGGACCCCGGTGACCACTACGTTATTTTTAGGTGTGACCACTACGGATTAATGCATTTTTAGAATATTTTCCCCGGATTTAGAGAAATACCTACATTAATTTTTTGGCCCCCTCATTCTTGCTTCTATTCTCAGCTCTCGTGGAAAAAATGTAAGTATGTACTTACCTCAAAATAGTAGGCTAGCCTGATCATTGTTATTATAGTTATGAGTATTTCTACTCTCTGCTTCCGGGTGACAACCGTGCCCATGAATATGAATATATAAATTGATAAATATCAATTTGCCGACATTTCGTAAATAATGAAATTCGCTTTATCAAATCGAATGATCTTCAGATACCGTACCAGTGCGTACCTAACGGATAAGTAGTCGAACTATCGTTGTACTCACCTGAGGAGTCCATACGGCTGGTTGATTGGTGGCTCTAGAGGTGCTCTTACTTCTCGGTCTCCAAATCTTCTTAGCTACCAGCCTGCTGCCGTGATGTACCACGCTGCTCGATGACTTACTCTTCTGCATCGTGGAACCACCTGCGGAATTGGATGATGTCAAAGCTGGTGAACCGGGTGCCGAGTGCGCTTTATCCTTATTCGCGGTGTGACCATGAAGGAAGTGGGACAGAAAGGACTGATGGTGTTTCGGGGTCGTGGGAGGCTCCTCCGCGGATCCTAATCCCGCATCTATGCTACTACGCGAGCTCGCGTTACGGCTTCCGGGTGAAGCGGTGTCGGCATCTGATAAGTTCTCGTAGCCCCCGTCGGCCATTTCGCGATAATTCGCCACCCAATTTTCCTCGGTCTGGCTGCCCTTATCGTTGCCGTTATCCTCGCCGAGTCTCGCCTCCGCATTGTCGGCGGACTTTACCCCGATGAAGCGAAGATTCCGATCGTAATTCACCCTCTTGAAGCGGTCCACCTTCTCAGCATCTATCGACTTCTTACGAGCCATCCTGAGGTAACGCTTGATCGTGTCGCTGACAGAGGGCGAAACGTCGTCGTTGTCGACACTGCTCCTTCGTCTACCGCTAGCGGTACTCCGATGAGCCTCCTTCGCTTCCCTTGTCACGTCCTCTTTGACGCGCGCCAGAAGAATCGCCTGGAGCAGCTGTCGAGGGACGGGATCCGTCTGAGTGGACTCGTCAACCAGACTCCTATCCGTGCTGGGTCCTTGGACGGCTATGAGGGGCGGTAGTGATGTCAGTTCTCTTCGAACGGGTGGCCGCTGTTGGACCCTGTCGTCCTCCGTGTTGTCGCTAATTATTCTACTTCTCGGACCCCTCGACGAAGTCCACAGAGGAGTGGGGGAGGAATAAACGCCGGTTGCTCGCGGTCCCCGAAATCCCCTGGTACGTCGCAACTCGAAGTACAGCCGCTCCAAGACCTTTCGATCTGTGAGTATATCGGAGACGACGTGTTCACGGTTCGGGGACTTTCCATAATAACGACTCAAGGTGTCCATCAACGTTTTGTGCACGTAGTCGCCTTGATAGATGTGCGACGTTCTGGGAGGGACGGTAGGTCGCGTAGCGCTGTTATAGTGAGACAATGGATCGTCCTCGGCGAACATGAGGTTCAGATGTTGCTGCAACTTGTCGATCAGGCTCTGGTAGTCGAATGGCTCTGCAGTCCTCGCGCGATCGGTCGTCGGCTGAGCCCTTCTTGGCTGATATCCAGACGCCAGATTGACGGACTCGTCACTACGTTGGACAACATTCAGATAACGCTGCAACATATCGGCCAAAGCCGCGTCATCAGCGCTATCCTTGCACGTGGAGGCTGGTACGCGCCTTTGCGAGACCGGTGTCGCGGGGTTACTTCCACCGGCGGCCGCCAACCAGTCTCGCTTCATCTTGCTTATATCAAATCGACCGCCCGATGTAGCCTGGAAGGTACTGCTCTTCGAGCTGGAGCTTTTCGAGTCGTCCGCCTCGTCGGCGGAGCTTGCTTTAACGCGACAGCTACCACCTTTAGCCGGCCTTCGTCGACGGTGAGTGCGAAAGCCCAAACTGCCGGGATACGAGGCCTTTCGCCACAGCAAAAACTTGGGCTCCTTCTGGCAGACCTCTTGAAAGTATTGCTCTATCTTGGGTATATCTTCCGGCCGATTATGAACACCGTCCGGTACGAGCTTTCGGCCGGCATCGGCCATGTAGCGCCACGTCTTTCGCGTCAGTAGCCATCGTTCTTTGGTGGGTTTAGTGGTACGCTTGGTCCTCTTGTCTTTAGCGGATGACGAAGGATTTCCGGGATCGTCGCTATCACGACGCAAGCGCCTCCTGCTGCTACCGCCACCACCGCTTCTGACGCCACCGTGACGCTCCGCCATGGTCGCGCCCCTCTCTCGTTTCGCCACGCGCACCACTTTTACGATGACAACGACAATGACGACTACTCCACCTTTTGCAATCTAATGCACCATCGTTATAACCGCCGGCCCGCGCGGCGGTTACACCGTATCGCGCATCACTCGAGGTCACTCATCTGTAACGAAAGGCTATTCTCGATTGTCCCGATACGAACCGTTTCGCGGCAACTTCCACCGCTTGAATTTAAGCGCACACTGCACCGGCGGTTCGCCCACTAACATCACCACCACCACCACCACTATCACCGATTACTATCACAATGCTGCCAACGGAGGAAAAACGAAGAAGAAACGAGAGAAGACGACGAGGCGGGAGGAGGATACGAAGAAAGGGGCGAGAAAAAGCTTTATGCGTGGAAGTGAAGAGAAGGGGATAATACTTCGAAGCGGATCGAGTCTCGCAATCGAAGCTATTTCAGATACGACGATTTAAGTTGGCACGGATTTTGTGTTCCCGGCAACCATTCCACGTTCAGCGCTTACTGCGCGACTGCCAATCCGTTCAGCGCAGACTCTATATACGGCACATAGCGATGAAAACGAAACGCGAGACGCTCGCGAGCAGCTTCCGCGTATGCGAGTACTTAGCGCTTCTCGCTTGCGCTGTAAAACAAACGCCGCAAGACGTTCTTTGGCGATCGCGCCATCGCAGGTCTGATCAGGCGCGATGCGAGATCCCCTAACGCTTGCCCCTTTCGGAGGGCAATACCACACGCTCGCGCGCCGATGAAGACGACGAATCTCCCGCGCACCACGCGGACGCGAAGCTTTATCGCTCAGTGACCAATTGGAAATCGCTCGAAACTGTCCGTCTGGTTCGAGCGACGGATTCGATTAGTCCGACGAGTCGCTACACTCTCTCGCGGCCGGCAAGGTGGAAGCTGGCTAAGGTACGCGACTACTGCTCGGGTAGAGCCGCGACGTCGTGAACGCTCCGTGTCTAAAAGCGTCTCTCCAACCCCTTCCCCCTACACCGTTCCACTGTTTCATAGTCCCTTGCTCTCGTGTTCCGCGAGAACGAGAGAGACGGAATACAGCGTTGAGACTGGAGGTGGAAGCTGTGACTCTACCTAGGAACTGAATAACAGACGCCGGTATGCGAAATAGCGTCGACGTTTTCTAGCGCCTTCTGGTATTGGTGTAGATAACAATGATGAAGAGGGAGTACGATATCGCATCTTCTTCTTTGGAACGTATCCGCGTGACGGTCACAGGGGAAAAATGATCTTTAAGAATGATTTAGATTTTCGATTGAGGACACCTTGATGATCTCGAGTCGTTCTCGCTTGTTTATAGGTCGAGTGACGTTCTCGATTTCACACATTTCGAGAAAATATAATGGTAGCCCCAACGCCGTTGTATACACATTCTCGGTAAACTTCTATCCGAGAGTTGATTATGCGGGGTAAGACTGCTAATGATATATTCAGAGCACATGGCACGATTCTTTGCGAAAAGCTGGATGAAAGAATGTGGAAACTAAATTTACTCGTCATCTCTCTCTGACGATATTAAATGGGAGCAGAAAATTTAACTGTTGCTCTGAGAAAGCAGCGAACGAAACTCTCAATAAACAAATTTTTAGCCGCTTTCGTGAACTCGTAACGCCGGTACGCTCAAGAAAATCTGAAACTGAAGCTTGGACTTTGTGCTTTATTTTAAGAATTCAGAGACTTCGGTGCAACGTAGTGGCAGTCATCGTCGCGAGAAAATGAGACATTGTTACAGATTTATGTAACAAAATACTATAATTATATCTTGTACTTAATAAATTTATGAAAAATTCCCGTTAGACGTACAATCAGAAAATAATAAAAGTTATTGGAAAAAATACCTTCATTCATTCATGGCGCACATATTTACCACCATTTGTGCTTCATCATTAAGTTGTTCTCATTGATAATAGAAGCAAAGAATTAAGCTTCAATTTTCAATCTTTTTGGTATTTCCAGCACGATTGGTTCAGATATTACGAATTTATGAAATTTGCTTGAAATGCATTTTTCGAAGGTTCAAATCCCTATCTCGAAAACTTTACATGATGGGCAGATTCTGACGTCGCATTGATATTCAACTCACCCGATTTGCTAAAGAACGACCGTTCGTGATAAAAATGCAAAAACGTTTAAATGTTACTAGCGATATTCTTGATCGTCGGAAAGCATTCTCTTTAATTTACGACGTGCAATTAAGCGGCATTTTTTCATTCTTACTTAACATTGACCAGCTCTAAACAAATTTAGCTCGCATATTCTAGATCTAACTTCCTGCGAGGAATTGCTCCACGTACTCCGAATTGGATATTAATGAATCACCCTGTATATAGAGCATTCCATGCCAATTCGACCAATCTTTTATCCTTTTTCTCACTATCTCGGATTTAGTTCATTATTTACCTGCCACTTCGATTATTTTCAAAAATGAATTTACATTTCTTTTTTATCCCGTCATTAGAGAAAATTATGAATTTTTGAAATAAAGAGAGAAACGTCCATATCTTCTGAAATATGTAAAATATTCTTTAAAATGTGGTTAAATAGCAATCTAGCTAACAGTTTCCCAAAAATGGAATTCATTCTTTTCTCTTAAATTTTGTTATGCTTCAAAATATTTTTACTTAGTAACGTCAGAATTATTGCCTAATATACGTTTGGATCTTTTCAAAAATTCTCTGTTTTTGCAAATAATGATTAATAATTAAATCTTTTTGAAACTGAAATTCATTTCTTACATTTTCTAATAAACCAACGTATATTTTTCTATTTAGAAAAATCGATGTAAACATGTATTAGAAATTTTGGAGAATTTCTTAACTAATCTATTATACATCACGATAATGAACACTTTTAAGATCATTCAAACAGTGGAATAATTTTCAATTTTTTCTAGAATTTTTAGCTTTAAATAATACTAATTGATTTAAAAGATATGACAGGTTAAAAGCTCATCCTATAAATCGTTAATTATTTCCAACTTATTTTAATCTTAGAATAATTGAGAGTAATAATGAGACACATCAAAAAATTGGGCAAATGTAAGACAAGTATATTAAACATAGTATAATGAATACTTATCAAAACAATGTATCGTTTCAAACTGCTACAAATTTCTATGTTATAAATCAAAAAGAATAAATCTAAATTTCTTTAAAATTTAATTGACATCAGAGATAAGTTAAAACCAAACATTTCTATGCAGAATAAAATTGACGCCTTTCAAATTTTTCATCATTTCATATTTGTAATATAAATATTTATGACTTACGTACACGCATATTATCAGAGTATTGGTGCGACTCTTTTTAACGCAAGGATGTAAGCGTTCAAACAAAAATATATAATCTTATATTATAAGAAAGCGAAAACTATAAATATGAGACACCATAAAAGTGAGACAAACTAAAGTCGAGCGCACGACATTCGCTTGTAAGGTTAGGTGTATTAGACACTACCTAGGCTGACCGCGTGCGATGAGCAAAGAAGCTTTAAGTTCGATTTTTCATATCTAAATTGTAAGTACACGTTGTCAATTAAGGAGAACCATGCTTTATTGAATATTAGGGGATATAATTTTGAAGCAATACACATGCTTTTTATAAGTGGAAAAAGACAATAAATTTCAAATCATTTATTGAGGTTATATTGGTGTAAACTATTTAACATTTAATAATAAATAGTTTATTAATAAATAGTTGTGAAAAAACGATAGTTGTGAAGCAATACACATGCTTTTTATAAGTGGAAAATGACAATAAATTTCAAATCATTTATTGAGGTTATATTGGTGTAAACTATTTAATATTTAATAATAAATAGTTGTGAAAAACGATTAAGGTACTTCCAAAAAAGTATATTTCCGGTTTTGTGTCCGGTTTACGAGTAGGGCCTGGTTAGCGGTAAGTATCTGGCTAGCGGATCTTATGATGCGTGATCCCGTTTCGTCCCTTCGGCACTGCGGGATATTAATAATTATTTTTCTTAGTGTACACATAGTCTCGCTGCAGCAAGAGATTACACTGAGATAAATAATTGTATATGCTCATGTAGAAAAAATATTTTCTCGAATTAAATCAATGTCATTAAATAATGTCTGACTTATCTTACGACTTCGTCAAAATTTATCATAAGTTATTCAATTATCTTAAATTATTACAGATATCGTAGGTTTCACCATATATGAAAAAAAATATATACATAGGGTACTAGGAAAGTTTTGCAATACCACTCATTTCGTGACTACGATGCCATCGCAAGCAATTTACACTCTCACTATTAATGAATAACTGATCATGCATGTATGAGGGTATGAACGTACTATGCATGTATGAACATGTCTCAATATGCAGCAACAAGCAGCTTCCTGCGATTCATTGTTGCGGCATAGGTATTGCAAAACTTTCCTAGTACCTTTTTCTATTTAGCACGTAATATACAGAAGTGCATACTCGTAGTAGATGAGGATTTCAGGACACCGACCGATCAACGATATTAAGCAGCATCCGCGCGATTAGTACTTGGACAGGTGATCGGCTTGGGGTTTAAAAGCTCGAGTATAAGGTGAATTCGATTCAGAGGTGGATTTGATTTTTCTCGCATTTAGACGACATTGCGAAAAAGTTCGGGAGCAGGATTAAAGATATGCTACCTATCCTATATATTCTACTAACTTACGTCTTTCTATTGTAGTTTGGTTAAAGGGCCTTCTAAACGGGCAATATTTTACTGCAATATGTGGCTGCAACACAGTGGCCGGCAACATTGCCGGCAATACCAGCCAGACTATGCGCAATTTAGGATAATATTTTTAGTATGTCCCGGCCATATAGGGGAGCCGGTGCCTGTACCGCCCAGCGTACCATTCCGCCCACCCCCATTTCTCGCTATTTTTGCTTAATATGAATGATTTGATGCTTTCTTCGTAAATTATTATACCCCAATATTGATTTTATAAAGTCATTGTTGACTGTTAATTAATTTTAATTGAGTAAAATATGCAACCAAAATTTCCCCCTCTTAACATCAAACATTTGAGACTCCTAACTGAAGCTTTTTCATATACTTTTTTTATTATAAATTTACTACCAAGATTGAATTACAAACAATTAGAGTTTTAAGAATAGCTTAGAATTTTGATAGATTTTTTATTCAGTTATAAATAATATTAAAGACACTTTTATTAACGGTACGTCCATGTGTCCTGTACCGCCCGGTAGAAGTTGTCAGTACCGATCAGTCTGTCTTACCGACATAACCTGTTTATAGCTTACCGACATAACCTCTTTGTAGCGCGGAGAGTGGGCACGTGCTGTAGCGCGGACCCTATCCAAACTCTGAGCGGTCTACCTAGGCTAGGCCGCTCGGTGGGCGGTACAGCCAGCATTAGAGCCTAGACCGCTCACCTGCTTCGATTAATTTATTTTCCGTTTTTCGGGTGTTTTTTGTACTAATTTTAAGTAATAAATGGAGTACTCATGAAGACAAGACTCTAAGGTATTTCGACAAAATGATTTTTCCTGCCTTAGTCACTGAAATTTTAACAAAATCATTTTTGTCTTAGGTAGGCGGTATTCCCCCCGCCTCCCCTAGCTACACATTTTTGGTATCGTCGCCCGTTTAGCGGCGCCTTTAAACATGGGCCATACTGTTGCAGAAAATATCGCCGAAATATATATTGCCGAGCCATATACTGCATTAAAATGTTTTCATGGTGATTGGGCAATCTGACGGCGAATTAGTGTATTCACCTTGTGGAAGAATATCTTATGTGATATATTTGTTCCTTTATTTATAATTTTTAAAATATAAAACCTTCTATGTATACTGAGTTCGAAATTGTCAGCGGTAAAATGTTTTTTTGCTCTCCTGTAAAATTTACATTTCAGCACATAGACGTTTTTCCCACGGCAGCGACGATATACTTCAATGACGCCAAAATAAGAATATCTCACTTTTCCATTATTGGTACCTCATTTTTGCCTTTTGGAGAGGCAAATAAGAGACACATATAAAAGATAAAAACATATCCCTAAGTGAAAAATCTCACGTTTTTTCAACTGAAATACACTTCAGGATGTTCTTTGCATCCTCTAAGATCAAATCAATATTTACATATCTATTATATTTTTCTTCATATCCTGTGAATAACAAGTTTCACAACGTATCTTATTATTACCCTCACAATCAGTCAAACTATGTGGTAAGCCGAACAATGGATGAAAATCAAGCGAATCGATAGAATTCCGCGCTAAAAACGAAAAAAAAACAAGCGCGAAGTTTTCGAGGCACTTTCACTCTTCGATCATTCCATGCCAAATCTATTACTTTTTGGAGCAAATTTTCAATTTTCTTCAAATTTGGATATGTTGTTATCAATTGCATTGCAATTACGTATGCCACGCGATTTTTGAAAATTTTGAAAAATATAAGTTAGGTACCTATACCTAACACTTGAAAATTTAGGAAAAAATTGGTTTCAAAAAATCATAGCATTAAGAAAGTATAGGAATTAAAAACTATAACGAGTTGATTTTTAGTCGTCAGAATATTTTAGTTGTTATTTATAATTAATAGAGTTACAAATAACATATTTTATAAATTCGTTTCGTATCATGTTATTGTCTACAAAAAAGATAATCAACAATTTCAACGTTGTTAAGTCTGCCGCTATCGTTATGAAATATTTGGTGTGAATAGTTAAATTATCAATTTTAATCTGAATTATTCAGATAATAAAGTCGGTGAGGTATAACTAACTTATTTTTTACGTAATCGCCATTCTTTGGTATTTCTTGTGTTACTTTCTTGAAGCTTGTGTTAGCTTTCTTTGTGTTGCTTTCTCTTAAACTTGGAGTATTTACTATGAAAGTATATATAATAAGCGAGACGATGCCGCCACTTTCACGAAGCCCTACGTTGAACCTAATTTAAAATTGTCATGTTTATATAATAGATGTATTTCGTAATAATGAAGCAGTAAACCGTTATACAGGGTGTCTCAAAATTCAGTATAAATATTTGAAGGGCGTATTTTTAGATCAAAATAAGACTTTTTTTTTCCTATAAATATGTGTCCTAAAATACACCCCCTCCGAGCTACAGCCATCTTAATTTTCATTTTAAAAAATCGATTTATGGCATTTTTAGGTCAACAAAACAATTATAGCACTCGTCTTTCAAAATTTTAGAATATTTGATGCATAATCATTGCAACCACAGTTTAAAATAATCGATTTTTTCCTATAAACTTTACTACGTAAATGATCCCCGTTCGTTCATCGGCGATTATCTCGAAAACAGTAAGTTGTATCAAAAAAATACAAGAGCCTAAAATTTTAGATTTTTGTCTGTCCAACCAGATAGTCGTACTCATTTTTAACATTTCTTAACGGAAATATAAAATTTCGGTCATTAAATGTGCATACCCCCTCAATCCCCCCTCCCCCAAATTACGTTCATGCCATTTTAGGGGTAAGAAATCAGTAGAACGTTCGAAACAGCAGTTGTTCGCAAATTTTTAAGAAATTTGATGAATAATTGGAGTCAAAATTGAAAATAATCGATTTTTATGACAATTAAGATGGCTGTAGCCAGGAGGGTGTGTATTTTAGGACACATACTTATAGGACAAAAAAGTCGTATTTTGATCTCAAAAATACGCCCTTCAAATATTTGTACTGAATTTTGAAACACCCTGTAGGGTAAGGTGGGGCAAGATGACGAACGGGGCAAGATGACGAATTCGTTATTTACAAAAACCGAGAGAAGATTTCTGCAAAGCAAACTGGCTATGACAACCTTCCTAGGACGTAACTATACCATACGAACATAAATGGCGCCAGTGTTAATTTAGCCGGGATTACAGAATCGAGCGTGTTTTAACCTATAGTGTTATAAAATCGTTCTCAATCAAAATAACGATTTACAAAAAAACAAAGGTAAGAATTTTACTGGCAAATAGCTAATTATATTAAGTAGGATTAGTATAAGTAGAGTACAGTTAAACTTCGACATAAAAACATGTGTTTCTATTAAAAAATTAATTTTCTTTAAAATCCTACTAGTGGGGGCAAGTTGACGGGGGTAAGATGACGAACTCGTCATCTTGCCCCTTATTTTATAAATGTTATTTCATGAAAGAAGATAACGTCTGTTAATTAAAATGAAATGAGAAAAATTAATAGCTAGCCACTAAATTCTCTCATTTCACATTAATTTTATATATTTTTTGGAGACGGTAAGAAATTATAAGAAAGAAAGCAATCATCGGTCTTGGTCGGAATACAATTTAATCGCTGTCATCCATGCTGTTCTGGAAGAAAATATGACAGTGAATAATGCCAGTGGACTCTCTGAAATACATACCAGAACCTACCCTTCGTAGGTTGATTGAAATTAGACCCTTTCCAAAATATAATCGCCCTCTGTAAAAGAACTAAGAGAAAGAAACACAAAAAGCCTCTATACTAACTGCTACTTTAAACAAAGAAGAACTAGAACAGAAAGAAAGAGAACAAAATAGCAAAGATGTTAAGAAAGCAAAAAAAGTTGAGAGAGTAAAAAAGGACGTGTTTCAGAAATCTTCGACTAGATCGTTAATTCATTCTGCTAAAAACAAAGACATTTCATATCCAGGATATGAGCCTCTATCCGAAGACTGGATAAAGCGTGGATTGTGCGAATCGTGGTGGCATGAAGCTTGCACTGGATATGAAAAACATGGCCCGTTTAAATGTGACTTTTGTGTATAGTCGTCTTCTTGCCCCAATATGTTCGTCATCTTGCCCCGTAGATGGGGTAAGATGACGAAAATGCACAGCAATTGTAATGTTTCCTTTTTGTACCCTTTTTGGATAACTTTTTTTATTTTTATGGTTGCAAATAATAGTTGAATCATGCATCTTTAATAATATACTCCTTTGTTTAAAATTAAAATATTGTGTTATTTTTTGTAGGCTGTTTTCGCTTAACCTCGTCAACTTGCCCCACCTTCCCCTATAATCTCTACAATAGGAGTGAATCGTCCGTTTGTATATTATTATATTTTAAATCCAGTTCCTAAAGTTCGATTCGATTTAATGCCTATACTTTCTTACAAGCAGAAATCGCGGCAAATGAAATTTAGAATTATACAAAAAATTAAAAATATGAAAAAAGGTAATAAAAGTACTTCCTTTTAAATTAGTAATTTTTAAAATCCCTTATATTCGGGTCTCGCAACTTTAAAAATCTGAAAAAACGAGAACGTAGCCACACGCATGTTCTCTCGAGTCATAGAATAAAAAACGGTCACTTTATAAACAAATTTATCATTATTTTAATAGTAGTGCAAAATATAACACTTCAGCAGTTCCTTTGTTGGAGGTTGTCACGTGCGGCGATTGTTCAGTATCTAGGGCCGTATTCTCACCTGCATGATTACGTAATTGTTTAAACATTGTTAATTGCTTAACAACCTGGATATTGAAGGTACGTAATCATGCAAGTGAGAGTACGGCCCTAGATAGTGAAGGGTAGATTGGGGACTAGTAGAGCCGGACGAGAGAATCGCCAACAATATAATTGCCAAAGTAACACTTCGCGCTACCATTAAAATAATTGAGGAACTCGCGTGCAAAACCGGATATATCCACTTTTATAAATTTTTCAGGAGATAAGAAAAACATTCCACATATTTATTTAAAAAATGGTATTATTTTGAAAAAATAGTTTTAATTTAATGGGTTTGACCAACTGATTGACGTATATTTTTTTGTAAAAAAGTAAACAACTCGGCATTATTGGCAAAAAACATTGGATATATCCGATTTTGCACACAAATGACACATTGAATAAAAAAATATTTTTTTTTTAAATAAACAAAACAAGTAAGTCATTCAAGTAGTAGTTGCAAAAAGAACAAAAGAAATTAAAAATGTATTGCCGTCTCTTCGTCCGTGCGAAATTTGGATATAACCGGTTTTGCTCCAAATGTCGAAATTCACTTAACAATATTAAAGGGATTTATACGGTTTTGGCTGTAGACGAATATATGCACCTATAGATATCACACACACGACCTAAACTCGGAAACCACCAAAACAAAAAAACATCCACCTTGTAAAAAGTGAATATATCCTGTTTTGCACGCTAGCTCCTCAATTATAAATTTGTTTATAAAGGGACTGTGTTTTTTATTTAATGTTTATATGTTAAATTTAAAAGTTGCGAGTTTCGAAAAAAGGGATTTAAAAAAGTATTTGTTGAAAAAAAGAAGTCTGAATTATTAATTTGTTTCACGTTTCTTAATTTTTGTATAAAATAGAAGCGTATCCGCGCGAGTACTTCACATTTCATCAAACTGCAATTTTTGCTTTTAATGCTATAATTTTTTGAAATAAATTAATCCCAAAACCTCCGAATGTTATAACTCGCATTTTTTTAATTTTCAAAAATCGTTTGGCACATGTACCTATTTACAACTCAATTGATAAAAACATATTGAAATTTGAAGAAAATTTAAAATTTGCTCCAGAAAATGATAGATTCGGCATAAAATGACCCTCTTTCGACCATTTATACCTGTTCAAAGGGTATCGATATTTTCAGAGCAAATAACTCCTAACACATATGTGTTCTAAAAAAGTCATACCAAAAAATTAAACTCGATTGGGAGAACTCTGATGAACGTTCTTTAGAGTTCTGTTGTGAAAAATCGAATACCTATACGACTTTCAAATGAGTTTTAAGATTGGACGTAGGTATGTGTGAAAAGAGTTTGAAAAAGTTTCGAAAATACAAACTCATATTTAAGCATTTTTCGGAGTTCTAAGAGATCTCATCCAGATAACAAAAGGCTCGTAGTTCGCTGTTAGATTTTTTAAAACGAACTTCGTATAGTTGGCAGTTCTTTAGAGGCCGGCGGCCGTCCCAAATGTGGTGATCTGAAAATGTTAGCTTTTTTATTTCTGTTATTCGTTGAGGGGCAACCAGCGCAATTTGATAAAAACTTATTCGAATTATATAGCTTAAAATCAATTTCTAAACAAATTTGAAGTTCAACGGCAATCAAACGAGAATTGAATAATTTACAAAAAAACAATAACGTATAAAATCCCAGATCGCAGGTACAAGAGCATCAGAATTCAAATCCAACATATTTAAAGTGTTACGTTGAAAATAGTAAAAGTACATATATTCATTTTTATAAACAAGAAATCCTTACAACTCATTTTACAGTTGCTCTTATATTAAATTTGTGAGCTTATTTGTTAGTTAATATGGTAGGCTTTATATGATCTGCTAGTATTTTAAAATTAATTGAATATCTATTTGAAACATTTATGAAACTAGCTATTGATAGAAAATTGGTGGCACTTTTGCGAAAACGTTTTTAGCAAACGACGCGAAATTTGGCGCCAACAATTTGTTCAATTCTTATCTGAATTGTTTCTACAAAATATTTTTCTCCGCTTGTAATGCCAAGAGTTGCTCAGAAAATGTCCTACGTTTACTATATATCTGAAATTGCTATTCCAATTGGAAATGAAAAAGTGGCGGTCTGACATTTCGTGATAAAATTACACACTAATTTACCAGGGCTGTCAGAAAGCGATTTTCCGAGCAATTTCATTTCAGAATTCAACAAAGTTGCGGCTGTTTGGAGTGCTAACAGCCCAGGAATGTACTTCAGTAGGTAAGCTAGGACAGTTTTGGGCCACCCACGTGACCAAAAGTGGCGGGAAATTTGAATTTAGCGGAAGTGCGCATGCGCCGTGGCGAACTTTCTCGTATTATATCTTGAATAATATCATACTGAGATTTTTTAATCAATGCCAAACTTGAAAACAATTCATGTAAGAGTTACATCAGTTTCTGTTTAAAAAATGACTGAGGTTGGCGCAGTTACTTGACGATTTAAACGCAGTTCAAATTTGTCGTTGCAGATTTTCTTTATATAACCTTAATATGTATTGATCAATATATTGAAGGTCTCATTAATACGCTTCAATATAGCTTCAATATAGCTCCTTCAATACGACGACTAACCATTCTCACTTTGACTGTTGGTTGTGCTTGGAAAGTTCGCGATACATTGTGCGAGTTTTTATTTTTATTACTTATTTTTCCAATATCAAGCAATATGGTGTCCCATAGAGATTTAGCTTTTCGTACTTTGACTTTGGCTGTGTGTGAAATGAAAAAACGAAATAAGAAAAGACAAAGACGCTGGTCACAAAAGAATGATACAAGCTGAGAAATCATTTTACACGCGAACATTTGCTGAACTATCTTCGAGTCACAGAACCAGAGGATTATACAAATTTCCTCCGAATGGATGAATTATTGATCAATATGCCTCATAAACGTCAATATAAGCATCAATATAGCTTCCACCAATACGCTTCAATATAAATTTCCATCAATATGCCGTCAATATGTTTGAAGCTCTCCTAAACATTCAATATAGCCTTTCAATACGTATTGATCAATACATATTGATCAATATATTGACCGTCTAGGGGCTACTTTAGATCGTAATATACATGAGATTGCCAATGGGCTACTGACGTATGTGGAGGATTTCGATTTTCGTTATATTTTCAGATTCCTTAGATCTGTAATATTGTATTATGAAGAAAAAAAAGTGCAATTATAATGTGGAAGCACATGCATTTTCACATTGAAAATGATGGTTACTATATAAAACTGTACCGTATGTCCGCGATCATTTGAACCATAGGAAAATTGCGAGTTTTGCATGAGCACCCCTTTGGGTCTCCTCGTCCAATAGAATCACCGGAGAAGCGTGAATGCGCATGCGTAGTCATCCGCGAGTGTGGCGTCGTCAGCAAGTTCAGATCGATTATTTCGATAACCGATCTGAACTTGCTGACGACGCCACACTCGCGGATGACTACGCATGCGCATTCACGCTTCTCCGGTGATTCTATTGGACAAGGAGACCCAAAGGGGTGCTCATGCAAAACTCGCAATTTTCCTATGGTTCAAATGATCGCGGACATACGGTACACCCGGGGACACGGTACCTGTCGCTGGTGACTTTTTTTTAACGTTATTTTTAAACGTACTCACCAATGAATAATTAATTCTCATGCGCTCATTAGCTACGGTGGCGTCTACTCTCGTTAATGAAAGCATGAGGAGTATTAATTATTGGTTAGTACGTTTAAAAATAACGTTTAAAAAAAGTCACCAGCGACAGATACCGTGTCCCCGGGTGTACCGCATTGACGTCACGGGGCGCACATGCGCTGTAAGATGAATCACAGCTGACCATTTATTGGGTGCTTTCCATTTATGACACAAGTCGACACACTTCTACTAAAACCACCAACTAATTGGCAGGCTCCAGCAGAAAGAACCAATGGTTTAATTTTGTGTCGACTCGTGTCGTTTTCGTGTAGCGGAATATATCAAATTGTTATTGTGCTTGTCAAAATAATGGAAGTTGGTTTCGTGTTGTTCGTACAATTCGGAACGAAACACTTTTTAAAATACTTTCGTTTTTCGAATGCTCCATTGCCTCAGATAAATTTTTTTAGGTTAGCCGGGTGAGGCGTTTGAAGCGAGTTATTAATAGAGAACTACTGAAGTAGCAGTCAGAACGCATCGGTTCCCTACATTGGGAACCTCTGTTAGATACCGCAACTGACGTCACAGGCAATCTAGGCGCGGAAACGAAAACTCCACTTTCAATCATTTTTTTCGAGCGAATACGTGCACGGATCGCATTTTTTCAAAAACCGTTCTTTTAGTTTCGTTCTCTTTTATTTAAAACGATTTTTATAAAAAAAAATGCGTCAGTAGCCCATTTCAAAAAATTGCAGAACGTTAGAGAAGGCTTTGTGATCACTGTACGATTTCCACGCGAGCAAATATAATAGATGGAGAAACGGACATTAAAATTGTTCGTTGAACCATATTTGAAGTCAAAGCTGAACAAACACTCAATGAAGGTCTGTTATCTACACAGATAATGGAAAAAATTTGTACGGTAAACTGTATGGAATAGTACCTTTAATTAACGCCAAAAATCTACATCAGAATGCATATATTCTATCGGAAAGTGTAGAATTTTAAAAACTTTTTTAGTTTTACACACACACATACTTATGAGTAGATTTGCATGGTTTGTGAATAACGTAAATATAGGTTCTATGTTGCGTAAACTGTGATAAATTACGGCATTATGTAAACTGTTTGAAATATTAGTCCATATAGAATATACAGATAGATATTTTAAATAGTTTATATATTGCCGTCATTTACCATAGTTTACGTTAGTTTCATTAGATCAGTGCTTATACGGGATTATGCATTAAACTCTACAGAATATACATTGAACGGCGAGAAATAAGGAAAAACTACTTTTTCCTTCTAGATTCAATTTACCAATGGCGTAAATTGACGTAAAATTCTTGACATTAATGGTAAATTATGGAAAATGACATTTTATTGAAACTAATGTAATTTATTAAAACTATGTGAAGCAAAATAAAACTATGTACATATTCTTCAATAGTTAATTGTAGATATCCATAAGAATTTATACGATTTATGAAATAATTTGTAAAATAACGACACTCTTTAGAGAATTGGTAATTTTACGTACACCCGTACTCACGGATTCTGTCGCTGGTGACTTTTTAAAATGCAATTTTTAAATGTACCAGCTAATGAACGATTAAATCTCATACTTTCATTAGCTACAGTGACGCTTGCCCTGGTTAATGAAAGTATAATAATTAATTATTCATCTTTTGGTATGTTTAAATATGACATTTTTAAAAGTCACCAGCGACAGAATCCGTGAGCATGGGTGTAGATAGACATATTATACGAGGACGGAGTGAAAAGTCCAATACTTTTGTAGTAGATGGTGGTGCGGTCGCGAAGATGAGTTTATGCTCCCATTTGGCGAAAAAAAAAGTTCTATTCCACCCCACGACAATGCACCTGCCCATTCGTCTGCCGTTGCAACAGCGAAATTAGTTGATTTGAAGTTACAATTGTTGCCGCATCCACCTTATTCACCAGATTTGGCTACCTGCGACTTCTTTCTCTTCCCAGACTTGAAAAAATGGCTGCCTATAGAAAGAAATTTTCATCAAACGAAGGGGTTATCGCCGCAGCAGGGGGCTAGTTTACAGACTTTGGAGCGCACCACCATCTAGTAGAAAAGTATCGGACTTTTCACTCTGCCCTTGTATAAAAGTCTGCACTTCAAATGTTTATGTAAATCTATGGAATTCTATTAATGACTACTGTTTTCTACACGTTTCTATCGTCGATTACAAGTCATAAAAATTTGTAATTCTGCATACTTTACCGTACAATTTTTTCCCCCAGAGATGCTATTAAATGCTTCATACGTCACACGTGTTCTCCTTTTGTGAACAATTAATTTGACCTTTCTTAATACTTTTCTAGCTTTAAATGTTCCTTTATAAATACATTTTAATGATAACTGAAGAACACATACTCGCTACGAACAAATATACCATTCGATTACAAAGGTTTTCGTTACTAAAAAGTCAAGGAAGCATATAGCCCGTCTCGGACAATAGGTATGGACAATATAGGCAATTTGAAAAAGAATGAAAAACTATCGGGGGAATTTCTTCTCTTCTATAAAACAAGAAAAATTCAGGCCGATCGGCCTTGCTCGGGGGCTATAAAGTACGCGAATTATTTTTAGCAATGCAAAAATACCGCAAGGTCGCCGACGCCAACTCGGCTTTAATTTGAAAGCTTTGGTCTCAAGTCAGCCACAGTAAACTCTATTCGAGCCTCCGGCTGGAGCTCTTGACTGTATTTTTTCTGAAAGTGGCCGTGCCGCCACCTCTCCGTTAAAATCGAGTTAAACCACAGTTAACAACGAATTCTTCGACCCTCTTCCGCCGCAGAACTAATCAAATTTATCAGTTGATAAGTACGTTTTCACAACTTTAAAGAACTGTGGGAGATGGCAGTATGTACTAATAAAACAAATCAGCTTTACTACGCGCATACCCACGATCGCAAATTCGCCTGATTCAACGCTCTCAGAAATTGCCGTCCCCACTAAAATTATTTCTCTAATTGTGTTGCGTTAGGTGGAGAATTTCCCCTGCTCCTTTGCCCCATCTTTTGGTAAATATGAGAGAAAAGTGGTAGTGTTGAGACTGCGAGACATGTGTTCATAAGTATCTATAACTTTTGAGTGCTTTATCTATTAACATGGAGAAAGAGCACTCTGTAATCTCATACGTTCTATAATTTTTCGCTGTCAAAACTCCAACATATATTACTAAAAGAACTATATGTACAGCTGAAATAACTGTACGTATAACTGAAATAGAAATACGTATTGCTAAGGTAACTAGAACATATTCTTATATTTATAAACTGCTAGCATTACCATGCAACCTATAAAATTTCTCTCAGAGAGAGTGCATGAATTTAATTATGGAAAATGCCGAAGTGTGCTATATTTTCAGGTATTCTTATTAAAAACTATAAATGTAATGAATTAATAATTAATTGGTTGTTATCTTTTTTATAACTCTGTAATCTGTTGACTATTCGTTTAAGTCTGAAACCGAAAATTCTGGAACAAATTTTTATTTACGTAAGAGTACCTAATATCTGTCCGGTAATAACGTAAATAATGTTATAAATGAAATGTTATGACATGAAAAATATAATATGTAGAATTATAAATAATGTACACTTACTTTCAGATCTCTCTCTCTCCCCCTCCCTCCCTCTCCCTCTCCCTCTCCCTCTCTCCCTCTCTCCCTCCCTCCCTCCCTCCCTCCCTCCCACCCTCCCTCCCTCCCTCCCTCCCTCCCTCCCTCCTCCTCCACCTGGCTCGATCTCTGTCTGGTTGATGAATCAGACGTGATTGCGAGTTTTGGCAAGTCTGATTTCCCACTGGGTGCCGGGCACCACCTCATCTACGTGGAGATTGAAACACTTCGGATCCGTCCGGTCACTAAGTTTATCACTACTCGTCGAATGGGTAATATTCAAGGTGCTGAAAGCGAACTCAACAACATCGACTGGCCCGCTTTAGTTGATGAAGCCGCGTCTATAGACGAAGCTCTGGACACCGTCCATCAGCATTTCTTTGCCGCAGTCGATCGCGCTGCTCCCATCTCTAAGATCCGGATCAACTCCACCAGCCGTGCACCATGGCTGACACCCGCGTTGAAGTCCTCGGAGAGAGCAGTTCGGACCATCTATCGGCGTTGGAGGCGCAATCGTCGTGAGAGTGACCTAGCTTCATATCGGCATGAACGTAAAAAGTGGCTCGAGGAACTCACTGAGGTTCGAATCGGCTACTTCAAGTCACGTTTGCAGGGCCTCTCCCATACACAAACTTGGCAGGAGTTAAGAAACCTTGGACTTATCAAACCGCGTATCACCCATCCGCTTGCCGTTGACGCCGAAACACTCAACTCCCGCTTTGCTTCCATTTCCACTTCTTCGACTTCTCATGTGAGTGCTGCGGAACTGGCCGATGTTCCGAACGCGCTGATGCAGCGTCTACCACTGGTGTTTGTCAACGTCACCAATGGCGAAATAACTAAAGCTATTAACAATCTGCACTCAAACGCACAAGGTGTTGACGGAATCAATCTTAAACTCATCCGCAGCTTGGGCAACATTACATCTGCCTTCTGCCTGGCCATCCTCAACCGTTCGATCAGTGAGAGTTGCTTTCCCAGTGCCTGGAAGAAATCTATCATCCTACCGATCAACAAAGTCCCAGCCCCATCGACAACTAATGACTATCGACCCATCTCGCTGTTGCCCATACTGAGTAAGGTCTTTGAAAGACTAATCTACAACCAAGTGATCGCATATATCAATCTACACGACCTCTTAGATCCGTTCCAGTGTGGTTTCCGCGCTGGTCATAGCACCCAAACGGCCTTGGTTAAACTTGTCAACGACATCAGACACAGTATGGACAAGAGGCAAGTCATGGTACTGGTACTGTTCGACTTTTCCAAGGCCTTCGACACAATCTCGCATGGTTTGCTATTACTCAAACTTAAGCGTCTGGGCTTTGCTGACGACACTGTCCGATGGTTCGCGTCGTATCTGGAGGGACGATGGCAGGCAATTAAAAAATCTGATGGCACTCTCACTGGCTGGCAGGCCACCAACACTGGAGTTCCGCAGGGCTCAGTTCTAGGTCCGCTGCTTTTTTCTATCTTCATTAATGACATTGCGTCAGTCATCAAAAATGCAGAGGCTAATTTACGCGGATGATCTACAAATCTATCGGAGCTGTCCCCCTGAAGAGATTGGCAGTTGTATCATGAGTCTCAACGAGGACATCGACAGAATTAAACGATGGGCTAGTGACAACTCGCTGAACCTCAACATCAACAAAACCAAAGCGATTATTCTTGGAAATAAGCGATTCATTAACTTGCTTAAATCCTCGGATCTTCCACCATTAGGTTGCAACTCTGAGCGTATACCCTTTGTTGACTCTGTCAAAAACCTCGATATTATCATCGACTCCAAACTCACTTTCAAAGAGCACGTTCAACATGTCACCTCCAAAGTCAACCGAGCCTTCTACCAACTGCAACAAATGAGGCCATATACCAATACAGACCTACGGAAAACTTTGATTAACTCTCTGATTTTACCTCATTTAGAATACTGCTCAATTGTTCTTAATGGCTGTGGAGCCACCCTTGACCTCAAGCTACAACGACTCGTAAACCGTGGTATTCGCTACATCTTTGGACTGCCACGCGATACCTCAATCAGCTCCTACAGAATCAAGCTTGGCTGGCTGTCAGTTGAAAATCGGCGCAAACTACACCTGGCAATTCTCACTTACAAGGTTCTCAACACGAGGCAACCTGAATTCCTAGCCGATTTGCTCTTTTACTACACCACACGAGCTACCAGCCGTTCTACACATGCCCTTACACTAACTACTCCTCCTCATCGGACCGACTCTTACAAAGCCTCCTTTGCCGTTGCTGCCACCTACGTGTGGAATGCCTTCCCTAGGGAAGTTCTCGAGGCTCCCTCACTCGGCTCCTTTAAGAGTAAAGCTCATCAGTGGCTACTGGATGCGGATAGAAACCGTAGTTAATTATCGATAGGCAATATTTAAGTTAATTGTCAATATTCTATGTCTTCACCTTGAGATACTGCTTGTTGAGTTGACTTCTTCCTACTTATTTTGTTTAATTGATTTTACTTAAATGTTTTTGTTTACCAACGTGTTTATATCATTATATCATTATATTATGTACATTATTACTTGTTATTATACTTACACTTTTATTCTGTTACTATGCTTGCACTACGCCCACGCTATTTTTTACATACTCGCTTATATTATTATTACTCGTTATGCTTTATACTTCTGCGCTGCTGCTGTTTGATTTGGTATTATTTAATTGTTTTTTACTTAACTGCTTTGTTTATCTACGTGTTTACGATTGTTAACTTTAAATGAGAGAGAACGCTTATTCATTATGCTTACACACTACTATTTTATTGCGCTCATACTTTCTATGTACCCGCTTAAAGTCTATTATATTTGCTTACGCTGTTTTAAAATTGTATACTATACGCTTGCCCTGATTTCAGGGCATTATGATTTGTTCTATTTGAACAATAAACATTTCATCAATCTCTCTCTCTCTCTCTCTCTCTCTCTCTCTCTCT